>CM034534.1:52308425-52374418 GCA_020002185.1 Paraescarpia echinospica | reverse complement strand
GCGTAGCGTCCCTAGTAGAGACCGCCATGACAGTCAAGTGACTTCAGGTACTACGTCACTTCCGGAGTACTACGTCACATGGTGGCGCCATCTAGCGGTTAAAATATATAATTAGGTTAGCTAGAGAAAAAAAGTTGGGGTTAACCTCGCGAAAATTTTAACAACCACTAAAGTGGTTGTTGTATAAATTTTCTGAAAATTTTCTGTTTTTGTCCCAGAGGAACAAAAACATTAAATTTTCGCGAGGTTAACCCCAACTTTTTTTCTCTAGCTAACCTAATTATATATTTTAACCGCTAGATGGCGCCACCATGTGACGTAGTACTCCGATTATCCGCTAGGGGGCGCTACACCGGAAGTGACGTCGTATCGGAAGTTACTTGACTGTCATGGCAGCCTCTACTAGGGACGACACGTCGGAAGTGACGTCGCACCGGAAGTCACTTGACTGTCATGGCGGCCTCTACGCTTCCGGTATTCCCGGAAGTGTGTCAACGAATAGAGATATATCATGGCCGGTAGTTGGCGTTATTCTGAGTAGTTACACTGCTATCCGTTGGGGCCATCAGATGTCGCCTGTCTCATGAACGTGCACAGTTTTTGTGTTAAGGGAAGTCACGTGATGTACGTTCGGTCTGATTGATTATGCAAATGAGATCACACCGAAAACTAGTGTATATACCGTGCTTCCAACGATTATGGTCTTTCCTTTTTCGACTCTCGAGAAGGTCGTATCGTATCTGATCGCTCGCACTATTTGAAAATATGGAATTGTTACGTTGAAAAGACGGCTGCTTCATATACATATGTTTTCCATTAAAAGAAGCGATTCCTCATACGAGTCCTATGGTCGCCTCGTTGGACGTGAATCCGAACAGATGATCGTCTCTTGACATGAAGGTATGTGATGTTTGGCACCTCATTGAATGAAGTCCTGTCAGGTGGTTGTCCTTACATGTTATTGACATAGTCGTTTTCGATCGTAGCAGTTTTCAAATTCGCTTGCTATGACAGTGTGTGACGTAGTACTCCGATTATCCACTAGGTGTCTCTACACCGGAAGTGACGTAGTACCTGAAGTCACTTGACTGTCATGGCCGTCTCTACTAGGGACGCTACGCTGGAAGTAACGTAGTACCGGAAGTTATTTGAATGTCATGGCGACCTGACATGGCGGCCTCTACGCTTCCGCTATTTCCAACGAATATGTGTGTCAACGAATAGAGACATATCATGATCGATAGATGGTTATACTCTGACTAATTACATTGGTGTCCGTTGAGTGACGTCGGAAACCATGATGGTCACCTCTTTGAATGTCTCGTGGCGTATCTCTTGTCTCGTCCGTACTCTCGTGTGATGTGACATCCGTAGTCTCGTGTGATGTGTCATCCGTAGTCTCGTAGCATATCTCTTGTCTCGTCCGTACTCTCGTGTGATGTGTCATCCGTAGTCTCGGTCATAGTCTCGTGACAAATCTCTGCCATAGTCTCGTGACATATCTCGGTCATAGTCTCATGACATATCTCGGACATAGTCTCATCTCTTGTCTCGTCGGTACTCTCGTGTGACGTGCCATCCAAAGTCTCGTAATATATCTCGGCCATAGTCTCGTGTGATGTGTCATCCGTAATCTCGTGACATATCTCGGTCATAGTCTCGTCTCTTGTCTCGTGTGACGTGTCATCCGAAGTCTCGTGCCATATCTCGGTCATAGTCTCGTGTGATGTGTCTAGTTGATCTAAGTTCAATTCGTTTGACACGTGTTGGTCAAAGTGTAGTGTTTCGTTTGCGTGACTAGTTGATCTGAGTTCAATTTGTGCCACGTGTTGGTCAAAGTGTAGTGTTTCGTTTGTACAACTCGTGTCTATAGACCGTACTCTCGTGTGATGTGCCATCCAAAGTCTCGTAATATATCTCGGCCATAGTCTCGTGTGATGTGTCATCCGTAATCTCGTGACATATCTCGGTCATAGTCTCGTCTATTGTCTCGTGTGACGTGTCATCCGAAGTCTCGTGCCATATCTCGGTCATAGTCTCGTGTGATGTGTCTAGTTGATCTAAGTTCAATTCGTTTGACACGTGTTGGTCAAAGTGTAGTGTTTCGTTTGCGTGACTAGTTGATCTGAGTTCAATTTGTGCCACGTGTTGGTCAAAGTGTAGTGTTTCGTTTGTACAACTCGTGTCTATAGACCGTACTCTCGTGTGATGTGTCATCCATAGTCTCGTGACATATCTCGGTCATAGTCTCGTGTGATGTATCATCCGTAGTCTCGTGATATTGCTTTAATAACCCGTCTATTTGCTTTGCTTTGCTTTGCTTCTGAAGCAAATCTCACGCGATAACCCGTCTATTTGCTTTGCTTTGCTTTGCTTCTGAAGCAAATCTCACGCGATAACCCGTCTATTGTGACGGAATTGTGGTGGTGGTGGTGGGATCTCACGCGATAACCCGTCTATTGTGGCGGAATTGTGGTGGTGGTGGTGGGATCTCACGCGATAACCCTTGTCTCGTCGGTACTCTCGTGTGATGTGCCATCCGTAGTCTCGTGTGATGTGTCATCCGTAGTCTCGTGACATATATCGGTCATAGTCTCGTCTCTTGTCTCGGCCATAGTCTCGTGTGATGTGTTATCCGTAGTCTCGTGTGATATGTTATCCGTAATCTCGTGACATATCTCGGTCATAGTCTCGTCTCTTGTCTCGTCGGTGCTCTCGTGTGACGTGTCATAGTCTCGTGTGATGTATCTAGTTGATCTAAGTTCAATTCGTGACACGTGTTGGTCAAAGCATAGTGTTTCGTTTGTACCACTAGTTGGTCTGAGTACATTAACATCTCTGTACTGAACTACACAGACATGAGTGGTTAACATATCTGTACTGAACTACACAGAAATAAGTGGCTATCATCTCTACTGAACTACACAGACATAAGTGGCTATCATCTCTACTGAACTAGATATTTTTAGTGTTGGCAGGACTTAGACATTTTTAGTGTTGGTAGGACTTAGACATTTTTAGTGTTGGTAGGACTTAGACATTTTTAGTGTTGGTGGGACTTAGACATTTTTAGTGTTGGTAGGACTTAGACATTTTTAGTGTTGGTAGGACTTAGAAATGTTTAGTGTTGATAGGACTTAGACATTTTTAGTGTTGGTAGGACTTAGACATTTTTAGTGTTGGTAGGACTTAGAAATTTTTAGTGTTGTGGGACTTAGAAATGTTTAGTGTTGGTAGGACTTAGACATTTTTAGTGTTGGTAGGACTTAGACATTTTTAGGACTTTTTTTAGTGTTGGTAGGGACTTAGACATTTTTAGTGTTTGTGGGACTTAGACATTTTTAGTGTTGGTCGGACTTAGAAATTTGTAGTGCTGGTAGGACTTAGAAATGTTTAGTGTTGGTAGGACTTAGACATTTTTAGTGTTGGTAGGACTTTTTAGTATTATTTTGTAGTGTTGATGGGACTTAGACATTTTTAGTGTTGGTAGGACTAAGACATTTTTAGTGTTGGTGGGACTTAGATATTTTTAGTGTTGGTAGGACTTAGACATTTTTAGTGTTGGTGGGACTTAGATATTTTTAGTATTGGTAGGACTTATAAATTTTTATTGTTGGTAGGACTTAGACATTTTTTGTGTTGGTAGGACTTAGACATTTTTAGTGTTGGTAGGACTTAGAAATTTGTAGTGCTGGTACGAGTGACTGAACAGACACGAAGGATGAGTGAGTGAGTGAGTGAGTGAGTGAGTGAGTGAACAGACACGAAGGATGAGTGAGTGAGTGAGTGAGTGAGTGAACAGACACGAAGGATGAGTGAGTGAGTGAGTGAGTGAGTGAGTGAGTGAGTGAGTGAACAGACACGAAGGATGAGTGAGTGAGTGAGTGAGTGAGTGAGTGAGTGAGTGAGTGATTTGAGTGATTTGTTAATCGGGACTTAGACGAGTACCTTTACTTGTGAAGTGTAAGACACGAAAAAGAAGTTATTTAGTTCACCACTTATCTAACAGGGGTGCTTTCAGTTGATGATTATATATCCACCAGGTGTTTATGGACGAGAAAAACAAGAGACACGAATATTTGCAGTACTCATATGTGGTTCGCTCACTTGTCCACTAGGGGATGATGTTTGTAGTTCGTGATGTATCCGTCAGGGGGCTCTATTGCACGCAAGCGTGCAAGAGACACGAATATTTGCAGTACTAGAACATTTAGTTTACAACTTGTCCACAAGATGACACCACTTGTATAATTAGTACCGAAAAATTCCGATAGAGGGCGCTGTTTTAATTAATCAACTATCCGCTAGGTGGCGCTATTTTGGTTTTGGAGGGAAATATTTAAGTTCACCAACTATCCGCTAGGCGGCGCTATTTTTGGTTTTTGTGGGAAATATTTTAGTTCACCAACTATCCGCTAGGTGGCGCTATTTTGGTTTTTGGCGGGATATATTTTAGATAAACCAACTATCCGACAGGGGTGCTTTTTTGAGTTTTGGCGGAAAATTATTTTTTGGCGGGAAATATTCTAGTTCCGAAAAAATCCGCTAGGCGGCGCTATATTTGAGTCCCGAAAAATTTCGCTGTGTGGCGCTGTTATAGTTTTTGCGGGAAATTTTTTAGTTCCTAAAAAAACCGCTAGTTTAAGTGTTTTAGTTTCGAAAAAGTCCGCTAGGTGGCGCTATATTTTAGTCCCGAAAAATTTCGCTGCGAGCGCTGATGGTAAAACTATTTCAGTTCCAGAAAATTCCGCTATGCGGTGCTATTTTAGTTCCGAAAAAATCCGATAGGGGCGCTGTTTTATTTAATCAACTATCCACCAGGGGGAGCTATTTTAATTCACCAACTATCCGTCAGGGGGCGCTTTTATAGTTTTGGCGGGAAATATTTTTAGTTCACCAACTATCCGCCAGGGGCGCTGTTATAGTTTTGGAGGGAAATATTTTTAGTTCACGAACTACCCGCCAGGGGCGCTGTTAGAGTTTTGGCGGGAAATATTGTAGTTCCAAAAAAAAAGCTACGTAAGTTATTTTAGTTCCGAAAAAAATCCGCTAGGTGCGCTATTTTTAGTTCAGAGAAATTCCGGTAGGGGGCGCCACATGACCTTGACCTATATCCGGGTATTTGACCTTGACCTACATTCGGGTATTTGACCTTGACCTTTGACCTTGACCTACATCAGGGTACTTTTGCTTTTGCTTCACTCCGAATCCAACTGCGCGCGGTACTTAACCTCCTTTACTACTAACATATTATTTACTGTGGCTCCTATGAGAGCGACTGTTATTGTCTTAATAGGAGTCACAGACCCCATCTAATTTGAAATTACACTGCATTTGTATATATATGCCTGTTCATGTTACGTTAATTTCATATTATACACATATTGTAATTGGGGTCTAAATAAAACTTTCTTGTTCTTGTTCTTGTATGTTGATAAATAATCTTCAGTCTGCTAATGTTTTGGAAATTCCGACAAGACCAGGACTTGTCTCAAGACATCCTGACGGGACGAAAAACCGGTTAGTGTGCTGCGGGCTAAAGGTGATATTTTGTTGTTGGGGACAGTATTACACCGTATTTAAAACTCATAAAACAGTAGAGGACATTGACATATACCGTCGTATATTTTTGTAACGAATATGCGTTGACCGAAATAAATTAATATGTTATATCACTATGCAGTTTATTATATATATTCCAGATGCACACATAAACAACAATGTCATACGACCTTTCGTGTTTGATCCCGAATAATAATATAATTATCTAATATGAATATTGTAATTATTGATTAATTTTACACATGATTTCGTTGTATCCATATTACTCCTTTACGGGATTACAGAACGGTCCGAATTCATTCCAGTGACCCACAATCGACCCAGCCAGTTCAGCTGTAAAGCAATGAGAACAATTTATAAACCCTACGTCATTAAGTTATTGCTAAAATGCAAAACATTGGTTTATGAAGCAGGGACATTGATTGTTATTGATTGTGTACGGAACATGTAGCCTTCCTTTGTGTTGACATAGTTGCACATTTATGTGTGGGAAATAGATCGCAGAATGTCTAATAACTTGGAGTTCATGCACTGTCCTAAATGCGACACCGTTTGTAGCTGTATGCGTAATCACGTGATGCCTAGTGGGTAAACGTAATTGACCTATCCATCACGTGACCTGCTTCCTAGCAAAATCTCCGTTAAACCATGAGATAACACGTAGTGGGTTCGGACATTCCGTCGAATATTTTATTCAAATTCTGGGCACAAAAGTGTTTCATTATAGCAAAACACTATGCAAAGTTTTTCAAGTGTCAACTGATTTGGGGGAATGTTTGATTTGTGAGATGTCGTGCAGCAATAGTAATGTAATTCACGTATATAATCGTTATCAATATGGTTAACAAAGATAGAGCTTGACGGAGGTCACGCGCAAAACATCGATTGTGACGTACGCAAACGGCGACATAAAGGATAGGCCTACATTGAGCGCACACAAGTCGAGAACAACATAATACACATTGTGGATAATATTATATAACACCTATATTAAAATGTTGACGACAGCAGTGACAGTGGGGGCCGTCAGTGGTAGGTAAACAGTTAACTATGCCTTGCGAAATAATGCAATAATTTCGCCTTCTTTTAGCTTAGGCAACTCGTTTTTGTTAATTAAGCAAAGCACCCACTTTGTTTCACTGCACTAAATTTGTCGCTCACAAGCTGTTCTCTCCCAACAGTCATGGTCTATACTGAAATTCTTTAAGGATGTCTTTAATGTGTCCTTATATCGTTTATTTTGTCGTCCACGAGTGCGGGTCCCATGTGCCAGCTCACAATAGAGCATTTTCGTTAGCAGATGACTATATGGCCAGCTCATCTCAGTTGTGTATGCTTCAGAATGACGTATACACTTGGCTAGCCAATTTGGGTGAGCATTTCGGTGTCGGGTATTTTGTGTTGCCACTCGATCTCCAGCAACTTTTAGCTCATGTGAAAGTGGTTTAGCTTTTTGGCATCACGCTGGTAAACATTCCATGTTTCTTTCGCGAAGAAGTGATGTAATGACAACCTCTCTGTATTCCAAACTTTACCATATAAGCGGATATCCAACAGACGACGTGAAAAATTAAAAAAATTAATTAAACATGAATCTATGAAATATTTTAATGCAGTCAACTAGCATGCTTACACAACGTCAATACTATACGTGCGAAATTAACGGATATATGTCATGCTATACTAAAAAGATAATCAAACAAACATACAAAAACCCATTTCATAATAACAATTGCATAGTTGATCTACATCGTCTTATACGGATAGAAAATCAGGTAATAATTCCGGTTTTACGAAACATTTGGAATTTAACCATAATATGTTAAATATAACTGGACTATAGCATAGCTATATTTAATCCTAACTGAGTTGACTGGCTTTGCACAAGACATTTTTGTTAGCAGATAAAGCCACGTCTATGCCAACTGATAGCTTTAAATTTGATGTTAGGAAGCGCTTTCACAATCTTGTGTAGTGGAATGAGACCCATCCTCCAGTCATTTGTACTGGAATCTAACCAACATGTTGTACACAACCTTATTGCTGGCATATTTCTGAACATTGAAATTATACCCAACCACAAATGTCGTGCACTTGAATTCTTGTCACTCCTAAAATTCGTGTAACTGGTCATCAAACTTAGCCCCTACCTGTACATAAACATATTGAAAAGCTATTTTGTTTCAAATAACGCGCTCACTGGGCCGGTTACTGCTAAATGTTGATGCGACAGGCATATTTGGTACAACGCCATGCGTTCAGGATTTCCAAATGCCAATAAGATAAGAGGAAAACTAATCATAATTATGTACACATCCAGTACACATTTGTAGGTGACACTATTATTTTTACGATAATATAGAAATCATTAGATTCCGCCGCTGTAACTCCACATATAGCCTTTTGAAATGTTAAGGCCCCCAATATCGCCACACATTCGGACGAATATCAAACAAACCTAAATCTACGATCCATCCAAATGTGCCCGCTAGATCACATATGAAATGTCAGCACCATATATGTAAAACTAACGGAGATACAGATCCACAGAGAACACTTTGTTTCTACTGTAGACAAATAGGAAATTCGCCGTCGAAAATGCAGGTTTTATCGTTTTAGTAATGCGTTGCTAAGATATTTCTGTTAAATTGGTATAGGACTACGGGGAAGATTAATAGAAACGTATAGTTTCAATGGTTTTAGTAGAGGTTAGACAATTCCCCATGCTAATGATTTGCTACCCGTGTGACAAAGTTCCGAACAATAGTGCAATGATCGTTTGTAATTGCAATTCTTTATGCAGGCCATCTGATGTCGGCCTATACACATATCAATCATCAAGACAATACACGATGATTTCCAATCCATGGTGGCAAATAACTGGATTTCATATTTATATGAAAATAGGGTCCTAAAACGCGTAGTGACAGACACTTTCTAGGTGGAAGTTTCACCAATATGATAGAAGTATAACATATGTATTTGTTATTAAATACTAAGCGAGTTTAGGGAAGGATTTGTGGCTGCCATGCAAAGCCGGTGCTAGTATGGTATATTACGTCAACAAATGTTGGCCATCAACATTTACACGATTGACGTATTTTTCCTGGTGACATCTATCACTTCGATCCTCTCTCTGTCTCTGTCTCTCTCTCTCTCTCTCTCTCTCTCTCTCTCTCTCTCTCTCTCTCTCTCTCTCTCTCTTTCTCACTCTCTCTCTGTCTCTCTCTCTCTGCTCTCTTTCTCTCTCTCTCTCTCTTTCTCTCTCTCTCTCTCTCTCTCTCTCTCTCTCTCTCTCTCTCTCTCTCTCTCTCTCTCTCTCTCTCTCTCTCTCTCTCTCTCTCTCTCTCTCTCTCTCTCTCTCTCTCTCTCTCTCTCTCTCTCTCTCCCGGCACCACGTAATAATGGTTGTTACCGTAAGCTTCAGCTAACTTCCTGTGGTCGTATTTGTCCTTGTAATGTATTCGGCAATGTCCGTTTAGGAAGTCTACAGCCACACAACCTCTTATAACTTGCACGCACCCCTCTTCGTACTTCTTCAGTGTTTACGCGTTCGACCACACTTCGCCTCCGTGATGTTCTTTGTTACGAATCTTCTTCAATACCCTAACACACCCTGCAAAGGGAACATGATAATATTTTATTACTTTTTCTGTTTTCTTCAGTCGTCAGTAGCATCCAATTTATGTAACTCCTGTCGCATTCCGTCCTGTCGACCTATTAAAGGTCTCCTTATTTCTCATTACACTACCAACCCCCGTCCTATATGGGAAACAGATTCTTGTTTACCCACAACGTCTGATTCCTCTCCGGTGTGCTATTAACATAAATAGGTAGCTCCAGGGGGCCTGGGGCACGTGCCCCCTAAACCTTTTGAATTTGTCCGCACTATGCCTGCGCTAGAGGGAGGGACCCCCCTAAACCAATTATTATGGCGGCGACATAGAATTGTGTTCAGTGATTTCAAATGTGTTACACGTGACCTTTGTTGATATTCATATATCCATCATTTTTAAAGATGGCGCCCGTCAAATCCAATTATCGCTATCGCTAAAGAACTACCTAGCGCAATAACGTTGATGTCAAAATAGAGGTTTGCAGGTACGATGATTATAAATATGTTACTTTAGACTTTCACCGGTATTCAAATGTCCACCGTCTTTAAAGATGACGCCTATCAACGATTAGTATCCCGATATCATAAGAACTATATCACCTATTCCCATAAAGTTGATGTCCAACTAAAGGTTTTCAGGTGCGACGATTTCAAATATGTTGCTGTTATCCTTCTTCGACTTTCATACCCTCCATTTTCAGTACATCATGTGGCCGCCAGATATTCCCCAGTGTGATACCACGAAAAAGTCACTTGAAGCTTTGTCTGATTGATTTGTGGTGATACTTACCCTCCTAAATACGCAAGAAGGATTTGCAAACGGTTCACATGTCATGGTCAGATCCACATCCAATCATTGGGATATCGGAATGATTTCTCTATACCGATTGCTACAACAATACTTTCTCAGCCAAGTTCGCGAGCAAAGCTGACGGCTAGCACAAAAACCTCAGTGTCAAAAGGTATTATGAAGATGTTCTTTTTTTCTTCGTTTGATCGACACTATCCGCGGTATGCAAAAACATCTGAATGTCAGCCACATCCGCCAGATATTTGGTCATGACTACGGGGGAGGTGGTCAATCCTTTCTCGGATACCGGTAGGGAAAATGATGGAGAACGCCAACGTATTGTATTTCTTCAGTCGATATCTTAAAAAATGAAATTATTCACATGTACGCACATGTCAAAATCCGCCAGGTGAAGCGAACTTGTATATATATTTCGATTCAGGGATAGTATAAAACGCGACAGAATCAAGGCAAGGTACAGATTTCCATAATTTATTCACCCCCACAGAACACAAAAAATAAATGTTCATAAATCACCTTAGGGAGAATATTAACTTCTCATACCACATTTAAAATACTACTTATTGAGACTCGTCAGCCTCATACACACTCTTATCATCGAAAGGATAAAAACATATAAACATATCTTTCAAGTTAACACTTATATATACAAATTGTAACAAATCCCTCCACCATAGTCAGCACAAACTATCATGACAAACAAATACACCCTTCTGCGACCACAATAATGACAAGTCTGGGTACTGCTACATTCGAGGCCATCGTAATGTAAATATAAGTCGATTCAACTCAATTTGAGGGAACTTCCCTCTTCTCGCAGGAATTCAATCATGACGCTGATACCGCCTATTCGCGTGTAGCATCGCTATAGGTGTCTCGGCCTCACGAACAAACGTGTAGACGTTGCTCTGACCCGACACTACAATAAATGATAACTACAATAATACAATATTCCTACTCAATGGTAACCATTGAGTAGGAATTGGTGTGAACGATACACCCCTCAGAATATATGTTATTTCCATCAAAACAAAACACAATCATAATACCTATATATATATATATATATATTCGATGTATACATGTCTGAGCAAACTATTCAATTTGTCTTCACCAAACAGTCCCACCGCCAAAAATAGTCCACGTTTTATAAATCTATGCACCTGTGAATATCATCCGTTACAAACAACAATATTACAATCCACATTCGACTATCATTACTACATAACAATCGCATAACTAAGCGATGATCCACTATCCGGTATAATATGCGCGACAACAGTATTGTCGCACTAAAAAAGGTTCATTTATCCTCGGCCACACCCTTTTTCAACCTTAACAATATACACCAGATAACCAATACAATATAAATACGCTGACATTCACTCAGGTGCATACAGAACATGTATTTTACATACCTCCAGCTTTCTCTTTAGAATGGGTATGGATGTAAGACTTCTTGTCTATTTACGCAAACGCTTGGTATGACTTCTCTGTCTTGGTTTGATAACCACACAGTAATAATATTTGGTTACAATGGAGAACAGTCAGTGAACAATATCCTTCTCATCTGTCATATGACCTCTGCTGATACTGACATTACACCGCCCCGTAGGTAATACATGTATGTAAATCCTCATTATAGCGACATTCCATTACGTTGTGAAATTATTCTACATAAGTCTCCACCCACACCACAGTTCCTATTCATATAAAGCTGTCTACCATTCTATAATCATTACATATTAGATTCAACTATTGTACCTGTCTACCCTAACTCTAATGTAATGTTCCCCCGGGTCTTTGACAATCTGACCCTGTGCCTCCTCCCCTGTACATTCACACTATTGCGTAAGCACTAGCCATCAGTCAATACCCGTACAAAGTAAACCCTATTTTAGTATTTCACAGTCAATATCTACCTACGTTAAGTTGTCAATACCAAATCATGACAGCACAACAACAGCTGTTGTCATGAAACATGACCGCAAGTTGTTTTCAACATTATGTTTCGCTTGCCATATTTGCAGAATTGGCCTCGGTGTTTTTTCTGGTATGATAATTAGTCACGGTCACAGTCAAACAACGACACCACGATAATCGGTACAAAATCTGAACAGTTTCAGTGCCAAGACGATCTGGTGTATCACAATGACTGTGCCAGCAAAGGAAGCTCACGTAATCACCATTGACGGCACATAGCTCTTTAACATCCTCAAGCCTTCTTACTTCTTGGCTGCCTCAAGGCCACAACAAGGAAGAAAAGAAGGGTGGGCACATACAGACGAAAGACGTTACCTGCACAGTGCACACTGGTTATAGTTCCTTAGAACGCAAAACAATAAGACAAAACCATTTCAACTGCTGTGTGAACGAGTGACTGCCTAAACATTTCCTGGCAAGGTGGTGGTAACACTTGGAGAAGATGTGCTGTGCTCTAAACAATTAACTTGGACTGGCTGTCACCGTGTATTCACAAACAGGCTACCACTAGGATGCTTTTAAGCGCCCCGAATAAAGTCGAATAGGAAAATAATAATTAAAAATGTCAACACTGACGTTGTTGTGGTAGGTGTCAGCTTAGCCCGCGAACTTCACTGTACAAGTCACGTGATAGCGATCGGTATAGATAAATCAGTCCGATACGCAGATTACCGGGAGTGGATGTGAGCAGGATATGGGAAACTTTAGAGATCCTAGGGTAGGTATCACCGTAACATAAATAAAATTACGTGTCTAGTGACTTTGCTCTGTGTCTCACACAGAGTATCTGGCGGCTGTAGTAATACAAGTCCATATCAAGCCCCAAATCCTAGGGTAGGTATCACCGTAACATAAATAAAACAACGTGTCAAGTGACTTTGCTGTGTGTCTCACACAGAGTATCTGGCGGCTGTAGTAATACAAGTCCATATCAAGCCCCAAATCCTAGGGTAGGTATCACCGTAACATAAATAAAACAACGTGTCAAGTGACTTTGCTCTGTGTCTCTCACAGAGTATCTGGCGGCTGTAGTAATACAAGTCCATATGAAGCCCCAAATTCTAGGGTAGGTATCACCGTAACATAAATAAAACAACGTGTCAAGTGACTTTGCTCTGTGTCTCACACAGAGTATCTGGCGGCTGTAGTAATACAAGTCCATATCAAGCCCCAAATCCTAGGGTAGGTATCACCGTAACATAAATAAAACAACGTGTCAAGTGACTTTGCTCTGTGTCTCACACAGAGTATCTGGCGGCTGTAGTAATACAAGTCCATATCAAGCCCAAAATCCGTAAAATTGGACAAAACTTGCCGCCATATTTCCTATCTTTTAACATGAACCATTTTTGACGAATATAGCTTTACCCACCTTTTCGAAGGTTCATCTTACCCTATTTTAGTTGTGCGTTATGATATAGTACTGTGTGTGTTTGTTGGATAATTGGGTAGTTTATTTTAAGTTGATGCGTTTTGGGGGTAAAACGTCTTGTGCCCATTCGTAGATTGACTAATCAGCGACGAGTATTAGTCTCGGTGGGAGAGCTCGAGCTCGAGGGGGACCACCT
This sequence comes from Paraescarpia echinospica, assembly GCA_020002185.1. NCBI lineage: Eukaryota > Metazoa > Annelida > Polychaeta > Sabellida > Siboglinidae > Paraescarpia > Paraescarpia echinospica. Next base: position 52,360,878 of record CM034534.1, on the reverse strand, counting down.
TATATGTTGAAGTGAGCGGTAGATCCGGCCCCCGTATGTGGGAAAGGAGTGGGTGTCGCCACCTACCGGCAATATAAATGAATAGATAGGAATAGTATGTGTTTTGATAGCCGTGGGACTGGATTGTGGTAAAGGTGTGGGGTGTCGCAGCCTAACGGCAAGCTAAATTAATCAGTAGGAATAGACGTTTCCAACGTTTTATTCAAGATTACAGAGCGTACAACATAAGAGAACGAGGTCTTTATACATATACATAATATATACGTAACACATATAAAATAGCGCTTATTAGCACTATTCCATTAAGAACTACTTAAGCTAAGATAAGAAGTATTCATTCTGAAATGGCATAACAAAGGAAAACCGATAAGTACGGTTGTCTAGCAGTGTTAGCTCGTTACAACAAACAGCCAAACAGATAATACGGGCGCTAGTCTCGTAAAGTCCTTCTTCGACAGCAAGGTGGACGGATAACGCTAATCTCTCGTCGTTGGGTCCTCGTGCACGAATAGAGGGGCCGTGATGATCCAGTCGTCGAGCAAGCGGCGCTTGGCGTAGAAGTACGTGAGCGTGGCCCACTCTTGGATGTACGTGAGCACGTTCGAAACTTCCACTTGAATGCACCGGTTCCGGCCGCTACCGTTCCGACGTTCCATCAGCACGGCGAGGAAGGTGTCTTTGTCGTTCTGTTGCTTGCTCAATCCCTTCGTGCTGTACTTGTCAACCGAGCCGAAACAGTAGTATGTTTTGCTTCAGCGAGCGATCATCCCTTGATCGGACCACTCCTCCTTGAAAAGTATGGGCGTTCTCGTTATCGTACGCACGAAGTGCCGCGTAGCACTTCTTGTCGGCGGTGACCCACGGTCGTCCGGCGAGCCAAGACTGTACGTAGGCTTCCTCTTGAGCGTCGCAGCGTTCCGACAGGAAACTATGTCCCTCTGTGACGGAAGTAGTGTTCGCGCTTGGAGGGGTCCACGAGGTCGTCGACGTGCGGGCCGGCGAGTTCGAGAAAGGCGTTATCTGTATCTATACCGCAGTACACGGAGAGCGGTCGGGGTACGTACGCGTCGATGAAGCCGTAGGATCATTCCAGTATTCTTAGCTTGGCGTACTGGTATAGAAAGAAGCCTGTCTGGACGGGCAGATTTTAAGTCACGGTTTTCTTGTTCAGCTGCACCTCGTACATTAGGTCGTGGACGCAGACGTCGAGTTGCCGGAAGCGGCGGTCGTTGATCAGGGTCGACGCACCGACGTTCGTGCAGTACTTGACATCCCGGTGCCGGTCGACCTGTGTGATCGCGCGACCGTAGCCACTATTCCCAACAGTTTCATGGTGTCTGCGACGATGGCCTTGTCGGGGTCTGCGGCCCCCTCGCGCCGGGCCGAAGAAACCAAGTCTCTTCGGATCATACTCGACGTTTTTGTAAACGAGATCGACGACGAGCCAGTACACTAGGTACCATCGCCGCATCGGCGTGGCGAGGAGGATTCTACTGCCGAATAAACTCCCCACAAGCGTGCGTTGAGGACTGTTGATGAGGTCGTGGTCTTCGGCAAGCACGGTCATTACCTAGCGGTCATAATTGAATTGATAAAAAAGTTCACACTTAGTGCGTTTCTCTTTGGTGGGTTGGTTCGCCGTCAGAAATTCTTTATATTCCTAAATAACCGTACCAAAAGATTCTTGACAACCCCCCTATTGTGTATAGTATAATTATGATTTTTAACCGGTTTATGCCCCTCTTTTGACTAGTTAACCCTCGGGCACGTACTTGTCAATCACATCCACCTGACGATCATTTCTACGTGACACCGAGCACGCACTTTGACTCCCCGCCCGTCTCCTTCAGGCAACGTGACAGCGAGCACGGTCATTCCGAGTGTCTCCTGACACTCCGTAACAACACGCTCATTGTTAAATGTTGCATATCACCGCGATGTTGGTTTTCTATTACCTCGGTTTACTGCTAAAAATGATAATGACAAGGGAGGCCGGCAAATTTGCTGCTTTGCCCGGGTCTGAGCAATGACCAGGTATTATAGAAGTGGTACATATCTCCTCCTATTTCATAACCCGTTCTAAGCCTCTTGTTACCCTCTTGTTTCAGAGACTATGACCAGTTCCTTCATATCACCATATCATATTATCACGTGATGGTGGAACTGTAGATCACTTTCATCCTTAGGAAGCAATACCCGATCCCAGGGGCGACAAAGAGAACTGGGTAGAAGATGCGTGGGAGGACGACAGCAACTACGAAAGCTGCGCCTCCGAGATCAACTAGGTTATACAATGCATGTTCACGTTATCCAATATTTGCATCACGTACTATTTTGTTAAATATTATACCGATTCCATATTTTTGGAAATAAAGAAAGAAAGTGTATGTACCTTCGTTTGTTACCTAACTCCAAAACGTATGCGTACTGGGCTTGAATATCACCCTTCTGTTTGTCGTTTTAAACCCGCCGTTTAGAAAGTGCCAGCACCGTTAAACCATACAAGTTCTTAGCTGGTCGGCGTAAACGCCCTTTGGACGGGGGAACTCAAAAACAGCGGTGTGACGTTTAGTAGCCTAGCATACATGGCGTATCTCGTTCAGTCGGGGCGGTCTCAAAACAGCAGTATGCGTGACGTGACGGGGATGCTACGTCATCTCATTAGACGTGACTCAGCAGGCTTGACAATATCATACTTTTAATAACTCCAGTAGGCATGCATTATACCCATACAACACCGCTGGGATAAGTATATAGAGGCAATGTTCCGAGCTCTCACAAACAATGATTCAGCAGGTGTCTTTTAGAACAACACAACACAGTCGGATTCCTGCCCGACAGCCCCGCTACAGTGACGGTAAGTGAGTCTGATTTAACAAAATACCAAACACTGTTTGCATTCCCTGTCGTTTATAGGCTTACTTTACACAGCCTTGATAGTAAACACAATTGCCAGACTATTCTGGCAATTGTCCATCACATCATACAGTGCCATTAGCTGGCGTAAACAATAGTCGAGGAACCATTGGCAAACATAAACAATAGCCGAGGCACAATTAGCCAACATAAACAATAGCCGAGGCACCATTAGCAAATATAAACAATAGCCGAGGCACCATTAGCCAACATAAACAATAGCTGATGCACCATTAGCCAACATGAACAATAGTCGAGGAACCATTTGTAAACATATACAATTGTCGAGGCAGTTGATATAACAAAACACCACACGTCCCTCTAAGTGTTGAAAATTGTTTTATATATCAGGAATAACAGAACGTTAATTGTTCATTTAATTAATGTGTTAATTAGTTATTTAGTAAAAACTTTTGATATTTTTGCCATTTTTTGTATGACCAATCCTTTGATCTTTGGAATGTTAATTAATTAGTAAAAAAGCGTTGTCCTTTTATTTATTTGTTTATGTATTAGTTTTTTACGTCGCAAAATCCTTTGATCTTTCGATACATTTGGGTCCGAGCGTCCCTTATATACTACTGACTATGCCATGGTTGTGTTTGAGGAGCACATCTTTAGGAAGGGTTTTCTTGACACCCTCACCCTTGGAGTCATCGACACCAAACACTATAATACCCCACTCACGTCATCTTCTTAGTTAATTCTCTCGTGATAAATAGTCATCCTTGCCCTCGATTCCATTTCTCGTTTCGTTGTATCTTTGAGCGACTTCTGTAACTCATCGGTTTTGTCCCTGCTCTCTTTAATCGAGGCAGCTTTGGATTCACAGTACGCCTCATTGGCGTCCACTCTTTCTGCAATTGCACCATATTGTCAACGTATATCGCTCAGGTGATGTACCACGTCACTTTGGATCATTTTGTAGTTCATCTATTGTAACGCCGCCATGTTCATGAGCACTTGCGGCCGCGTTTTCTTCGCTCACCTAATCATAACATTCACTCCTCGTCACTCAGCCTTTTCTTGTTTTTTTTTCGACATAGTACTGTTCACTCTTGTATCCGGGAGTGATTGAACCCAGTGTTTGCTCAACGCTAACGTTCATAACCGAATAATTAAACAAAATTAGGAGCCACTTTGCCCACATTTCCTTAATCTATTGTCGCCATGCGATTGCAAAGCATAGAGATTGGGAACTGCTTTTCGGTTGCACTGCTTATTTTGTGTTCCCCAGAGTTCTGTTCTTAGGTCTTTGCTTTTTACTCTTTACACCACGCCACTAAGCTGTGTTATACAAAGACATAACTTGGATCATCATCTTTATGCTGATGATATTCAGATCTACATTTCGTTGGCTACCCCTGATACAAATCGCTCCCTTAACAAACTTAGTGATTGCCTCCAAGATATCTTGTGAGTGACAGCAAGTTGAAATTAAATACAAATAGAACTGAAATGATCAATGTTGGTACTCCAATGCAGTGTAGTAAACTTAATGTTTGTTTCCCTACGCGCACCTTAAATCAAAACATCACGCCAACAAACTCGGTGAGGAATCTAGGCGTGATCTTTAATAGTAACTTCAATTTCTGACAACACATATCTCAAACGTGTTGCTGCTGTTTTTATCATATTCGTGATCTTTGCCATATTCGCCGTATGTCATTTTCTGTTGCTGAAACTATTGGAACAGCGCTTGTTAGCAGCAGACTTGACTATTGTAATTCCCCCTTTACAATATCGCTGGCAAGGATATTACAAAACTCCAACGTGTTCAAAATTGTCTGGCAATGGCTGTTATAAGATCTCCTAGTTTTTCTCGCTCTGTAGCACTTTTGAAGATTTTGCATTGGCTCCCTGTACAATATCGTATTATATTTAAGATCTCTCCCATTACATACCAGGCACTCTCCAGTAAGGAACCATCTTATTTGCATCCACTGCTTACTCCTGTAAGAAAACGTATCCAGCTTCGATAATCTATTTCTGACCTATTTTGTTGTTCCTAGAGTCAACACTAACATTGGAACTAGCGTTTTTTCTGTTGCTGCACCAACTTTTTGGAATATGCTTCACCTTAGTGTTAGATCAGTTGAAAATATTACAAAATTCCGTCGTCATTTAAAAACTTACCTTTACAACCTTGCTTATCCACCATAGCTCCCTAACGCCATGCCCCATCTGTTGACAACTGGCATAATTATTAAGGATTTTTAGATTGAGCAATGCTTTTGTCTTGATGCGCCTCTGATAGTCCAAGAGTTTTAGACCAAAATACCATCGAACCTTATAGTCTAAAACAAAAAGCTGATTTTTGCAACACAAATCCCCGAAGGTGTCTCGAATAACATACTAAAAGGTAGGGTTTTCAACCATGCCCGATCTAATGAACATCACTAAAATATCATAATATCATAAAAACATGCATTTATTTAGTTTTCTTTACTATAATCGGGTGATACCAGTCACTTGCAGAGGCTTCTCTAGTCAGCTTGGGACTCGCAGGACCAGACTGTAGTGGAAGGTGATGAGTAGGTGGTTGCATTCATGAAACGTGTCCAAGAGATGTTAGCTGAGGCTGCTGAGAGGAGCAGACCTGCCAAGCTGTGGGTGCAGTACATCATGTTGGTCGGCCTACTCAAACTCTTCATATTCTCCACGCGCATCGGCACTTTGTCTTGCACCTGGCTTGCATGTATAGCGGAAATGATTCCAGTATTCAACGCCGCTGGCCACTTCGCTTACGCCAAATGTGCCCGTCTCAATGTTCAGCAAATGGGAAATATGAAGCAGGTGATACCTGAAACTAAGGCTAAGACGTTTGCTGAGAAGGCATTACTCACGGTCGAGGCAATACGGATTCTACTTTGGCAAAGTTCACAGGCGCATTACCCAAATGCATTCCGATATGTGCAGCGCTTCAGGAGTTTGCTGGTGTAAACTCATCAACGTCTGATCTATGGAACGATATTAGGGCCATAATTCCACAATGCTACATTGTCGAATTCTGACTTTCGATTTTCCATTTACGTCGACATTGTCGAATTCTGACTTTCGATTATTCATTTACGCTGTCATTGTGCAAGATTTTTGTCAAATATTTCACTAGAATGCCATTTGGTTAAATATGTTTGGTCAAATAAGTTGACACACAAAAGTCTACCCGAATACGGTTTGGAACAAACGATCATATCAAATACGTACTCATTGAACTTTGACAGATGTGCTGCCCCCTAGCGAACTACACCAACTTGCAAATACTGAAGTATCCCTTGCAAGTCAGGCCTAGGACTTACGTCGATCTCGGCCCTCGTCGATCTCGGCCCGTCGATCTCGGCCCACGTCGAACTCGGCCCACCTGATTAGTTGTTAAAATAGGTAGTTGTGTTGGGGGGATATGTATAAATAAATATATGTGTATGCGTATGCGTGTGTGTAGAGAATAAACATCTCGGCCCACCTATTTCAATGAGATTATTCGCACAGCTTCTACTAAATTAACTGGACGTGAAAATTAACTGGAAGTTAAAATTGGATTTGATTCAAAACCAGTCTAACATATGAAAAAAATCTAAGTTTCACTGAGCATTAAGTTTGTGTTGTTTGTTTTTTATTTGTATTTGATGAGAACGTGTGGAGTCGATACAGGAAAAAGTAATCGGCTTGGTGCTCTTGCATTGTTTCATTGAGCAAATTATTTCATGTTATTTGTCTTTGATTGGTGTATATCATAGTGTGGAGGCCATAGTAATCAGCTAGCAGTTCTAACATTGTTTCAGTGAGCAGATGTGGCTGTTGTTTGTCTTTGATTTGTGTACGTCGTCGGCTGAGGCTTTGGTAATCGGCTTGGTAGTCATGCATTGTTTCATTGAGCAGATCCTGTAATGTTATTTGTCTTTGATTGGTTGCTCTAAAGAAATTGTGGAGGCCATATTAATCGGCTAGCTGCGTAGCATTGTTACATTGAGCGGATGTATACTGTTGTTTGTCTTTGATTTGTTTGTGGTAACAACGTACCTAGTCGGCTGAGGTATTAGTAATCGGCTTGGTGCTCTTGCATTGTTTCATTGAGCAGATCTTTTCATGTTATTTGTCTTTGATTGGTGTCTCTAAACAAACTGTGGAGGCCATATTAATCTGCTAGCTGTGTAACATTGTTACATTGAGCAGATGTGTTTGTTGTATGTCTTTGATTTGTGTATGGTATCAACGTACGTAGTCGGCCGAGGCACTAATAATCGGCTTGGTGCTCTTGCATTGTTTCAATGAATGAGCAGATCATATCATATTTTTATTTGTGTCTGATAACAAATGTAGAGGTAGTAGTAATCGGCATGCTATTCAAGCATTATTGCATTGAGCATGTCTTTGTTTGTATAACGACAAAGCCGTTATAGGTATCTGCTTGTTTACTGCACAGACGCTGTTATGAAAACCTGCACTTTTGTACATCAATGTATATGAATGTGAAATATTTTACACTCGGAGACTGGTTCCACTTTAAACAAGTTTCATGTAATACAAAAAGACTATTCCATAGGTGATGTTCAGTAAATACGAATTTCCAGTAAATGTAATGCAGTTTGTGTTACGTAAAGTTTAAACTATATATACACCGTAGTTTACTTCACTTTAATAAATAATAATGATTGTAAAAATAAAGTAAAATACAGTGTATACTCAGGCACACAAAATACAAAAAAAAAAACACGATAACTGATCATTATTGTTTAACGTGTCAAAGAACGCAATGCATTTGATCTTTAATGTCTACTGTTGTTGAATTGTGAATCGTTGCGACCGCAGTTGTGAAGTTGAAGCTGTGTGTCTCATTCACACCGGTCCAAAGTGCATCGGAATAAATCTCAAAACGTATTTATGGGAAATTATGACGTTTTGATACTGTTCGTCTTGAATGTTTATCATCTTAGAAAGAATTGCTTTAATAATAAAGAATGAAAAATCACGTATGACAAGCAAGAAACATAAATAAACAACATCGTTCTAGTGATGCCTTCTAGTAGAAATCATCACTTGTATGGTAGCTGCCTGCCGGAGTATTGAGAAATTATGCAATTTGATAAAACAAACCGCGAAAATACACTCATGCTATTGCTGTTAGATTTGTATGTCCTGCATCACATGTTCTATGAACAATATCTCCTGTATCACATATTCTATGACCAATATATCCTGTATCATATGTTCTATGACCAATATCTCCCGTATCATATGTTTTATGACCAATATCTCCTGTATCATATGTACTATGACCAATGTCTCCTGTATCATATGTTATATGACCAATATATCCTGTATCATATGTTTTTTTTACCAATAGTGGTCATACGCGTTCCCATACCGACACAGTCGGTATCGGAACACGTACCGCAATCGCAGTTTATACTATTTTGTGCTTTCCAGAGAAGTCGATATGGTGTTTGATGCATTGTTTTTTTCTATATTGATTGATTTGGTGACCTAACTGCATTTTTTTGGAATGTGAACAGCGTTTATAGAATCAGCCAATACCGACACTGGCATTTCCAGATGTGGGCTTAAACTTGTCTAAGTGTTCATGATAGCCAATCAGGGAATTGAACGGGGTGTGAATGTTTAAGTAGATGATTATGGCAGCTAATCATGGCATGGGGCGGGTGTTATGTTTCTATAAATAGTGCGTTACTGTAGTAGAAAGGCTATTCACAACTCATTAGCAATGCTGCAGTTACATCTTAGCGTAGAATGCCACAAAAAAATACAAACAAATTCTAAAGCCGTGCAGTGCGAATCATGCGAGAAGTGCTGCCACATACGATGTGAAACCAGCATAGATGCTACCACATACCAACTGATAGTAGAAGGTAATATTCATTTGTTTTGATGTTTTTCGAAATTTACAATTGATGTTAATCTAGCGATCACAGAGGGTAGACATTTTCTAAATTCTGGTACTGTTTGTAATATATAGTTTAAGTTATGGTTGTAAACTGAAATAGTTGCTAAAGAGCTCAGCTTAGTTAGTTCGGAAAATGTTTTTAAGCAGCTGATTGCATTCAAATAATTTTAATAACTAATATTATATTTTTGATGTGTGACATATATTTCCTGTCTACCCTGCCATTGTGGTGCATCAGATATATATATATATATTTTTATATATCTGGAATGCAGTAAAACATAATGTTTGTGGTTTAACCAGCGAGACAATGACCATTTACATAATTATTCCTGTTTACCCTGAAATATTTAAATCTATCAGATGACCATTTATTGTGAAGCTGATATTGACCATGACCATATGCAGTAAATCTACATCCAAGTTAAAACATTTATATTTGAGCACCTCTACATATTTCAACTATTATCTATGTTAATGGTGGAATCTTGGAATAGAAATACTTACTTTTATTTCATTTTTGTATTTACTGTTGCAGTTCCAGAGCAGTTGGAAGAATACGGCCAGATACCCTGTCAGCAGCATCGTTGTTAATTGTTGCAGCTTACTGACCAGTTTACTTATATGTGATGCATAGTAATAAATGCAGTGTCGCATTACAATTACATTTCAATGTACAATTACATTTCAATGTACTCTATTACTATTACTTTGTTTCCTTCAGTTTACTATATTACTGTTTCCTTCCTATTACTACTACATTTGAAGCTGTTACTACTACTATGTCTATGACATTTATCATCGGAACTATTTGTAGTATAATATAGATGCCACATATAATATATGGTTGTAGGATAGAAATTAATGGACACAAAACAACCGGAAAGAAAGTACCGGACAATTTTTATTTTGTGAATTATGTGTAATTTAATAATGCTCTATTGCTGCTTGGTGTTAATAGTGTGTTTTTCACATATGTGAAAAGGGTAATTGGTATGACAACAACTTCAAAGCACCATTGAATCCTTTTAGCCATGCAACAGTCACACTGTCCCAGTCCGAGGTCGAGATCGATGACATACATTGTGCAAGAAAGTAGGAATATGTGGGCCGAGATCGACATGGGCCGAGATCAACACGGGCCGAGATCGACGGGCCAAGATCGACGAAGGCCGAGATCGACGGACACCAGGCCGAGCACTGTCAGTCACCAACGTTGGTCACGATGTAGTGTATATAATACTTATATCGAGCATTTTTCACCCATGTTATGAACTGTTTTATCAAAGTTGGAGAACTCAAAGATGAACGGAAGAAACGAAGTGCCAAGCAGTCTGGCAAAAAACTCGAATTGATTGTCAGGTAGGTTGGTACTGTATATTCCACCTGGACAAATGTTACATCAGGTGTACCGCAAGGCACGGTATTGGGACCGCTTCTCTTCCTGATATACATCAATGATTTACCTGACAAGATCCGCTCCACAGTCCGTCTTTTTGCAGATGACTGTGTCCTCTATAGAGAAATCAATAATCAGTCCGACTCACAAGAACTACAGAAAGACCTAAATGAGTTAGCAAAATGTGAACACGACTGGCATATGCACTTTAACCCAAAAAAATGCTTTGTGATGAGACTAACCCATGCAAGAAACGTAAAACATTTTAATTATACTCTAGGAAACGCAACACTACAGGAAACCGACAGTCATCCCTATCTAGGAGTATGTATCACCAAAGATCTCACCTGGAACAAACACATCCATCAGATTACAGCCTCAGCAAACCGTACCCTAGCATTTATCAGACGCAACCTCTACTCGTGCCCCCAAAACATTAAAACAAGTGCCTACACAACCCTTGTCCGACCACTCCTAGAATATTCAGCATCCGTGTGGGACCCCCACACCCAAGTCCTCATCAACAAAATAGAAATGGTCTAAAGACGGGCAGCTCGCTTCTGCCTTAACGACTATACATCCCGAGAAACTGGTTGCGTGTCACAAATGTTAACAAAAATAAACCTAGAACAACTAACAAACAGACGAACAAACAGACGCCTCGCCATATTGCACAAAGCCATTTATGGCCACCTAACCTTGCCTGTTGAAAACCTCCTCCAGCCTGTACAACGCCTATCACGGCATCTAAATACCAAAGCATTCAACACTATCCACACAAGCAAGAACTGTTATAAATTTTCCTATTTCCCCCGAACAATAAAAGATTGGAATTCCCTACCAGATGCAATAGTCAACATTACAGAGCCACAGAAATTCAGACAAGCATTAATACACGACTAATAACCTAGCATGCGCACCCAACCCTGACTGTATGACTCCTAAGGAGTGTTGGCCAGTACTCAACCAAGACAAGACAAGACTGTGTGTGAGCGATAATTCATGATGTTTCGTAAACTGTCAATAATATTTATTCGTACTATAACGTGTACAATTCAGTGAAAGCAACATATACATCCATTTAATATGTATATAAAACGGTCAGTGCAGCCAGTCTCGTCTATGAAGCGTGAGCGTCTATGTCATGTATGGGGGAAGCAGTTTTTAAGTGAATATTATTCAACTTTAAATATAATAATAGTGTGGAGTCTCCCATCACACAGTGATTTGTTTTGTATTTTGTTGACATGTAAATTGTTATTGTAAAATTTGTATCTTAGTATTTGTTTCCATATTTGTAGTTCTGGTTGTTTCCAGCGCTTGGCAATGTTCTTTCTATTAACTGACTGGTCTGTATTATTGTGGTTACAATTTAATGGTCTTATGATGTCTCATTCTTTATATGCTGGCACTGAGTGTGGTCACTACCAGGGTGCTTGTCGTCCTCAGTGGTTCTTTTACGTCCCAAATTGAGACGGGACCGTCATTAATGTGATCACCGAGTCACGAGGGATACACAGTCCCCAATTTTGAGAGCCAGAGTTTTACACCAAATATCATGCCTGCTCGGTGCAGGTTTCGAACTCAGAGCACTGGCACACCAGGTGGATGTGCTAACCACAACACTAGCAGCACTCTCTGTATAATTTGTTTCTGCTGTTGAGATAAATAAAGTGCATCCTTACCTTACCTAAAGATGGGAGGGTGTGTTTCTATATTTCATAAAAACCAGCACAAAACCTTGGAGTAACATACACTATTGAGAGGGATGCGGGGGTACCAGCCCAGCCTGATAACAATGCTTTCTTCTATATCATGAGCAGTCTTACTCCAAACCCACTATACTTTATCTTAGTCACATATTGAACATAACTTTGGATAATGTCATTGTTTTTCATTTTACAGGTTAATGAAGAGGAGCTCAGCATGAAACTGCCGCAGAATAACATGTATAGGGACGTACATGGTGGTATGCACCAACTACCCAAATTTACACTGGGGAGTCTAGAAGAATACTTATCCCAGTACGGAGAGAAGCTGGAGGAAAAGAGCAAGTCTCTATACAAAGAAAGGTGAGTTACCTTAACATTAAACTAAAAGGACTGTCGGATTATATGGAGCGATATTAGGGCCATAATTCCACAATGCTACATTGTTGATTTCTGACTTTCGATTATCCATTTACGGCGACATTGTCGAATTCTGACTTTCGATGATCCGTTTACGCTGACATTGTCAAATTCTGACTTTCGATTATCCATTTACACTGTCATTTTGCAAGATTTTTGTCAAATAATTAATGTGTATTTAGAAAATTTGCAGATACCACAGTGTACCACTGATATGGAAATCTGCTCCAAGACAACCAAATTTGCAGATGTGTTGACCCAAGTGGGGTGCACGGAACGGTTGTCAAACTCAAACTCACAAAGAATCGTTTGGGCGATTTATCACTACTTCATGGTAGATCGATGTTTGCGTCCCCTTCGACAATTCATGGAAGGTACAATACTCACCAATTTACATGTGAATCTTAACTTTGAATCCTAAGTATCTGGGATTTCAAAGGAAAGAAACATAAATTAAAATATATATTTTACATAAGAATTTAAACTTTTCACTGACTGGAAATTATTTGTATAAATTATGTAGAACTGGTTTTGATGACTAATTATTTTTATGCTATGTCAATCATTTCCATGACAAAAAAATATGATGTGTTATGCATTTATAACATCATTTTACAGGAAAAAAGAGTTTTAATTGATTGTAATGATTATTGGTATATATTACTGTACTAGTTAATTTTTTTTAATGAATTTTCAAAAACAATGTTACAGTACAAGAAATGTTTTGTTGTTGAGAACATATTAAATAAGTGACATAAGACATTAACAATGGGTACAATAATTTGTTCAAGCTATTTTTTAGTTAGAATTAATTATAGGTATAAACATTTGCTACTATAAACATGACATTGTACTTAAATTCTCTATTGTTATTATATTAGAGGAATTAGTATAAATTGATGTTCAAACTATCTAGATACATGCAGTGGTGAAGTGGTTAGTATGTACCCTTTTACAGCCAGAGGTACATACATGTGACTGACTAGTGTGATGTAAATTGCATGTGTCACTACATTTTTATAATTACATTTTCTTGAATAACGTGTTCAGTGCATCAAATGATGTAACCACTACGCCACTACATGTCTTTAGACAGTTGCAAAACGACTTCATGATTTAACCATGTTAGCATGATAATTGCAGGGTTGATGCTCCATGGCGTACTGAAAGGTCTTCAGAGTTTTGCGCCGTCACAAGGGTTGAAATATCTGATGCCCCGGGAGCAGGTATCTGCTGAGGAGATGAAAAGCTTTTTGCCTGAGCCCGGCTAGACCACAGAGAGAGGTGGAAGAAGAAGTCATGGTCTACTTCCACCGCTTCTTGACCCAAGTCGAGAGTGAGTACCTTTATTATCCATGAATGAATTGCACTGCTGGTTTAGATAGGTACTGGATAATGGATAACTTACCTAATCAACATGTTTAATTTCCAATTGATTTTTTTTATTGAACCCATATGTAGATTTGCTATAAATATGATGATATGGATCAGGGTAGGTGTGAATTGACATCAGAGGTTCTATCATGTGGATGATGGTTTATCGGTGTCAACCATTACATTCTACCTCCACACAAAACTGTTAATTTATAAATCCTATGAAATGGGTCATGCATTGACAAGATTTTTTATTTTGGATTTTCTATGTGCAACAAGAGCACATGCAAATAGTGCCATGATGTGTAAGGCAGGCTAACAACAGTAGATTTAGGTGAATTGTAGGTGATGAAAAGCCACATTACACAAGTTAGGGAAATTTACTTCAGTTCTTGACCAGGATACCAGACCAGATATATAACTATATATGGGTTCAATAAAAAAATGGCAGTGTTTCTAAAATTTGCTCGAAATGGCGGCCATTTTGATTGTTACCATGGAAATGGGTGGTCAGCCTGAAAAACGTTCAATATATTTATTTTATTCAGTAAGACACATTTCATGCATTGGGTAAAAAAATGGAACTGTTTGCACAAAATTAAAAAATAATCATATCTACCTGCCGTGTCTGGCCTTAATACTGCCCATCATATGCTCTTGCAAGTTTTGAGTTCCGACATTTTTCCAACATGGCAAATATATGAAAGGAAATTTTGCACTTACAATTTTATGAACAAGTTTTATTTCTTTAAAAAAATCAATGATCAAAGAGTAAAAACTACTACAAATTTCCTCACATGAAATAAGCTATTCATAATTCCCAAACACTGCTAAATTTAGAGCATACATGTTTTGTATACCATAAAGCGCACCATACTTTGATTGCTACAACACTGCTTTTGGACAAGTCTACACAATGGTGCCTAAAATGAGACTTCTATCCACACTTGTGGATTGTACCAATCAAGAATGTCCAAACAATTTGTAACTAACACCAACATTTTTGCATTTCGTTATTAGTTGCTGGTCATGAAAGAAAAGATTTCTTACTTTATCAAGCACAGTGAATGTATGTGATGAACACATAACTTCTTTGATATCCAGAATGTTTGCACTTTCTGTTTCGTTATTCTACAGAATAAAAGTTACAAATTTTTATTCCATAAAACAAGATGGATTTTGTTCTTGCCACAAGTGCATGATGCTGAAATAGATAATTCACATTTTCATGTTGTGAAATTCATTCATTCTGTCGTACACCTGACACCTAAATAAGCAAACCTAACAGCAGTGATTGCCATGTATTACACTCTGGAAGACAAAAACAATGTTTCATTGGCTTGGTATTAGTTATAATAGATGTGACATCAAATTAATCTTTATTTTCAAAAGTTCCTGCTTGGTTGGGCTGTTGATTTACAAGATATAAATACATTTCTTACAAAGTATTATGAAAGTTATTTTAATTAGTAATAACTGAAAATCTTACTATTGTAACACATAACGTCTTTGTAGGTGCTACTACAGATGTATGCTAGCATAATTGCAAAGCTACAAGGCCACAAAAAGGGACAGAGTAAAAAAGTGGTTAATAATAAATAATATAAACTGTATTACAATTTCAGAGGGCAAGGTGACCACGCCTCTTCTGAGCATGGACACATACGAGTACGAAGACAAGATGATCGCAATGAATGATGTGCTGCAAGCTCTGACAGGAAACACACAAATACCTCGAGACTGCACCACTGGATTAGTGCTGTTTGATCACAATTCGTCAGCCTTAAGCAGCCTCAACACATGTGCCCCCAACATCAACTTCAATCCCCAAAAGATCAAGTCGTATGACAGTTTTAAGGAAGTGATGGTGTCCCTTCTGTTAGATGACGAAGGATTTGGTCTTAAGTAAACAATGTGTTTACTTTTGGAGATGTTCTGTTGCAAGTATTATTTCCATTTCTTGTCACAGCTGCACATGCCGACAGTTTTAGTTCACAATACAACGGCATGTAGAAATATGCTTCTGTGATCACAATATCTGCTATGATTACTGCAATCGTCGAATATGAAATGACATTTATACAAGGTGCTTCGCAATAATAGATAATTATAAAAGGTCATATACTAATCTGGAAGAAATTTCAATTTTAATGTACACTAATGAATGAGAATGTTTGTTTTACCACTTGGATAAGTATTGCACGCTTGTACATGTATACTGACACATGTATATATTGTCTATGCTGTTCTTTATGTAATTATTACAAATAATGTAAGTATATCAACTAAGACTTTTTCAATATAAATAAAACTTCAATGGTCTTATTGGTTATTTCATTTGGAACCATTCAAAATATTTTACAGATCAAGCAACTATAGTCTGATGTCACCGGATAAACAATTTATTTTCAACCATGATCTGTGCTACTGTACTATATATGTACACATTACGTATGCAAGATGCAGTATACATTAATTTAATTTGCGTGGTAGCTAATGCAATGTACTTTTGCTTAGGTGACTGATACTTTCCATGTATATGAAATAACAGACGTAATAACATGTATTGTAACAGGTGATGGTTTTGGTCCATTTCTAAAAGTATATACATTCTCGGTACACAACATCCACAACGGCACAAGTTGTAAGTCTTACATTTATCAAAATCCATGGAGATCATTCCAAGCTTAGCATTATGTATATGGCTTTTGAAAATTACTACAGAAACAACTTATTCTTCAGGACAGATGACTTGCAGCAATCCTGGATCATTTAAAAAACCACCAACTTAAACCCCTTTTGCTACACATTTGACAGTAGCTGCTTTGCTCTATCATAGAGATCAGTCCCATAAACATTTGAACGTTCTAGGGGATTCAAGGACTGAAGACGTTGAAGCTGAAGCAGCTGAATTTCAGGAATCTCGACACGATCAGGCTCATCAACAGTGAATGATGTTGGTTCCTCCCAGTCAATGCCATACAGATCTGAGTCATTCTGGAAAAATCAAGACATTATTTAATATGGGACAAGTAACAGGAAAGTAATGGACACAATTTTTTTCAAGAAAATTACCAGAAAGGAAATAACACATTTTCAAAATAAATTATCATAAATGACCAAAAAAATATTAAAAACAGTTTTTGCAAACATGCAATTTTCAGAATGCACTTCATTAAAACTGGCCCCGTGCTGCTGCTTTTGTTGACATGTTACACAAGCATTAGTTAGACAACCCTTATTACACAATGAATGATATAGGCCAATATAATCTACAATCAGTTTTTTAGATTGTTGAAAATAAGTGAATGACAACAAAATATGTGTCTCTAACAAGAGACTATAGTATATAACTTTTTGCAGCGTGTGAATTGATTTCCATTGAGTACTCAGCCCAATCAGCCAAGTTACATGTTTCAACGGTTTGTGTATCCGAGACAGTGACTTAAAAAAAGAACCGAATTTGTC
The DNA here is from genome assembly GCA_020002185.1 of Paraescarpia echinospica. Classification (NCBI taxonomy): domain Eukaryota; kingdom Metazoa; phylum Annelida; class Polychaeta; order Sabellida; family Siboglinidae; genus Paraescarpia; species Paraescarpia echinospica. Next base: position 52,343,690 of record CM034534.1, on the reverse strand, counting down.
TTGAAAGGTGTGGGATTGGACCAGCTATGCAGATGCTCTCGATGCCTCTTATAACTAATAGTTTGATACAGACAAAATATAATAATACAGGTTCTTTTACCACGCGATCTCTAACTAATACTTAATCAATGTAGTCACAATATAAAAACAAAACAATTGAAATAATATTATTAGTTCTAAATTAATTAATTTACAAAATAAATAAACAGATTAATAAATTAACAAGTCATTAAAACGTTCTATGTTGCTATTGTCCACCATAAGTTTGCTTAAATAAATATGTCTTAATGTGACGTTTGGATTAAAATACAGATGGAGCATCTTGTAGAGTCATACATATTTATACATTATATTATATTGTCTAATAATTATATAATTTTTACAAAGGTCAACTTACCAGTGCAACTGCATCCTCGTGTGATGCATCCAGTACTTGTCCAGATATGAAAAGCTGCATGGGTGTTTGTTGATGTTCCGTTCGAAGACGACGATGGCTCAAGGCACTGGAGAATCGGTCAAGGCTTTGTTGTATACGGGGGATGTACACATAATGCAGAGCTGCTAGGTGAAGTTCGTTTGTAGGGTCCATAATACCTGTATCCTCCATGTAGAAGAACAGCTGGTGAAACATGGAAATGCAGCCTGTCCACGCCTCTCTCCAAAGTCTCTCAATTCTGAAGTAAAGGACACACAAACGTAATTTGTAGTGTAAGCATGATTCTTTAAGCCCATGTGTGGGAATGTCTACCTGACAATACTAATCATTATTAGACAAACCAGCCAAAATTACTTTTCAAATAGCTTATTGTACATAGGATATGTTCTTGAGAATAACTGCTGACTTTATAGGTACTTTAAAAGAAATGACTGGCCCCCTGTAAATTTGTCAGGCACATCGTAAATTCTTTATTTAAGTCATTTTAAAGACACAAAAGAAAAAAGTGCCCGGTGTCAGGCTTGAACCGGGATCTCTGGCACGTATAAAAGTAAAGTGAAAACACATGGACGACTGGCAGAACATCGCTAACTAGATTCAAGTGTTATTTTAAATTGTAAATCTCGGCTGTCAGCTTGTAACTTGTTGGACTGAAGGTTCACACACTTCATTTTTTCTACAAAATTCAATTCGTGTGGAACTGTAAAAATAACTGCTTCTTCCTCTATTATGAGTAGTTTTTATATTACATTTGAATACCACATAATAATTCATTCTGACACTTGATTCGACTCAAGGACTTTCATTGTTAATGTACTGTAAATGAACGGAAAGTTACAGCCTGTTACCAGAATAATACATATCTTATGTCACAATACCACGTGATCGCCCAGCCCATTAAATTAAATATCAAATTTCCACAGGAATCAGGATAAAGATGAGTTTCAAATGTTTTATTCTGTATTTTTCTGTATTATTTCATGTTGCCAAATGTTACATGCAATTTTTATACTTTGTTTACACATGCAAAATGGAGGTTAACCTGTTTCTAGTTCCTTTAAAGCAAACTTACCTCTGATTGTGAACACTGCGCCCAGCAATGTGGCTCCTCCTGCCTGTACCTCTCCTCTCCAGCATGTATTGTGCAACCTTCACATTCTCACCGCCCTTGTCCGATCTAACTCTCTCTGGAAGACCATACTTCTCCACTGCCTCAACAAATGTTGATAGCACAGTGTCTGCTCTGTTGTTGTTGGCTGCTTTGAGAAATACTGGCAATCTGGAGTATCCATCAATTCCACCATGGATGACAATACGCCACCTGAATGGCAAAGACACATATGTATTTTGTAAAATTCAAAATTTTGGTGTGATACTCCTTTCATTGACTCTGCCATCTAAAATGGAAGTATTAACGACTATTGTAATTTAATGAAATCTTCATATTTTGCAATTAATGGGACACAGTACGTTCATATTTTGTTATAAACATAATTTTCTTAACACCATAATCAATATTTTGAAGGTATAAAACCTGCCAAACTGTGTTTAGTAAGCCAGTAACAATGAGCACAATTTTAAATTTTGACCCAATACATATAAATGGTAAACACAATTAAAAGGAATTTTTTTGATGATATTGCCGAGGTGGCCCGAGTTAACTGCAATACCCTTTGATGATTTACAATTTTATCACGTTCAACAAAGCACACTTCCTGTTAGTGTTATAAATTACTATGCTTGCTAATTCCGGGTAGACAAAGAGACGGTCTCCTTTTAAACATTCATGACCACTGCATGGCAATTGCATAAAATGTAAAATTTAAACTGCACAGAGAATGTGTTTGTTTACAAAAAAATACTCTCAAATTGTTGGAGTGGTATACATTTATTTAGTGTCCCGTACTGAACTTCATTGAATAAAATACAAAAGTTTTAGATAACCTTGTGAATTGTTTAATAGGCCCCAATTTAATTAAAAAAACCGATGCATAAACAGGCAACATCGCATGTCTTAGGAGATTTCTGAGAAGCCACACATTTTTTTTTATAAGTATGTCGCATCATTGATTACCTCACATTGAAAAAAATCCAATTAAAAAACCTTAATACCTTATCAGTTTGTGATAGCCATCTATGTGCCAAAGACAAAGAGGCGCTCGAACGGAATACTGTCTTCTTTTCGTGATGGTCATAGACAGCCGCCGAAAGAGGACACCAGCTGGATCGACTCTTCTCATACTTTGTCTCACTCTGTATTCTTGCAGCCTTTCTCCCGTGCTGAAAAGATGGCCCTTCACCGATTGGCAACCAATGTTGGGAAAGTCTGTCATTATCTGTTCTATTGCATGGTCAAGTTCGGTGTCACTGAGATGGCTGTAAGTGTCTCTTATTTTAAGTCCAAATTCACTCAGTCTTCGCTTTATTGTTCGCTCACTTGCACCAATCATCGTTGATATTTCAGCCACTGTGAAAGAATTTGACACAATATATTCAAGCTGCTCTTGAGCGTTGTCCACAACACTGCTCTATTGGCAACACTACATGTGGATTTACATTTGGGATGTCTAACGCTTGCAAGGCATGATTTGCTGCATGGATGGCTCTGTCAATGTTTTCAAAAGCAGTGATATCAGAACACTGGACCAGCATGTCCAGTGTTACTGCAATGTCATGTTGTATTGTACTGGCAGCCAAAGTGCCAACCTCAAGATCAGATGCATGCTTCAACAGTCGCTGCCTCAGCTGTCCGACCATCAAGTCTTCAGTGGTTTCTTGCATTGTAGAAGCGAGCCTACAAACAAAATAATAACACTTATGTATAGCTCACAATATCTATGATCAACGCAGACATTTAGTCATTCTCCAAAGAAACTACACATAAGTAATCCATTATAATGAATAATCATATTATTACATAAACGAACAGCACATGTAAAAGTAAAGCAAATACACTTAATCACTCGGCCACGGAGGACTGCCAGAAACTTGTTAACCGGATTCAAGTGTTATTTTAAATTGTACAGGTCTTCTTTCGTATACTAAACATACATACAAAAACAAATAATTTATCCAGCTGCGAAAAGTAACGTAACATGATATAATAGTAATGATATCATGTAACGTTAATTTTCGCAGCTGAATAGCTTATTCGTTTTTGTATGTATGTTTACTGATAAACTATTTTTTCTGGGTCAAATGAGCCAAAGGTTAATTGTCGTTGGCTTGTAACTTGTTGTACGGGAAGGTTACTTGGCTAATTGTTTTCTACAAAATTTGATTTAACGTGGAACTGTAAAAAAATAATTGCTTCTTTCTCTCATGAGTAGTGTTTATATTACATCAAAATACTGCACAACAATTAATTCTGACACTCGAGTAAATGAATGGAAAATGTTAGCCTCTTGCCAGAATAATGCCCATCTTACAATACCCCGTGATCGTCCACCTCATTAAATATCAAGTTTCTGCGGAAATAACATCACAGACGGGTGTAAAATATATGTAAAACTTTAAATGTATTTGTCTTTATGTTTTCATGTTGACAAATGTTATGTGCAATGGTATAATTTGAGTGGGAAATGGAATTTAGCTGGCGACTTGTGTCTAGTTCCTGTGTCATTCCGTGTGAGCGCAACCAATGGGTGCAGCACTCATCTCTTAAATTTTTGAATGAACCAGCTTGGTGAAAGACTTTCCAAAGATAAACTAGAATCCCAATTTTGAGTGTTGTAGCTTCAGTAGTTTTCAAGTAGCCAAGAGGCCCTAAAGTCCTTTGGACTAATATGTCTATGTGACCCCAGCTGGCCAAATGAGTGATAAGTCAGGAAAATTGTAACATTGTTTTCTTACATTCTTGAAAGGTTGGGCAGGGTGCTTTACATAGTTTCAAAAATTATGACTGCTACAAAAATTGGCAAAGTCATGGAGCATTGAACATGATAGTGGTCAAAAAATAAAAATTAAGAAAACGGCTGTTAAAGTTTTACATTATATATGCAAATGGATTTGCATGGAAATATTACATGCACAAAATTCAAATGTGGCATACAGTGTGTAATATGTATGTTATGTTGCAATGATACACTGGAAGTACAAATGTGCTGCTACAAAAGTGTATAAAGTTATACCAGATTATGTCTTTATGTATAAGATTAAGAGGACAGATTATTTGAGAGCAAAAGGTAATGTAAAGAAAATAAAAAATGGGTCAGCTGGACGGTGATAGACCGTTTGAACTTGAATCCTTTGTAACATTTTTGTATCGACTTCACCGAAGGCGGTGTCCTGCTGTCAGAACTTCGAAGGTGTTACTCACCTAACTTACAGGTCTTTGTCAGTAAGAATAATGGGATTATTATTTACACCAACGTTGTTTCCTGTAGAAGTCATTTTGTGGGATATATTAGCATTAGTCGTGCCAATTCAAATATTAGTGCTATATAATAGTAGTTTGTCAAAATATAAACAAACTCAAAGACAGTTGCAGCTTTGCGTTAGCGTGTTCTGAAATATTTTAGTGACATAATGATATATTTCACATAAATATATTGGGAGCTAATGGAGAGGCCCATCATAATCCATAGCACTACAAAATGAAGTATCTGAAAGTCACACTTCATATATTGAGTGACACATCTCGTACTGTCTTTCTGGACTGTCGCAATGTCTAATAGTTTCCTATCATAACCCTCGTGTACAGTACAATATACCAAAGCTACCCGGTATATATTTCCAACACCACAACATATGTATTATCATTGGATAGGTAATCGAATAATTTTTCAGATGAACGCAACTTGTAGCAGCAGAAAGTGAAGCATACAAAAGTTACACCGCAAACAATGACATGCATTCTCAAAATGTGATTCATTAAAAAATTAGTGCTATGTAATTGTAGTTTGTCAAAATGTAAACAAACTCAAAGACAGTTGCAGCTTACTGTCCACCAAGCATTAGCAGAGCAGTTTTATAATAATAATCCACAAGTTAAGTGGCAGTGATGTTCCTTTTATCGTTCATGTGATGTTTATTGTGAGCATGGCTGACAAATGGTTATCATACGTAGACAGGTACAAAAAGAAACTTACGTTTTCTATAAAAAGAACAAGTTTGCCTATTAATGGCACGTATTTGCTATTGTTGCCGTTTCTGCCGGGCAGAAACAGTTTATGCCCGGCATAAATCAAACAACCCTGTAGGTAATTATTAATCAAATGTTTTTTGCAGAAACAGTTTATGCCCGGCATAAATCAAACAACCCTGTAGGTAATTATTAATCAAATGTTTTTTACAGAAACAGTTTATGCCCGATGTACTGGTCTGGGTGGAGGTTCCGGTCTGAGAGTAAGTTCCGGTTCCGTTTTGCGTATTGCGCATGCTCGCGCAAGCGCAGTACATCAAAATCGACCAACGGTGAGCAACGTGACCTCAGGTGACCGATCAACTTTGACCCCATGCCAGAAGTATGCGGCGACTGAGTTACATCGCTGTGAGCAACGTGACCTGTGTGGAAGCATATACATTTCAACAAATTGAACCACATTTGCCCCTTTCCAGACCATTTGATCAACCTGTCAAGATCATCTTGTAAATGCTGTCTATCTACATAACGTTTAATCCTTCTGAACACTTTTGTATCATCCGAAAATGTCAACACCTTTCTTGTTATATCATCGTCCAAATCGTTGATATATATTAAGAATAATATAGGTCCCAGTACTGATTCCAGTGGTACCTCACTCAAAACTGATTTCCAGTTTGAATCCTCCCCATCAACTACTATCCGTTGTCTTCTGTCCGTTCTCTTCTGTCAATCAGCCATTTTTTTATCCAGTTAATTATACCATTTCCTGTGCCATGGACCTATAGTTTGAGCAGTATTCTTTGATGTGGCACTTTGTCGAAAGCTTTCTAAAAATCTAAATACATTATATGTACTGGTGATGTCTCCCATATATAAATATATGGAGTATCTTGAAACGACCCTATTGTGGGGGTCGTATATTAATTCCTAAACGTTTGGTGCTCCAGGTTCAAGCTGTAAGATTAAAACTACCCACATGCATAATATGCAAGCTTGATTCTAAGTCAATGTTATTCCTCACGTGATTTTCACAGGCCTGTTGTCATTAGATGTAAATTCTACAACTGACATGAAAGAATTTTGATGTGCCTCAATGGGACTTCTAGACTGCACACAAAATGTCAGCCCCATATTTCCAAAACTGATGGAGATAAGTGTTATTTTAAAATTGTGACCCTTCAGACCGCCACCCCGGACAAATTTAGAAAAAACTATAAAACTACGAACCATCCCAATGGGTACGCTAGATCGCATGAAATGTCTGCCCCATACAGGCATGACTGGCCCAGATAAGTGCCATTTTTAAATTGTGACCCCCACATTTTTTTTTTAATATCTAGATCCCAATGGGCTTGCTAGATCAAACACAAAAGTTCAACTCCACACATGACAAAATGACAGATATAACTGCCATTATAAAATTATGACCTCCCCGAGACCCCCACCACCTGGATGAATTTCTAAAAACCCTATATGTACAAACTACCCCAATGGACACCCTAAATCACACACAAAATGTCAGCTTCATACATGTCAAATTAACAGAGATATGTGTCATTTATGAATTGTTACCCCCCAAAGATCCCCACCCCGACGAATTTTTTAAAATCTAAATCTACGAACCACCCCCAATGGGCCTGCTAGATTATAAAAAAAATTCAGCTTCATACATGCCAAACTGACGGAGATAAGTATGTGTCATGTCATTTAAAATGCGGAGATTTGTGTTTACCACAAAACCCGCTGTGCGCATAAACAGCGCTGAAAACTGCATATCTGTGTGACGAAGTCGTAAGATACACAACGTCAACGCTCTGAGACAATGACATCAAAATAAAACACAATTTTTTTTGAAAATAACTACAAGTTATGCTAATTATGAGGTTTTGTTATGTATACTAACAATTACAAAAGTAACAGTATCATTAACGTAAACTATCACACATTCTTTCGGCAAACACCGTGTTAAGCTGGCCAAAAATAGGCGCTACCTTTGACATGTACTGTGTGTACACAAAACGGAACCGGAACTTACTCTCAGACCGGAACCTCCTTCCAGACCATACAGCTGCGGGCCGAAAGTAGGCGCTAACCTTTGACATGTACAATCGCATGCGCAATACGCAAAATGGAACCGGAACTTACTCTCAGACCGGAACCTCCTTCCAGACCAGTACACCGGCATAAATCAAACAACCCTGTAGGTAATTATTAATCAAATGTTTTTTCAGAAACAGTTTATGCCCGGCATAAATCAAACAACCCTGTACGTAATTATTAATGAAATGTTTTTTGCAGAAACAGTTTATGCCCGGCATAAATCAAACAACCCTGTAGGTAATTATTAATCAAATGTTTTTTACAGAAACAGTTTATGCCCGGTGTACTGGTCTGGGTGGAGGTTCCGGTCTGATAGTAAGTTCCGGTTCCGTTTTGCGTATTGCGCATGCTCGCGCAAGCGCAGTACATCAAAATCGACCAACGGTGAGCAACGTGACCTCAGGTGACCGATCAACTTTGACCCCATGCCAGAAGTATGCGGCGACTGAGTTACATCGCTGTGAGCAACGTGACCTGTGTGGAAGCATATACATTTCAACAAATTAAACCACATTTGCCCCTTTCCAGACCATTTGATCAACCTGTCAAGATCATCTTGTAAATGCTGTCTATCTACATAACGTTTAATCCTTCTGAACACATTTGTATCATCCGAAAATGTCAACATCTTTCTTGTTATATCATCGTCCAAATCGTTGATATATATTAAGAATAATATAGGTCCCAGTACTGATTCCAGTGGTACCTCACTCAAAACAGATTTCCAGTTTGAATCCTCCCCATCAACTATTATCCGTTGTCTTCTGTCCGTTCTCTTCTGTCAATCAGCCATTTTTTTATCCAGTTAATTATACCATTTCCTGTGCCATGGACCTGTAGTTTAAGTAGTAATCTTTGATGTGGCACTTTGTCGAAAGCTTTCTAAAAATCTAAATACATTATATGTACTGGTGATGTCTCCCATATATAAATATATGGAGTATCTTGAAACGACCTTATTGTGGGGGTCGTATATTAATTCCTAAACGTTTGGTGCTCCAGGTTCAAGCTGTAAGATGAAAACTACCCACATGCATAATATGCAAGCTTGATTCTAAGTCAATGTTATGCCTCAGGTGATTTTCACAGGCCTGTTGTCATTAGATGTAAATTCTACAACTGACATGAAAGAATTTTGATGTGCCTCAATGGGACTTCTAGACTGCACACAAAATGTCAGCCCCATATTTCCAAAACTGATGGAGATAAGTGTTATTTTAAAATTGTGACCCTTCAGACCGCCACCCCGGACAAATTTAGAAAAAACTATAAAACTACGAACCATCCCAATGGGTACGCTAGATCGCATAAAATGTCTGCCCCATACAGGCATGATTGGCCCAGATAAGTGCCATTTTTAAATTGTGACCCCCACATTTTTTTTTAATATCTAGATCCCAATGGGCTTGCTAGATCAAACACAAAAGTTCAACTCCACACATGACAAAATGACAGATATAACTGCCATTATAAAATTATGACCTCCCCGAGACCCCCACCACCTGGATGAATTTCTAAAAACCCTATATGTACAAACTACCCCAATGGACACCCTAAATCACACACAAAATGTCAGCTTCATACATGTCAAATTAACAGAGATATGTGTCATTTATGAATTGTTACCCCCCAAAGATCCCCACCCCGACGAATTTTTTTAAATCTAAATCTACGAACCACCCCCAATGGGCCTGCTAGATTATAAAAAAAATTCAGCTTCATACATGCCAAACTGACGGAGATAAGTATGTGTCATGTCATTTAAAATGCGGAGATTTGTGTTTACCACAAAACCCGCTGTGCGCATAAACAGCGCTGAAAACTGCATATCTGTGTGACGAAGTCGTAAGATACACAACGTCAACGCTCTGAGACAATGACATCAAAATAAAACACAATTTTTTTTGAAAATAACTACAAGTTATGCTAATTATGAGGTTTTGTTATGTATACTAACAATTACAAAAGTAACAGTATCATTAACGTAAACTATCACACATTCTTTCGGCAAACACCGTGTTAAGCTGGCCAAAAATAGGCGCTACCTTTGACATGTACTGTGTGTACACAAAACGGAACCGGAACTTACTCTCAGACCGGAACCTCCTTCCAGACCATACAGCTGCGGGCCGAAAGTAGGCGCTAAACTTTGACATGTACAATCGCATGCGCAATACGCAAAATGGAACCGGAACTTACTCTCAGACCGGAACCTCCTTCCAGACCAGTACACCGGCATAAATCAAACAACCCTGTAGGTAATTATTAATCAAATGTTTTTTGCAGAAACAGTTTATGCCCGGCATAAATCAAACAACCCTGTAGGTAATTATTAATGAAATGTTTTTTGCAGAAACAGTTTATGCCCGGCATAAATCAAACAACCCTGTAGGTAATTATTAATCAAATGTTTTTTACAGAAACAGTTTATGCCCGGTGTACTGGTCTGGGTGGAGGTTCCGGTCTGAGAGTAAGTTCCGGTTCCGTTTTGCGTATTGCGCATGCTCGCGCAAGCGCAGTACATCAAAATCGACCAACGGTGAGCAACGTGACCTCAGGTGACCGATCAACTTTGACCCCATGCCAGAAGTATGCGGCGACTGAGTTACATCGCTGTGAGCGACGTGACCTGTTTGGAAGCATATACATTTCAACAAATTAAACCACATTTGCCCCTTTCCAGACCATTTGATCAACCTGTCAAGATCATCTTGTAAATGCTGTCTATCTACATAACGTTTAATCCTTCTGAACACATTTGTATCATCCGAAAATGTCAACATCTTTCTTGTTATATCATCGTCCAAATCGTTGATATATATTAAGAATAATATAGGTCCCAGTACTGATTCCAGTGGTACCTCACTCAAAACAGATTTCCAGTTTGAATCCTCCCCATCAACTATTATCCGTTGTCTTCTGTCCGTTCTCTTCTGTCAATCAGCCATTTTTTTATCCAGTTAATTATACCATTTCCTGTGCCATGGACCTGTAGTTTAAGTAGTAATCTTTGATGTGGCACTTTGTCGAAAGCTTTCTAAAAATCTAAATACATTATATGTACTGGTGATGTCTCCCATATATAAATATATGGAGTATCTTGAAACGACCTTATTGTGGGGGTCGTATATTAATTCCTAAACGTTTGGTGCTCCAGGTTCAAGCTGTAAGATGAAAACTACCCACATGCATAATATGCAAGCTTGATTCTAAGTCAATGTTATGCCTCAGGTGATTTTCACAGGCCTGTTGTCATTAGATGTAAATTCTACAACTGACATGAAAGAATTTTGATGTGCCTCAATGGGACTTCTAGACTGCACACAAAATGTCAGCCCCATATTTCCAAAACTGATGGAGATAAGTGTTATTTTAAAATTGTGACCCTTCAGACCGCCACCCCGGACAAATTTAGAAAAAACTATAAAACTACGAACCATCCCAATGGGTACGCTAGATCGCATAAAATGTCTGCCCCATACAGGCATGACTGGCCCAGATAAGTGCCATTTTTAAATTGTGACCCCCACATTTTTTTTTAATATCTAGATCCCAATGGGCTTGCTAGATCAAACACAAAAGTTCAACTCCACACATGACAAAATGACAGATATAACTGCCATTATAAAATTATGACCTCCCCGAGACCCCCACCACCTGGATGAATTTCTAAAAACCCTATATGTACAAACTACCCCAATGGACACCCTAAATCACACACAAAATGTCAGCTTCATACATGTCAAATTAACAGAGATATGTGTCATTTATGAATTGTTACCCCCCAAAGATCCCCACCCCGACGAATTTTTTTTAAATCTAAATCTACGAACCACCCCCAATGGGCCTGCTAGATTATAAAAAAAATTCAGCTTCATACATGCCAAACTGACGGAGATAAGTATGTGTCATGTCATTTAAAATGCGGAGATTTGTGTTTACCACAAAACCCGCTGTGCGCATAAACAGCGCTGAAAACTGCATATCTGTGTGACGAAGTCGTAAGATACACAACGTCAACGCTCTGAGACAATGACATCAAAATAAAACACAATTTTTTTTGAAAATAACTACAAGTTATGCTAATTATGAGGTTTTGTTATGTATACTAACAATTACAAAAGTAACAGTATCATTAACGTAAACTATCACACATTCTTTCGGCAAACACCGTGTTAAGCTGGCCAAAAATAGGCGCTACCTTTGACATGTACTGTGTGTACACAAAACGGAACCGGAACTTACTCTCAGACCGGAACCTCCTTCCAGACCATACAGCTGCGGGCCGAAAGTAGGCGCTAAACTTTGACATGTACAATCGCATGCGCAATACGCAAAATGGAACCGGAACTTACTCTCAGACCGGAACCTCCTTCCAGACCAGTACACCGGCATAAATCAAACAACCCTGTAGGTAATTATTAATCAAATGTTTTTTGCAGAAACAGTTTATGCCCGGCATAAATCAAACAACCCTGTAGGTAATTATTAATGAAATGTTTTTTGCAGAAACAGTTTATGCCCGGCATAAATCAAACAACCCTGTAGGTAATTATTAATCAAATGTTTTTTACAGAAACAGTTTATGCCCGGTGTACTGGTCTGGGTGGAGGTTCCGGTCTGAGAGTAAGTTCCGGTTCCGTTTTGCGTATTGCGCATGCTCGCGCAAGCGCAGTACATCAAAATCGACCAACGGTGAGCAACGTGACCTCAGGTGACCGATCAACTTTGACCCCATGCCAGAAGTATGCGGCGACTGAGTTACATCGCTGTGAGCGACATGACCTGTGTGGAAGCATATACATTTCAACAAATTAAACCACATTTGCCCCTTTCCAGACCATTTGATCAACCTGTCAAGATCATCTTGTAAATGCTGTCTATCTACATAACGTTTAATCCTTCTGAACACATTTGTATCATCCGAAAATGTCAACATCTTTCTTGTTATATCATCGTCCAAATCGTTGATATATATTAAGAATAATATAGGTCCCAGTACTGATTCCAGTGGTACCTCACTCAAAACAGATTTCCAGTTTGAATCCTCCCCATCAACTATTATCCGTTGTCTTCTGTCCGTTCTCTTCTGTCAATCAGCCATTTTTTTATCCAGTTAATTATACCATTTCCTGTGCCATGGACCTGTAGTTTAAGTAGTAATCTTTGATGTGGCACTTTGTCGAAAGCTTTCTAAAAATCTAAATACATTATATGTACTGGTGATGTCTCCCATATATAAATATATGGAGTATCTTGAAACGACCTTATTGTGGGGGTCGTATATTAATTCCTAAACGTTTGGTGCTCCAGGTTCAAGCTGTAAGATGAAAACTACCCACATGCATAATATGCAAGCTTGATTCTAAGTCAATGTTATGCCTCAGGTGATTTTCACAGGCCTGTTGTCATTAGATGTAAATTCTACAACTGACATGAAAGAATTTTGATGTGCCTCAATGGGACTTCTAGACTGCACACAAAATGTCAGCCCCATATTTCCAAAACTGATGGAGATAAGTGTTATTTTAAAATTGTGACCCTTCAGACCGCCACCCCGGACAAATTTAGAAAAAACTATAAAACTACGAACCATCCCAATGGGTACGCTAGATCGCATAAAATGTCTGCCCCATACAGGCATGACTGGCCCAGATAAGTGCCATTTTAAAATTGTGACCCCCACATTTTTTTTTTAATATCTAGATCCCAATGGGCTTGCTAGATCAAACACAAAAGTTCAACTCCACACATGACAAAATGACAGATATAACTGCCATTATAAAATTATGACCTCCCCGAGACCCCCACCACCTGGATGAATTTCTAAAAACCCTATATGTACAAACTACCCCAATGGACACCCTAAATCACACACAAAATGTCAGCTTCATACATGTCAAATATACAGAGATATGTGTCATTTATGAATTGTTACCCCTCAAAGATCCCCACCCCGACGAATTTTTTAAAATCTAAATCTACGAACCACCCCCAATGGGCCTGCTAGATTATAAAAAAAATTCAGCTTCATACATGCCAAACTGACGGATATAAGTATGTGTCATGTCATTTAAAATGCGGAGATTTGTGTTTACCACAAATCCCGCTGTGCGCATAAACAGCGCTGAAAACTGCATATCTGTGTGACGAAGTCGTAAGATACACAACGTCAACGCTCTGAGACAATAACATCAAAATAAAACACAATTTTTTTTGAAAATAACTACAAGTTATGCTAATTATGAGGTTTTGTTATGTATACTAACAATTACAAAAATAACAGTATCATTAACGTAAACTATCACACATTCTTTCGGCAAACACCGTGTTAAGCTGGCCAAAAATAGGCGCTACCTTTGACATGTACTGTGTGTACACAAAACGGAACCGGAACTTACTCTCAGACCGGAACCTCCTTCCAGACCATACAGCTGCGGGCCGAAAGTAGGCGCTAACCTTTGACATGTACAATCGCATGCGCAATACGCAAAACGGAACCGGAACTTACTCTCAGACCGGAACCTCCTTCCAGACCAGTACACCGGCATAAATCAAACAACCCTGTAGGTATTTATTAATCAAATGTTTTTTGCAGAAACAGTTTATGCCCGGCATAAATCAAACAACCCTGTAGGTAATTATTAATCAAATGTTTTTTACAGAAACAGTTTATGCCCGATGTTCTGGTCTGGGTGGAGGTTCCGGTCTGAGAGTAAGTTCCGGTTCCGTTTTGCGTATTGCGCATGCTCGCGCAAGCGCAGTACATCAAAATCGACCAACGGTGAGCAACGTGACCTCAGGTGACCGATCAACTTTGACCCCATGCCAGAAGTATGCGGCGACTGAGTTACATCGCTGTGAGCAACGTGACCTGTGTGGAAGCATATACATTTCAACAAATTGAACCACATTTGCCCCTTTCCAGACCATTTGATCAACCTGTCAAGATCATCGTGTAAATGCTGTCTATCTACATAACGTTTAATCCTTCTGAACACTTTTGTATCATCCGAAAATGTCAACACCTTTCTTGTTATATCATCGTCCAAATCGTTGATATATATTAAGAATAATATAGGTCCCAGTACTGATTCCAGTGGTACCTAACTCAAAACTGATTTCCAGTTTGAATCCTCCCCATCAACTACTATCCGTTGTCTTCTGTCCGTTCTCTTCTGTCAATCAGCCATTTTTTTATCCAGTTAATTATACCATTTCCTGTGCCATGGACCTATAGTTTAAGTAGTAATCTTTGATGTGGCACTTTGTCGAAAGCTTTCTAAAAATCTAAATACATTATATGTACTGGTGATGTCTCCCATATATAAATATATGGAGTATCTTGAAACGACCCTATTGTGGGGGTCGTATATTAATTCCTAAACGTTTGGTGCTCCAGGTTCAAGCTGTAAGATTAAAACTACCCACATGCATAATATACAAGCTTGATTCTAAGTCAATGTTATGCCTCAGGTGATTTTCACAGGCCTGTTGTCATTAGATGTAAATTCTACAACTGACATGAAAGAATTTTGATGTGCCTCAATGGGACTTCTAGACTGCACACAAAATGTCAGCCCCATATTTCCAAAACTGATGGAGATAAGTGTTATTTTAAAATTGTGACCCTTCAGACCGCCACCCCGGACAAATTTAGAAAAAACTATAAAACTACGAACCATCCCAATGGGTACGCTAGATCGCATAAAATGTCTGCCCCATACAGGCATGACTGGCCCAGATAAGTGCCATTTTTAAATTGTGACCCCCACATTTTTTTTTTATATCTAGATCCCAATGGGCTTGCTAGATCAAACACAAAAGTTCAACTCCACACATGACAAAATGACATATATAACTGCCATTATAAAATTATGACCTCCCCGAGACCCCCACCACCTGGATGAATTTCTAAAAACCCTATATGTACAAACTACCCCAATGGACACCCTAAATCACACACAAAATGTCAGCTTCATATATGTCAAATTAACAGAGATATGTGTCATTTATGAATTGTTACCCCCCAAAGATCCCCACCCCGACGAATTTTTTAAAATCTAAATCTACGAACCACCCCCAATGTGCCTGCTAGATTATAAAAAAAAATTCAGCTTCATACATGCCAAACTGACGGAGATAAGTATGTGTCTTGTCATTTAAAATGCGGAGATTTGTGTTTACCACAAAACCCGCTGTGCGCATAAACAGCGCTGAAAACTGCATATCTGTGTGACGAAGTCGTAAGATACACAACGTCAACGCTCTGAGACAATGACATCAAAATAAAACACAATTTTTTTTGAAAATAACTACAAGTTATGCTAATTATGAGGTTTTGTTATGTATACTAACAATTACAAAAGTAGCAGTATCATTAACGTAAACTATCACACATTCTTTCGGCAAACACCGTGTTAAGCTGGCCAAAAATAGGCGCTACCTTTGACATGTACTGTGTGTACACAAAACGGAACCGGAACTTACTCTCAGACCGGAACCTCCTTCCAGACCATACAGCTGCGGGCCGAAAGTAGGCGCTAACCTTTGACATGTACAATCGCATGCGCAATACGCAAAACGGAACCGGAACTTACTGTCAGACCGGAACCTCCTTCCAGACCAGTACACCGGCACTGGCTCGGCTGCCGTGTCTAAACTTGGGCAATTTCGTTCACCCCATGCCGCCCCCCTCCCAACCCGCACCGGCCAGCGTGGAAGGGTAGGCCAACAACACCAGCATGCAAAGTATAATGAAGCATAGGCCCACAGTCCCCAGCAGCATCGAAAGATCCTACGAGCGAGGAGGCGGTTCGGGTCAACTACGGCTACGTGCAGGGGGTGCTAAGAATCCCTGTGTCAAGAAGAGCCGCCGAGAGAAGGTAAGTAGACTGAAGATAGCAACATATAAGGTAAGAACACTACTGAAAGACGAACAGATACAAGAACTGGAGGAAGAACTTAGGGAAACCAAGTTGGTATTGGATGTGACTGGGATCGGAGAAGTCCGAAGAAGAGAGGAATGCATCACTACCTTACAAAGCGGCCATCTACTACACCATTCCACAGCGAACAACTGTCAAGCATGAAAGCATGAGTAGGCGTTCTAATAAACAAAAGATGGAAAGACAATATAGTGAGGGTTAACAGCATCAGCCCAGAGTTGTTCTATGCATAGCAAAGCGCTACAAACTGAAGATAGTACAAGTATATGCACCAACACCATCATACCCAGAAGAAGACACAGACAACTTCTACAACGACGGGGATGAGACCTTAGAAAAGCCAACCCACTACACGATAGTGATGGGTGGCTTTAATGCGATAGTAGGGAAACGAACAGACATTTCGGAAACGGCCTATTTGGCCTAGGTGTGAGAAACGAAAGAGGCGACACCTTGGTAGAATGGGCAACATCAAGAAAGTACAAAATCATGAATACCATGTTCCAGAAGAAAGCAGGGAGGAGATGGACATGGAAAATCCCAAATGGAGAAACGAAGATCGAAGTTGACTACATCCTGACGAACACGACATACGTAACTATCATCAACCAAGTCAACATCGGAAGTGACCACAGAATGGTAATGAGCAACATCAAACTGGACGTCAAGACTGAAAGGAAGAAATTGATAAACAAGAGACCACCGAATGTAGATACCACACAAATCGGAAGAAAAAAGATTGAATTCCAACTCGAACTGCGAAATCGATTCGAGACATTATAGGAACTAGACGACATCGACACCATGAGCGAAAACATCACTGAGATAATCCAACTAAGTGCGACAAATGTAGCCAAAGCAATCAACAGGCATGTAGTGACGAGAATATCACCACGAACACTAATGAAGAAACGACCAGAAATGGTGGATAACGGCGACCGTAAAAACAAATAGAATACGCAGAAATACGCAAGACCATCAAACAGAAAGCGAAGGAGGACATGAGAAAGTACGAACAAGAGATCATACGAGAAACGATTATGTCATCAATGAGCCTGAACAAAGCAAGAAGAACACAGGAACTAGGCCGAGACAGACTGATTACACTTCTAGACAAGCAGAGTAAAAAAATACAAGATCAAGATATTATCATGGAACGAATAGAGGAATTATACACCGAGCTATATGACAGTGAACAGAGTACCACGAGTCACACCGACCCGATAGAAATACCAGATATAACACCATGGGAGGTGGAAGCAGCGCTAAGAGATATGAAGAATGGGAAGACATCAGGTAACGAGCATGTAAACAATGAGACAGTAAAAGCAGGAGAAGACACATGCTAAGTTGTAAACTAAATGCTTATCAGAAAGACGAATACGCACAGCTTGGAAGAACGCAAACATGGTGATTATCTTCAAGAAGGGAAATAACAATGACTTAAAGAACTACAGACCGATATGTATGTTATCAAACATCTACAAATTATTCACAAATATACTAATGAATAGGCTAGACACTGGACGAAAACCTACCACGAGAGCAAGCAGGATTCAGAATCAGGTACTCAACGACAGACCACATTCACGTCGTAAGCCAACGAGAAGGCTTTCGCCTCGGTGCAAACTCAAGCAATACTGACCTCCCTTCAAGAACAGGGGATAGAAGATGTGTACATCGATCTCCTGAAAGACATCTACACTAACAGCTTGGTGACAATCCACACACAAAATCCTACACAAAAAGAGCAACAAGATCAACATCAAGAGAGGAGTACGACAGGGTGACATCAATATATATATATATATATATGTCACCCTGTCGTACTCCTCTCTTGATGTTGATCTTGTTGCTCTTTTTGTGTAGGATTTTGTGTGTGGATTGCAAAAATGCACCTAACCATGTCTTCAATGCAGGAATACATAAATTCACCAATCGGAACTATTGTGGTAATTCTGTCTGATCGTCCAAACATAAATCAGGGTATATTATCTCTTAGCAAGAACTTATTTTGGAGCAATATAATATGTAAACATAGTAATAAAAGTGATATCGGTTACGTAAGTTAAAATAAGTTAAATATCTTAAATAAATTAAATAAGTACAAAAGTTAAATCATCTCACAAATCACAAATCATTTCAGGTTCACTCAGTGTCAGACTGGCAGGGAAGACTCGTAGAGATGGAGGGAACGAAGGACTGTTACTCATTTATTAGTGAAATTTACGAGGGCACAATTCACAGCGCAATATATACCCAATGTGTTGACGTCGCTACTAACTTCATCAAACAGACGGAAAGAATCCGAGAGATATATGACACACGGAATATGGAAGCAAGGGAGGGGGAGAGACAGAGAGAGTCAGAGAATGTGCACAGAGGAAAAGCAATGTAATAATCTAAAGGAAAGCGAGGATGTAAAAATTGGAACATTGATTAAAGACAAGAATGGAAAGTTAGTTACGGACAGGAAATATGTGGTACAAGTCTGGGAAGAGTATTTAAATACGCTTCTGAACCAATTAGAAGACAAAGAACTAGATCTGCCAAGTGCAGTAGAGGGAGAAGTAAAGGTGAAGGATATTGTGGATGAAGAGGTAGAGAGAGAGAGAGAGAGAGAGAGAGAGAGAGAGAGAGAGAGAGAGAGAGAGAGAGAGAGAGAGAGAGAGAGAGAGAGAGAGAGAGCAATGAAGAAGATGAAGTAATGACGGGCGACTGGTATTGATGAAGTACGAGTGGAAATGCTGGTGGTGGCCGAACGCGTGGGAATCTGGTGGACAAAAAGATTGTTGAATACCTGCATCAGACAGGGAAAGATCCCAGAGAAGTGGAGTATAGGGCTAATAGGGAGAAGAAAAGATGGAAAAGAAAGGGAGACGTGCATGACCCAGGAAATACAGAGGCATCACGTTGCTGAGTCACATGCTGAAAATCCTGGAAGGATTCGAACGATAGTGGTAGGAGAATCCGGAGAATAATACCGAAGAAGAGGAGGAAGAGGTACAGCTTATGGAATGGTTGCATTGAGACAGTTGATCGAAATGAAGTTGGATGGACAGGGAAGTATGGTTGTGGGTATTATAGGCATGAGAAAGCTTATGACACGATACTGAGAAATTTGTCAATGGCGACACTGAGATGGGTGGGGGTCCCAGAGGCAGAGGTCAGGATGGTGGAAGACAAATATGAAGAAACGAAGGGAGTAGTGGGGTGTGGACCTGGAATCTCAGTGTCCCGAGCCAGCTGCTGTTTTTTGCAGTGATGGATCTGATAAGTAGAAAGACCAGTAAGAAAATATATTCTCCAGAAACTGCTGTATGCAGACGATCTAGCGGTAGTAGCGGACGGGGAAGCGGATTTACAGGAACAACTGATAGAATGGAAGGGTATCTTCAGCAAACAAGGACTGAAAGTGAATCTGGAGACATAAATTCGCAGGAGGATACAAGAAGGGGCACAAGTATGGAAGAAAGTAGAAGGTGTTAAGGGAGAAAGGCACATAGTGCGAAAACTCAAGAGAAAGGTATTATGCGCATGTGTGACACCAGCCTACCTGTATGGCCTAGAAACTATAGCAATGACAGAGAAACAACAGGAGAAGGTACACGTGTGCGAAAACAACTGGGTCAGGAGAATTACGGGGTAAAAAGAATAAATAAACGAAGAGTGGAAGGGCTGAGGAAGGATGTTGGTATGAAAGAAAGTTTCAAGAAGAAGTTGGTGAGAAGTCTGTTGAACTGGGCAGGACATGTGGAGCAATTGGGTGAAGAACGGATGTGAAGTGCCCGGAGAGTAGAGGGAAAAAGAAGACGAGGGCGACCGAGACTGAGGTAGGAGGATTGCGTGAAGAGAGACCTGGAGGGATGGAAAGGGGTGTTGAGAAAAAGAGCAAAAGACCGAGAAGAATGGAGAAGGGTGGTAGAGATACTAATGCAAGTGCAATGAGGAATGATAGACATAAAAGAAAATATCGACGTATCCAGGCAAGCCTCACCCCTGAAGACAGGGAACGATGAGGAGAACAACAACAACGTCATTGCTTAGACTTCGAGTTCGCACAACACCAGGTATTCTTGATCGCCATGCGGTCGCACGGACAAGAAACGCCCGTTGGGGTAAGGGGTGCGGCAGCCGATGTAGACAGTTTCTCCCGGGGGTAATGTGTGTGTGTGTGTGTGTCCAGGGTAGTTAGCACACAACCTGAAGTCAGAGCTACCGATGGAGGACTGAGCTCGGTCCGTGGGCGCCATTTCTATCAAACCGACCGTGAAGTCCAATAGATGTTTCCCTGGAAAACATGAAGATTGCGTTTAATAGTATGACTGTGGTAGTTGTGATTGCAGTTATAATAATAATAAAGTTTATTTTACATAAAGCCATATCCATAACTTTCACAGCGCCGTACACAAGACTTATACATTAATTATAAGAATAAATGCCGCGGTCAAACCGACTCGACCACATTGCAAAGTCAAAAATTCAGTAGTGATTGTAAATGTGAATGTCATTGTGTCTCTGTGATTGTTGCTGTGATTACTATTGGTATTAGCGTTGCGATTGCTGTAATGGTTACTGTTGTGATTACTACTGGTATTATTGTTGTGATTGCTGTAATGGTTACTGCTGTGATTATTATTGGTATTAACATTAAGGTAACTGTAATGGTTACTGTTGTGATTGCTATTGGAATTACCGTTGTGATTGTTGTAATGGTTACTGTTGTGATTACTATTGGTATTACCTTTGTGATTGCTGTAATGGTTACTGCTGTGATTACTATTGGTATTACCTTTGTGATTGCTGTAATGGTTACTGCTGTGATTATTATTCGTATTACCATTAAGATTGCTGTAATGGTTACTGTTGTGATTGATATTAGAATTACCGTTGTGATTGCGGTAATGGTTACTGATGTGATTACTATTGGTATTACCGTTGTGATTGCTGTAATGGTTACTGCTGTGATCACTATTGGCATTTCCGTTGTGATTGCCGTAATGGTTACTGCTGTGATTATTATTGGCATTTCCGTTGTGATTGCTGTAATGGTTACTGTTGTGATTACTACTGGTATTACCGTTGTGATTGCTGTAATGGTTACTGTTGTGATTAATATTGGTATTACCGTTGTGATTGCTGTAATTGTTATTGTTATGATTACTATCGGTATTACCGTTGTGATTGCTCTGATGGTTGCTGTTGTGATTACTATTGGTATTACCGTTGTGATTGCTGTAATAGTTACTGTTGTGATTACTATTGTTATTACAGTTGTGAATGCTGTAATTGTTATTGTTATTATTACAATTGGTATTACCGTTGTGATTTCTGTGATGGTTACTGTTGTAATTAATATTGGTATTACCGTTGTGATTGTTGTAATTGTTATTGTTGTGATTACTATTGTTATTACCGTTGTGATTGCTGTAATTGTTGTTGTTTTGATTACTATTGGTATTACCGTTGTGATTGCTGTGATGGTTACTGTTGTGAATATTTTTATGATCGTGGTAGCTGTTGCTGTGATTGTTATTGATTTTGCAGCTGTTTTTAGTTTTGATCTCGCTATTATTTATACCAAAACTGATGTTGTATGCTGTCGTTGTTGTAGCTGTCACAGTATCCGTTGCTTCAGTATTAGCAGCAACAGCAGCAGCAGCAACAACGATGATAACATCGACATCAGCTGCAGTAGCAGCTGCAGCAGTAGCAGTAGTAGTAATAGTAGTAGTAGATCTCGCCATCGTCGTCGTCGTTTTTGTTGTCGCCTGATTAAAGGCCAAGTTTACTCCTGAAAACATCGATTTCTAGTTTACACACACCTGTGGAACAACAAATCCATGACAAGTGTTATGATCATTACAATATCGTTGATCTTAAGCTCGTTCCCGGTGATCATTGAATCATGTCTGCTATTTATAATTACGCAACAGTGGCGCCATCTCGTGAATGTGTACCATCCATTTTGTTCTCTGTAGAATATTATATTCTAAATGACTCCTTTTTAAATGTATCGTTAATTGGTAGATCAACAGCCAACGGTTCACAGAAGCGAATTAACATAAAATAAATAAAATAGGCGAGTGGACCTCATAATTTTGGTGGAGATACACTTAGAGATAAACCAATATTTAGTATACACACGACACACACACACACACACACACACACACACACACACACACACACACACACACACACACACACACACACACACACACACACACACACACACACACACACACACATTATGTGAATTACACACACAGGCACACGCACTTACACATACCCACCCACACACACACACACAAACACACACACACACACACATACATACATTTTTTTAAATGTTCAGCTCACACGGCCAGTACAGCATTTCACAAGCCTCCCCAACCGCTCCACATTTCCGACGCCTATGTTTTTATCATCAAACTCATATTGTACTTAAGCTAAGTGGGTACTCCTAGTTCTGTTATCGGCATTGAATATGTAATATGTAAGTATAAGGAATTGACTGTTAATGAAACCTAATTAATGTGTGTCGAAATTCTCTTGAAAGCTTTAACCGAACATAGGTCGCGCACTGTGGATGTAATAGGTAGTTTCTGTACAATAACCGTGTAATGCGTAGGTGTAGAAATTGTGAAGTACGTCATCGATATGTGTGGGGGTTTCCAGGGAATTCCCTCGTTGTTCTATCCTTTCAAGCTGACACCATTAAGAAGCTGTTCTACTCGTATACTACAGACGATGTTTAGTACGTTTTGGATTTTTATTGATTTGCTACATTCACATGCTTTCTTGTGAGATAGATGATGCAAAGGGCCTGAAGTGAAGAGATTTGCAGTGGCACCTGCATCGTGTCGAGTCTTTTCAATCAGCGACACAACTCCTTTTGTTCTTCCTCCAACGGAACATGCACCGCGCAAATGTACTTTCATCCCTCGGGCCGCATTGTGTGCAATGTCGCATTTAGTCCGCCGGCCGCATAAAATAGCTTCGCTGGCCCTAGTTGGCCCGCGGGCCGGATGATGACGACTCTTACTCTAGATGTTCTCCAACGTCTGCATCCAGCAGAGATGTTTCGAAGCTGTGGCACTTGTAGAAAGACGGTAAATGATTTGGCCAAACTGCTAAAATCGAGTGAGTTTCCGTCACGTCCATGGGAACATTTGGATAGTGACTTGTTTTACTTTCGTGGACGATGGTATATGTTAGTAGTTGGTTACTACTCACAGTACATAGAAGTAGCAACCGCAGATCCTTGAAAACATTACGCGAGCAAAGCGATGTCCCACCCTACATCTCAACGTATGCACAGACCGTCGAGCCAGACAATCTGCTCGACGCCACATGCACTGACATTGGAAAAGTGTCACGTTATGGTCGCGTGATAAAGTCACGACAAGTGCTTGATCTGTAAAATGGTGCGCTCGTGTTCCGCTCTCAGCACACTAAATATCAGCATTGTGTGTGTATAGTACTCTATACTAAACTCACCTACACGGTTTATGGTTTAATCTGAAACACTAATGTGTATGAACTGATTAGGTTGTTATATTAGTTAATGATGAATATATTGTATCAGTTACGTAGCACTAATCAATAATCGATATTGTAAATTACGGAGAACATTCATGACATAAGCTTTACAGAAGAATGTTTTGTCTTTTGTTTAAAAAGGGGGATGTGGTGTGATGCACTCATTGTTACGTTGATGACGCTGTGCGCACTTACCTAATATATAGTTTTGGTCACACTCGTGATGGCTATCATGCCTCTAGTTTACCTCAAGTAGAGCCAACATAACACTATCTGTATCAGTTTTTTTCTTCTTGGTGCTCTTCCCGTTCTTCAATGCAGGACATTTTCTTCTGGGTGATCTCTTCAGGTTGTTGCTTATCCAGGGCTACTGGAACGTTGTGACATTTTAGTTGGAACATGCTTGATAAACATGACAATGACGTGTTCCTGTACTGACTTTCACTTCTGCTAGACATATATGTCATGGTTGTCTGAGAGGAGTATGCTGGAGGTGACAGACTTGTTGTCTTCTCTGCCCCCTTAATATTCACCACGTTCCGACGCCAATGACAAGCGCATGTGTAACGGAGGTTTTCATAAGCATAACGGATAAATACAAAATAAGAACGGGAAAATTGAAAACTTTCGTTATCCTGGCTAAGTGCCCGGTCAGAATGTCGATAATTCAATACAATGCATTACAAATTGCATCCTTGTAAGTACATGTTGTTCCTATATACCAGTGTCTCATTACTCACTCAAACTCATGAGGTAAGCTAAAGTGCGGGAGATGTTTCCGTCTGCTAGTTCTTACACTCAAATTGGAGGGTATCGACAGCGATGCCGCCGTTTGAAACCGGCAAGAATCTTCTACACTTGAGGGTATAACATAATCCAATAATTTGTATTGTTGTTCGTTCTTTCTTTCTTGCTATATACAGATGCGGAAAACGGGTGTAATTTAGCAGATGAGCGGATTTCCTTAGCAAGCTATCAGACTATTTGTACATGAGCTGCTACATATATATAAATATATGTCAATATCATGTTGATGACTCACAGTTCATGGATATCCAGCAAGAGAGAGAGAGATTGATGGGGGAGAGAGAGGGGGGGGAGCGAAAGTGGGAGGGAGAGATCGAGATCGAGGGATAGAGAGAGAGAGAGAGTGAGGGAGAAAGAGAGAGAGGGAGGGGAGAGAGTGAGAAACGGAGGGGGAGAGGGCGAAGGCAGCGATGACCGGATAGAGGGAGGGAGGGAGCGAGGGAGTGGAAGAATTAAACTTGTCACACGTGTGAGAACTTCAGTTCACTTCTTTCACGTCCAGGACAACAGCATGTAGAGGGCATAAATCTGCGCCTAATATATTTCAATAAACAATATAGAAGAGCCCGTTGATTGTTTGACTGTGTATGCAAAGTATAATAATTATTGTTTTCAAAAATAACATATGTTTCTGAACATGAGTCCCCGTAAGAACGAACATACATCATTAAATGAGCGCTGTTTTAGTGAAACCGACGTGCGACAGTATTGAGAAGTTATCGCCGCTGTTTACTTCTAGCTAGCCGCCAGGTGGCGCCACTAATTGTGTGGCTTCATTTTTCGACCAGAAATATAAACCGTGGCCTGGCATTAAAATGCAAACTGCAATGGAGTGAACACTAATCGAAATTCCTGCGATCACCTAGCGACATACAATCCAGCCAACGCGTCTCCCCAATCCTCCTTTGCGTGTTATTTATCAGTAGGTACCATCCATTATTATACTGGGACAAATTTCACAAAAGGTTTCCCTTCTTCCTGACAGAATATTTTTCTTAAAGCAATATAGGCAATATTTTCTTAATTTATTCAACATAATTGATTCTGCATACTAACAAAAAGCCCATCCTTCGGACGGCGCTACAGCACGTTAAAAGTCGCCGCATTTCCGGTGTAGGACGCTCAAAACACTACTGTTAAGATCACAACACTACCCCAACATACGCTCAAAACACTGCTGTTAAGATCAGAACACTACCCATACGTACGCTCAAAACAATACCCAATTTCAAAACACTACCATCAATATATTATTAGCCAATTCTATATTTCACCGTTAGGAATCATCCTATACACTTGGGTCAAGTGCGTAATCGTGTGTGAAATAACAAAATATTAATTTTGTTTAATGCCATTATTATAATTAGTTATGGTTTGAGTTAGTTGTTGTTGGAATTGGGGTTAATTATAGAGAAATCGTTGAAACCAGTAAGACGACGGGAGTAAATAGTTACAAACAACTTTCTTTAAAATCGCAATTTATATAGCGAAAATATAAATTATTGTCATTAAAGGCACCTATTTGACATACCAGATTAGTGTATAAAAAGACGAATTTTCTTTTCAGATGATAGTCCTGAAATTATAAAGGATACTTTTGTTTTAAAAGGACAATTATATTGGAGCAAAAACTTGAAAATACACTTTACGCTGCAAACAGTGCAACATTATTTATAACAGGGAATTTTCGTCGGAATCAGTGCAGAAATAAAAGGGCAAAGTTCCGGGAGATAGAGAAAGAGAGAGAGAGATGAGGAGAGAGAGAACGAACAAGAGAGGGAGAGAGAGAGAGAGAGAGAGAGAGAGAGAGAGAGAGAGAGAGAGAGAGAGAGAGAGAGAGAGAGAGAGAGAGAGAGAGAGAGAGAGAGAGAGAGAGAGAGAGAGAAGGAAACAGCAGGGGCGGATCTAAAGAGAGTAGTCTAGGGAGCCACAAAAACCTCCACTGGCGGCGGAACCAAACTGCGTAGAAATTGTTTCGACCAACCTGCATCTCTTCTTTCAACTCTTCACCATTACGATGTCCGAGCCGCTGTCTCGGTTCATGTAATGATATAACACTTTCTATGCAATTAAACCAATTTATTACAAAGCCGTTCTTTAAAATGGCAATTTATTTAGAGAAGATACTGATTATTGTTGTTAAAAGAAAAAACTAGGACAAACTTGTGGGAGGTAGAGAAAGAGACAGAGAGCGGGGTGGAAGAGAGAGAGAGAGAGAGAGAGAGAGAGAGAGAGAGAGAGAGAGAGAGAGAGAGAGAGAGAGAGAGAGAGAGAGAGAGAGAGAGAGAGAGAGAGAGACAGAGAGAGACAGAGAGAGACAGAGAGAGACAGAGAGAGACAGAGAGAGAGACAGAGAGAGAGACAGAGAGAGAGACAGAGAGAGAGAGACAGAGAGACAGAGAGACAGAGAGACATAGAGACAGAGAGACAGAGAGACAGAGAGACAGAGAGACAGAGAGACAGAGAGACAGAGAGACAGAGAGACAGAGAGACAGAGAGACAGAGGGAGAGGGAAGATATCTACGTTGGGTGGACTCTTGTAATAGCTAAGAAGAACATTGAGCATGGATATTATGGCGAGATTGTGAGAAGATAACAGTAGAGTTACGGCAAACGTGTTCATATGGGAACAGCCAATGAATGTGTAAGGTGCTTTCATGCGCCTGTCCTTGCTTAGAGACGCTGACTGACAACAACACCGGATATGACGTCAGGGAGAGTTCATCACACTCTCCATACATGTTGGAACGACATGTCTCTCTTTATATACGCAACTATTTGAACCAACCTGCATCTTTTCTTTCAACACTTCAACCATTATGATGTCCTAGACTCTGTCTCGGTTCACGCAATAATATAACATTTTCTATGCAATTAAACCAATTCATTACAAAACCAATATCTACATACGTGGTTAATGCTAGCAACACGAATATGGATCGTATACAATTGACACATACAATGGTATATCACTATTAATGCTTGCTGTGTCAACGAGGTGACTGTAAAGGGAGACCCGACTGTATATCAATTGTAACACAATGTCAACAAATTATTAGAATGTCAATAAGCCAATGGCTTCATTTCCCCTTGTCATATGAAACTTGTTGCTATAAATGACAATCATTTTGAATTTTTTAACAAAGTCACGGCATGGTGGTGAAATAGGAACACCTTCACCACGCATGACATCGATGAATATCAAAACAGTCGCGTTCGTGTATAACATTGGACATATACATAACATAATTATATTCTGGCATCTCTCGTTCTATACAA
Organism: Paraescarpia echinospica; assembly: GCA_020002185.1. NCBI lineage: Eukaryota > Metazoa > Annelida > Polychaeta > Sabellida > Siboglinidae > Paraescarpia > Paraescarpia echinospica. Next base: position 52,315,489 of record CM034534.1, on the reverse strand, counting down.
ATACATTGAAATACTAATAAAGTATGTTAAACTAATCCTAGCTCAAATATCTTAGGTTAGTAGCACACGATCTTCTCACAACTAACATATTAACCATCTAGCCTAAATATATATTTTAGTATAATAATGTTATTACTATAATCGTGTGTCACTTTAATTATCGATGTCATATATTTATTGATGAAAATACATTTGTTTCTTTACTAGTCTACCGGAAAGTATTTTCACGTAATCGCTTGTGTCCATATGCGAAATCGCCAAAGTCGACATCCTTGTTGTTTTGGTTTCACGGACATGTCATGCTATTTCTTCTCCCGTGAGTTGGTCTCGCCACCCTGTGCAACCTCTTTGTGGCGATCCAACTGTTGTCGAGTTGTCACTTGAGGTCGTACAGTTTGAGTGGTGTCGGGGAAATCGGACGTTCGTTTCGACGATTTACGACCTAATACTTCACTGAAATACGACATAATTATATAACATATATTAAGGATAAGCAAAGTATGGAAGCAGCAAATAAACGAGATGGGACTTGGATATGCATTAATTCTTTGTCATCGTTTCCTCTAATTCTTCATTATTGTTATATCTTTCTTGTGCTTAAGTTACGTCACGTTAACCAAAATTCACCTAAATATAATCAGTGCCATTGACATACCAATGTGTATATTTCGTCTGGTATTACGCAAATTACGTCACATGATATATATATATATATATATGTAAGTAGTAAGTCCGGTCCTTTAGCGCGTACGTTCCGTTGAGCAAGAGCAAAGTACCCGGATGTAGGTCAAGGTCAAAGGTCAAGTACCCGGATGTAGGTCAATGGCAAAGGTCAAGTGGCGCCACCTGTCGGATATGTCATTAACTAAAACATATATGGATATGTCATGAACTACATGTGGTGCTACCTGGTGGATAAGTTGTGAACTAAATGTTCAAGTACTGCAAAAATTCGTGTCTCTTGCGCGCTTGCGTGCAATGGAGCCCCATGACGGATAGATCATGAACTACAAACATCATCCCTAGTGGACAAGTGGGCGAACCACATATGCGTACTGCCAAAATTCGTGTCTCTTGCGCGCTTGCGTGCAATGGAGCCCCCTTACGGATAGATCATGAACTACAAACATCATCCCTGGCGGACAGTGGTGTCTTTTCTTATATGTCTTAGGTTGTCGACCATTTGGTTATGTGTAGGCCTCTCCTAGCCTATACGTATACAACTTTAACATAGCTCCAAACCTGACGAATCGGTAGAGAACTAGTAAAATAAGTCAAATTATATCATTTCTGGTTACCATTCAGATATACGACCTTCCCATCACCCTGTTTGTAAATTTGTGCCTATCTAGGTCTCTTATAAAAACAGACAGACATAGAGACATGTACATAGATACATATATAGATACACAGAGACACATACATATAGAGACATACATACACATATAGAGACAAGCAGCTAAGACCAACGACTTCCATGGACCAAACACTTATCAGACATAGATACATACATATAGAGACATATATAAAGATATACATAGACACATACATATAGAGACAGACAGACATAGAGATATATACATAGATACATATATATATATATACATAGACACATACATATAGAGACATACATACACATATAGAGACAAGCAGCTAAGACCAACGACTTCAACATACATACATATATATATATATATATATATATACATAGACACATACATATAGAGACAGACGAGCTTCCAATTTACCCCAAATTATCCTCTGAAATCTGTCCTACCAATTTTCTCTATATTAAAGGATAGGGAAATTTTCCCTATGATAGAAGATAGGTCATTTAGTTGGACAAACAGGTAGTGCTTTGGTTAGTCAACATTTTGAACTTGTGCACTTGAATATAACCCCATGATAAGATGTCATGGTCAGTGAGTGACGTCATGCTACGCGCAGTAATTTTGTGCGCGAGGTGAGTTGGTCAAGCAGGTAGTGATTTGGTTAGACCTTGTTTTGAACTTGCGCGTATGTAATGTAATCCCTTCATCTGACGTCATGATGCAGTGACATCGTTAAACTATAAACTGCTACGCGCCGTAATATTGTGCGCGAGGTGGGTTGGTTATAGAGGTAGTGCTTTGGTTAGCCAACGTTTGGAACTTGCGCACTTGAAAGTAACCCCATCAGGTGACGTCAAGCTCAGTGACGTCGTATTATAGCGAGTGGAAAATTCCCCGTAGAAGGTAATTCTAGAATATTCTTTGGTACTTTTGTCAACGCACTACAAAACAGACGCTACTGTGTGAGGTAAATTGGTCAAACTCAGTGTCAGACTGGCAGGGAAGACTCGTAGAGATGGAGGGAACGAAGGACTGTTACTCATTTATTAGTGAAATTTACGAGGGCACAATTCACAGCGCGATATATACCCAATGTGTTGACGTCGCTACTAACTTCATCAAACAGACAGAAAGAATCCGAGAGATATATGACATACGGAATATAGAAGAAAGGGAGGGGGAGAGACAGAGAGAGTCAGAGAATGTGCACAGAGGAAAAGCAATGTAATAATCTAAACCTACCGCTCGATTAAAATCCTTACATTTCATTGGATCAGCAGAGGAGCTATCTGTGAGAACATCTTGTATGGGAGGAGCTTCCTCGAAGAGAACAAATCAAACATGGTTGGCAGAAGAAGTAGCGAAAGCAATTGGAGAAAAGAGAGAGGTATGGAAAGAAATAGAAGGGATCAAGGGGAATGGAGGACAAACGGACATTGCCATACAGCAGCTGTATGGACAGAAAAAGAAGGCAGCTAGGAAAGTTGTGGATAAACAAACAGATTAGTGAAAGAGTAGCTATAGAGAAAGCTAGATGAGAACAGTGGAAAGAACATGATCTATCAGATGGTTCGAGCGAGGGATGAGGAAAGCGAGGATGTAAAAATTGGAACATTGATTAAAGACAAGAAAGAAAAGTTAGTTACGGACAGGAAATATGTGCTACAGGTCTGGGAAGAGTATTTAAATACGCTTCTGTACCAATTAGAAGACAAAGAACTAGATCTGCCAAGTGCAGTAGAGGGATAAGTAAAGGTGACGGATATTGTGGATGAAGAGGTAGAGAGAGAGAGAGCAATGAAGAAGTTGAAGTATGGACGGGCGACTGGTATTGATGAAGTACGAGTGGAAATGCTGGTGGTGGCCGAACGCGTGGGAATCTGGTGGACAAAAAGATTGTTGAATACCTGCGTCAGAGGTAGTGATCTGGTTAGCCATCGTTTTGAGCTCTCGTCACAAAAGAGTATTAGCTATTCTCATAGGTTAGAAATTTCGTATTCGTTCGGCACCCTAACGTGACCTTTATGTTCTGTCGAACTGTTATAAAAAGCGTGCGTCTGTTTTTTGTGGTCATTATATCTTACCTTTTGGAAGATGAACAACATGACTAGTGATAACGTCCGGCAAGGGATTTTACTACCGAAGGCGCAGCCTTCTCCGGCTACGGGTCCACTCGAGCTCTCGACCCCGACAATCAATCCGGACCACGGGCCAACGATCAGTTCGACGACCAAACCAACTCCGTCAAGCAACCCAACCATCAACCTGACATCGTCACCTCCGATGAAGCGTCGGAACCTTTTGCCTCGTTATACTTGCTGTATGTGTGGCAGTACCTTCAGTATAAAAGGAATTGGCCCGCTCATGTGAAGCAGGGCTGCTGCCAAATTAAGCAAGATAAATAGCGGCGACGTAAAGAACAACTTGAAGAGATAATAGTAAGGTTTAATTTCTCATAGTGTTCAAATGCTATTCGTGTCATTTTGTTAGAACATTTTCAAAAGAACAAAATATTATATTTTTTCTTATACATACCAGTTGACTATTCATTATTAAACTCATCTCGTCACTGTTTCAGCGACAAGAAAAGGAGCGCATTGCTGCAACCGTCGCTACTTCTGCCTCTTCTCCTGCCGTCGCGACAAATATCGTCCCGCTGCTGAACACACCCAAGCAGTGCAAGGAGAAACGACGACAGTCTTTACATAGTAGAGTTGAACTTACTTCAGATGGTTGCCTGTTTGCAAACTGGTTTGAACTGGTATTTGCTGTCCAAGTCTGAGCTACTCTACAGTCCGTGGACGTGTGCTTTCTACTCTGCAGTCCGTGCTCGTTCGGCACGCCCACGTGACTTTTCGGCACATTCACTAATTTTATAAGCGCGAATCTCTACCAGTCGAACCGTCATTCGTATCACGACGACACCATGGCTAACATCATGTTGAAAACACCGAACTACCACACTCCTGCGGCCTTCAGCGATAGCGACGTAGACGAACCGTGTTGCCGACTGTTCGTGGTATCTGGCAGCCGACCACAGTCACTGGATGTCAACCGACCACCACCACCGTTGTACCACGATAGTACTATGTCTAACGTCATCCTCAAAATACCCAACTTCCACGCACCTGCAGCCTTCAACGACACCAACTTAGACGAACCAAATAGCCGACCGTACGAGAAAACTTCTGCCGACACGGCCGATGTGACAACTTCGACCATTTATTAATTCAACTGCAGTGGTGAAAGACTGTTTGAGTGTTTTGTTAAACGCAGGTGTGAAGCTATCCGAGGTGACAGTCTAACAGTTGTGTAATATCAATACTTGGTTGCAAGAAGCCGTTTCGAAGCAGTGGCAAAACACTGTGAAACAAATGGTTCTGATAGTAATGGAGGGTGACCTGTAAATAACTTTCTTTTGTCTTGTATACGATTAAACTTTCCAAGACTCTGTATCAATGTATAATCTCTGGTTCTTGTAGTTATGAAGTGTGACATGTAAATACGTTGGTAGTAGAAATAAACTAAGAACTTATAAACAGTTCAAAACAAAATTTGTAACTGAGCATTATGTTAAAAAAATCATGACTAGAAGTAATCGATCAGCACTTGCAAAATTTCGATGTGGCGTGGCACCAATCAGAATTGAAACTGAACGTTTTGAACGAAATTACCCCCCACCTGAAGCTAGGACGTGTTATAATTGCACGAATGAAATAGAAAATGAGTTTCACGTTTATTGAAATGCCCTTTATATGTTAACGAACGAAAATAACTAATAGGCTATGCAACAATTAATGATCCTGCTTTTTCCAGTATGAATGATCAAGATAAATTTGTATATTTATTGAGTAATGACAATATAATAAGTCAAACTGCCAGCATCCTCAAAAAAAAATACTGCACACAAGATTACACAATACAACAAAATAATAGCACATGTTTATTAAATTATTACTGTTTTTATTTGTACATTTTTGTTTTTACAAGTCTCTCATAACTCTTTTTGAGTGGTCTTTGTATACAGTGTTAACTTTGAATGTAATATATTTATTTTTCTTGTATTTTAAAGCATGTATACGTGGAGTGAGACTCTAATAAAATACTACTACTACTACTACTACTACTACTACTACTACTACTACTACGTTTGTGTTGTTCACGAATAAACTGTGCAAACCTCATCTTGTGTCTTTTTCATAATGTAATGCAAAACATATGTTAGGAACCTTACTAATAGTCTTACACTTCACAACTAAAGATATACTATCGGCATTGTCAATATTAGCGTCATTGATTTGCGTAAAACAGGTTCGTGTACGATATGCAAGACACATGAACAGTACCATGGATCAACCTTAACCAAAGTAAGACGACAACCGGAACTTGTACGTTGTATGAACTGAACTTAGACCAACTAGTTGCATAGAGAATTTTTACCCATGATAAAGCATAGGGAATTTTCACCACGTTAAGGCATAGGCCATTTTTATCCCATGTTAAAGCATAGGGAATTTTTACCCCATGTTAAAGCATAGGGAATTTTTACCCCATGTTAAAGCATAGGGAATTTTTAGCCCCATGTTAAAGCATAGACCATTTTTATCGCAAAGGTATCCGACCACTTTTCGAATTTTCACCACGTTAAAGCATAGGGAATGTTCACCCTATGTTAAAGCATAGGCCATTTTATCGCAAAGGTATGCGACCACTTTTTGAATAAAATAAAATATACCGAATATCATTTGAATATATCACACTCGAGATTGCTTGGCCGGAGGCCGAGGCTTCGCCAAGGGACCGAGCCTTTATTTGTTTGACTATGACATGTCGAAAATGTGGTGTTATAGTAAGGCGTCATGTGTAACAAAAGGGTTATAAATTCAACGGAGACTGGTTTGTCTGAAGTAATGTATACGAAATGTAGATTACATATAGGACTATGTTATATCAGAGCCTATAGCCTCGTTTTTTTCGAACAGAGCGATCATTTTTGAATTAGACCTTTGGTGTCTGTTACAAAACCCGTACTCGAGACATGTCTGGACATATTTGTTTGTTGCGAGCACGCGCACCCTGTATGACGTCATCAAACCGCTATGCGGAGTAATTTTGTGCGTGAGGTGAATTGGTCAATCAGATAGTGCTTTGGTTAGACCTTGTATTGAACTTGCGCGTATGTAATGTAATCCCTTCATGTGACGTCATGATGCAATGACGTCATGATCAGTGACATCATCAAACCGCTATGCGGAGTAATTTTGTACACGAAATGAGTTATTCAAGCAGATAGTGCTTTGGTTAGACCTTGTATTGAACTTGCGCGTATGTAATGTAATCCCTTCATGTGGCGTCATGATGCAGTGACGTCATGATCAGTGACATCATCAAACTGTTATGGGCAGTAATTTTGTACGCGAGGTGAGTTGGTCAAGCAGATAGTGCTTTGGTTAGACCTTGTATTGAACTTGCGCGTATGTAATGAATCCCTTCATGTGACGGCAATGAAATAAGTAATTGCGCTTGCGCAATAGTGGCTATTCTTATATGTCGTAGGTTGTCGATCATTTGATTAGGTGTAGGCCGCTCCTAGTCTATACATTTACAACTTTAACATAGGTCCAAACCTGATAAACCATAGCCATAGAGGCTAAAGGCTATCTGGCCTACAGCGCATAACCACTGACAAACAACTTACAAACACTGACAAACAACTTACAAACACTGATATAC
>CM034534.1:52288425-52305925 GCA_020002185.1 Paraescarpia echinospica | reverse complement strand
AATGTAATTAGTCAGAGTATCGCCATCTACTGACCATGATAGATCTCTATTCGTGGACACACTTCCGGGAATACCCGAAGCACAGAGGCCGCCATGACAGTCAAGTAAATTCCGGTGTGACATCACTTCCGACGTAGCGTCCCTAGTATAGGCTGCCATAGCAAACAAATTTGAAAACTGCTATGACCGAAACACTAAACTATATACACTAGTTTTCGGCGTCATCTCATTTGCATAACCAATCAGACCGAACGTACATCACGTGACTTCCCTTAACACAAAAAAAGTGCACGTCCATGAGAGAGGCGACATTCGACCCCACTCAACGGACACCAATGTAATTAGTCAGAGTATCACCATCTACTGACCATGATAGATCTAAACTAAAGGCCCATGGCATAGGAAATGGTATAATTAACTGAATAGAAAAATGGTTGATTGACAGAAGACAACGGGTAGTTGTTGATGGGGAGGCTTCAAACTTGAAATAAGTTTTGAGTGGGGTTCCACAGGGATCAGTACTGGGACCTATATTATTCTTAATACATATAAACGATTTGGAAGATGATATTGCTAGCAAGGTGTTGAAATGTGCAGATGATACAAAAGTGTTTAGAAGGATTAAAAGTGATGGAGATAGACAACATTTACAAGATGATCTTGACAGGTTGATCAAATGGTCTGAAAAGTGGCAAATGTTGTTCAATTTTGGGAAATGTAAATGCCTTCACACAGGACATGGAAACGAATATGTAGAATATGCAATGGGGGAACTGTACTAAGTACTACTGTAAAAGAAAAAGACTTAGGGTTGACAATTAGTGCTGACATGAAGGTTTCAGAGCAGTGCGGGATTGCAGCTTCAAAAGGAAATCAAATCCTTGGATTGATTAGGAGAAATATAGCATATAAAGAAAAAGAACTAATAATACCGCTGTACAAAACAATAGATAGGCCTCATTTAGAATATTGTATACAAGCGTGGACGCCATACCGCAAGAAGGACATAGATATGCTAGAAAAAGTACAGAGGAGAGCGACTAAAATGTTACCAAAACTGAGGGATCTTAGTTATGAAAAACGCCTAAAAGAATGTGGTTTAACAACACTAGAGACCAGGAGATTGAGAGGAGATCAGATAGAAGTGTTTAAAATATTGAATGGTTATAAAAATATTGATAGAAATATGTTTTTTTCAGTTAAGAAAAATAGAAAGACTAGAGGACATGAAGTTACATTAGTAAAGGAGCAGTGTAGATTAGACGTAAGAAAGTTCTCATTTTTACAAAGGACTGTGAATGAATGGAACAGATTATCTGATGATTGTGTGGGTGCTAGTAGTGTGAATATGTTTAAAAATAAAATCGACATACCACAGAAGGGCTGGATATATGTAAATAAAAGGGTTGGACTCTCGATAAGCCAAAGGGCTTCCTTGTCCACCTGCCATCTAGAGTTAATTCTCTGGATGGCAATCTTGTTAAATCTTGTTAAATCTTGTTAAATCCTTGAGAACCTCGCGTGCTAAGCAATTATGCCACATTCTTGTATAGCTAAGTTTTTTTTAGTAATATTGTTTGGCAAAAGAAAGGCTACATAATTCATTCAAAGGCGTACCTACCGTAGCTGCTCTAGAACACACGTGTTACCCGCCTGAGAAGGAAAGGATGAGTAGAGAAAACCGTGGATTCAATAAAAAAGTCGCTTTACACAAAGCCAGTCTCATATCAGGTGGTATCATGCCATTTCCAAGAAAATTATGATTCTTCCACAAGCAGAACAATTTCACACAGAACCATGTAGAAAGGAGAAAAAAAACCAATCAAGTAGTGACGTGCATTAAACAACACGATCTACCCCTGCGCGATGATCTTTAACAATACGGTTAACATGGCCAATGGACATGTGTTAATTTACTTATTTGGTTACTCTGTCACAGTGTTGTGACACACATGAACGTAACAATAGCTTCATCGAATAACTCGGGGTCGAGGTCTTCAAGAACGTTAGATTATGACGTTAGCATAACTGACCTATCCATCACGTGACCTGTTACCTAGCAAAATCTCCGTCAAGCCATAACATAATGGATTTCTAACACGTGGTGCATTCGTGCATTCCGTGGAATATGTTTGTTGAAAATTCACTCCCAGACGTATTTCTTTATAACAAAAACATAAGGCCAGCATCATCATCATCATCACATCAACCATAGCCACCATCACAACGGGCTGTCCTCGTCCAGACAGTGATCGACATAACTGCAAGGCCGCGTGATCGGGGCCCTTGAATCTCCTGTCGGGCCAGCGCGATTTGTGGATGTATCTGCCAGTCTTTTCATCATTTTGCTAGCTAAAAACAGAGAGTTCTACAAGAGAAGCGCCGCAACGATGTGTGGATAAACGTCGTGCGGTTGGTCACCAGAACGAGGAGTGCTTGAGGTGAAGGAGGTTTAGCTGCGGAGGTAGACATATGATTCTGCTCTTACGGTTAGACATGGAGTCAAATACATTTAAAAGTATTTAAATGCAAATACATTTTGTTGATGTCAAATGCAAATATTTTCACAAGTATTTCAAATACTTTTCTAATTCTCTTGACGTCCTCGTGCCCGTGCACAATACATAATGATAAATGGGTGACAGATGCCACTTTGAGATCCAGTGTCATACTTTTCATGCGGCGTGGTTTGTTGGTAAGATATAATTCTATATTTATATAACAGGCAATCATAGATTATTAAAGATGGAAATACAATTATAACCAATGTTAAGAACCTGCAAAATATAAATAATAGCTTTTAGCTTTACCATATTTATAATGGTGGGCGATTCCATCATAACTCTCGTTACATTTATACTTTCTTGGGTCTTTCAACACATCATATCTGAAAATATTATTGATCAACATAAAACATTTAAATTTAGTGGTCGTCACTCACGTAATGAAAAAAAGACACCAGTGTTTTTCCATCAACTTTGCAGATAAATTCTCCTAAAACTATTGGCCTTAGCATAAAAGCACCTAACGATTTGTTTAGATGTTAATTTAAGCTAAACGACAAGTACTTTTTAACTTCCTTCTGTGTTATATTTTAGACACCAACAGCACATCAGAGAGAACAAATGTTGTCACTCACGTTACATCACTCACGTTACGTCATTCACGTTACATCATTCACGTTACATCACTCACATTACATCACTCACGTTACGTCACTCACGTTACATCACTCACGTTACATCACTCATGTTACATCACTCACGTTACAACCTCACAACAATATGATTATGGATGACCACATTAATTAATATGATTACCATAGGTTACTAGTTTCAAGCTACCTATATATTCAGAATCACCAGATCACCAACCAGAACTGGTATGATTCTAAGGACGTCACTCACGTTACACATTGTCACTCACGTTACACATTGTTACTCATGTTACACATTGTCACTCATGTTATACATTGTCACTCACGTTACACGTTGTCACTCATGTTACACATTTTAAGCTCAGACTGCATAAATTCTATAAGGCATATCTGTGAGTTTCGTTTTACTTAAAACTAAGCTAGTTGAAGGAGAATCAAAACTTTCTGTGAATACCCTTCATGCTTTCAAGTATGATATTAAAATATTCACATATTCGTCACTCACGTTACGTGATGGCCACCTGTAGCACATCTAACAATATGCACAAATGTGGATAACACATAGATGAATATTAGCGGTGCACTTCTAATTGCCAGTATCCTCTTCATCAAAATATATATTACTTAAGTTGGTTCACTGTAATGCTAAAATGGAAATGGACCTAGTGTTTGTGGTAAGTTTCAGAGATAAAATTTAAAAATAAAAGCTTGATGATTACAAATGCTCCTATTCGTAATTACCAAGTAGCATTTGTGTGTAACTTTCATTTTTATAACACTCGACATGTATATAATACAATACAAGTAATACATTGTCAATATGGGAAGATTTATTTGTCAGTGTCATTTCCAAAGTTACATGGAATTGCCCTGGTGCACATCGATTGTAGGTTAAATAATAAGAAATAAGATATCATTTACATAATTGAAATATCTTCATTCAGTAAAAAATTATGACAATTTGAATTTTTAGAAAATTGTACACAATTTTTGATCTCTGCACAGCCAGCTGTGTAGCATACATTCCTAATAGGGACTGGATCACTGCGTTGAAATGCAGTTAAAAACTGCTGTAACAACTTGTCAAAAATATTTGTAAAAATACTTCTCCCCAAAGTTGACCTCAAAATGGCGTGACCTTGAGATGGATATGACCACGAGATGACATTGTATGTCTGATGTTAGATTTATACTAGAATTTACAGGATTATTTTTCCGAATTTAGGTATTTTTTCTATTCTACTGTCTTTGAGGGCCCAGTACATATTTGTATGCACCCACGAGGGAGGTGTACCCTTAACATTTACCATTTCAATGTGAAACCTTTCAGTAACCTAATTATTTGACTATATTTACTGGTTGGTTTTATAAATTTTTTTCTAATTTTATTGAATGTTTATTAAATACATATGTGGAATCGCACAATACTGGGCCAAACTGGTGTCCTGTAACTTACACTATATTTACTCTATAACCAGCTTCTTTGTGGATAGTTCCTATTGATAACATGTGTGCTGTATGTTAGGCCCAAGAAGAAAGAAGAGACCAAAACACATCCTGTCTGTTTACTGTTGTTGTTGTGGAAAAGTGTGGTTGTGGTGGATAACGTAAATTACGGTGTCAACCATTTCAGGTCCAGAGTGCTCTGATCATTCTTAGCATTTTAAAAGTCATTTGGTTGGATTCTCATGAGGTACTAGCATACATCAGTCAAGCAAATTTAGATTTCTGAAAGGTTTCACATTCTCATTTTATTTTAGTTAAAAAACACAATGTAACTTACATCATGAACTTCGGCTACTTACACTTGGCACTGCGCCACATAACTTGAGTAAACATATCTTATTTTCTTCTTTGATTTTAGGTGTAGATGTATCTTGACTTAGGCGTAGATGTATCTCGGCTACCATCTATGACAGTTTTCATTTATTTTAAGCACTTTTTGTTTTGGTGCTCATGTCCTCCTTTTTTTGCCCAGTATTGTGCTTCACCTGATATGTCATAGCACTAATGGGAAATGGAAATACATTATGGACCAATGCAAGTCCATATTGGGGTAACACATATAAAGTAAATAAATACATAAGTTATTATTAGCTGATTAACACTGATGGCGGTGTGTACAAACTAGGATTCGCAGGTCCCTACCAATGTCAAGGTGAACGTTGCAAAACAAACTCCAGTTTTTTACGTGTAGTCTCGAATCGAGGTAGGCCCAGTCAATTAAGGCATTTTAGTTAAGCCTATGCAATTAGTTATTATATAATATTGAAACCAATTATTACCAAAATATACACATTAGTCAATTACCTAAATATTCGTGAAACGTATGTAAATTTCAAATAATTGAAGAAGGTTGAACAACAATCACCCAGTCCATTCCACCCTCTCCAGAACATAGACGCGAGAACAAGGGGGCAAGGAGGACAACTGCCCCCGTGGAATTTAGCAGCGTGGTTAGACATATGGTTCTGCCCTAAGTAAATCTGAGCCTTTGAACTGTCAAAACAGCACCCCCCATACTCCGATGTCATCAGACGAGAGCTGAGAAGCTGAACATATGTCGGTGTGGCTTCATGAATTTTCAAAGTCATGATTAACAGCAGAGCTGAAACTCCGGTTCTCAGCTCCCCCAATACTAATTTCGTTCCTGTGTCAGTGCTCCAGAATACACTTTTCCCTGTCTCCCACAATGTTATCTACTCGCAACTGCTGATCCCTGTTTTTTCCACGATCTATATTCATTCTGGCTCTCGGTCCTGATTTTGTTCTTCCTCTCCTTCAACCATCATTGTCTGTTTTCCACGCTCACTTTGTAACTCTTCTCTCACTCATTCTCTCTACCTGTCTGTTTTGTCATACGTACTTATACTTTATTAGAAGATTCGGATATTACTTCATTGTGCAAACTAAGCTTCTTTGCATACATCAGAAACATTTTTACAGTATCTGTACAACAAATGTTGTTACAAAATGATACGTTTTTTTGTAGTCTCACTGAATGGATATTACCTGGATTTTCTCTACAAAACAGTTTCTTACAATTTATTGCTGCATGCTGGTGGAATTGACCAATCTATTCAGTTAGCCCCTTTCAAAGGACTGGACCCATGTGACGTCTGATTGTGTCACTGACTGCACATGTAATAGTAATTATTAATTAATATAAGTAATTACTGTTATGTTGTTACAGGACACTGCTTTGTGGGTTGAAAGCTGTTTGTGAGAGAAGTGTCAACAGTGAAATGACAACGCTGCAAAAACTCAAACACATTGGCAACAACAACTCTCAAGTTGTATACACCAACACGACATGGGACATTGAGCCAAGTCACTGAATGTAAAAATATGTAGCTTCAAGAACAAGAGAAAACGTGACTAAGTCAATCGAGAGATAACATTTACATCTAAAGAGACAACTTCTTCCTGTGGCGTGGAGCCAATATAAAGTGACAGTTGTGCAGCAGATGCAAAGATTCATTTGCTTTCCCAGGCAGACGGAAATACGATGTGACACACGTGGAAGATATTCTGATCTGAGTAGTGCTTTAAAGCTGCAGTTGCACACTGACACATATGAAACACCTTCTGTAGAAGACATAATGTGCAAACTGGTTAACAGGATGGTGTTTTGAGGCTATATATATAAAATAACATTTGTGAGAAAGCCTTCAAAGTTGATGGACGCATATATAATGCATGTATGGTTATTATTGAGCAGTGCTTACATACGCTCAAACTAGTGATAAAACATCAACATTTTTATAAGCATTATTGCTTTGAAGTCACAAGTATGACATCATACAAAATGTTGATGTGTAAACACGTTCGGAAGCACATTGGTGAAAAGCCGTTCAAATGTCAAACCTGTGGTGCCAAATTATCACAAAGTGGTCATTTGAAGATCCATGTCCGAATTCATACTGGGGAGAAACCCTTCAAATGTGATACCTGTGGTGCACAATTCTCCCAGAAGAGTACTTTGAACACTCATGTCCGTATCCACACTGATGAGAAACCCTACAAATGTGATACTTGTGGAGCACAGTTCTCGGAAAGTGGTACTTTGAAAACCCATGTCCGTATACATACTGGGGAGAAACCCTACAAATGTGATATCTGTGGTGCACAGTTCTCAACAAATGGCAAATTGAAAATACATATTCGAGTTCATACTGGTGAGAAACCCTACAAGTGTGATACTTGTGGAGCAAAATTATCTGTAAGTGGTCATTTAAAAACGCACATCCGTATCCATACAGGGGAAAAACCCTACACATGTGATACCTGTGGTATGTAATTCTCAAAAAATAATCAGTTGACGTCACATACGCGAATTCATACGGGGGAGAAACCGTACAAATGTGATACCTGTGGTGCAAAATTCTCACAAAGTGGTCATTTGAAGACCCATGTCCGAATCCATACTGGGGAGAAACCCTACAAATGTGATACCTGTGGTGCACAATTCTCCCAAAAGAATATTTTGAGCACGCATGTCCGTATCCACACTGGGGAGAAACCCTACAAATGTGACACATGTGGGGCACATTTCACAACATTTGGTCAGTTGAATGCACATGTCAATAGAATACACACTGGGGAGAAACCATACAAATGTGATACTTGTGGTGCGCAGTTTGTGTATTGTTGTGAACTGAAGACACATGTCCGTACCCACACTGGGGAAAAACCCTACAAATGTGATACCTGTGGTGCACAATTCTCCCAAAAGGGTACTTTGGTCACTCATGAACGTATCCACACTGGGGAGAAACCATACAGATGCGATACTTGTGGTGCACGATTCTCAAACCGTGGTCATTTGACCAAACATGTCCGTATAGACACTGGTGAGAAACCCTACAAATGTGATACGTGTGAGGCAAAGTTCTCAACAACTGGTAATTTAAAATCACATATTCGAGTTCACACTGGGGAGAAACCCTACAAATGTGACACATGTCGGGCACATTTCGCAACATGTGGTCAGTTGAAGTCACATGTTAGTAGAAAACACACTGGGAAAAAACCATACAAATGTCATACCTGTAGTATACAGTTATCAAGAAGTGGTGGTTTGAAGTCACATAACCGCATCCACACGAGTGAGAAATCTGTGTGATACGTGAACATCACAATTTTCAGTAGGTGGCAATTTGAGATCACATATTCGTATTCACATCGGTAAGAAACCCTTGAGATATGATATGCGGGGGTCAGTGCTTTTTATAGAACATTTCGATCAACAAAGAAGTGTTCGTATTCACAACGTAACGAACGCCTAGGACGTAACACACGAGGTAAATAATGTAGAAACATACTCGCGGTAGTAGGTCCAGCTTGCATATACACGTGCTTAGTTATACTTAGGAGAAATTATTCAAATGCGATAAATATGTGTGTGTGTGTGTGTGTGTGTGTGTGTGTGTGTGTGTGTGTGTGTGTGTGTGTGTGTGTGTGTGTGTGTGTGTGTGTGTGTGTGTGTGTGTGTGTGTGTGTGTGTGTGTGTGTGTGTATAACAACGGTTTTCAGGGTTGTTGTCAAATTATAAATATCTGTTTGGAAAATTGCAGTCTACGTGGTACTCGTCAGTGTTTCTAGGTGTTGTCTGACGAACGTTCTGACTTCCCATTACCACTATTCCTTAGGCAAAAGATTCTTAAATATATCAGGGCAGTTGCTAACAGTTAATTAGGCCTTCAAATATATTTATTTCATATTATACAGAAACAAATGTTAAACATGTTGATTTCATGACCCGCTGATTATAATGGGAATTGAAACAGCGACCAAAATATTACAAATAAAGACATGTTCACAACTGCGAGGTTAGAATGAAAGTTCCCGAATATGTATTCAGATTCTTTGCAAACATCGTGCTTCCTTCATTTCCGTGATGGAGCGTACTTGGAAATGCGTGTTGAAACCAGTCGGTTGGGGAAGCGCCGAACGGTGGCTCTACCATGCGGTGTCAGGGCCGCGTTCAGAATTCCCGTACCGCGACGTTCGCCGCATTCAAAATCGCTATGTTGAAAGTGCTTGTAATGCCAAAAAAAAATTATCCTCTTCAACTATGACGGCCATTTTGGAGACACTGGCGCATCGTGTGTCGCGGCGTCAGCGCGATGTAACTTTGAAAGGCAAAATGGCTTCCGTGGTAAAACGCGATCGCGGCGCGGCGCGAAATCTGAACGCGGCCCTGGTTATATTATTCGAGACTTCTGACAAACGATATGAATTTTACTGATCGGCTTTAAACAGCGCATTCTCAAGCTAGCATGTCTAGTTTGGTGATAGCGTTGGTTAATGTCTGGTTCTGTAGTTTTTCAACCTAGGCGACTTACAGATGTGATGTTGGTGTAATAATAAAGCTCTCGCAGTTGTCTATCCGTGTAGAAAATGAACCACCTAACAAGATTTAAAACAAATTAAAACAAATTGTTTGAACTTTGATTTTACCTAGGAAAAACGCGTAACCTCCGGTTTTGCTGATTTTATTTATGTCGAAACACATATTTAGCAATCATCAGTGAAAGTTTGATCGTGCGCATTTGATCACTTTAGTAGTTATGCAATATTAAAGACATTTCTTACATCACGCTAATGCTGTAATATGTAGGCACATGACATTAAATACATTGACAATGCTCTGTCACCATACAAACGGAGAGTGCTTTCCTAGAATTTGCTGTGTTGGTTTAATAATATGCATGCGTGTGTAAACAGTGTGGATGCATTCCATACCAAATTAATCCAAAACGGTAAATTTTATTTGTCTGGTTTGATGAAATTGCGTGTGTTGGTTTATGTGCATGTGTCCACGATTTTATATAAATGTTAGGTCAATCAGTCTTTCCTTTGCAAAGATAGCGGTCATAAAAGTTTGACCCGACCTTTATTACTCGATCTGCCATATGTAGAGTTTTTGGCATCATTGTTTCATTGGCTCAGATGTACATATGTGAAGAGGGCCAACTGTAATGGCAAGTTCTGGAAGTGTTACCAGTGTAGACTGGGTGACGTATAGGCTCGCTGTGATCCAAAGCAACTGCACCTAAACAAAAGACAAACACAATCTTCAAAATCAGTTGCTTACTATGAAAACGGATGTCTCTGGAAAGAAAAGTGAGATTAACCTAAATTTACATAAAAACATCATACCCACAAACTAACACACCAAATTTAATCAAATTCAAAGATGAACGTGTATATTTCACTGTTCTTGATTAATTGTTGATGTAATGCCCACATACTTTACACAAGTTAAGTACACCAATACCTGTAGATGATGATCTACGTAGAATGATGGAGGTGACGAAATAGCAAATTCTACAAAAAAGCAGCCCCAAAAACATTGTTGTGAGACAGACACTGTCTTAAGGATGTCTAAAAACGCAGGAGGCTAACCAAATAGGTTGGATGTTTTGTAGAAAGGGCACAGCATATAATATAGAGGATAAATTGAATTTTATTCCATATGCAACCGGAAGCCAATGCAACTTTTTTAAGCAGGTCGTGGTGAGAAACGAGCATCCGAGAGAAGATATGTGCATGAGAGATTGCCTCCATCTAAGTGGAAAGGGGGCAGCAGTATTCTCAGAGAATCTGCTGCGATCTGTTGACAGTGGGACAGGTTGCATCTATTTAAACTAAATTCGCAGGGGGGACTCACAGAGAAGACTGAAACTGGAGGCATAGATAAAGACAACAAAAATAATTCAGCAAAGAACAGTCTGGAAAACTGTTCTGAAGCTGGGTATAAATGTGTTTGTTTAAATGCAAGGAGTGTAGTAAACAAAATAAATCAACTAAACATTATGATAGAAGATATTGACCCTCACATAATAGGTATAACCGAATCATGGGCAACCACCGATATATCAGATGCCGAATTGGGACTGACAGGATATGTAATGTTTAGGAAAGATAGAATAGGAAGAAGGGGAGGTGGAGTTATTTTATATATTAAAGAATCTATCCAGGCTTATGAAATAAAATTAGACAGAGAAGCAGATTGCGAAGAAGCTGTTTGGTGTAACATAGTTACAGGAAACTCAACGTTAACGGTTGGATTAGTTTATGAAGTCCAAACATAAGCATAGAAGAGAATGAAAAAATACCAAACGCTATAAGGGAAGTGAGCAAACGGGACTGTGTTATTATGGGTGATTTTAACCATGGGCATATAAAATGGAAATCTCTACTGAGTATGGGTAGTGAGGTCCACAAGTTTGTAGTTTTAGTACAATATAGTTTCCTTTCTCAACATGTGCTAGAACCAACCAGGGGAGAGAATGTGCTAGACTTAGTTTTGTCCTCACAGAATGAATTAGTTGACATGTTAAATTATGTGAGCCTCTGGGAAGTAGTGATCACAACCAGATACATTTTACCATCAAAATAAAATCAGAAAGAAATACTAAAAAACAGTTCAGGAGAAATTTCCACAAAGGAAGATATAAGGAAATGAGGAAATATTTAGCAAAAATAGACTGGAATAACACACTGAAGAATAAGACAGCAACAGAATGCTGGAATATCTTAAAGAATGAGATAGAGTGCATCGTATATAAATTTATTCCCTTCAAAAAACAAGGGAAACGGACCAGAAAGAAATACTTATCGAAAGAAGCCATTAGAAAAATTAAGTATAAACAAATGATGTGGAAGTCATATAGACGTACTGCAAATTACGAAAACTACAACATTTATAAAGAAGCACTAATCCAAGCTACAGCTGAAATTAGAAATTAAAAGAGAAGCTATCAACATAAATTAGCTTGTAATATAAAACATGACAGCAAGAGTTTTTATGCGTATGTTCGAAGCAAACATAAAGTTCAGGATAAGGTCGGTCCTCTAGAAGATAGTGCTGGAAATATAATATCAGAAGGATTCTTAATGGCAGAAGACCTGAATGAGTATTTTAGTTCAGTGTTTACCAGAGAAGACACTAGTTCACTGCCAGTACCAGAGGCTAAGTTCAAGGGGGCAGAATCAGAATATTTAAGACAGTTAATTGTAACCCCAGAAATGGTAGCTAAGAAAATTAGGGCTATGAAGGATAATAAATCACCTGGAGTGGATGGTATTCCACCCAAACTACTATTCGAAATTGTAGAACAAATTAGCATACCGCTTCCAACAGTTTTCAACTTGTCATTAGAAGAGGGAGTGGTTCCTTTAGAATGGAAAGAAGCAAACATTATACCATTATCTAAAAAAGGTTCGAGAAACAAGTCAAATAATTATAGACCAGTTAGTTTCACATCGGTGATTTGTAAATTATTAGAAAGATTAATTAAAGATCACATAGTGGATTTTCTTGTTAAACATAACTTGATTAGCCCATCTCAACATGGGTTTATAAAAGCGAGGTCATGCTTAACAAATATGTTATGTTTTTTTGGAAGATATCATTAAGTGGGTAGATGATGGATCACCAGTAGATATCGTCTACTTAGATTTTCAAAAAGCTTTCGACAAAGTGCCACATCAAAGATTACTGCCTAAACTAAAGGCCCATGGCATAGGAAATGGTATAATTAACTGGATAGAAAAATGGCTGATTGACAGAAGACAACGGGTAGTTGTTCATGGGGAGGCTTCAATCTTGAAATCAGTTTTGAGTGGGGTTCCACAGGGATCAGTACTGGGACCTATATTATTCTTAATACATATAAACGATTTGGAAGATGATATTGCTAGCAAGGTGTTGACATTTGCAGATGATACAAAGGTGTTTAGAAGGATTAAAATTGATGGAGATAGACAGCATTTACAAGATGATCTTGACAGGTTGATCAAATGGTCTGAAAAGTGGCAAATGTTGTTCAATTTTTGGAAATGTAAATGCCTTCACACAGGACATGGAAACGAATATGTAGAATATGCAATGGGGGAACTGTACTAAGTACTACTGTAAAAGACTTAGGGTTGACAATTAGTGCTGACATGAAGGTTTCAGAGCAGTGCGGAATTGCAGCTTCAAAAGGAAATCAAATCCTTGGATTGATTAGGCGAAATATAGCATATAAAGAAAAAGAACTAATAATACCGCTGTACAAAACACTAGTTAGGCCTCATTTAGAATAGTGTATACAAGCGTGGAGGCCATACCGCAAGAAGGACATATATATGCTAGAAAGAGTACAGAGGAGAGCGACTAAAATGTTATCAAAACTGAGGGATCTTAGTTATGAAAAACGCCTAAAAGAATGTGGTTTAACAACACTAGAGACCAGGAGATTGAGAGGAGATCAGATAGAAGTGTTTAAAATATTGAATGGTTATGAAAATATTGATAGAAATATGTTTTTTTCAGTTAAGAAAAATAGAAAGACTAGAGGACATGAAGTTACATTAGTAAAGGAGCAGTGTAGATTAGACGTAAGAAAGTTCTCATTTTCACAAAGGACTGTGAATGAATGAAACAGATTATCTGTTGATTGTGTGGGTGCTAGTAGTGTGAATATGTTTAAAAATAAAATCGACACACCGCAGAAGGGCTGGATATATGTAGATAAAAGGGTTGGACTCTCGATAAGCCAAAGGGCTTCCTTGTCCACCTGCCATCTAGAGTTAATTCTCTGGATGGCAATCTTGTTAAATCTTGTTAAATCTTGTTAAATCCTTGAGAACCACGCGTGCTAAGCAATTATGCCACATTCTTGTATAGCTAAGTTTTTTTAGTAATATTGTTTGGCAAAAGAAAGGCTACATAATTCCTTCAAAGGCGTACCTACCGTAGCTGCTCTGGAACACACGTGTTACCCGCCTGAGAAGGAAAGGACGCATAGAGAAAACCGTGGATTCAATAAAAAAGTCGCTTTACACAAAGCCAGTCTCATATGAGGTGGTATCATGCCAGTTCCAAGAAAATTATGATTCTTCCACAAGCAGAACAATTTCACACATAACCATGTAGAAAGGAGAAAAAAAAACAATCAAGTAGTGACGTGCATTAAACAACACGATCTACCCCTGCGCGATGATCTTTAACAATACGGTTAACATGGCCAATGGACATGTGTTAATTTACTTATTTGGTTACTCTGTCACAGTGTTGTGACACACATGAACGTAACAATAGCTTAATCTAATAACTCGGGGTCGAGGTCTTCAAGAACGTTAGATAATGAAGTTAGCATAACTGACCTATCCATCACTGTTACCTAGCAAAATCTCCGTCAAGCCATAAAATAATGGATGTCTAACACGTGGTGCATTCGTGCATTCCGTGGAATATGTTTGTTGAAAATTCACTCCCAGACGTATTTCTTTATAACAAAAACATAAGGCCAGCATCATCATCATCATCACATCAACCATAGCCACCATCACAACGGGCTGTCCTCGCCCAGACAGTGATCGACATAACTGCAAGGCCGCGTGATCGGGGCCATTGAATCTTCTGTCGGGCCAGCGCTGCCACAACTCGCAGGCCCAGTTGGTCCGCGCGATTTGAGGATGTATCTGCCAGTCTTTTCATCATTTTGCTTGCGAAAAACAGAGAGTTCTACGAGAGAAGCGCCGCAACGATGTGTGGATAAACGTCGCGCGGTTGGTCACCAGAACGAGAAGTGTTTGAGGTGAAGGATATCAATCATGCCGATGCTTTGCGTAAACTGGTGGACTGGTGGACTGGTGGATGGATGTGCGTGTATATGTAGAAGTGCGGCGATGGATGTAGACAAGACGGCGCGAATGTACTGGGGAAGGCAGAGGTGTCACCGCAGACAGGAATATATCAAACAAGTTAAAAGGATTCGTCTTAAAAGTCTTCCCCTGATGTACTGTAAACACGGATAAATAACAACATTTTCTTTATATACAACTAGCAAATTCGACTCGCATCGACGTTTCGAACGCCTTCGGCGGCCTTCATCAGGAACTGTTATTTTTCTGCTCGCCAGATGTTATGGCGAGCAGGCTGTCCCACACGGGGGTCAGTCGGTATCCCCCTCGTTTCTATTTATCGCACGTGTTGTCTTTCTGATCCAGATACCCTTATTAATCCATCGCGCACACCGGTCTGTTTCTCTATCTACCACTCTGGCACCCACCCAGTCTATTACACAGCTGTTTCAGTCCGCCTGGTCAGTTATCGCCTCGGTGATGTGCTCCTCCTATTTCTCTCTGTCCTCGGACTCACTTACGATGTTGCTGCTTCTGTCCAGTCATGTTTTTATAACAAACAATTTCTGATGTAGCGGATGGCGTAAACTAAAGTTCAGATACTGCTTAATTTGTGCCGTCTTCCGATACACTCGGAGTTTGACCGTTCCATCTTCTGTCCATACCATTAATGTGTCTAGGAACAGCAGTGACCCCTCACACACTTCTTCACCCGTCAACTTGATGTTGCCTGTTATGTCAATGGTGTTGGGGTGAGTTGTTGTTGACATCCCTTCGTCAAATTTTAGACAAGTGATGCGATAATTTTCTAGAAAATGTCGTTGTTTAATTATTCTTCCTACGTGATGAATAATTTCACAAATGTACGAATGTTTGCTGAATCAATGGTATTTCGTCCTACTTACTGTCTTCGTAGGTCTTGATTGAGGGAACCAGACGACATCAATAAGTAGTTCCAAGAATATGCGGTTAGGCCGTCAGCCCCTCACCCGCCTTCACTGTTATACATGCTACATCCTTTGGCCCTTGACACTCTGAACCTTATGTCGGACACTGCGCCCAGACCACAATTTACAAGCGGCATAAATAAACCAAACTACCCACTTCGCTGTCTCTACCAACGCGCCCTTCCATGCAGCACCTAGTCTCCAACAACTCGCCGTCTCCTCTGCGGGTGACGCAGTAGGCAACACTGGCCGCTCGCTGTATGACGCTGTATGATATTAATATTAGTCTTGCCGCTAAGCACGTATTTAGAGAAGAAACGTGCATTGGAGTGCAGCCAACGTTTCCTCGTACGCTACCAGCAATAACCCCCATATAAATCCTTATGTGCAAAGAGATAAATAAATATAGCAGACAATTAGATGAGGACTTTTTAAACATGGATAGGACACTGTAATGTAATATACGAACAGCCTAACCCTTGTCTAGCGTTCTCGCATGTTATGCAGGTAGCAAGTAGAACATCGATGATTGTCCTGTCAAAATAAAAACGTACTGAGTAAACACAACACTGAACGATAAACCTTGATTATCAAGAGAATTAAAAAAGCTTGCATAAAGAAAAAAATTAAATGTATTTGGCATTCCTAAAAGATAGGTCAATATTAACACAAAGTCGCTACAAAACTACAAAAAAACAAGCTAACAAACTTATAATGTCTAGAAAAGAAGAATTATTACAGGCAAACACAGAAGAGTCTAATACAAGAGAAACTAGGCAAATTGGTAACAATATAATAGTAAAAGAAAGTATAAATAAAAACATTTGAACAAGTCTTGTGTTAATAAAAATCGAGAAATATTAGCAACTGAGAAATAACAAACCATTTCTTTGTTAACATAGGTTTAAACATATCCAACCTCATGGAACCTTGCCCGAGAACAAAGCTCACGGTCTTGTGAAAATTTACGTACCAGGGTCAATGTATACACAGCCCGTTACTGAGAAAGAAGTACTTGATATTGTGTTTGGGTTCAAAAGTAAAACATCATACGGACACGACGAGATCAGCATTCAAACAGATAAGCATGTAATTAAGAACATTGTAAAACCGCTAACAAACTGATCAGCGGATCATTTATAAATTATACGAAGTTGACAAAGTCATTCCTGTATTTAAGTGAAGTTAGGAGATCGTTTTCAATTTTATAATTATATATCTAAATCTCTTTCATACCAATTTTCAAAAATACTTGAAAAAAATATTTAACAAAAGCTAACGTCTGTCATTGAAACACGCACTGACAGATGGGAAATACGGATTCAGAATTAATCACTAAAATCACTAACTTTAAATACGTTTTTCGAAAAGATTATTTCCGAAATGGATCAATGCCAAAGTACGATTGCTGTCTTTATCAACCTAAAAACATTTGAGACAGTTGATCACAAAATATTGCTAAGTAAATAGCAATGCTACGAAATAATGGAGTACGGAATAAAGACTCGGGACTGGATGAAAAGTTATCTACCAACGGTAGACAATACTTATGCCATAACAACAGTAATTCAGAACAAATGGAAATCAAGTGTGGAGTCCCGCACGGATCAATCCTTGGTCCATTACTATTTATTTGTTTTACATAAATAACATGTGCGAATTGTCAACATTGCGTCATACATTGTATTATTATATTTGCAAATGATATTAACATATGTTACTCGGCTAGTAACATTGATGTTGTAACCAATGTAGG
>CM034534.1:52275925-52283425 GCA_020002185.1 Paraescarpia echinospica | reverse complement strand
TACATAAAAATGGTGTAATTAATTATGTTTTTGAACATGTCCTGCAATTGTAATATATGTTTCTGTGTAATTGAGTTTTGTTACATCAATTACACAGTTTTAAAAAAAGTACTAAAAAACGGCTGTCCTTCAGATTTGTTGCAGTCTACAAAATAGTAAACCATACAAGATACCCAATGCCTGAGTTGTGATACTGTGATCCCAACGTGTCATTGAAGCACAGTGCTAATTAATGAGAAGGACACACTTGGCTGGCAGTGTCCACTGCTACTGGTTTCTCAGAGGGTGGATTACCATCTGTCACTGTCCAAGGGTCAATAGAGATCATTACAGCTAATGCAATTAAGCATTGGTCAGCATGCTTTGTGGAATCTAGTTGCTCAATAACATTTTGTTTCAATCAATTGTCTTTGTTTAGTTCTGTCAGCAGGGCTGGGTCCAATTACACAAAATCAATTACAATTACTTTTCATTTGTCATTGCAATTACAATTACAGATGGGACCTGCCTACTTATTAGTTAGTGAGTATTAACTGGTTTAACATATTCAACATAGATAACAGTCTATGGAGTTATGTCTTCAGTGTAACGGGGACAAGAGAACAGCAGGGGACAACTTTATACGGGTGAGTGTAGATGACAGTGAAACTAACAGCTGCAGCACTCTCAGTGTAGCCGTAAGACAACTGCTGTCCCACAGACCAGCAGTTTCTATTTATCTATCAATATATATATATATATATATATATCTATAATAGCTATATATGTAACTATCCATATATATATATACCTATCTATCTATATATATATATATATCTATATATATTTACGTGTCTGTCTATCTATCTATATATCTATCTATATATATATATATATATATATATATATATCTATCCATCCATCCATCCATCCATCCATATATATATATATATATCCATCTTTATATCTATCTATCTATCTATCTATCTATATGTCTCAGTCTCTCCCTCCTCCCTCGCTCTCTCCATATCTCTCTCTCTCTCTCTCTCTCTCTCTCTCTCTCTCTCTCTCTCTCTCTCTCTCTCTCTCTCTCTCTCTCTCTCTCTATCTCTCTCTCTCTCTCTCTCTCTATCTCTTTATCTGTAAGATAGATGACATATGATTAATGTTACGGCATTTTTGTAACATTTCGCTTAGTGCATTAATCTTGTTTTCATTCGTGAATTGACACATCGTCTTAGTTATAACATAGGATGATTTTCTGATAACAATTAAGAGTAAACGCTTAGTTCCTTGTAGCGAATACCTACTAATTAGATTATGCTACGTGAAATAAACTATTGGAAATAAATACACATTGATTGCAGTTTGTTCTACAGTGGGGAGTACGAACATCTTGGCCGAAGTAATTACGCGATCATACTTAAACTAAGTTGATGAAAGGACGCAGTACCAATCAGGCAGGTTCATGTTTGGAATACAATTAATGGAATAGCATAAAATAATGTATCACAGACCCAATTTCGAATTGCACGTGTATTTCCATTGTTCAATTAATGTATCACAGGAGTTACGTCCCCCGTAAAAAAAACTTGTAAGAGCGAGCAATGCAAGTATCCTGGAGTTGCGTACATTTGTATTGTTTATTTTTAATTACAACATTATTACTAAATAATTACTACGTTGTCTTTCGTTTCGTTGATGTGTGTGTGTGTGTGTGTGTGTGTGTGTATGTGTGTGCGTGTGTGTATGTGTGTGTGTGTGCGTGCGGGCGTGTTATATATGTAGGGGATTAACAATATAACGGAGCTATTCATGTGTTTCCACCTCTCTGGTGTTGGCTCGTATTGGCAGAGCTGGTATCGGCAGTCTCGTAACTGCTTGAAACCTTCTATTTGCCAGGAGGATTCGGGTCGATGGTCGTCGAACACTGGACTTATCACATATCGTTTATGATTCCTATACCTTCGCCTATACATTGAAGGTGTGTTACTTGTTGCAGTGAGGGCGGTCCAGGGGAACAAATAATATATACTGGTACTATATATACTGGCGTTGTGGGTCAGGTTTCTCCTATATCAGCTGATATTCAGCTGATATAGCTGAATATTGAAGCTTTTGGTATGCTTCAATATTCTTAAGATTAAAGGCACTGATTCACATAATATGTATCAAATCAATACATATTATTGATTTGCCCGCAAGTGGTTCATGACATTTTAGTTAATTAATCCACGTTGTAGATTAATCAATCTTTCTATATTTTGGAAAATAGTGAATAAATCCCCTTTTCAATACACTTGAAGGAAATTATGTAGTAAACAATTTATTGTTTTATTAATCCATAATGATAAATATTACATTTTAGATAAGATATGCATACAAATTTAAAAAAAAAAATATATAAACAAATTGTTCTAATTTTCAGTTATGCCTCCTTATAGAAAAACCATCATTGAGTTTCGGACGAGAGCCATAGTTCTTATGGAGCTGGGTGTCAGCTACCGAGAAGTGAGCCAAAGGTGAACGCGTAAACGGTGTACGGCATCAAGAAGAGGTTGGCAGATACGGGGTCGGTGGCCAATAGAGCACGCAGTGGAAGGCCGAAGAAGATGTCGGTGCGATAGGACCGCACATTCGTCCGCTACAGCCTCTGTGATCTCATATTCCCGCAGCTCCGACAGAAAGTGGAAGCATAGTTGGGTGACAGTGTTATCATCCACAATGTGTGGCAGTGAAGATGCCATTGTTGCGGCCAGCGAACATTAAAAGACGCCTAGTGTTTGCTGGCAGCCATAAGAACTGGACTGCGCAGCAGTGAGAAAAAGTTTGTGGTCAGATGAGAGTGTCTTTCAGCTTTTCTGTGGGGCAAAGCTTGCCATTGTGCGGAGGAGGGTTGGTGAGAGGTACAGCCCACAGTGCATTGTCCCCACAGTTACACACGGAGGGGGCTCCCTGATCGTATGGGGGAGTGCATGTCTGGACGCGGAGTTAATCAACTTTACCGGTGTGAAGGCACCATGCCGCAGGACCAAAATGTCAGGGTGCTGAGGAACCACATGCTGCCTTCTGCATCTTCGCTTTATGGTGAGGGTGAAGCATTTGTCTTCCAGCAACATAATGTTCTTTGTCATAAAGTGAACAAGGTGATGTAATTCCACGAGCACTCTCACATCGAGGTCCTACAGTGGCCGGCCCAGAGCCCAGAGCCCAGAGCCCATACTTGAATCCCATAGAACATCTATAGGAAGTCCTCTTCAGGATGGTAGATCGAAGCAAGCCAGGTAGCAGCTGTTTCATGCTGCATGGCAGGCCATCCCAGACACTCCACTCAATGCCGAAGCGAGTTGCAGCGGTGATTGCTGCAAAGGGCCACTGTACAAAATAGTAGTGTTTTTTTAGATGAGAATTGTATAAATATCATCTACAGTTACTCTTTTAATACTATGAAATCAATTTGGTTGGACTTTTGTTTTAGTTGTTTTTTGCCAGTTTTATTGATATCAAATGTACTGATATACATACGTGAAATTGCAAGTAAAGTAAATGTGTAATAATTATATTCATAGTTAATGTTAAATGTGACATAAAAATCATATGTCAAACTCTAATTTACCGCTTTCCTTTGGGTTTTTTTACATGTCAATTACGCATGGAAGCAGCCATATCATAACAAATACACAAACCAACGTAAATCTTCAATCTCAAATTGTTGTAGGCATTCTTGGTGAACTAATATTAGTAACGGTATATAGATAAAGACGTGTCTTATTCAAATCTCTCTTTTAGAATTAGCAACTACAAAAGCTTGATTATATATCGTAGAATATGCCATTGGTGGTTTCATAC
Source organism: Paraescarpia echinospica (assembly GCA_020002185.1). Taxonomy (NCBI): domain Eukaryota; kingdom Metazoa; phylum Annelida; class Polychaeta; order Sabellida; family Siboglinidae; genus Paraescarpia; species Paraescarpia echinospica. The sequence goes on along the minus strand of CM034534.1, from coordinate 52,279,597 downwards.
CTGGATACAATAAAGACTGAACATTCTCGAAACCCAGTTAACACGGCATGATTTGGCCAATGATGGCTGCTGCATAAATTTCATTGGTACTTCATTGGCCCAGTGAGTTTTGCAACCTGGGAATAATCCTGAAATAGGCCCTTGGCCCTAATTTTTTTAATGTTTAACACACATTATAGAGGTGTTTTTATATAATTAACATTTAAAGGAGAACAATCTTCAACAACACAACCCAACACCCCCCGTCTTCAGACAGATGTTATGACCAAATGTCATGCGAGATAATGCTACATCACGACACTACAGTTGTGTTGAATAGTATTAATACAAACACAGTAACAGTACAGACGAACTATTATTGTTAGTGAGTTGCCACACTTCCAGTTACGCCCAAACGTAAAAATAATGTACTAAGGTTGTTTTCTCTACTATACATATAGTGATACTAACCGTTATAATGTGTAACAAATTCGTATAAACAATATATTGTAGAAGTTATAAAGTTGAATTTTGACTAGTCAATATTAAAAGGCATCGGTTTCTAGCGACATTTGTATCAAGCTCGGTAACTTTACGATTTTCCAAAAAAGTACTCTGACCAATCAACTCTGTTGTTTTGGTATGACGTCAAATTGCACATGTTCCAATATAGCGATGTAAACAAAACAAAAACAAAAATTGCAGATTCATTGTTTTATATATTTTGTTTAAATTGATGTAATTTTATATGATTTTCAGGAAAGTTAAGTAATCCAATGAACGCCATGTTTAATTAGGAGCTATAAATATCTATGAAATACAGACTAATTTCTGGTAAGTTAGCGCCCCATAGAGACTGCTGCCACAGTTCCGGTGACGTCACCGTTGTTAGCGTCCCCTAGTGACTGGTACGGGTGGGTAGAACTGGGCGGGTTGGTGGATGACAGCCTCTTAGTGGGTGCGTGCATGCGTGTGTGTAAGGTAGGACCTGCTGGCGGAGGCTAATGACCGCCTTTTATCGGGTATATCATCGTATGTGCCTGAGTGTACGTATTAAAAAAACGAACCAAACAACATATATTAAATAATTATTTCACATTTTAATCATCTTCATCCTCTGTTTTATTCCCAGTATCGTGTTCATCCGTGTCCAAGATCCACTATTGTATTAGTAGTGGTAGAAGCGGTGGTGGGCCGTGTAACGACTTCAATAATTCTTTCAGAACATCTATGAAACCACCCTATCTATGCTCCACCCCCCATTCCACTTGTTCCATCGTTCTTCCAAAACTGAAACAGATAATTAGAAAAAAAGTGTATTATGTGATACATTTTAAAACTGGCATTATCAATGAACGCGTTATTACTATTAGTCAATGAAAGGAATCACCGTTATATGTTTTAAAAGACGTCCATCTTTGTCTTGTGACGTTGTGTTGACGCGTTACCTTTAACAATGTTGTTGATGTGGGGCTTTTTAAATATCGCGTCTTGTTTATCATTGCCACCGCGACAACAGCTGCTTTGATTAGTCATCAACCACGCGCACGTGTTGATGCGTACCTTTACAAATGGCGTCTTGTTTATGTTTATCATCGCCACCACGTGCTTTTGATTAGTCGCCAACCAGCGCGCGTTTTTTTTATGAGTGATTCTATGATCTGAAACGGGACCACTGAAGTTTACTTGCGTTGGCCAATTCAGCGTATAAAGTGCGATATCGCGATGACGTCACGATATGATATAGAAAGTGAAAGACTACCTGCGCAATGGAGGCGTGAGTGGTGGTGGGGCTGATGAGGGTAACTAAAAATTGCTATACGCCTCCGCCGCCGTTCATGCCGTTAGATCCGGTGGACAGTCCGTTGACGTGTGGTGACGTCGTGACATATTCGCCTTCGTTCATACTACAAGATAACGACATGCCACCATGTAGTGGTCAGCTTATTTTATGTCGAACTTTAACCTGTGCCGAGTCGAAGCGTTCGGACGGGTGTATATTTCTGTTGAATACGCTTATACGTATATAAATACGATGTTTACTGAAGACGAACGAACGCGCGGAAAGTATCAAAGAGGCAAGGTCAGCGTATGTGGCGAAACGCAGAAGTAGAGTCATAAGGAAGACGAGAATAGCATCCGAATGGGATGCTAACCATGTCAACCGTATGCAGAACTTATTGGTGACAAAGTTCACGACCTCGAAAGAGTTGAGAGAAGGCTTGCTGGCTACTGGAAACGTTGAATTGGTGGAGTGGGTACCGTCGAAAGAAGGTTTTTTTGGGTCGACTAATATGGTAAGAAAGGTCGAAACACGCTCTCAGAAAGTTATTGATGGAGATGTGTGATGAATGTAGAAGATAAAACAGGATTACATGCCTAGCGCGGATATGGGTACGTCGTTGAAGCTTCCTTTTACGTGTAGTGTAGCCGGTTCTACGGGGAGTGGTAACATGGGGGATCTCGTGAACGACGCCCTCAGAAAAAGGAATCGACTGGGGAGCATTCGCGCGTTATATGATACGTCTGACCATCCCTGTGGAATTCGTCATCAACGTAGATCTACTACTAGTCGCCTTGTCGAGCTCACTCTCTCGGTCGTCGGTGGGAGGACTATTACAGAGAGGTGAACCGCTCGACGGGCTTATATGGCGCTATGAAGCGGGGTCGAGCGGTAGTCGTCGCTGCAGCTGTCGTGTTCTTTTTGTACATTATTATACAATTTCCTAGGCGGTTATCCTCCTACTCCTGGTGCAACGGATAGATCGTCGTACACAACGACACGCCATGGGAGGCCGACAACGCAAACTACTAAGTCGCGTTCAACCCGAAACACGTGTGGAGTTACAGCAGCGTCGACGCCTTGCACCGGACAACCATAATACTGAAACGAGCCGTCAAGCAGTGATTGTCGGAGCAGGACACCTATACCCTTCACAAACTGGTGAAAAAACATTTCAAGCAGCGCTGCGTCGTCGTATGCGGTCGACACCAGCGACATCAACTAGAAGACCTTCCTGGACGTGCTCACCAACCGTTGGAGCGGATAGAACCGCGGGTTCCGGGTGATTTACTCGACCGTGATGACGTACGTGCCGTCAGGGATAGGGTCAAGACGTGTTGTCAGGGGATGAGGTGAAGGCGTATGGTCAGGGGATGAGGAGAAGGCGTGTGGTTAGATAATTATGTGAAAACATGGTGTTTGTAACACAGCCAAAGTGTAGCGCCATGAATTGACAGAACATTGAGTGTTTACATGTTCCTTTTAGACGTACTTAACTGTGCTGCGTCCCATATTAACACCAATTCCTTGCAAAACCTAGGCGCCGTAATATTTACAGCTAATTAGAACAACTGGAGAGTGTGCAGTGTCACGCGATGCTTGCCCTTTTGTACAGTTGCACTGTTGTATAGTAACTTATTTGCTTTACTTACTTAATCCTATTGGTGCCGACATTGTTAACAGTTCTTTGTTTCCATCCAGTGTATCTGGTCTTCTCCGTGCCGTTTTGAGTTTTCCTTTTTTGTTTTCCTTCGGGTGTCCATCTTAAAGCGGTCTTGGTTGCAAATAAATTATAGGTATATTGAGAGGAATTGTACCTCGTCTAAGACATTTATTTGCATACCCCAGGCCAACAAATTTGAAACTTCGCGTATGTACCAATAATTCATGCGCCTATATTTGAATATATT
>CM034534.1:52150823-52274925 GCA_020002185.1 Paraescarpia echinospica | reverse complement strand
GCCGGGAAAGCATCTATCGTCGCAGGCAGTTTGTTTTTGGGAACGATCGGGTGGCCGGTGCGCCTAAAACAGACTCGAGCCATTTCTTGGGCGGCCCGGCGCGTCGAAATCGACTGGCGTTCGGTAAATCAAATATTGCTAAATTATGAACTTGCATGACGCGTTTCATGATCGCTGCCAGTTTCCCGGCCGATGTATAAGTTTCGCATCGCGCCGCGGAACAACGCGATGTAGCAAACCACAACTGTAAGCTACAAAGATAACTGTTGATGCGATGGGCATAAACTATTGATTGCTGCGATGACACCTTTCTTTAAGGCGGGCTTTTTTGTTACACTGTATTGCCACCGTGTCCATGGCAGTCCGTGCAAACATCGGCACGGCCAGGAAGTTCACCTCTCGTTAGAAAAATGGCCAGGCGCTAACAATAAGACAGTTGAACGTCGGGTCACCAGGTCAGGTAACGTCAGATACAAAGGCAAGGCCCGAGCCAGGCGGCGCTGTCACATGAAATAAGCACTCCATGAAATAATGACTCCATCGTTACAATTCATAATGGAATTGCACCGGCCACCATGACGACATATAAATAATGTTAACCATTTTGTTAATCGCTTCGATTCATGCGTTACGGCGGCGCGTGCCCGTCCTGTATGTGTGTGTGTATGTGTGTGTGTGTGCGTGTGTGTGCGTGCGTGCGTGCGTGTGTGTGTGTGTGTGTGTGTGTTAGCGGGCGTCGTGTGTGTGAGAGCGCGCGTGCATCAAGAAAGTCAACTTACATCGACATCAAAGTATAATTGTTACCGTTTGTCCCTTGAAGTCGATTCCACGCAATGCATCCACGAACACAATATTAATGCGAATGTACTGAATTAAATTATAAAAATGTCCCCGTAGCGTATAATGTTGTGTGAACTAGGTACAGGAAATACCTTTTAAGCGATTGTCACGCTTCACCGGTTTCTCGCTTCAATCTGTATTGCGAGGCATTATCGCACGTTTAATGTCAACTGCACAGTCGTGTTGATGCGTGTTTTTGCCACTCTTCTGCACTGGTGCAATTACCCGGCGGCCTCGTGTTGCCATTCATACTTCTCCATGTTCATGTATGATAATATTCGACGTGAAAACGATCTGTTGAGGTTATTTCAAGAAGGCAACAGAAATAGAAAAGGAAGGTGTCGTGGTTATGGAAAGCATTCTACGTGGACCCAGTGGGACCTGGGAGGACGATACTGACCATTCCTCAAGAGAAACCTTTGGACCAGGGGAACAACACTGACCATTCCTGAGGCATGGGCTTTCAACGGCTTCCACCGCCATAATCACTAACGGTTGGTTAGCTTGTCTATAGTTTATCAGCATTCGTGGTTGGCTGAGTGTGTAAATACTGGAGACACTAATTCATTCGGTCAGGTATCCCTCCAAGGAGAGCTGTCACCAGTTCCAATGAAAAGATCAACGTAAAGTAATATATGTTCTGTCCCATGTGTGGTTTCGTTTGACAATTCTACAAACGAACTGTTGTACGTACGCAGGGAGCCAATTCCTTGGTCATTGACTGCCCCTTGTGGCACAACATCTGAGTAGAATGATCGATTCCATATGAGTGGCGCATCAGTGAATCACATATCGCCCCTTCCTTCTTCGTATCCGGGGTGTTTAGCCTGAAGACAACCCAGTGAGTGTGGCCGAGGTTGTGAAAGACCGGTTAACAACATGTACCGCAGAAGTCCGGTAAACTATCAAACGCGTTTCCAAAGAACTCAGCTGGACGTTGTACGAGCCACGAGGTAGAGAAGACGGTTGGTGGTGGAAGTTGAACAGATAGCGAGCATGATGAAGCAATAATTAGCATGGGTATTCTTTTCTCAGCACTAGCCCCACTTATAACGACCAATGGATCCCAGGGTGCATTTCTTCTGGACCTCCGTCAACAGTAGACCACCGAGTTGCCGTTCAAAATGTTTTCTTCCTTTTTTGTACAACTGGGGTGTTAATCTTACACACCCTAGCTCCTTCAGTTATTTAATTTCCACTGGGATAATCTCCTTCCTCGTCATTATTTAATCGTGATGACGCATCAGTAGTCTGATCCACTGACCCAAAGAAATATCTAGAACAAATGCAGGACACCGTACCGCCACAATTATTGCAAAAACTGCAATGAACGCTGACGAGATGACGCATCTCCTTGTTGTGGGCAGCAAACTGATCACAGTGCCCGGCGGGCTGACAGGACGACACGTTTAGTGTTGATAGCTACAGTTCTTCGTCACGGATGACATACTTTGGAGCAGCATGACCCGAAAAGCACATAAGCCGACGACTGTTACGCTCCGGGTTTAATACGACACACAAGGGATGTGTAGTAGGCCCTGCTTCAAACGTAAACAAGGCAAAGAACTCTACAACAAGCCGTGGGAACAGCGTGTAGGAAGTCGCATCGACCTTACATGTAGCGCGGACTAGTATTGGGAGGAAGCTCGGACGGTGAACGTGACTGGAGAAGCGCCCAGACCCGTGGGACGTGAACTAAGGACATGTTGCGTAATTACATATGTAGACGAGTTGGGTGTTATGGTGTTCAGAGGCCCGGGGCACGATAACGACTTAGACTGAAGTGTGCGGACTGATGTGTGTGTACGAGTGAGAGACGTGTTAAGGAATGAACATTTTTAACAAAAAAATCGACTTTCGCCTTATCCAAACCAACGGAAAAGATTTAACGTTTAGTATATATGCGTAACTTTTAACGTACATATCTAAAACAAACCGAATTTTAGCCTATATCTTGATGACGTGATTAATTTATTGAAATATAGGCGCATGAATTATTGGTACATATTCGCGCCCTGCGACGTTTAAAAGTTGTTGGCCTGGAGTATGCAAATAAATGTCTTAGACGAGGTACAATTCCTCTCAATATATTTATTGCCTACGAATAAATTACATATTTTAATCAATGGCCTATACGGCAGAGAACAAAGCAACTCGGACGGCTTACCACAAGAAGAAAGAATTGGATCAGTCTCGTACTGCTAAAGGATGATGATAATTTATTTGCTACCAAGGTCGCCTTAAGATGGACACCCGAAGGAAAACAACAAAAGGAAAACTCAAAACAGCACTGAGAAGACCAGTTACAGTGGATGGAAACAAAGAACTGTTAACAATGTCGGCACGAATAGGATTAAGTAAGTAAAGCAAATAAGCATATACAACTATACAACAGTGCAACTATACAAAGAGGCAAGACACTGCTCACTCTCCAGTTGTTCTGATTAGCTGTAAATACTACGGCAAGGAATTTGTGATACTACGGGACGCGGCACAGTTACGTACGTCTAAAAGGAACAGGTAAACACTCAATGTTCTGTCAATTCATGGCGCTACACATTTTTGGCTGTGTTACAAACACCACGTTTTCACCCCATTATCTGACCACATGCCTTGACCTCATCCTCTGACAACACGACTTGACCCTATCCCTGACGGCACGTACGTCATCACGGTTGAGTGAATCACCCGGAACCCGCGAGGTTGGTGAGCACGTCCAGGAAGGTCTTCTAGTTTATGTCGCTGGTATCTACCGCCTACGACGACGCAGCGCCGCCTGACGGCTCGTTTAAGTATTAGTGTTGTCCGGTGCAAGGCGTCGACGCCTCTGTAACTCTCCAAGTGTTTCGGGTTGAACGCGGCTTAGTACTTTGCATTGTCGGCCTCCCATTGCGTGTCGTTGTGTACGACGATCCATCCGTTGCACCAGGAGTAGGTGAATAACTGCCTAAGAAATTGTATAATAATGTACAAAAAGAACATGACTGCTGCTGCTGCAACGACTGCCGCTCAACCTCGCTTCAAAGCGCCCTCTTAACCCGTCGAGTGGTTCACCTATCTTTAATAGTCCTCCCACCGACGACCGAGAGACTGAGCTCAACGAGTCGACTTTGCTTCCGCAAGGGTAGTAGGTCTACGTTTCCAGTAGCCAGCAAGCCTTCTCTCAACTCTTTCGAGGTCGTGAACTTTGTCACCAATAAGTTCCGCATACGGTCGACACGGATAGCATCCCACTCGGATGCTATTCGCGTCTTCCTTATGGCTCTACTTCTACGTTTCGCCATATACGCTGACCTTGCCTCTTCGATACTTTCGTTCGTCGTCTTCAGTAAACATTGCATTTCTATACGTATAAGCGTATTCAACAGAAATATACACCCGACCGAACGCTTCGACTCGGCAAACCGTACAGCCATATCCATCATATCTCCATCTCTATACCACTGGCTCAACAACTCGTATATACGTTTCTCCATCAGTTGTCTCAGAATATCTAAGCGATGACGAAGGTAACTACGCTAATTGACATATGCCTTTCTTATTGATGACGTTGCATATGTGTGTACGACATTGCAGTGACGGCACGGATGACGCTTCATGACGGAAGTCACGTCTACAAATGAAGGAACACGGACCCCCGCATACGCCTATATACAAATGCGTGAGTGGACAGGCATGCGCGAACGCGGAATGAACGAACCAATGAATGGTAGGTATCGGTGTGAACAGTAGGTGCGCATGCGCGAACATGAGATGTCGGACGTGAAGGTGATATGATTGAATAAGGGACGGTAATTGTGTGGGGAATTCAGACGGTAAAATGACATCCTATTCAGTAGGAGCGGTTATGATAGACTTATGGGTGCTAAGTGCGTGTGCAAGTGCGTGAATGATGAAGTAACGGAGGCGTGGGGAATTCAGAACGGAAAAGGTTACTTCCTTTCCACTAGGTGTTGCACCTATGATAGAGTTACGGGTGCTAAATGCTAAATGCTAAATGCTAAATGCTGAGACCCAGAGGGATACATTAAAACACGGAAGTACACGAGAGCACACGTATTTTATTGACCAAAGATACAAGCGGCGGCATGATAAATGTCTGAGCTTACGGGTGTTGACCACCGCGCCATCTGCACGATCGATTATGATACCTTGTCAATGAAACATGATGTCGATTAATACCGAAACACGTCACCAGCAGCAAAATACAGCAAATCGATGTCAAAACTAGTGTCAAAGCTCTACAAACAGTACCGAAAATAGTCACAAAACAAAACGAGTGGTTAAAAAGAAGGTATGCAATCGGCGACGAAAGTAAACATAAAATCAAGCACTGGCTCAGAGTAAACCTCCAGTGTTATGGTTGTGTGTCCTTTAGAAAATTGTCAACCAAGTATTCATGCCATTCTTCTTGGGAAATGTTCCTCGCCACCTCGTTATCCGCGTGACGCGCGGCCTCAGATATTGTCATGGATGTACTTCGGTAGATCAGCGTGGTCAATTTTCTCCATTGGAACCTCGACCGCGTGGATACAATCGAAAGGTGACGGTTCAGTCGCTACTGCGTGAACCCAGAGCGACATCGCTAGAAAACTCTTCCAAACCAAGTCTCCGCAAGGTGCGAGTCCGAGTGATGGTGTTTCCAGAATGACTTCATATCCCACGTGTGAATAGTTCGACACGACTTCGTTTCACAAGGTACCGCTCCAGTCTTGCTGTGGTGACGATGCCCGATAGTCTAACACTGTCGATGTTAGAGAGTCCAACATGACGTCGACGTCTCGTCGTACGGGTGTTGTTGGCGAACTGTCCACTGCATCATGTGGTGGCATGTTGTCATCTAGTAGTATGAACGAAGATGACTCTATCACGACGTCATCGCACGTCAACGGACGGACTGTCCAATGGGTCTAACGGTATGAGCGGCGGCGGCGGCGGCCGCGGTGAGTAATCAGACATGATGTGTCTCGGACTGTCCGATACGTCATGTGGTGTTGGTGGTGGTGGTGGGAGCGATGGTCGTGATTTATTTTGTACATCCTTGCGAAGTAGGCGGCGGCGGCGAAGGTCGTCTCGTCTGAGGACCCTCATCCTCCGTCGCACCAGCCGCCGAACATTCATGATCGTCATAGAACGAATAGCGAATCATTCGGAGACAATCACTTATCTACAGAAAAGAAAGACTTTTTTTAGAGACAAGATGACATCGAGTACAGTAATTTTTAGTTACCCCCATCGGCTTCACCACCACGAACGCCTCCATTGCGTAGGTAGTCTTTCACATTCTATATCATATCGTGACACCATCGCGACATCGTACATTTCACGCTGAAGTCTATAATAGGCCAACGCAAGTAAGCTTCAATGGTCCTGCCTCAGATCATAGGGTCACTTTCTAGCAGATCGAAAACACAACACACTTCATTGCACACGTAGCGAAGGCAAGCTGCATCCATGGCTTTTTGAAAGGCCTGTTCAATTATAATTTCCTCAGAAAGATTTTGAATTGTGTACACTTTGGCTATGGTCGCCTGTATGTCGCTATCAGACGACGACCAGGTAAATTCTGTTAGATCGTCAATCCCGTCAAATCATAAGATAATAATATTCAGCAAGCTCGACTGTGGTTTTTCAAGCGAGTTTCGCCCGGCCCCCGCAGAGAATGGACATTGACGTGTAACAGTCATCGTTGGATTTCAAGGCCATCTACGTGCCGGCGGAAAAGCATCGCACTCGCGCAGCCTAGTCATCAAATAGACACACCCACACAATTCCGTCCCTTCCCAGTCACTCAACAACATGCGCAAGGCGAATCTGTAGATGGAATCCCCTCTCTGATATTTGGGAGTGTTGTTTAGTGTATTACGTGACTATTTTTTACCGAGGCGAAACATTGGGTAAAGAATATATTTGTCTTGACATGCGCAAGTCACAATTGTCAAGGGACGATTAAATATATCATTGTCACTTACGCTCTTCTGCAGATGCGAGAGAGTCGTCGTATCTTCGGGCTGTTGGTGCGTCTCCATTGTTCAACAGGATCAGATCAGACAGAAGCTCAGTCAGTATGCAGAAACGATGAATATGCCACAGCGATGTGTGCTCGAGGCTTATATGAGGCTCCGTGTCGTTAGACCTTTGACGATCTTGGAACTGTGGTGGCTGTTGCGGACAACAAAGACGAGGTACAAAAACGGTTGAAGGTGGCAAAACAGTTGAATTGCGAGAAATGTCGCTAGAACGTTGACGATATTTGAACAGTGGTGGCAGTTGTCAACAACTATGACTAGGCTGCAAAACGGCTTAATTGTGACGGTTGCCGATCGCTTGCAAAACAGTTGAACAAAAAAAAAAAACGAGCATCGTTACATCGATGGTGATCTGTTGAACTGATGCTCCTTGTATCTGCCGCCGTATGGTCGGCATCTGTTTCTGATAATAAAACCGTCGTAACTGCATCACCAGAAGGTTAAGCGTATTAATTCCTGGATTTCCAGTGCGATTCAAACCACAATAATCTTCGTGACTTCTGACGTCTTCAATCAGACGGGAAGAGCCCGTGTCTAGCAAACGCTTGCGAAGAGAAGCGTCGCGGAATTCTATCGCTAAAATTGCGTACATAACACTCCGGCGATGAACGATCCACAGTGGGCGTAAATCGACCTTTTGTTTTGATCGATTTACTCACTAATTTCAACTGTAACCACTTCGCAAAGCTTGCACTTTTCTAGCCGTAATAAAATCGCCGTGAAACATGGCCTTTCGATATCGGTAAGCACTCTCGGTGCAAACGAAATCCTTTCCCGACACAGGAATTGGACACAAATAAAAAATTTACAAAACATGAGCTGCTGCTCTGAATTTGTTGTCACAGCAGTTCGTTGTTCTCCTACAAAACAACGTTTTATTGCAGTGTTCACTTACAAAATAGCAGTGCACACACACACACACACACACACAAACACACAAACTTGCTGAACCCTGTCCGTCAAAGTACAACAATTTATCACAGCCGCATCGAGCAGTTAGGGCATGTGTTTTCTAAAACGAGTGATTACGTCAAACCGCACTGGATTAGATGCAAAGAGCGCTGTTGTGAGACAAAATTTGTATTATATTTCATAACCATCGCAACACATTTGAAGTTGCGGTTGTAGGAGAACGAAATGTTGGTTTCGAGATGGTTTGTTATGGATGTTTTGGTGTCGTAACGACGCTACGGCTCAAATGTAAGTACATTATTAAGAACACTGTTTGCACATATTTCACAGGATAAGTGAATGTTGTCGCATTAGTTTTAGTTTGGTTGTGTGATGATAATTTCACCTCTACCACTATCACCAAAACAATGGTGTATCTTTGACACGGATGAACCCGATTCTGGGTTTTAAAAAAACAGAGGGTGAAGATGATTAAAACGTGAAAAAAACATTAAAGTATGGTGTTGTGTTCGTTTTTTCATAAGTACACTCACTCACACACGATGACATACCCGATAAGAGGCGGTCATTAGCCGTCCATCAGCACGTCCTACCTTTACACATACGCACGCACCCACTAAGAGGCAGTCATCCACCAACAAGCCCCGTCCGACCCACCCGTACCAGTCGCTAGGGGGCGCTAACAACGGTGATGTCACCGGAGCTGAGGCAGCAGTCCCTAGGTGGCATGACTATCACAGTTCTCCTCCATTCGTTATCAGTACTGGTGGGATGTTGTCAAATCCAGAAGCTTTTCCCTTCATAAACGATCTTACAGCTATCTCCACTTCTTGATGTAAAATTGGAAAGTCGTCCTCATTTGATGATGAACACTTGGATCTCCGTTGGTCTGGAAGTTGTATAACTCCGAACAGTATTCCGTCCATCTGTTGATAATGTTTTTTTCTTCAGAGAGGCATTTCCCTTCCTTGTCTTGAATTGTGTTGATTTTGTCTTGCCTTTGCTTTGTCAATTCTCTCACGACTTGGTACGCTCGTTTGCTTTTGCTGTTGGTGAGGCAGTCTTCAATTTCCGTGCACTGTTCTTCAATTAATTTTTGTTTGGCTTTTTTCATTCCCTTTCTGATCTTCTTGTTGATCTCACTGTATTTTGCTGCTCCTTCTTCCATGTACTGTCTTTCTTCAAATCTCTCCTAGTGTCACACATTTCCAGAATTTCTTCTGCGACCCAGGGTTTGGCGTTTCGGCGGTGTTTCCCTAGGACATAATTTGCTGTTTCTGCCATCACTGCATTAAAGTTGGTAATCATCGCTTCTAGATATTTTTCAAGCGTGAGCAGTGGTGCAAACTTCCCTCCAATTGTTGCTTGGAATGACGCCAAGATCGCAATCAACCTCACATATCTTAAATCATTTTGAATATAACAAGCTGCACCGCCGGCTCATCCGTGACCTCTGCCTCTCTGGTCTAAACAAAACCCTTGCACAATAAGGTTACTATTGTCCATATATTCCTTAAACTTAGTTTCGCTAACATATAGAATTGAAACAGAATACAACATAACTTTATTTCGGCCGCAATACACATTTCTGAATATATTTACACTGGATTACAGAAAAACAATACTGCAATCGGGGAGATCCTCTGGAAACCCCAAGAGGCTTATGTCGAGGACCACCTGGTCAATCACCATTATATCAATCAGGTCCCTTATGCCATAACATTACAACGTAACATTAAAACAGTACATTCAACTGAAACAAGGTGAATAGTTTATATATATATAAATGAAATTGGTTGTCTGCTAAAGAAATAAAGAAATAAAGTTACATATTGGGACATGGTATCGTTTTTTTACTAGATTAAAGGTTAAACATCAGTAAACATTGAATAAATAAAACTTATTCACTTATAATACCATAAACAATTATTATAGATTATGAGTAGAATATAAAATAAGACATTTCAAGAGTTCAAAGATATTTAGACAGTAATAGCTCTTTCAGTTTCTTTTTAAACTGATTAACGGATACAAGTTGCTGCAGAACATGAGGTAGGGCATTCCAGTAAATTAGTCCTGGGTAATTTAATGTAAATTTCCTAGAGTTTGTTCTAATTTGTTGGATGCAATTTGCACTTTGGTTTCTTTGGTTATTATCATGAATGTTCCCAGCTAACTGATGTTTGTACAGATCTTCCAATTTTTATATTTTTATCTTTGAGAATAGTGGTTCTGAGTGTGCAGTATGGTGTGAAAGTGTTATTATCCGTACAGCTTTCTTTTGTAGTATTTTTAATTTGCTTAAGTTTGTGCAATTTGCATTTGCCCATAATAGAGTACAATACTACACCTGTGATGAGATTAGTGAGGAGTACATAATTGTCATAATGTAGATAGGAAGAAGGTGTTTTAGTTTGTTTAACATTCCTACATTCCGTGCTATTTTTGTTGACAGATTTGCAATATGTATCTTCCAATTACGGTGTGCATCTATAGTTATTCCTATAAATGTTGTGATTTAACTGATTTATTTTGCTTCCGTCTACTTTTATTTCAGCTTTTTCAGTGTTGTACAGCGTGTTCTGCAATATTTATTTGCAGTTCGTCTATGTTCGCACTACTTAACGACAGTAATCAGGGAAGGCAAGAACAATTTGTGTGTTTTGCACATTGAAAGTCTAGAAGCACGGGACCGTGAAGTCCTCCGTTTGAGCGTCCAATGACTGTTCAATGGCCACATCGTTCAGGCCGATTTCCTAGTCACGTGTATGATGCTTCTTTTGTGGCTCCGTTCCACGTACTGACGACACTTCACTTTCTCCACGTGTTTTCAGGTGGCAACTTGTGCCATTGATGATTACGGCGTTCCACAACTGTCCACCTATTGGCCGATGTCGCTCGTGTGCTGTGGGATTGGTCGTGGTTCGTTGTCCTCGGCATAGCCACGTGCCGATGTTGTTTTTGTTGTCGTCGACTCGGCGTCTGCACCGGGAGAGCCAGACAGCAGTCTGTCAACCCCGCTCTCTAGAGGTGCAGTCCGTCCCGCTGGAAAGCAGCGTCGTCGATGGCACCGTTGCGAAAAGTGAAGTCGTTGTCGTTGTTGACGAACGTCACGTCGACTTCATCGCATGTTGCCTTCACTAGTGAGTTGACGTCAGCCCAGTGTTTAGGATAGGCTCTGCGCTTCGACGGGAACACGCTGCTCACCATGATGGATGGTGTCATCGCTTTTGCTTTACGTAGGAGCTGAGAGACGTTTTCACTGACGACGTCAACGTTCTTTGTACTCATCGCCTCTTGGGTGCCCCCCGACGATGACGAGCTCGTTGATGTTCATTTTTGCCGCTTCGTCGATTATTTCCCCGATATCGGTGAATGTCGCTAAAATGAAGTTAGTCCGAATACCTCTCCTCTTATTTGCAGGCTTGGATTTTTGGATTTCACCGAAAAGCTAATAATTAATGATAGCCATGTAGCTGGTTTAGCTGGAAAAGGGGATGTGGATAAGGGTTTCGAACGGGTTCGCTTTCAGAGCGGGTAGTCCGAACGCCCCCCTCCCAAAAAGTTACGGTATTCGCATGTTTTAATTCTGAGATTCTAAGCACATTTCACTGAACAGCTAAAAGTAATTATGAATTGCTATGCAGCTAGTTCAGCGGCAAGCAGAGGTCCCAAGAAGGGTTCGAGCGGGGAGATCGTTTTCGGAGCGGATTCGTAAACATAAGATTAGTCCCAATCACCCCCGAAAAAGTGATCGTTTCTGCAGATTTTACTTCGGTGCATATTTAACTGAACACCTAATAGTAATAACTGATTGCTAAGCAGCTGGTTTAGTAGGAAAACGGAGGCGGGTATGAGGGTTCCGACGGGTTGTGGGCGTTTTCGGAGGTGGTTCGTAAAAATGGGCAGAAGACCCCTCAAAAACATGTATCATAATTTATAAGTTTCAATTCTATACACATTTCACGGAACAGCTAAAAGTGATTGTAGATTGCTATGCAGCTAATTTAGCGGGAGAACGTAGGTGGGCATGAGGAGTACGAACGGGGGGGGGGGTTTCCCGGGATTAGTCCGAACCTCCTAAACAAAAGTTATCAAATTTGGTTTTTAATTTAATTCTGAACATATTTCACTGAACAACTAAAAGCAATGATTGGTTGCTATGCAGCTGGTTTAGCGGGAAAGCGGGGGTAGAGTGAAGGTATAGGCGATGGTTCGAGGGGTGAGTTTTTGAAGGGGGGTTGGTAAAAAGGGGGTTCGTCCGAACCTCCCGAACCTACTCCTCCGGTTACAGGCCTGTTTTTATATAGCACAGTATCCAGTCCCCAGGACTACTCAAAGCGCATTACACTTTATTCCGTGGCAGACCTATTCAATCGAACACCATCCCGACTTCCCTTGGAAGCAACCAGCCACGCTGCAGTTAATGCGCGACGACTATTCGTACACAAATATCCACGTACATAAATATGTACAGCCAGAGTCCGTAGCTCTAGTCACTGCTCCATCGCGCTCCACAAATGTTTGGATTGTGGTTGTCAAATTAATTCATCAAAATAATTGAATTTTTTTATGTTGATGCGTTCCGAGATATGCTTGTTTGTGACAAATTGTTCCCAACGTATCCTCAGGATTTGTCTGGGATACCTTCCTTGAAAACTTGAGTCGGCTTTCAGTCTTCTTATTGGTTCTCGTGTCTCTGATGCATAGATTAGTACTAACTGGACTTTGGATATGTGTATTGTCAGCTTCGTCTTGGGGTGCAGGGTAATGGATCCCCATCGTATGGTTATTGGTATTAAATAATACATTATATCTTATTTGATACTGGGAACAAAATTACATCTTAATCCGACTGTCACAGTTTACGAAATACTACATTTGCGAACAAGATTAATACAACTTAAACTGTTCTACGGAGTAAGGTTAGATCTTGCATAACGTGTACGCAAGTGTCACGTGCTGAAAGCAGTTCCGTTTTTGCGTGCGCGTGCCAGCGCAGTGAACAATTTGACCTGCCCTTTTCACATTTGACCTGACCTTCGACCATATCTAGAGCGATGCCATACCAAAGGCGTATTGTTATTCTAATTTTTTATTATGGTTTCCTGCGAATAAATGTACACGTTATTTCATTTACGTTTATGCTATGTATTTTAACAACTGAACTAGTTAACTTAAGAGTATCTACTGCTAATACAAATCACAGTGGACGTAATGGCCCGTCTGGCTCAATCCTTTTTGACGCCTGCTCTAGGCACGTGACTACCGTTTGGTCTTTCATAATTTTATGTTACTGGTACTAGTAAGATGGGAAGCGCGCACGCACAAACGCAAACATGCACGCACACATGCACAAATGAATCAACCAATATTCATATATGTGTCCATAATCATATATATATTGGCACAGATGAGCGCACACACACGAACTCACACACGGAAATGCGTACGCTCAAACATGTATCCTTATGTCCGCCGTGTGTAGACAAAACAGCACATGGACACTTTCACTAGTTTTATTGTTGGAATTAGTACAAGCGTTAATTATTTCTGCCACATTGGATTATGGCCAAACTGCGGATATGTATATAATCCAGTTATAAATGACATCCGGTTAAATACATCCGGTTTAGCATCCGATTACATATGACATCCGCATTAAAGGGAGGCAGTATGTTCCTCTACCCGGAATTAGCTGCCGTAGTAACTTGTAACAGGAAGTCTGCTGTGTTGAACGTGTGAAAATATATAATCGTTGAACATCAAAGAGTATTACGGTTAGCTCAGTCCGCCTCGGCAATATTCCAATAAAGCTAATTTGGAAACTGGATGTTTTGTTTTCCATGTGAACATGCTGCGGGGTCGTGACTTTCATATTGCGAACATCGTGAGAGCTTACTAAACACCACTTGGCGGGCAGTATACCTTCAACATAGTTAACATAGTTAGAACATCATACTAATTAAAAAATGAAAACTAGGAACATACTACCTCCTTTTAAAGGATGTTGTCTTTTTCGTTACGCAACTAACCAGGTGGTACTTCCGTGTCTGTGGAAAAATAGCAACTGCCGTACCAAACATCAAAAGGTCAGGTGGTTACAGCTCCGCTAAATTGCCAACAGAGTTGTCTAATCTGCGCGTTCCATTATGTCGCGGGCAAAACAAATAATAATGAACAATGTTTCGGTTTTACTAAACGCAATTTGGACAGTATACTTGACTGACATAAGTGACAAGCCAAAAAGACAGCGTAAGCAGTCCTCGGATAAATGTTCGCCAGTGTACTTCAACATATTTTAGTTATGAAGGTTATAATTTAAACACGAGGAACAGAAAACCTAACGTTAACGACGACGATTACATAAGTCATTTGGCGTAACTACAAGGCGTGGTCGAGGGCGACAGCAGCAGCACTTGGCGATTGATCAGGTCAATGAGCTGCGTGCTTGGTCCGTCATGGATGGTCATCGGTTCGTCGCGGGTCGCTCTACTCGACTGAACATAAAACATGCAGTGTGTTAATATTTGATTTTGTCCTAGGGCATTATCAACATTCAATGATAACATAGTGCTAAACGTCGTAAACATTCATCAAAGGGCAAGAAACAAAAGGGATGTTTGAATTAATATCAACTAGGCCCCTCTTTTGAAACAATCCCACAATCAAATATATCACGCCAGTGTGTAAGAGGTACAGATAGTGAATTCAGCCAAGGAAACCACGATTTGTCAAAAAATAGTATCAAATGTTTTATTGGTAACTTAGAATAAGACATACTTACATGTTTACGTTCAAACGATCATGATATAAACAACATGACCGATTAGTACTATCGGTAGTAGAGTTCTCGTTTAGCATGTATATCTACGGTACCGACTTCGATATCCGTACTCAATCCATATTTTTATTGTATTATATTTTATGACATAAGATATGTACTTAAACTGATAACTACATTTCAGTCATACCATTTGTTTTTATACTGAAGAATCACATGATTGCGGTTTTTTTTTCCGTGCAACGCCAGTTTACTCAGCTGGTGTAATATATTTAGTTTTTTCTTGATAATAGACATTGCATCAGTTATTCGTAGAATACACGTAGTTTGTGTCACCTTCGGCGTAGTCGGCCCAGAAGCCAGGTCTTGTGATCGACAGATCAGTCAAGAATCTAACGAACATTGTGTTTCCACTGGACACGATGCTGGATGGTAAGTCAACGCCACAGTACGTCCCTAGCAGTGAGGCGCCGTCGTTACTTCCGTCGAAGACCTTGATGTGGTCGTACGGGTAACTGCTGTTTCCGTACTCGAGTTCGAAACTCTTAAAGTCGAGCTTCACAGTCTGTGAAAATGCAATGATTCATCGCGGTGAATATATATATATATATATATATATATATTATATATATATATATATATAACATACAAGACCGTGGCGGGGTAGGTGTTTGGGGGTCTGCGTTTTTCTTCGTGGAACTTTAACAAGATTTAACAAGATTTAACAAGATTGCCATCCAGAGAATTAACTCTAGATGGCAGGTGGACAAGGAAGCCCTTTGGCTTATCGAGAGTCCAACCCTTTTATCTACATATATCCAGCCCTTCTGAGGTATGTGTCGATTTTATTTTTAAACATATTCACACTACTAGCACCCACACAATCATCAGATAATCTGTTCCATTCATTCACAGTCCTTTGTGAAAATGAGAACTTTCTCACGTCTAATCTACACTGCTCCTTTACTAATGTAACTTCATGTCCTCTAGTCTTTCTATCTTTCTTAACTGAAAAAAACATATTTCTATCAATATTTTCATAACCATTCAATATTTTAAACACTTCTATCTGATCTCCTCTCAATCTCCTGTCTCTAGTGTTGTTAAACCACATTCTTTTAGGCGTTTTTCATAACTAAGATCCCTCAGTTTTGGTATCATTTTAGTCGCTCTCCTCTGTACTCTTTCTAGCATATCTATGTCCTTCTTGCGGTATGGCCTCCACGCTTGTATACAATATTCTAAATGAGGCCTAACTATTGTTTTGTACAGCGGTATTATTAGTTCTTTTTCTTTATATGCTATATTTCGCCTAATCAATCCAAGGATTTGATTTCCCTTTGAAGCTGCAATTCCACACTGCTCTGAAACCTTCATGTCAGCACTAATTGTCAGCCATAAGTCTTTCTCTTTTACAGTAGTACTTAGTACAGTTCCCTCCATTGTATATTCTACATATTCGTTCCCATGTCCTGTGTGGAGGCATTTACATTTCCCAAAATTGAACAACATTTGCCACTTTTCAGACCATTTGATCAACCTGTCAAGATCATCTTGTAAATGCTGTCTATCCCCATCACTTTTAATCCTTCTAAACACTTTTGTATCATCTGCAAATTTCAACACCTTGCTAGCTATATCATCGTCCAAATCGTTTATATATATTAAGAATAATATAGGTCCCAGTACTGATCCCTTGTCTTACGGTGTCGTTGTGGTATTGTTGGAGAGGGGGCAGTGACACGTGTCTTTAAAAATGCACAAGGTCTTCACGTCAAGCGGAACTCTTTTGTCTCAGCTGTAAGGGTGCGAACGTACTCATCGCACACCGTGTATATATATATATATAACGCTCCATTATGAGAGATAGGATATACAACCTCCGAGAAAACGTCCTCAAAATCAAACAAAATATTTTTGATATCATTATATGTCTGGGTATACACACACACACACACACATATATAGATATATATATATATATATGTATATATGTATTAAATATCTCACCTTGCCAGAAGTGACTGTAATCATCCAAGAACAATCCTCATAGTTTCCATACGTGGACGGTGTAGTACCGAAGTCCCCGCTTGATGCAGTCAGCAGTTTCGACTCGTCGCACGACACTGCAGCGAACACAAATAACACTGTTAGTGCGTGTGGATTTGTTATAATATACTCGTAATTCAACTTAATTCCGACCAAAACAAGATACGCGATTGTTTTATCATTAGTTGTAACTCGGCGGATGTTTGTCAACGTGGTATGCGGCAGGTACAACCGATTATAGCCATCAGTGTTAATTACATAAAATCATTAAATAATTGGATTGTTTTACAGATTGTTCTTCTTCTCTTGTGGAAGCGAAAACAGCGTTTCAAAATGTATGTCACCGTCATTATTTTTGTTTTAATGGATATTCTATGAAAAATGCACGTCATTGCTTTCAATGTTAATGTTCTTTAATTACTTTGTGGATCCACAAATAGTATCAATAATACGAAATATGTTTCTCTTACGTTTGCTTGTTTCATTGTTCATGTTCTTACAATAAACAACGATATGAAACCACTTGATTATTGTTCTGCTTTTCATACAATATGTTCACTTTCACTCGACCATTCTGTCAGACCAACTCGACACATCATTAACGTAATCTACAGTACACAAAATAGCCGTTCGTCTACACAGGATCTCCGACACCATACAGTGTATTACGCTACAATTTCCTTAAAAAACAGAAGTGTTCATAAATGTGTCTTCACAATATTGACATCAGTTAGACACCC
The DNA here is from genome assembly GCA_020002185.1 of Paraescarpia echinospica. Classification (NCBI taxonomy): domain Eukaryota; kingdom Metazoa; phylum Annelida; class Polychaeta; order Sabellida; family Siboglinidae; genus Paraescarpia; species Paraescarpia echinospica. Next base: position 52,257,571 of record CM034534.1, on the reverse strand, counting down.
ATACACACTTGTGCAATTGTGCTATAGACACGTGCACACATATGTACATAGATGGATGGCATTATATCGAAAAGCAATTTTATGCCAAATTAATTACTTAAGCATGATCGAGAACAGGAGACCAATAGGCATAAGCATTGTTGTTTCAACTGGACGAGCTACGTAGATGGTCTTCCGCGGTAGAATGCATTTTTTATTGAGACAAATATTACCCACGTGATTCGTTCCATGGTCAAGTCATTATACTGGAGATAAGTGCTAACTAGTTGACTGACTAAAGAACATAATACTTACTGTACAGATGTATTGTCATATATCAAGCCGGTCGACTGAGGGTGCGATTGGTGCGTACGACCCCCTCCCCCCGAAAACAAGTTCCGCTCGAAGTGTCACATTTTGGGTGCAGTTCAAAGGGGTTGCAGTTAGATATTTGTGGCAACTCAACGGTGTGTAGTTGGATATTTGTGACAGCTCATAGGGGTGCAGTTTGATATTTGTGGTAGCTAAAGGGGGAGCAGTGTGATATATGTGGCTGCTCAAGGATGCGTAGTTGGAGATTCTTTGCGAGTCAACCCAGAACCGCACCTCCCAGAAATGAATGAAACAAATAAATAAAGCCTGCTACGGGCCTACGCGTGGTGGGCAGGACGACCACTCGTTTCAATTAGCCATATGGACCCTTCGCATTACAAACTTAACATTATTCGTGTATTTAGACTTATATAAATGCGTACGATTTGTTAAGGATTGAAAACCGCCACCATGTTCGATATGTTTATAGTAACTGTTTGTCTCACCAACGGCGGCCCGGACTCTGAAGCCTCCGTCAACAGTGGCGCCATCGGTTTCGAGCGCAATGTTCGCCGTGTTCCCCGTGGTCATACCAGAAAATATGTTGGGTGGAGGAAGATGACCACACCCATGAGTAACTATGGGTGCATTCCTATCATCTCCATCATAGAAATACAAACTGTCGTCGTCAGGACAGTAAATGTCAAATCTAGAGAAGCGAAGCCTCACGCGCTAAAACAGACAGGACGTTGCCAAACAATAACAGCATATAATTTATAATGCTCATTCAATCGATGCAAGTTTACTCTCAGTCGCGTTAGCTATACAAAATGTAGTCATTACCTGAATTCCATTAAGCGTAAAATTATTGTTCTAAGACCTATGAAAAAGATCACTGAATAATTACCACAATTAATATACATTTATAAACATATATTTTTTTATAAGTAATAACATGTGATATATATATACATACAAACATGGTACCCACACACACACACACACACACACACACACACACACACACACACACACACACACACACACACACACACACACTCACTCACTCACTCACTCACACACTCACTCACACACACACACACACACACACACACACACACACACACACACACAATACGTGGACTGCCTTTGTTGTTTGTTGTGTTGTGCTGATTAGATTTCACCTTTTTTCCAACCACAATTCTCGTTGTTTCCATATTGTGAACCCACGGTACCAAACTCATTGGTCCAGCCATCTTGAACGTCTGCGTTGACCGTGTCCGGGCTGCTACATGTTCCTGCTGTGAGTTCATTGACGTTAGATAAGTTTATTTCTGTCCTTAGTATAAGGAACGTTTCATGTTCATACATATACACGTGCTGTAGTAACACCAACATGAAATCCAAAGCTATTTAATACAAATTAATGAATATCATAGCGGCCACATCAAGAATAATCACACAGCTATAAGCGGCAAAATCCCGGAAACTTATTGCTGGCCCGGTGGCGTGGTGTTGGAACGTCGGTATATCTATCGAGATACTCCGGGTTTTTATAATTTTGCTGCTGTTTCGGAGCTTGAACAATGTTTTTCATTGCAAAAAGTAATGCAGATTATATAAAATGTTTGGATAATATATTGTTTTTTATTATAATAATACAGTGTGTCCAAATACAATTTGAAAATTAATTAATACTCCCATTCGTACTTGCGTCTTCCTCTGGAAGTCAGCCTTAAGACTAATTGTAAATTGAAACTTTGCAATTAATTTTTAGAATTTCATAGAAACTATACAAGTTCTCGTGCGGAAACAGTTAAAAACAATGACAATATTTAAAATGAGACATACAAGTCATATATATAACGTTTTGATTTCAAATATATTACGAATATTACAATAATGTTTCGTATTAGTTCCGTAGAAAGAGTGGCAGTGCGCGTCACAAGAGATAACAGGTTGTGCCGTTGAATAGTGGCGGGACGTTATATTTCAAACTATTTAATTTACTTACCGTAGTCTGCCTTGTCTTTAGGGAACGTGCACCAAGTTATCATTATTAGTTGTTTTCAATTCAAGTGAAGGAAGTGATTACATAAACAATAGTGCCAAGAGAGAAGTGTAAAGTAGCTTTACCAGAGGGAAGACTCGTCGATAGGACCTGGTCTTGATACGCCTCCGCTGGAAGCGTCTTCATCCCGGACCCAGTGGTCACTGTGGGGAAAACATAATTGTTAGTAGTATGTCATAGAACACGGATATGTGTATTACGTGCCCAGGAGTGCCACATAAAGCTCCCGCACCCAGGCCGCACTGCACAGTGAAACAAGCTCTGCCGTTGTATGACCGAAGAAGAGTCCGTTTTGCATGAGGTAGGCCAAGAGCCTTTCACCGGGAAATAGAATGGAGAAGTTGGTGCCGTAGTAGATGTAGACAGCGAGGGTACAAAGACGGTCACGGTAAACCGGTTTGTCAAAGTTGATGTACGGAACATACGGTGGTTTTTCCGTCTCGCCCTCTTCTACTGTGCAGTTACCGTTATCTCCTCGACGTCAGCGACTACCGGAGTAAATAAACTCTCCCAACTCGATCCAACCTCCGCTTGCTGGGTCGAAAATCTAAAGGGACACCGATTCTCCCGGCTGCATACCCAGCGTAGTGTCGACGAATTTCATGGTCGTCTTGCCACTCAAAAAGACCTCGTTGTCGTTGGAGTCTTCAGCCACCAAAGTGACGACAACGAACATGTGAAGCATGCGCGTTTCGCCCTCTTCGTCGTTGTAAGTGAATTCTTCAGGGGCGGAATCGAGACCGTCAAATTGTCGCGTGTCGGCAAATGTCAAGTGGTCGTTGACGGTGCCAGACTTCAAGTCACCGCTCTCGTCGTGGAAGGAATTGGCTGGAATTGTTACAGGGACGGCAGTAGGTAGCTCACCGCCTATTTTTGGGTCGACGACATTTGAATTCGGTTTAGTTGTGAAGGCAACGTCAACGAACATTTCAGTTACGCCAGGCAAGACATCGAGGGTGACCTGTCGCGGCATAGAGGAAAGCGATTTGACCTGGAAGGAGATGCGCCCCGCTTGCGGTGTCGCCTCGAAAGTGAACAGATCGTCAACGACATAGAACGATTGACCTTCGTAGAATGCCTTGTCACATATGCGATATGAGTAATATATGTATATATATATATATATATATATATATATATGTATATAAACATGTAAATCTTGTTGTTACGTTTAGTACACCAACAAAGATTTGATACGTTTTTTTCATGAAACGTTTGTAACAAATCGCAAACTAACATTACCATCCAGTTGGAAGCTTGAGAGCTGTAATCGCGCAAATTATATGTTGGGGAATAGAGGGTTCAAATTGAAACATGAAACAGCAGTATTAGTGTGTGGCGATGACGTTGGCGTTAAAGAATGTGGTTAGTTTCAGCCTAAATGCTGTTATATGTGTATGTATAGCAACTCACCAATGCACTTGCAAGTGCGAGATATCCAGGCACACCCCTATCTGTTGTTGTTCCATACGAGTCTACCGGGACACGGCCGATTTTCGTACATTATCCCGTTGCTGCACGTGACGTACTCGTGACACCCGTCACATGACTGGTAGTCGCCATTTTCTTGGTTTTTGCATGACCTGATGCATGCACTTCCCGTGGAGTCACATTTTGCCTTTGCTGAAACATCAGTGTAAGTAATATTATTGACAGTTTATCATTGTGTAAAGAAAAAGCATTCAACAATACAACTGGTTTATAAAAGGCATTGCACAAGTGTATTGTCCAATTATTGGCAATTACTAATTGGAAATAAATTTAAATATGTCATAGCTTGATCAATCTGCATAATTGCATACATTAAACAGAATACACTATATAAATGTATATATATATATATATTAATTCGCATGTAGTTAATGTACTTGAAATAAAATAAATGTTATGTCATTTATAACACTTCCTTTTGAAGCATTTTGTTCAGATTATAAATACAAAAATGTCTTCCAACATCGGGTCAACCTTTACAATATCTTACTTCCAGAACATAATATGTTATCAAAATTCAACACTCTTATCTCATTATAGGAAATTACCTTTATGAAAATGCCACGTAGAAATATGTACCGTTTACCAAAACGTCGATAAACGTAACGTGTTTGTCAACACCTCTCTCACACCTGGTGTCAATATATGTAATTACACTATTGGGAGGATTGGGCGATAATTGATGAGCGAACTTGATTAATTTAGTTGCACATGCAAAGCACGCACGATAGTGATGTGATGATTGCATCAATAAATGGTGAATTGCACAGGGTAATCTTCACTTCATGGTTAGGTGGTAATCATAAAATACAAACGTTAGTTTATTGCGATCGTAAACTCGCTAGGCAGATCGGTCAGCTTAGGTCATTTTACGTAGAACGTATACCAAATATATCTCTTAACACTATCTCTCACTCTTGATTTCGACGTTTCATTTCTCTTTTCATAAATGTCTTATATTTGCTCATGCTATTTTTGTGTCAATATCTCCTGATTCATTTTCCGTATGTGTCCTGTCCGTCTCTGCCTGCTCCCAAATACCTTCATTTTCACGTGTTTTTTCACTTTGATTCCTTCTTTTTATCCGCGCCGTCTTTCAGCCTACTCGTGTTATTCTACATTTTAAGTAGTTCTCTGATAACGTTTAGTAACTATTAGTCAAACAGACTACTATAAACCTCCGTTAGACATCGTCCATACCTAATTTGCAGTTCGTCTCATTAAGTTTGCAGAAAAAAATAGTTCATAAGCAAATACTAATAATTCAGTAGTCATTCTTGATTGGCTCTTACAAAGTAAACCATTGTGAGTTTAAAGCATTAGTGTGAATACAATAGTAGTTCAGAGTATGGTCACACGAAACAACTATCCTTCACCGACAACACAATTCTGTATACCTTACCTGACGCAGCTACCGCCACGAGAACCGCTGTTGTCACAAGAATGCGCCCGAAATACGTCATCGCCGCCACGTTGTCTTGAAGACTCACCTGAAACACTCACACTGTGCGAGTGTGTTTATTGTTGGCGCTCCCTTCCTTTATACACCGTGGCGACCCTAGTTTAAGGAGGAGTGGTTTAAATGACACGTGACCACGGTGCATGCGACGTGACACTTGCATCGTAGAACCTGGCCACAAGAGCAGGTGCATCATATGAAAAGAAACGCCTTTAGCGTATGCTTAACTTGTTGCGCTTGTATTAACCTGCAGCTGGTTGAAACTTCGTTCAAAGAAAGGCGAAGGTTCGAACCAGGAAGACGATAAATGGGAAACGTCTTACAAAATCAACAATGTTTTGAAAATGTGTTATGCTAAGCCAACCAAAGAAAGTAAACGGTATTCCTTTGTGTCGCTAAATGTTTCGCTGGCATTGCAAAACATAGGTTACGGCTGAGGAGCTGAAAATGTCAGATTGTCTGGTGTGAAGACACTGAAAATTGTATGTGATATTTTAATGTTTTCGGGTCCTATCAACAGTCAATTTCCGGCGGACCGTAGTGACTGTTTCGTCCATTATATTATATTGATTCTAGAGCGTCCAGCGCCAGTTCAGGAGTGGTTGGGACAAAACCAATTCGGCCAAGGTATTGTGATATATTGACACCATGATGCAGTGGATTTGACACCTAGATGTGTGATGCTCCATGACTGATGTCCCAGGATCTTTGTTCGAATAACTGACCCGTGACCGTTTCACCTGGATAATGACCTCATATAACAGATATCAGTCATGTGTAAATTGCAATAAAACTTTGCACAGATTCCATTTTCTGGTCATAACATGTGGTCTTTACTGCGCCGTACTTTATTAAGATGAGTCAACAACATGTGTTATTTCCCAACACTGCATTCAAAAGTAAAATATATATGCGCAATTTACATTCCTTCAATCATTCTTCGATGTGTTTAACTGCCACTTAGTTTAAAAGCGGCTTTGTATGTTCCCTTACCCAGAATCACACTATCAATCCAAAGCTGGTGATAACATGAAAAGGCAATGCGCTGAATCAGCTGTACCGCATCCCCTTAGGTACTGGCGCCAGGGAACAAATCAACTTCAAAGGTACTTCCGTGTAATGACGCCTAACTCTGTAATAAGTGTCAATAGCAGTTGTTTATACACACACATATGTTTATATATACATGTATGTATGTATGTATGTATGTATGTATGTATGTATGTATGTATGTATATGTATGTATGTATGTATGTATGGATGTATGTGTATATGTCGTCCCATGCATTCGTAAATACAAATAATGTGTATGTGCGTGTAAGTACTTGTGCGCCGAGTGCGGGTTTGTGTGCATTCAATGTATCTGTAATGTACACTTGCTGAAGACAAGATTAACTTATTCATTCGTATATTCTGCCACGGAAGTACGCGGCAAAGGACTTGCTGTAGTTTGCTTCAAGCTTGTGGCGTAGAGTTGAACGTCAACAACATGATTCAATTGCTTTGCTCTTTCTTTGTAACGTCTACATTTATTCGGACGGGTGGGTGTGTTGTATTTCAAGAGGCACTTCACACAAGTTGATGGTCTCAGCTCTTCAATCACAGTTCTTGATGCTTGAATATGAACATTATGGTCCCCTTAACTGCGACAGCCACATATATAAATAGAATATGCTAGTTGAACAAGATCAAGTTTTCATCATAATATATCAAGATAACTATTAACTGACTTCAGTTAGTCAGTGTTGTAAATTTACAATGGGTTCTGACAGTTGCCTCACTAATATGCCAGTGTCTGTGACATCTCAATATGCCTATAATTGGTTCACAGACACTCACTGTCGGAGGAATGAGTACATATTTTTAGATTACACAACACTTGTGTTTCCCATTTATGTCCCCCTACACAAAATGAGCTTTGTCATTTCATGTCTGGAAGATGGTATATTCCCACGCGGGATAACGTTGGTGTTTTTATTTCGCATAGGTCTTGATCTACACTGCAAGGTATGCCCTGATGACCCGTCTTGTCAGGGCAGAACTATGGTCGATTTCCATTCCAATGTCATGGACACTGAAATGGTCATCTGCAGCAGCTTGCGTGACGACAACATTTCCCAGCTACTTCATGAAAATCATTTCCACCTTTAGATCGAGATTCGTTTGGAATGTTATCTGGCCAACATTCTCAAGGACACGTCTCCTGCAAAAATGTGTTTTATTTCATTTAAACTGTCAAAAGAAAAATAACTGAGCTTGCATAGATGTAGCTGTTAGCTATGTGTGGTTGTATGTGGGGGAGGCCGTGCACGCGTGCACGCGCGTATGTCCGTGTGTGGGGGGATGTGTTTCTGTTTATGTATGTATATATATATATATATTGTATGCATACATTATATAATTATACTACACACGCGCACACACAAGATAAAGAGTCTGATAGTTTTTTTTATCCATAAAGCGTGGCTTAAAATTACCTGCATCCAACTTACCCACAAAATAGTTTTCAGTAATTAGTGCAACTACATGGTAACTCCAGGAAACATTGATTTAACTGGCAGCTCACCCCCTATAATGTATGTCTAATACATTAATAGCAAAATGCAGGGGCAGTATCCATGATCAGTAATTATTAGTCGTAATACAGTTTATCCAATTAAGCTTTCAAATTAATACAAAACGTGTCGACCTTGCTATGACTCTGCACAATAATATTATTAAATAACGTTTTGGTATATATTTCAACCAACTTAAGTTATTTATTGTCAATTTGCACATGATTGTAATGTTTTTAAAACTGTTAATTTTCTAAATTAATGGCAATGGGGTATGTTCGTGCAGACTATTACATAAGCTATATTGTATAATTGAGGATTCTCACCTGTGGAAAGATATGCCAGATCTTGTCTTCTGTCGGTTGGTACAGTTGTAAGCTATACAAGAAATAACTATATTCGATGTTTCACAATAACATAACTACTGTAACCGGCAAGCCTCCAAATGTTGTCGATATTTAAAAACAGACACACGTTGCTCGCTCCAGTGTGAGCCACCCAACTGTCCACAGTTTAGAACAATCTAACTGGGATATTGACCTCAGATTAAACTGATTTCCAGGTCACAACCCTTCTCCAAATGAATGAACGGGATGCTACAACCTAACTCATTAATTAATCGTCAGTCACTTTCTCAAGGAAGCACACTCTCAAGATCACTACCCCCAACCAACCCAAATCACTAAGCTAGTGACTGCTGGCCTACCCGACTAATTAATCATGATATATCTTATATAAGTAGCACAGTAACACATATCCAATTTAAAATGTCCTATGCCATACCTTTAATACATGTCATATACATTGTCAAACAGCTCTATGCTGTATGTCATGCCAGTGGATTCTACGAGGCAGCGTATCGCTCTAATGTATACGGGAATGATTAATGCTGTTACTCTATAGCGACAGCTAATTACGACACAGTAGAGGGAGGGACACGGTAGTGTTTAACTAGTCCAAACCAATCGATCATGCGCAAACACAGCAACGGCATGATGACTCCAACCATCCTTCGCCACATCAGCAATAAATTAGACATTGACGACGCGATGACGAAGATAATAAATGATTATGATGACGAGGAAAATGACGACAATTAAGGGTCACCTTAGTAATGATGAATATTATAACGATGATGATTATGATGACGGTGATGATGATGATAGTAATTATGATAATGCTAGTAATGATAACAACGACAGTGATGATGAGTGTGATAAATGATAATGATGATGAAGACGAGGACGATGAAGATTACGAAGACGTTGCCTTAGTGATAAAGATGATGATGGTTATGACTATGATGACGATGATGATTATGATGACAAAGATAAGACGTTGAGGGTCATTATTATTGCGATCATGAGGACGACGACAATTACATCATCATTCTCCTCGACCTCGTCGTCATTCTCACGTGCGCCCTTATAACGGCTAGCCATGCTGACATCCTGTTGATCTTCACTAGTATACTTAACAAGGAGTATCAGAACAAGTCAGCCGTTTGTTTTCTGGGAGAACACATGGAATGCCGTTCACATAACCTCCCAGGTAACGCAGTAACGACACGTCAGCAAATAATAATAATTATACGAAGAAGAATTTGTTTTATTTGACCCATACATTTCAAATAATACATACAATACATCGAAGTCAAAAATTTAAAATAATACAAATATATAACCGTATGGTAAACATGGTATAATGTATGATAAATAACAAAAAAAGTAGGGTCAGGAGACTCCTCTAAGACTATGGTAGTCGCTATCGAGGAGCCACATTTTGTAATAAAACTTTAACTGAATCAATACATCACCAGAAAAAGAAGAAAAAAAACATACTATGTATGCATGTGTGTAGTGTGAGCAACCTTACATGATTATTGTGTTTGTCGTAAAGGCACTGATTTGTACTGTATCTAGTTGAAAGGTGGTTGTCGGTTCTTAATTTTGCATATATATGTAGCAATTTTCCCTTGTGCATGTCACTTGATAATTTTGTAAAAAATAAAGTTTAACATACTTGGCAAATCCTTGTGACCTATGTGTATTTTCTTTGACTATATCAGGAATGTTATTTAATAAAAGTAGCAAATTATGCCTAGGATATTTCTTTGCAAATTCATGTTTTATTTTGTAAGTGTATATTTTATTTCTGACTCTTGTATCATGACTATGTACCTCATAGTTAAACATTATCCTCCAGTTTTGTAAATAAACTAGTAAGTCATTGTGTAAACAGTTATAATAAAATTTTAATTGTTGTAATTTAAGGATGTCATCTACTTTTTGCAAGTTGAGTTTTTTGTGAAGTGGTTTTGTGTGGAAAGTATAATTATTTAAAGTAATAATTCTCAGGGTTTATTATTATTCTATTTGATTGAAAGCCTCACGCCATGATGCAATGATTACTGTGTGGCACTATTACATAATTATATAACATTATTTTAATATGAAGAGGTAACACATGTTTCATTTTACTAAAATGCCCATTTTTTTAGAACAATCATTTTATATTTTTTTGAGTGTGCTTTTTCCAGTTTAGATTTGTATCAATAATTAATTAAATTATTTGACTTGTTCAAGATTTACATTGTCTATCTTCAGAGTAAGTGTCTGCATATTTTTCTTTGCTTTTTGAAATGTCATGTATTTAGATTTTGCTATGTTTAGCGATAATTTATTTATTTTGAGCCATTCATTTATTTTAAAAAGTTCTCCATTTATTAAAGATTCTAAATTTTCATCATATATGTTATCGCTAAAAGTGTTTAGTGTACTTGATAGAGTTGTATCATCAGCATAAATGATGAAATTAAAATTTCGCTGGCTTGTGCAAAATTATTGATATAAATGATGAATAACAGGGGTCCTAAGATTGAGCCTTGTGGTGCACCTGTTGTTATTGATAACATATTTGATTTTATATTGTCAATTTCCGTATACTGTTTACGATTTGTTAGGTAACTGCTGAATAAGTTAAGATTTGTTCCATAATAGGATCGAATAGAAAGTATGGCAGGGAAGAGGTTGGTGATTAATAGGGTCACCTTAACAAATGAAAGGGATAATCTACTCAAAATTAAGGGGTCATCTCAAACAAATATTTAAGATCCATTAAATAATGCATTCATATGAAATACCTGATCATCATGTAATCTAATTAAGGGGTTATCTCAAACAATATCAAGACAATTTCAAAATACACAGTTAACGATTGATAATTAAAAAAATATTACAAACTGAAGGGTAATGGGTAATCTCAAACTAATACTAATTATTATTATTATTATAAAGTGGAACAGTTGAAACAATTAAAGCGTAATCCAAAAAAAAGTTAAAGTTAAGTATAGTTTCATCGACTTCATTCATATGATTGAATAAGTAGCACCTAATGTATTTTAAATTATGCCTACTATTAAGGGATTATATCAAAAGCAATGTTTAAAGAATAATCTAAAAAGGACACATTAAGATGTAATTTTATAATGCAAACTGCTCAAGGGCATCTAATAAAATCAAGTGGTCTTCTCGAAAAAGTTAGTTAAATTAGGGGACATCTCATAACAAGGCATGGTTCTTCTAAAAACTGTATCATTACAAAATCTGTTAGAAGTCATTAACACATTAACGAGCTAATAGTCTCAACAAATTAAATGATAATCTCAAACAAATTAATGGGTCTTCTAAAAAGTTATTGGATCATTCCCAAAATAGACGCGTAGATTAAACATAATTGGCTGATCATCTGAACACATTAAGGGATCATATCAAAACAATAACGGTAATCTCTCAATTAAGGGTTTTCTAAAAAAAGTCATATAAAAATATAAATCTTCAATGAAACGAACAAACTGATCGTCTCCATCAATTAAAATATCATCTTACCATAACAAAGGTTCATATCACAAATATAGGGGTCTTCTCAATCGAGCGATTGTTTCATTTCGAAAATTACGTGCGATCGATGTTTCTGCATTCAAAAAATGCACTCGTCAAGACACCAACCAACATGACGTTGAAGCACCTCTCCATGACCTAATCACGAACTATAATAGTTCGTTGAATGACATCATTAATCTCCAACCACCACTGTTAAACCGAACAATAGCACTCCGACCGCAAGCTCCGTGGTACAGTGACAAACTTCGTGATTCCATGAGTAAACGACGGCAGCTGAAACGTCACTGGCGCTCAACGAAACTGGAGGTACATCACCAGCTGTACCGTGACTTTTGTGTCGTAATCAACAAATCACTACATGTTGCCTAAACCGACTACTATGATAGTCAAATCGAACAGTGTCGACATGACATTAAGACGATGTTTCGGACTGTAAACACCCTGATGGGAAACAACAAAGACTGCCTGTTGCTCGAACACACATCAGATGTTCACTTCGCCAGTGACTTTTCAGAATTGTTCACTACAAAGGTATCGACAATCCGCGACTCTCCGTATCCTAATGACACTCTCACGACGCCATTAGATGATGGCGTTCAGGTGACGCTAGATACGTTCGCTCCAACGACAAATGAAGAAATCATAGGCATAATAAAAACTTCGCCGTACAAGTCTTGCAAACTTGACCCTATTCCAACATGGCTGCTTAAATCTTGCGCTCGTGAACGAGCACCGATAATAGTTGCCATTGTGACTAGACCTTTTGAAACATCTCACGTGCCTGAGGTGCTGAAGCGTGCCCACATTAGACCTCGGCAGAAGAAACCATCTCTTGATCCAGACATACTAAACAATTACCGACCAATGTCAAACTTGCCATTCGTCTCCAAAATAATGGAGACAGCCGTTGACACTCGCATTGAGCAACATCTGCGAACAAACAACCGGCATGACCCATCGCAGTCTGCTTATAGGAAATAACACTCAACCGAAATGGCTCTGATCAAAATACAAAGCGACATCCTGCAGGCACTAGACAGTGGACGAGGTGTTGCACTTGTTCTGTTAGATGTATCAGAGGCGTTCGATACAATCTATCACTCCTTCCTCGTCGAGCGTTTGCAACATACACATGGCAGTTCCGGCGATGCTCTGACATGGGTGGCATCTTATTTGCGCCAGCGAAACCAACAAGTCGTCATCGGTGACAGTACCTCGGCCGATGTTCTACTTGGATATGGCGTCCCAGAGGGATCAGTGCACGGCCAGAAACTATACTCGCTATACACACGGCCACTCGGAAACGTTATCAGGCATTATCGACTAGGTGTGCACTTCTGTGCTGATGACATACAACTATATGTCTCATTCATGAACAGTGACCCTAATAAACGCGTAACAGCAGTTGCCCGTTTGAATGACTGCATCAGAGACGTTTGTACTTGGCTTACAAAAAACGTGCTCAAGTTGAATGATGAGAAGACGGAAGTGATTGTGTTCACATCTAAACGCGGATTTAAATCACAACCTAACAATACCGTTGCCGTTGGAGAACAACAACAGCTACAGTCGTCTTCCGTCCGTGATCTTGTATGGGTCAACACGTAAACTCCATACGCCGAACTGGATATTACCACCTCAGAAATATCGGGAGAATCCGTGAATACCTCACCCATGATGCAACGAAAACACTTGTTCATGCTCTTGTAACATCAAGACTGGAATACTGCAATTACTTACTCCACGGCGACTCTGTGGAACAGTTTGCCAGCTATTTTCAGAAACAGTGACAGCTGCACCAGCTTTCAACGGCAACTAAACACATTCCTTTTCGGGCAGGAATATAAATGATGAAAGAACGATATGTCCGCCGTTTTAATCTCATTCAATATTTATTATTAGTAGTTTATTGTATTTGATGCCATGAATATAACCTTAATTTTATTATCTCTCTATTTTAGTTCCACCTCATCCTTACTCATATTATGTGATGGCTCTTAGTGTAATTAATTATTTAAATTATTTTATTCCATATATATGTTTTAGGTACAATGCCCTTATATTTAAATTATATTTTAACTGTTTAATTCAATTGTTAGTTGTATTGTTTTTTAATTACTTAACCTAATATTTTAGTGATCTAACTATACAGGTTTGGTTTTATCATTGTATTGTAAAGCGTCATAGAGCACTGTGTGATTATGGCGCTATATAAATATCGTATTTTATTATTCTATTTATTATTATTGAAAGATGACTAAGTATTTTTTAAGATGATCCCTAAATGTGTTGAGATGATCAACCAAATATTTTAACAACACGTCTATTTTGGCAATAATCCCTTAACCTTTTTGAGAAGGCCGCTTTATTTTATGAGATAACCATTTAATGATGGTTTTGTAAATTTATTGTGACGATCAGTTAGTTGTTTTTAATGAACGTTTACTTTTCTCTGAAACAACACCATAATGATAGCTAAGAAAATAAATAAGGGCTATGAAGTGTAATAAATCACCTGGAGTGAATGGGGTTCCGCCCAGTCTACTATTGGAAATTGTAGAACAAATTAGCATACAGCTTGCAACAATTTTCAATTTGTCGTTAGATGAGGGAGTGGCTCCTTTAGAATGGAAAAAATACAATATACAGTGGGAGGGGGGCTACTTTACTAAGTACCATTGTAAAAGAACAGGACTTAGGTTAACCATTGGTGCTGATATGAAGGTTTTAAAGCAGTGCGGAATTGCACATTCAATGGGAAATCAAATCTTTGGATTAATTAGGCAAAATATAGCGTATAAGGAAAAATAACTAATAATACCGCTGTACAAAGCAACAGTTACGCCTCATTTAGAATATTATATTCAAGCGTGGAGGCCTTGTCGCAAGAAGGACAAAGATATGCTAGAGAGAGTACAGAGGAGATCAATTAAAATGATGCCAAAACTGAGGGGATGTTAGTTACGAAATACGTCTAAACGAATGTAGTTAATCAACACTAGAGACCAGGAGTTTGAAAGGAGATCGGATAGAAGTGTCAAAAATATTGAATGGTTATGAAAATATTGATAGAAATATGTTTTTCCCAGTTAAGAAAGATATATGGACTAGAGGACATGAAGTTACATTAGTAAAAGAGCAGTGTAGATTATATATAAGAAAGTTCTCATTTTCACATAGGACTGTCATTGAATGGAATATATTATCTGCTGTTTGTGCGGGTGCTAGTAGCGTGAATATGTTTAAAAATAAAATCGACACATACCTCAAAAGGGCGGGATACACATACATAAAAAGGGTTGGCCTCAAGCTAAGCCAAAAGGCGTCTCTGTTCACCTGCAATCTAGAGTTAATCATCTGGGTGGCAATCTTGTTAAATCTTGTTAAGTATTGTTAAATGTATTTTGAGAAAACCCTATATTTATTAGAAACGCTTCAATGTTTTCAGATGATCCATGAATCTGTTGACACGATCAGCCATTTCATTTTAATGAGTACTTGTATGTTTTGAAATATTATCTTCACTTAGTTGAGAAGACCTCTTTATTTGAGAGATGAGCCTGTATTGTTTTACGATGATCTTTTAATTCATTGAAACGAACACTTTGTTCATTTTAATGAACATTTACGTTTTTTGATATGAGCTTTTATGAGAAAAATCCTTTATTGATACAAGAGCACTGATTGTTTTGATATGACTTGTTAATGTCTTAATGACTTCTTACATACTTTGATACGTTTTGAGAAGACCCTTTCTTTTTATGAGTGTCCCCTTAATTTAAATAACTTTTTGACCCCTTAATGACTTCTTTTTAAATAATGTTTTAGATTGTTTTTGATATAAACTCTTATTATTATAATCATCATCATTACCATTGTCGTCGTAGTCGTCGTTGTCATAGTCATAATTATCAACACGTTCATATCACTAAGGCGATGCCTTCATTGTCTTTATCTTCTTCCTCCTCGTCATCATTATTATTTATTACCCTCATCATCACTGAGGTTATCTATCCTCATTATCACTGACGTTATAAACATTATTAGCATTGTCTTAATCATTATCATCATCATCGTTATAATAATAATAATAATAATCATAATCACAATCACCATCGTTATACTTACTAAGATGACCCCTTAATTGTCTTCATTTTCCTCGTCATCGTCATAGTAATCATATATCATCCTCATCATCACCGTCTTCGTCATTATTACTAACATCAATAAATATCATCATCTTCATTAGCATCGTCATCATAATCAACTTAGTCGTTTTTTATTACATTAACGGTCGGGTTATTACATTACCGGTCAATTAATACATTACCGGTCGATTATTACATTACTGGTCGATTGTTATATTACCTGTTGTAACAATCGTGCAACGACAAAGACATTGACCATCCTTGACGTCGATAACTGAGAGTACCTTGTATCTGCCTGGGAATGCTACGTTCTACTTAAATGTGTATATTTTCGATATGTGAATAGCATTGTTTCATAAATATGCATGTTTGTTGCATCTATAAGAATTAAATTATTTTATTATATAATGATTTGTGTAATGTAAAGGTGCATTTGTTCACACTCTTGTTATGTTTATGATATTTATAAAGAATGTAATTTGTATATTCGTATAACAGCTATATAATTAATTCATTTACTAATAAAGAATTATGATTATTACTATTTACTGTTATTACTTTTTGAACTGCACTTCCAAATTAGTGACATGTTACGACTTAGTGGATTTTCCTTTACCTCTATAGTTATGTTAACTATTTATATTTGTAAAGTAGTTACTGTCAAAATATATCGTCTGTCTATCATCTGTCGTCATTCCGTCTTTCTGTCTGTCGTCTCTCTGATTGTCCGCTTCCTGCCCGTCCGTCCGTCCGTCCGTCCGTCCGTCCGTCCGTCCGTCCGTCCGTCTGTCTGACTTGTTAGGTGTGCATCGATATTGTCCATTCTCGTGAGTATCTGTTTGGAGGACACCTTACAAAGCACATCAAGGACACTGCTCATCAGTTTGATGGTGTTGACTTGGATCCTTTTTGGTGTACTGGGTTGATGACACTTCTACACCAATAATGTTAAGCATTTCGACCATGTTCGCCACTTGCTACCAAGACCTCAGGAGTTATGCGATTCGCGCCAAGCGCTTTCCTTGACTTTTCCGCTGTAGCAGTCTTTTTGTACTTCTTCTAAACAAAGGATGGAGGTCCAACTGCTACATACATTAAATAAACTCAAAGCACCTATGTCAGGCATGTGCAGTAAACTTACCATTTAATTAATTATGTTTCGTGTTTATTGAAAATAAATACATTTAAATGAAAACCTGAAACATTAATTTGACACAAATGTCTTTCATGTTACAGGAAACACATTGCCATGCATTTGATGGATTCGGCAACTATCTTATCGGATGTTATATTTACGGATAATAAAATGATATGTTATAACATAACGTAACGTTCATGTAGGTACATAATTCCTTTATTTTTCTGAACGTCACGTATGCAGTGAAATCAACAAATATCAACATTATACAGGCATACATATACGCATATCACTATATGTTCTACATACTCTTGGAACATACATATATGCGCGTGTACACCTACTATGGTATTGATGTACCATATAATGTAATCATACAGCTTATTCAATCGGGGTCGGTGACTCCTATTAAAACACAATTGTCGCTATCAATTGTCGCTATCAATTGTCGCTATCATCACACTATTTATGTAATGATTTATATGGTCCTTTTATAAGGTGTCTATCTCATGAATGTTTATTGGCAGAGCTTGTTTGATGTGACAATATAAGTTTGTTTATGTGCTGGTTGCCTGAAACTAGGATCAAACATATTGTATGTAATGGTTTTGTTGACATTTATAGCAATTTCATAAAGTGCATATATCATTATATTTGTGTAACAAGTATGTTTTTATATAAACGAGAAGTCTTGCAAACTGTGAGATTATATTTTCTTTGTCTTTGATTATATCGAGTTGTCATTTATAGCATGTGGTAGGCTGTATTTGAGACATTTCATTGTTTAGTTCTAAAAGTAGGTTTTTATAATTCTTTTCACGAGAATTATAATTATCTATGATTACAGTTTGGATAATGTGCCAGTAAAGTAATTACGGAGGTAATATTTTATGAATGCAATTAAAGTAAAAGTTTAGCTAATGTAACTTTAATATGTATTCTACGTTTAGTAGTTAAGCTTTATTAAAAAGCGGTTTCGTGTGTGAGTAGTATTTATTTAAGGTTATTATTCGAACTGTTATTTTTTTATTTTCGTAATTATATTTCTTTGGTATCCCCATACCATGATACAATAATTAATATGAAATAATCTTAATGTGTTATATAACAACACTTATATACCTAAATGTAATACATATTTTAATCTGTTTAATAAGCCAATTGTTTTGGAGCACTTATTTGACATTTTCTCAGTGTGTTTTTTCCAGTTTAGGTTAGTGTCTAAGGTCAATCCTAGAAAGTTAAATTCATCTACTCTTTCAATCTTTATAATTTTTTATCATATATTTTAAGCGTAAGATTCTGCGTACGTTTATTGGGCATATAAAAAAATCATATATTCTGATTTTCTTTTATTTAAAGATAATTTATTTACGTTAGCCATTCATTAACTTAAAAAAGTTCTTCATGTATTAGGTACTCTGTTCTTTTATTGCGTGTGTTGTTGTTAGGAAATATTAAAGAGCTAGATAATGTGGTGAAATCAGCGTACATGACGAAATTAAATAATTGACTAGCTTGTGAGAAATCATTTATGTAAATTATAATTAATAGTGGTCCAAGGATTGAACCTTGTGGGACGCCAATTATTAGAGGTAAGATAGCTTACTTTATTTGTTCAATTTCAATATATTGTTTTCTGTTTTGTAAGGAACTTTTGAATAACTGCAGTAATAGTTTTAATATGTTAAGTAAAATGTTATTGTCAAGAGAATCAAAAGCCTTAGAACGGTCGAGAAATACATTAATTGTTTCATAATTTTTATCCATTTGAGATATAATTATATCTATTAGCTCAAGCGCAGCAAATTCCATTGAATATTTTGGTCTAACAACGTAATGATTATCAAATAAAAGCTTCATATCATTGAAATATGATATTATAATTTAACACAAATTGATCATCTTTCTTAAATATAGGAATAACTTGCAATGTTTAGTTTTTTGGAATATCCCGGATTTTAAAACTTGGTTTATTAACAGCGTTAATGATTTTATAATTGCAGGTTCAATTACTTTGAGCAATTTTGAAGAAATACCATCAAATCAACAGCTATTTTTTTTGGGAGGATTATTAATAGTTTTCCTAACAGTTTCTTCGTCAACGCTCTCAAAAGTAAATACAGAATTTACATTTTAGTCAAATAATATCTACAGTCGTTGTTACCGTTATACTTTTTTTTATATCTTGTGCAATGGTCTGACCTATATTTGTAAAATAATTATTAAATTTGTTTACAATATCCTTTTTATAAGTTATTTTTGTACCATTTTCTATAAAAAAGGTAATCTTTTTTAGCTTAGGTCAACGTAAAGTGTTCATATCCTCCTTCGTGTGGATGATCCTGATCTTGTTTGCCAATGTTTTGATTACCACTTTCCCATCATAGATCCAGCCGTCAGCAATTTTCTTCGCACCTTTCATCTGCCTTGTAGCGCTGACATGCGCAGCACGGCGCTGCGTCAAATCCTCGTTGACAAAGATTTGGTGTTGGTTTTCACTGACGTTGTTAGGTAGTCGGATTCTCACGTATCGATCAAGCTCACACACGAAAGCAATTAAGAGCGACATGTTGACGTGACTTGAAATATGCATCAGATCTATCACGCGCAAACTTAGCAACGATACGGATATTCACACTATCCATGGCCAAAGCAACGACACTGAGCTAGCATTTCGTTCGTTTCTAGCGAACTTACTTACGAATTCATACTCAGAAGCTGCTACATCTTACTTACAAACTTACGAATTCATGTTCAGAAGCACCTATGTCTATGTCCCAACCAGGATGGGCTCAGGTACTTGGACTTGTATTTAAGTACATTTTCTGTACTTGTATATTAGTTTGTATATTAATTTTTAATGACTTGCATTTCTTCACTTGTACGTGCCAAAATGTCAAGTACATTTCAAATACATCTTAGGTACATAATTTAAGTAATTTTAAATGCAAAATAATACGTCTGTACTCGGTGTACTGTTTTGTCTGTGTGATTACTTACATTGAATATAATCCATCCTGATTAGGTCTACGATAACTGGTACCTGAACAATATTACTGTTGATGATTATCATGTCTAAATTGTAGGCTAATTTATTTGCACTTGACTTAATGTACTCGTGCTTGGAATTGTACATGGTGATTTTAGATTTTGTAGTACTTTTACTTGACATTGCACTTTATTAAATGTACTTGACCCAAACCTGGTATTAACACGCATTACTAGGTGTTATTATATTTAGTTACATGGGGGCTGAGCCCCAAGCCACAATAATTGTGGAGAGGGCTTAGCCCCGCAATATTTAAGGAAGGGGTGGCATTTTGTAGTGTAATTGTTTTTGGTTTGGGATGTTTAGGGAAGGTGGGACGTGTTTTGATTTAAATGGCATTTTTTTGAGAGCGAGGAGATTATAAGGCAGAAGGGTGTACATCGAGGTTTACGGAGAACGGCAAGGAACGTCGCCAAAAAAATTATCGGTGGAAATTATGCGTAGATGACAATAGTGGTTATTGGGATCCGGTGTAAGCATTTAACAGCAGAGGATTGCGCTACGTTTATGTTTATGCTACGGAGAGTGACATACGGCGAACGTTGTTTTAGTCGGCACGCATTCATATTATTTAACAAGATTTAACAAGATTGCCACCCAGAGAATTAACTCTAGGTGGCAGGTGGACAAGGAAGCCCTTTGACTTATCGAGAGTCCGACCCTTTTATCTATGTGTATCCCGCCAGTCTGAGGTATGTGTCGATTTAATTTTTAAACATATTCACGCTACTAGCACCCACACAATCAGCAGATAATCTATTCCATTCATTTACAGTCCTTTGTGAAAAAGAAAACTTTCTTATATCCAATCTACTCTGCTCCTTTGCCAATGTAAGTTCATGTCCTCTAGTCTTTCTTAACTGAGAAAAAAATATTTCTATCAATATTTTCATAACCCTTCAATATTGTAAACACTTCTATCTGATCTCCTCTCAATCTCCTGGTCTCTAGTGTTGTTAAACCGCATTTGTTTAGGCGTATTTCGTAACTAAGATCCCTCAGTTTTGGTAGAACGAACTTCCTGAGAACATTAAGAATCTTAAGAATATCGGCACTTTACAAAACACCAAAAACATACGTTTTAAAACTGGCATTAAATTAACGTGACTGCCTCAATTTACTGCATTACATTATATTATTGTGTGTGTGTGTGTGTGTGTGTGTGTGTGTGTGTGTGTGTGTGTGTGTGTGTGTGTGTGTGTGTGTGTGTGTGTGTGTGTGTGTGTGTGTGTGTGTGATCACAGTAATATAAATATTAAAATACACTACGTTAAACTAGCTTTTAATGTTTAGTCGTCATACTTTTATACTTTAGTAGTCATACCCCATATTTATGTTATTAATTGAATTTTAATGGAAATTAATAATGTCTTACTGTAATTATTTATTAATTAACTAATATATTTATTATACATTTATCTCGTAATTGACTATATAGTGTATATATATATAATTACTTTTACTACTGATGATATATCATATAATTTAATCAACATCATCTTTGATTTAGTTTTTCTAGTTCAGATTTGTATAATCTAAGCCTTAGCTACACTTTTTTTTTTATGTTTTACTTGTATTATTATAATATTTATTTCTTATTATTTATTATGAATACTGTGCACACTGCTGAACGGAGTTCAACTTTGGATTTTAATGTCTACATTAAGTTATTATTATCATTATTATTTATAAATATTATTACATGTATGTATGGATGTAATATTTGATTTGTGTTTGTATATAGCTGAGAACTAGAATTGTAATTTTATGTACCCTCTACTTCCTATATATGATGTTTAAACCAGTCCTTTTACACTTTACACTAATTATTATTATACTTAGCGGTTTTACTTAATTTATTATGTTTTATATAAAGCTCCTTAGGGCATTATATTTCAAGTGGATTTTAGCGCTAATTGCATATGCTAATAGTAGGAACGTTCGCAGAACGTTCGTGAAACGTAACGCTTGTAACCTTATGAGAACGTTGGTAGAACGTTCTGACACAATGTACATTTTATTACAAAACGCATGTGAGTTAATTATGCTACGTGCCCAATCATTTTCGGTCAGGACATGGGAATACAATGGAATGTGACTTTCAAATTAGTAATAATATAATACTAATAATTTATTTATTATATATAGTAATCAGTCAATCAACATTTAATAAGATTGCCATCCAGAAAATTAATTATAGATGGCAGGTGGACAAGGAAGCCTTTTGGCTAATCGAGAGTCCAATACTTTTTATGTACGTTTATCTCGCCCTTTTAAGGTATGTGTCGATTTTGTTTTTAAACATATTCACGCTACTAGCACCAACACAATCATGAGATAATCTGTTCCATACGTTTACAGTCCTTTGTGAGAATAAGAACTTGCTTATATCTAATTTACACTGCTCCTTTACTAATGTAACTTCATGTCCTCTGGTCCTTCTATCACTGTTAACTGAGCAAAAATGTTTCTGTCAATACTTTCATAACCATTCAATATATTAAACACTTCTATCTGATCTCCTCTCAATCTCCTGGTCTCTAGTGTTGTTAAACCACATTATTTTAAGCGTATTTCGTAAATAAGATCCCTCAATTTGTATAATTTTAGTTGCTCTCCTCTGCACTCTTTCTGGCATAGCTATGTCCTTTCTGCGATATGGCCTCCACGCTTGAATACAGTATTCTAAATGCGGCCTAACTAGTGTTTTGTACAGCGGTATTATTAGTTCTTTTTCCTTATACGTTATATTTCGCCTAATTAATCAAAGGATTTGATTTCCGTTTGAAGCGGCAATGCCGCACTGCTATGAAACCTTCATATCAGCACTAATGGTTAACCTAAGTCCTTTTCTTTTACAGTAGTACTTAGTACAAAACTTCCCATTCTATATTGTACATCATCGTTCCCATGTCCTGTGTTTACATTTCCCAAAATTGAACAACATTTGCCATTTCTCAGACCATTTTATCAAACTGTTAAGATCATCTTGTAAATGCTGTCTATCTCCATCATGTTTAATCCTTCTAAAGTATTTTGTATCATACGCAAATTTCAACACCTGGGTTGTTATATCATCGTCCAAATCGTTCAAATATATTAAGAATGATAGGTTCCAGTACTGATCCCTGTGGTACCCCACTCAAAACTGATTTCCAGTTTGAAGCCTCTCCATCAACTACTTCCCGTTGTCTTCTGTCAATTAGCCATTTTTCTATCCAGTTAACTAAACCATTTCCTATGCCATGTGTCTTTAGGCAGTAACCTTTTATGTGGCACTTTGACGAAAACTTTCTGAAAATCTAAGTAGATGATATTTACTGGTGATCCCTCGTCTACCCACTTAGTGATATCTTCCAAAAAAACATAACATATTTGTTAAGCATGACCTCGCTTTTAGAAACCCATGTTGAGATAGGTTTAACAAGTTATGTGTAACAAGGAAATCCAACATGTTAAAGTTATAAAAACATCCTGTGAACGTTTCGTGTCATTGACACTTGCATGGCACTTTACATTTAATTAATTTTGTTTCGATGCCATTTGAAGTTTTTTGGCAAGCCTCAATTAAGGGGGAGCAATTTGAGGTTTTGTCCCCCCCCCCAGACTACCCATTAAACAAGGAACTAATTTTGAACCATTTTGACAAGTGTCTTTCTGGTTCGTAACTGGTACGGCTCAACCAGTACATGTATAATTAATTCACATATATTCACGTGAATGCACGTGCATGCTCAATAATTCACGTATTGAATTACAGAAACTGGTATGGTTGTAGTGGAACGTGTATTCACAACATGAATTCACGTTTTACAATTTCACGTGTCGAACTGGGGAAACCGGCACGGTTCTAGCGGCACGTGTATTCAGGTGAATAATTCACGTATTTTTCCACATGTGGAACTGGGAAACTGGCACGGTTTTACCCGTAAGCATATTCACGTGAATTCGTGTTTTTGTTCGCGTGCGGAACTGGATAAATTAATAGGTACGGTTCTAAACGTACGTGTATTCACGTGAATGCACGTGTTCATTCATGTGAGGAAATAGGAAAACGTGTTGATTAATGTGCACACCTGCCCTGATCAGTTTTGTAACATTAATAATTAGCATGGACATTAAACGGATCACGTGAAATAAGATCAACTGATGGTAACGGTGACTGTGTTACAACAGTAAAAAGATCACTCGTTTGAACCATCCCGTCTAATGAACACCTCGATCTGTACTCAAAATGTTATCTTATGAATATAAATAAGTGACAAATTCAAACACTATAAAAAACAGAACACAGTATAAGCATGTTTTCATTTACGTATTATTTATTATTATTTCGGTTATCTTGACCCACGTGAATAAATGTACTGTGATGCATCGCTGACTACATATCCATGCACACACGATCAAAGCATCTACCGATGCCCGCGAATCCTTGACTGATGGGAGTTTAATAACCTGTGTGCAGCTAGTGGTCATTTCGGGTGAGGGGTTATTTAGAAAATATATTAATTTGGGGGTGGTTCCCATCCCGGCAGTAGACTATACATGTGAATTCAATGTGTAATATGGGATACCCAGCGTTCAAAAATACTGCCAGCCAGTGAATCCATGTACTGTAGGGCACGTATAAAGGGCTAATCTTTAATTTGACTATTATATTATACATACATACACATTTACTACATCCTAACAAACAGGCCAGACATAGTCACTGGCGTAACTGTCATCAAACAAGTCAACATCAGAAGTGACCACAGAATGTTAATGAGCAACATCAAACAGAACGTCAAAGATGAACAGAAGAAGTTGATAAACAAGAGACCACCGAGTGTAGATACTACACAAATCGGAAGAAAAAAAATCGAATTCCAACTCGAACTGCGAAATCGTTTCGAGACATTACCGGCACCATGACCAAAACATCACTGAGATGATCCAACCAAGTGCGACAAATGTAGCTAAAAAAGGCATCAATGTACGACACTCCTGACGGTTACCTAACTCCAACAATCGACTCTGATTGCGGAGCGCGTTAGGGATAGGGAAGGGAATCGAGATTGGTATGCTTGCAGACACTCTCTAATACTGCGTAAATTACACTGGTTGCCTGTTAGGAGGCGTATTGAGTTTAATATACTCGTCCTTATGCAAAGGGCAGTATACGATGGTACGCCTGAGTACCTTGCAGCACTATTACACCAATATACACCATGCCGTTCCCTACGCCCTGCAAGCTGGTTACTCTTGCAAGTTCCTAGACTGAACTTAGAACGTTTCGGCCACCGTGTATTTGCTTGTACTGGCCCCACATTCACAACAA
The DNA here is from genome assembly GCA_020002185.1 of Paraescarpia echinospica. Classification (NCBI taxonomy): domain Eukaryota; kingdom Metazoa; phylum Annelida; class Polychaeta; order Sabellida; family Siboglinidae; genus Paraescarpia; species Paraescarpia echinospica. The sequence continues at coordinate 52,232,144 of CM034534.1, read as the reverse complement.
CGGCAATCTTCCTCAATTTAAGAAACAACTAAAGACATTGTTCTTCTTCACTTAATGGGTTTTACATATCTGATATTGGACTTTAATACACGAATTGCTACGTGTGTTTCCTTTATTCAATTAATGTATCATATGAGTCACGTCCCCGAGAACAATTTGTTTGGTAAAGCGCTTAATGCAAGTATCGTGGATTTGCGTACTTTAGTTTTTTTAATAACTAGTTAGTCGTTGTTATGACTGTTTGTTTTATCTTAAAGTAATAACATTATTAGTAAATAATTACTACATTGTCTTTCCCTTCGTTTGTGTTTGTGCGTGCGTGCGTGCGTGCGAGCGTTCATGCGTGTTATATATAGGATGTTAACAGTATGACGGAGCTATTCATGTGCTTCAACCTCCTTGCTGCTGGCTCTTATTGGAAAAGCGGGTGTCGGCAGTCTCCTAACCTCTTGAATATTTTTATTTGCAAGTAAACAAAAAAGATAAGTTCTTATAAAACGCAATATCCAGTCCTCAGGACTACTCAAAGCGCTTTACACTTTACTCCCTGGCAGACCTGTTCAATCAAACACCATCTCGACTTCTCTGGGAAGCATTCGGCCACGTTGCAATTAATGCGCGAAGACTATTCGTACACAAATATCCACCACTGTCTATAGCCAGGTACTCATTCATACAGCTGATTTAACTGAAGCAATGTAGACTAAATGAACTTTTTAAACACAGGATTCGAACCCGATTCGCTCGATAGTCCGGAGCTCTTACCGATGCGCTACTGCGCTCCACAAGGGAGTAGGGTTCAAGTCGATGGTCGGTGAACATTACCACATATAGTCATTTTCCAAGAACGCACCCGTCTTCATGGCGTCTGTTGAACGGCCACAAAACGGAATAATCATAGTCATCTGTCGAATAACATGAAGCACGGGCAGCAGCTATTCGTGATGCCGCAGGAGTTCCGTGTTCGGACTTGTCAGATGTCGTTTATTATTCCTACCGTCACCTATATATTGACGCTGTGTTATCTGTTGCAGTGAATGCGGTCGATGGTAACACAGAATATATACTGGTACTATACATACCGGAGTTGTGGGTCAGGTTTCTCCCATATCAGCTGATATTCAGCTTTCGGTGTGCTTCACTATTCTTAAGATTAAAGGCACTGATTCACATAGACTGATTTGCCCGCAACTTGTTCTCGACATTTTAGTTAATTAATCCATGTTGTAGATTAATCAATATTTCTGTATAATTGCACAAAGCATATATGTACATAACTATCATGATGCACATGGGCATACGTTGTTTTGTGTTTAATTAACCTACATAATAATAATAATTCCGTTTCTAAATATAGTGCTTTTAAGTAAGTCAATACCAATCAAAGCGCTTCACATATTAAAATGGCGTGTTGACTAAGTAAAATGCAAAAATATCAATTAGTTAAATCATTAAGCTAAGATAAAAAATAAATAAATAAAACTCTAGAAATTAGGGTGTAAAAATACAATTTCAAACAATGACATTAAAAACCAATCAATACAATAACATAAAAAAACAGTATAATTTAGATGTGGCAGCCAGTGCTTGCATCAAGGCATGTAGTGCAGGCGAAATATATGGGTTTTAAGTTGTTTCCGGAAAGCCGCCAATGTTCCAGCCGATCGCATACACATTTGCAAGCTATTCCACATCAGTGGGCCTGTCACTGCAAAGCTGACCCGTCCGATGGTTCTCTTTGACAATGCCACCGCGAGAAGCGTTGCGTCAATCTCCGATCGCAATGCACGTGAGGGCGCATTGCGAACTATCGCAAAGTTGAGGTAGTCCGGGGCTACGCCTTGCAGGATCTTAAATATGTAATTTAATAACTTCAATGTGATTCTCATTCTGATCGGCAGCCAATGCAGTGATTGCAGAATCGGCGTGATATGATCTCACCGTCTGATGCGGTTGATGAGGCGAGCGGCCGAGTTCTGTGCTCGTTGAAGTCGGTTGGTTTGTCCATTGTTCAATCCACCGAGTAGCGCATTGCAGTATGGAACGATATTAGGGCCATAATACCACAATGCTACATTGTCGAATGCTGACTTTCGATTTTCCATGTACATCGACATTGTCGAATTCTGACTTTCGATTATCCATTTACGCCGACATTGTCGAATTTTTACTTTCGATTATCCATTTACGATGTCACTGTGCAAGATTTTTGTCAAATAATTCATTAGAATGCCGTTTGGTTAAATACGTTTGGTCAAATAAGTTGACACACAGAAATCTACCCGAATACGGTTGCAACAAACTTATCATGTCAAATATGGACTCATTGTCCTTTGACATATGTGCTGCCACCTAACGAACTACACCAACTTTGAAAATACTGAAGTATCCCTTGCAAGTCGGGCCTAGCGCTGTCAGTCACCAACGTCACGACGTAGTGTATAGAATACTTATATCGAGCATTTTTCACCCACGTTATAAGCTGTTTTATTAAAGTTGAAGTTTAAAAGAACTCGAAGATGAACGGAAGAAACGAAGTGCCAAGCAGTCTGGCAGAAAACGCGAATTGATTGTCAGGTAGGTTGGTACTGTGTGTGAGCGATAATTCATGATGTTTCGTAAACTGTCAATAATAATATTTATTCGTACTATAACGTGTACAATTCAGTGAAAGCAACATATACATCCATTTAATATGTATATAAAACGGTCTCTGCAGCCAGTCTCCTATATGAAGCGTGAGCGTCTATGTCGTGAATGGGGGAGGCTGTTTTTAAGTGAATATTATTAAACTTTAAAGATAATAATAGTGTGGAGTCTCCCATCACACAGTGATTTATTTTGTATTTTGTTGACATTATGTAAATTGTTATTGTAAAATTTGTATCTTAGTATTTGTTTTCATATTTTGTAGTTCTAGTTGTTTCCAGCACTTGACAATGTTCTATTAACTGACTGGTCTGTATTACTGTGGTTACAGTGTAATGGTCTTATGATGTCAGATTGATATGCTGGCACTGAAGGTGGTTACTACCAGGGTGCTTGTCGTCCTCAATGGTTCTTTTACGTCCCAAATTGAGACGGGACCGACATTAATGTGATCACCGAGTCACGAGGGATATACCGTCCCAAATCTTGAGAGCCAGATTTTTACACCAAATATGCCTGCTCAGTCCAGGTTTCCAACTCAGAGCACTGGCATGCCAGGCGGATGTGCTAAACACTGCTAACTACTACACTAGCCGCACTCTCTGTATAATTTGTTTCTTCTGTTGGGATAAATAAAATGCATCCTTACCTTACCTAAAGATGGGAAGGTGTGTTTCTATATTTCATAAAAACCTTGGAGTAACATACACTATCGAGAGGGATGCGGGGGTACAAGCCCAGCCTGATCACAGTGCTTTCTTCTATATCATGAGCAACTCCAAAACAATTAAACTTTATCTTAGTCACATATTGAACATAACTAGGGATAATGTCATTGTTTTTCATTTTACAGGTTAATGAAGTGGAGCTCAGCATGAATCTGCCACAGAATAACATGTATAGGGACGTACATGGTGGTATGCACCAACTACCCAAATTTACACTGGGGAGTCTAGAGGAATACTTATCCCAGTACGGAAAGAAGCTGGAGGAAAAGAGCAAGTCTCTATACAAAGAAAGGTGAGTTATCTTAACATTAAACTAAAATGATTGTAGGATTAAAGGTAAAAGCGAATAACCATATGAGCTTTGTAGTTTGTACGTCCCTGTCAAATATGATACTGCCTTGATGAAATAATAGTTTTCTTTGTCAATAGATACCAGCAGGCTTATTTGTAAGAGGTTTGGCAAATTTACATAAGCTAAATGTAAGAACAAACATTCGAAACCTAACAATAAATTATTCAGGACTAGTATTCTGGAATACCCTGCCTCATAAACTGAGAATACTCCTGACCACTAACCAGTTTAAAAGAAACCTAACAGTTCCTTACTCGTGAATTACTATTGATATTACATAATATATGTGTCTGGGTAAATATATATATATAGGTGAAGCACAATACTGGGCCAAAAAAGAGGACTGGACTTCAAAAACAAGTGCAAAAAACAAAGTCTTAGATGGTAACCATGATACATCTACACCTAAAATTAAAGAAGATAAGATATCTTTACTCACCGTTATGTGGCGCAATGCCAAGTGAAGTTGATGATCTAAACTATGAGAACGTGAAACCCTTCAGAAATCAAAATTTGCTTGACTGATGTATGCTAGTACCTCATCAGAATCCAACCAAGACTTTTAAAATGTTAAGAATGATCAGAGCACTCTGGACGTGAAATGGTGGACACTGTAACTTACGTTATCCACCACATTGTCCACAACCACAATTTTTTTCAAACAACAATAAACAGGCAGGATGCGATTTTTGTGTCTCTTCTTTCTTCATGGGCCTAAGATACAGCACAAATGTTATCAACAGGAACTAACCGCAAAGAAGCTGGTTATGAATTTGGCCCAGTATTGTGCGACTCTACAATTTTATATATATTGTACATTGTTTTCTTCAGGTTATTGCGGTATATGCGTACCACCACAGACAACACACAAGGAAAGCAGTTTGTGTCAACTGTTGTGTGGGCAGAAATGAGGAAGTCTGCCGCTTATAAAGTAGATGCGTCCATGAACAATGATGCGGTGGTGTCAGAAGCACAATGTGAATGTGGTGCTGGGCAGGGCCCTATAGCTCATTGAAAGCATGTTGCAGCAGTTCCGTTCGGCCGGACACTAGTGTCAGATAGGAACTATCTTGACAGAAGTGACATGTACACAGGTAAGACGTTTAAAAAAAAACATTCAATGTACTATGTACAAATGTTGGGGCAATTGTCAATGCAAAAAAAATGGCATTTAGTTTATCCCAATTTTGTACAAATAAGGTGGGTAATTTCAAGAATGTGACACGCTCTTGTCAACATATCAGCAGCAATAAATAAATGAAAGGGTTAAAATGCATATACAATTCACAAATATATAGCCGAATGTACACTTTTACTTGACCTGCAGGTCCTCCAGACGTTCCATCATGCTACACCTTTTAAAGGAACTCCTATCAAGTCCAGCAGATTACATGCAATTCGTGGGAAGGACAATGCGGACCTTATATATTATCCTCGATCGGAGCAACTGCAGAACAACGACTCTACTCCAAACAGGTTCACCCTATTTGACGAAACAAATATTATATTCCTTTTACAGACCAATTGAAAATAGTTACTTGTCAAAACATGGGCATTAGTGCAGTCTCTGGCTTTATGTATAAAGCAAGTAATACAATGTGGCTTATATCTCTACGTATACATATTTCAGGAAAGTCAACCAATCCCAGTGATGCAGCTGTTCCCTCCTGCCAATCCACATGCCCTTGCCAACGACCACAACTACTTGAAGTTAACTCCACAAGATCAGTACTTGAAAGATGAAATGGTTAGTTATTTTCATGCTTTTCAATTCAACATACATCTGTATTTACACAATGTGCTCCATTGAAACAATGCACATGGTTACAATAGAGCGCAGTGGCTCAATGACTAGAACGTTGGAATCTCAATCAAGAGAACCCAGGTTCGAATTCCGTGCTGCTGTGTTGAACCTTGGGCAAGTTCGTTCACTCTACGTTGCTCCAGTTCACTCATCCGTATGAATGAGTACCTGACTATAGACAGTGGTGGATATTTGTGTACGAATAGTCTTTGTGCATTAATTGCCGCATGGCTGAATGCTTCCCAGAGAAGTTGAGATGGTGCTCGATCGAACAAGTCTGCTAGGGAGTAAAATGTAAAGCGCTTTGAGCAATCATAAGGACTGGATACTACGTTATTATATAATAGATTACTTGTTATAAACATTGCATCGGCACAGCACAGAGTCCAACTTTCAAACCATTGTGCAATGCAGCTCTGAGCATTTCATTTGAAGCTAAAATAAAACAAAGTTAAAACGTGAAACTAAAAGGCGGTTTGTTGTATTACAATTAATATCAGACTAACTGGTGACAATACAACTATATAGCTTAAAGTTGCAATATCAGTTCGATTTTTATGCTCCCCGCTTTTCTGACTAATTTCTTGAAAAAGCAAAGCTATCAAGTACCCACTATAATATCCTAGTTCAATGGTGCACTTGTGCTACTTCGTTTTGCTGAAATTAATAAACAAACTGCGAACTATTTCGAATTTGGTTTCGAGTCGAAGGAGTCGAAACTAGTAACATTTACTTGAACTAGGACATGCATCTGGAAGTGGAAACTTCATCAGACAGTCACCATATGATATCCGCTAGTCTAGAGCCTAGAGGCTTGAGGTTCAGTCAGAGAGTGGCAACGTCAACGAGCATAATATTTGATATGTATTGTACTTGGTTACGCACGATCTTGTTAATAAGCTATGTTATTCCGACAATACATATAGAGAGTAGATGACGTGAAGGTGCAAAATTACAAGAAACATTGCTTTGGCAGCAGGCCTCTGTTGATCGTGCGAGTAACTTAGTCAGGGAGCATCCGTAATTTCATGCAACAGAACGTCAAACACGGGAGTATTATATTGGTGATCGTAATTATTAAAACATTGTTTTGTGACTCATATTTTGATACTATTACTGCAGAATATTGTTGATTTGCATTGTATTTTATGCAAAATAATAAAGATTTTTATATGAAAACCATGATGATGATTTTATTCAATATATAAATGTAAATGTGTAAACACATAAAATCTAAATACAGCTAGAGTATATATATATATATATATATATATATATATAAGGATTACATAAGAAAATGCAAGCACTTGTTTCCATTGTGGACCTTGATGCCTGGCTAGTGTATGTAATGCATTACTTGGTATCCTGTGATACCTTTCAACTGACAAATGCCGGCTATTCTTATGTATTTACCAATATATGTATATATTCTCACCACAGCATTATATAAATACATAATACATCACTTGAATTATGATATTGCTAGAGGCCACAATGCAACCCATGAATGAGACTGAGAGGAGTCAGAGGAGGGGCTAGAGGCGGTCACCCGAGCCAGGCAGACACAGTCTGCGGCAGGCCCACATTTGATCAATCCAGGTAATTTCAAATTTATAATAATCAACCACGTATAAGTTACCAACAAATTTTAATTTGCACATTTAAATATAAATTTGTTTTCATACACATTTTAATATTGACTTCTGTACTTGTGTATTATACCCACTTGTGTATATATACAGTGTATCAACAAAGACATATTAATACACCTTTAAAAAGTATTTAGCTTAGTATTTAGCGATGACTCTGAAATAAATTTATAAAATAAATTATTCATTCTTGAAGGTAGACATACATATTATGAACCTTTGAATACTTGACGAGGAAAATACACTGTTAGCATCACAATAACACCTCATTTTTTTATTTCCAACATTCACCTTGACCATTAAACCTCAGGCTTAAAATGTCAAACATGAATATGTGTATTAGTTATACATGGCAGACATTTACATGAATTTATATACTGAAAAAAAATATATATATAAATGCACTTTACTGATGGTTTACAGATTAACATAATTCAAATCAGTCTATAACATTGACTAAGATCAAGCATCACTGTAAAGAAATTGAACAATTTAAAATTGATGTAATGACAATGAATACCTAGTAAAGAAAAAAAGTTTGAAATTTTCACCGTTTTGAAAAAAAGCATATTCCACTAATGTCTGCATGCTGTATCAACCCACTCCCTTTCTCCATCCGGTAAACACTGACTGTTCCTAAGATATCAACATGTATAGATGCAGCTGTAGTAGAACATTTCTTGCTGCCTTTTTTCTTGTGAAATGCTGCAGATCATACATGAAACATTATTTTATATTTTGCTGATTATGACAATGAACAAATCCATAATTATTTACTTCCAACACTACTATGATACCTGTTTTTGTTTACTGAATATACGCTTTTCTTTACAGGAGATTGAACTAGTGTGCTTAGTACTACTAGCTCTTCACGTTAATATGGCATACTGGGCAGTTGTATGTCCAGGATCTCGGACAAGATTCTACAGCCATGCAATATGCTGCATATTAACAGTTTGTCATGTGAATGTCCACCGAGTGATCCCAATTGTGTCGTGTGTTGCATCCGTGACAGATTCCCCAGTTCCGATGGGGTGTACACTGGCTTCCAGATCAGTCAGTTAGCTTGACTGACTGGAAACCAGTGTAGAATGCAGGTTGCTCGACATAAGAATGTGGTGACACCTGACTAGCTCTGCAATTGGTGATGGAACGGTAGGTGCCATGGTCTGGCAGATATGGCATGAGTCTTCGGGCAATAACTTTCAACACTACGAGAGAGGTTCAGTGTCGAGCATTCTTTGGTGAACTACATCGGTTTAGATATCGATGACACCAGCTTCCTGACGATTTCCTGTACATCTGCATCTACCTCTACCGGAGAAAAAGTGACAATTAGCATGGCTCCGACATGTATGATATTTTTATACGTGACGACATATTTATCAAAAGTCAATAATACAAGGTATTTGTATTAAATTTAACTATAACTTTTACCAGTGTCCATGAAAAAATACATGAATTATCCAGCTTTGTTACAGTGGTTGGGCTTCGTTGTCTTTGTGTTGCTGATAGTCAGTGGCAGCCAGAGCTGAGTTCTTGCAACATACACCAGGCACTTGTTACGTACAACACAAGTTTGTGGTGAAGTAATGGTATTGAAAACCCTTTCACATTTTTCAGCAACAGTCTGTTGATACACTAACAGCAGCATTTTAATTGTTTAAATTATCTATGTATCATGAGGACTGTCATATATTTTTTATGCCACATATCATCTTTCTAAATTATTCTTTTTTATCACTTTTATATTTTTACAAATAATTTACATTACATTTTCATTTCTCATGATAATGAAATAACACTTGAGTAAGGTTAGTTCTGATATGGTGCAGTATCGTCCTTAGGATTGGTCAAAGCACTTTACACTTTACTCTACTTTTAAATCAATAACACCATCTTGACTTATGTGGGAATTATTAAACTGAAATTAATATACGAAGACTATCCACCACTGTCTGTAGCAGGTACTCTTCATACAGCTGAGTAAACTGTAGCATGTAGTGATTGTATATGTAATTCTCAGTCACACGGGGATGATCCTGTTTAGTCTAGTTACTATTTTTTGCGAATTGTAAACACACCAAGCATTGCACAAACTACACAGTTTTCGAATTTGATATCATATTGACGTTTTTTTTAACAAAGAATTGTAATATAGTTATTTTTATTTGATATTACATTTGTTCAACTAAACATCTTTCTAAGTAATTTGTTCTCATTGGTTTACATTTATAAGCATTAGATATTATTTATTTTTTTAAATACACATAATTGTTTAGTCACACATTTTGTTTGGAGTTGTAAACATATAAGGCATGTATAACTACAACTAGCATTTGATATCACATGTACTAACCAGTGTTGTTTTTTGCAACAAAGAATCGTGATAAAAGTAACTGTTTGTTTTTTATATGTACCTGAAATTTTTTTAACCTCTTCCTAATTTTTGTTTTTATTGTTGCTTAGCATATTATGTGATGTGTATGTGATATTAAAAATTATTACATTATACCTATAAAGTGCAGTGATTGTACTTGTAGTTGTATTGTGCTTTTCATAATTTTGTAGTCAATCTTATCAAATAGTTTTAAAAAAATTTTTTTTACTTTACATTGTCTTTACTTTAATTCACATGCATTTCTAACAACAATATGCAATTTAACGAGGACACCCATTACTACAAAATCCTCATGCAGACAAACAAAACTTTCCACTTCCAGATGCATGTTCAAGTAAGTGTTACTAGCTTCGACTCCTTCGACTCGAAACCAAATTCGAAATAGTTCGCAGTTTGTTTATTAATTTCAACAAAACGAAGTCGCACAAGTGCACCAATGAACTAGGATATTATAGTGGGTACTTGATAGCTTTGCTTTTTCAAGAAATTAGTCAGAAAAGCGGGGAGCATAAAAATCGAACTGATATTGCAACTTTAAGCTATATAGTTGTATTGTCACCAGTTAGTCTGATATTAATTGTAATACAACAAACCCCCTTTTTGTTTCAAGTTTTAACTTTGTTTTATTTTAGCTTCAAATGAAATGCTCAGAGCTGCATTGCACAATGGTTTATAAGTTGGACTCTGTGCTTTGCCGATGCAATGTTTATAAAAAGTAATCTATTATATAATAACGCAGTATCCAGTCCTCATGATTGCTCAAAGCGCTTTACATTTTACTCCCTAGCAGACTTGTTCGATCGAACACCATCTCAACTTCTCTGGGAAGCATTCAAGGTTCAACACAGCAGCACGGAATTGGAACCTGGGTTCTCTTGATTGAGAGTCCAACGTTATACTCACTGAGCCACTGCGCTCTATTTTAACCATGTGCATTGTTTTAATGGAGCACATTGTGTAAATACAGATGTATGTTGATTTGAAAAGCATGGAAATAACTAACCATTTCATCTTTCAAGTACTGATCTTGTGGAGTAGTAGTTGTGGTCGTTGGCAAGGGCATGTGGATTGGCAGGAGGGAACAGCTGCATCACTGGGATTGGTTGACTTTCCTGAAATATGTATACGTAGAGATACAAGCCACATTGTATTACTTGCTTTATACATAAAGCCAGAGACTGCACTAATGCCCATGTTTTGACAAGTAACTATTTTCAATTGGTCTGTAAAAGGAATATAAGATTTGTTTCGTCAAATAGAGTGAACTTGTCTGGAATAGAGTCGTTGTTCTGCAGTTGCTCTGATCGAGGATCATATATAAGATCCGCATTGTCCTTCCCATGAATTGCATGTAATCTGCTGGACTTGATAGGAGTTCCTTTAAAAGGTATAGCATGATGGAACGTCTGGAGGACCTGCAGGTCAAGTAAAAGTGTACATTCGGGTATATATTTATGAATTTTATATGCATTTTAACCCTTTCATTTATTTATTGCTGCTGATATGTTGACAAGAGAGTGTCACATTCTTGACACTACCCAACTTATCTGTTCAAAATTGGAATAAACTAAATGCCTTTTTTTGGATTGACAATTGCCCCAACATTTGTACATAGTACACTGAATGTTTTTTTTTTAAGTCTTACCTGTGTACATGTCACTTTTGTCAAGATAGTTCCTATCTGACACTAGTGTCCGGCCGGACGGAACTGCTGCAACATGCATGCAGTGAGCTGTTGGGCCCTGCCCAGCACCACAATCACATTGTGCTTCTTACACCACCGCATCATTGTTCATGGACACATCTACTTTATAAGAGGCAGACTTCCTCATTTCTGCCCACACAACAGCCGACACAAACCACTTTCCTTGTGTGTTGTCTGTGGTTGTACGCATATACCGCAATAACCTGAAGAAAACAATGTATACTCTATATATATATATATATATAAATTGTGGAGTCGCACAATACTGGGCCAAATTCATAACCAGCTTCTTTGCGGATAGTTCCTGTTGATAACATTTGTGCTGAATCTTAGGCCCATGAAGAAAGAAGAGTTGTGGTTGTGGACAATGTGGTGGATAACATAAGTTACAGTGTCCACCATTTCACGTTCAGATTGCTCTGATCATTCTTAACATTTTAAAAGTCTCGGTTGAATTCTGATGAGGTACTTGCATACATCAGTCAAGCAAATTTTGATTTCTGAAGGGTTTCACGTTCTCATATTTTAGGTCATCAAATTCACTTGTCATTGCGCCACATAACAGTGAGTAAAGATATCTTATCTTCTTTAATTTTAGGTGTAGATGTATCTTGGTTACCACCTAAGACTTTTTGTTTTTTGCACTTGTTTTTGCTGTCCAGTCCTCTTTTTTGGCCCAGTATTGTGCTTCACCTATATATGTATATCCAGACACATATATAATGTAATATAAATAATAATTCACGAGTAAGGAGCTGCTAGGTTTCTTTTAAACTGGTTAATGGTCAGGAGTATTCTCAGTTTATGAGGCAGGGTATTCCAGAATACTAGTCCTGAATAATTTATTGTTAGGTTTTGAATGTTTGTTCTTACATCTAACACATATAAATTTGCCAAACCTCTTACAAATAAGCCTGCTGGTATCTATTGACAAAGAAAACTATTATTTCATCAAGGCAGTATCATATTTGACAGGGACGTACAAACTACAAAGCTCATATGGTTATTCGCTTTTACCTTTAATCCTACAATCATTTTAGTTTAATGTTAAGATAACTCACCTTTCTTTGTATAGAGACTTGCTCTTTTCCTCCAGCTTCTTTCCGTACTGGGATAAGTATTCATCTAGACTCCCCAGTGTAAATTTGTTGGTGCATACCACCATGTACGTCCCTATACATGTTATTCTGTGGCAGTTTCATGCTGGGCTCCTCTTCATTAACCTGTAAAATGAAAAACAATGACATTATCCCAAGTTATGTTCAATATGTGACTAAGATAAAGTTTAATGGGTTTGGAGTAAGACTGCTCATGATATAGAAGAAAGCACTGTGATCAGGCTGGGCTGGTACCCCTGCATCCCACTAGATAGTGTATGTTACTCCAAGGTTTTCATGAAATATAGAAACACACCCTCCCATCTTTAGGTAAGGTAAGGGTGCATTTTATTTATCCCAACAGCAGAAATAAATTATACAGAGAGTGCGGCTAGTGTAGTGGTCAGCAGTGCTTAGCACATCCACCTGGCATGCCAGTGCTCTGAGTTGGAAACCTGGACTGAGCAGGCATATTTGGTGTAAAAATCTGGCTCTCAAAATTGGGGACTATGTATCCCTCGTGACTCGGTGATCACACTAATGTCGGTCCCGTCTCAATTTGGGACGTAAAAGAACCTTTGAGGACGACAAGCATCCTTGTAGTGACCACCCTCAGTGCCAGCATATAAAGAATGAGACATCATAAGACTATTACATTGTAACCACAATAATACAGACCAGTCAGTTAATAGAACATTGTCAAGCGCTGGAAACAACTAGAACTACAAAATATGAAAACAAATACTAAGATACACATTTTATAATAACAATTTACAGAATGTCAACAAAATACAAAACAAATCACTGTGTGATGGGAGACTCCACACTATTATTATCTTTACCTTTAAAGTTTCTTAATATTCACTTAAAAACAGCCTCCCCATTCATGACATAGACGCTCACGCTTCATAGACGAGACTGGCTGCACTGACCGTTATATATACATATTAAATGGATGTATATGTTGCTTTCACTGAATTGTACACGTTATAGTAACAATATATATTATTATTGACAGTTTACGAAACATAATGAATTATCGCTCACACACAGTACCAACCTACCTGACAATCAATACGCATTTTCTGCCAGACTGCTTGGCTCTTCGTTTCTTCCGTTCATCTTTGAGTTCTTTTAAACTCCAACTTTAATAAAACAGCTCATAACGTGGGTGAACAATGCTCGATATAAGTATTCTGTACACTACGTCGTGACGTTGGTGACTGGCAGCGCAAGGCCTGACTTGCAAGGGATACTTCAGTATTTGCAAGTTGGTGTATTTCGCTAGGTGGCAGCAAATCTGTCAAAGGTCAATGAGTCCATATTTGACATGATAGTTTGTTGTAAACCGTATTCGGTTAGATTTCTGTGTATCAACTTATTTGACCAAATATATTTAACCAAAAGGCATTCTAGTGAATTATTTGACTAAAATCTTGCACAATTACAGCGTAAATGGATAATCGAAAGTCAGAATTCGACAATGTCGACGTAAATGGAAAATCGAAAGTCAGAATTCGACAATGTAGCATTGTGGAATTATGGCCCTAATATCGTTCCATATTGCAGTAGTTGAGGCGACTTAGCACAAGACAGCGTACCGCAGCATGGCGCGCCTCTCCCGTCAGCAGGTGATGAATTCTGCCGAACAGGCGTAGATGGTAGTAGGCAATGTGTCGGTCGAAGTAGCAGCCTAGATTTCTCGCTTCATCAGTTGATTGCAAGGTACATCCAGGTAGTTCCAAGCTGGGGTTGCCATAAACACGTAGATTGTACAGTGACTGCAGCACGATAAACTCAGTTTTGTCATTGTTGAGTTTAAGTTGATGTATCAGCATCCAGGCTCTAATATCCGCGCTGCACTGGAAGAGCAGCTGTTTTGTGTTATTCAGTTCTTCAGCCACCATAGGCATATAGCTGATATATAGCTGGATGTTATCAGCAAATCGGTGATACAACACGTGATGTTTCTTGCAGATGTCAGCAATGGGTGTAGTATATGCGTTGAACATCACTAATCCAAGTACTGAACCTTGAGGTACACCGTGGTAGATGGGCATTGCATTAGAAGAAGACGAACCAATCACACTGAGATCTGCCGGTCAAGTATGATCTAAACCAGTCAAGAGCCAAATCGCCGATATTGAATCGTGACACCAGAGTGTTCAATAATTCGTCAATGTTAATCGTGTCGAATGCTGCACTCGTGTTAAGAAAGACCAGCATGACACTACGTCATATTCTTGAATTGCTAAATTCTATTAATGCGCCAATAGCACAAGCAGATTCCTTGTTATTATAAACGTTGGGGTTGATCCGCTTTATTACGAAGGATGTCCAGATGTGTGTATATGATGGCACATCATGCACTCGCTTGCACACGCACGCTCGCACGCACGCACACACAAATACTCAAACACACTCACACACACACACACACACACACAAACACGCGTGCTCTGGGTTTTATTTTATTGTTAAACATTATACAATTTGTTTTTTCACAGTAAGCGATAATTTGTTCATTCTGAATCCCAGGCCAAGTTTATTTAGTTCGTTGTTTACTACATCAGTTTCATCATCAGTGTTACTAGCCGAGTAAGAAATTTTAATATAATAATACAATGTTGACAATTGACATATGTCATTTATGTACAAAATAAATAGTAATGGGCCAAGGATTGTTATGTGCGGGACTCCATACTTGATTTCTGTTTGTTCTGAATTACTTTTGTTATGGCATACATGTTGTCTCTATTGGTAGATAACGTTTTATCCTGTCCATAGCCATTATTCCGTAGTCCTTTGTTCCGTAGTCCTTTTTCAGTAGCATTGCAATTTACTTAGCAATATTTTTTGGTCAACGGTGTAAAATGTGTTTTAGGTCGATGAAGACAACAATCGTACTTTGGCATTTATCCACTGCGGAAATATCCTTTTCAACAAATTCAGTTAAAGTTAGTGAGGATGAATGATTACTTCTGAAGGCATATTGCCCATCTGTCAGCGTGTGTTTCAATGAGAGACGTTAGCCTTTTGTTAAATATATATTCAAGTATTTTATAAAATTGCTATAAAAGAGATTTAGGTATATAATTATAAAATTGAAAAAGATCTTTCGACTTGACTTAAATACGCGAAAAACGTTTACCAATTTTATATAATTTGTAAATAATTCACTGATCAACGATCTGTTTAAAGTGTTGGTTAGCGGTTTTAAAAAGTGCTTATTTACACGGTTAACTGTTTTAATGCTGATCTCGTTGTGTCCGTATCATGTTTTACTTTTGAACCCAAACACAATTTCAAGTACTTCTTTCTCAGTACGGGATGTGTATTAATTGACTGTGGTACTTTATTTTGTACACAGTAGGTGGGCTTTGTTCCCGGGCAGGGTTCCATGATGTTGGATAAGTTTGTACCTATGTAAACAAAGAAATTGTTGAAATGGTTTGCTATATCTTGGTTGTCTAACATTACTCGAATTTTATCAACACCAAACTCCCTCGAATGATTTGATTCATAATTTTTTACCTGTATATCGTTACGAATTTGCCAAGTTTCTCTTCTGTTTGTGCCTGTAATAATTCTACTTTTCTAGACGTTACACTTTTGTTAGCGTGTTTTGTTTGTATTTTTTGTAGAGACTTTCTGTTGATACTGACCTGTCTTTTAGAAATGTCAAATACAAGTTGTTTTTCTTTATGCAAGCATTGTTAACCCTCTTGATAACCAAGTGTTACCATTCTGTGTTGTGTTTACTGACTACGTTGTTATTTTGACAGGACAAGCATCGTTGTTCAACCTAATACCTGCATAACTCGCGAGGACGCTAGATCAGGGTTTGGCTGTTCGTACATTACAGTGTCCCAGTTTATATCAGTTAAATCATGATCAAACATGTTGACAGAGTCCTCGTCTAATTTTCTGCAGTATTTATATATGTTTTTCAAGTAAGGATTTCTATGGGGGTTATCGCTGGTAGCGTTGGAGGAACCATTGGCTGCACTCCACTGAACGTTTCAGCTCAAAATACGTGCTTGGCTGCAGGACTGATATTAATTTGTGTGCAGCTTCATACAGCTTTATATAGCTTTATACAGCTTTTTGCAGCATTATACAGCGTCATACAGCATCATACAGCGTCATACAGCGTCATACAGCGTCATACAGCGTCAAACAGCTTCATACAGAGTCATATAGCTTCATAGAACGTCATACAGTGCCAGCCGCAGTTGGAGGCGCGGTGCTGCATGGAAGGGCGCGTTGGTTGAGATAGCGCAGTGGGTAGTTTGGTTTATTGAGGCCGCTTGTAAACTGTGGTCTGGGCGCAGTGCCCGACATCAGGCTGAACACTTCAAGGGCCTACCGGGTCTGCAACCTGAACAATTTGAAAGATCGGCAATCTTTATATATCATAACTGATTCTGGTGTAGCATAGCGTACATAAAACATCTACTAGAATATCAACGTTGACGGTATACTGTGCGCCAAACTGCGTTTAATAAGTCTAAAGTGATCATGCAAACGTTAACATTGAATACAATATATTCAAATCATAAATACTTTTTATACAACATTTTGATCAACAAAGAAGTGTGTTCGCATACACAACGTTACGAACGCCAACTATGTGACACACGAGGTAAATAATGTAGAAACAACATACATTCGGTAGTAGGTCCCGCTTTGGATATACATGTGCTTACTTTTACTTAGGAGAAATTATTCAAATGCGATATATATTATATATGTGTGTGTGTGTGTGTGTGTGTGTGTGTGTGTGTGTGTGTGTGTGTGTGTGTGTGTGTGTGTGTGTGTGTGTGTGTGTGTGTGTGTGTGTGTGTAGAAACGGTTTTCAGGGCTGCTGTCAAAATATAAATATATATTTGGAAAATTGTTGTCTACGTGGTACTTGTCAATGTTTCTGGGTGTTGCCTGACGAACTTTCTGACTTCCCGTTACCAATATTCCTCAGGCAAGAGATTCTTGAATAAATCAGGGCACTTGCTAACAGTTAATTAGGCCTTCAAAAATATTTATTTCATGTGATGCAGAAACAAACGTTAAACATGTTGATTTCATGACCCGTTGATTATAATGGGAATTGAAACGGCGACCAAAATATTACAAATTGGGACCCCAACGACATGGTCACAACTGCATGGTTAGAATGAAAGTTCCCTAATATTTATTCAGATTCTTTGCAAACATCGCGCTTCCTTCACTTCCGTGATCGAGCCTACTTGGAAACGCATGTTGAAACCAGGCGGTTGGGAAAGCGCCGAACGGTGCCTCCACCTTGCGGAGTCAGAGCCGAGTTCAGAATTCCCGGCGCGACACCCCGCGACATCGCGGTTCGCAGCTGGAAAACGAAATGATATAGTATGTATAATAGCGAAGGCGGATGAGGACTAACAGCCTAACCGCATGTTGTTGGAATTGCGTATTGATGTCGTCTGGTTCCCTCAATCATGTTCGGTGAAGACAGTAAGTGGGACGAAGTACCATTGATTCAGCAAACATTCGTACATTTGTGAACATGTTCATCACGTAGGAAGAATAATTTTGGGGTTCGGTGTAGTATAGTGCTGATTTTGAGATAATCATGTTTTTTTAAGTTTTATGGCTTCACTGCCTATGCTTAGGTGCAAGAATATGCCAGTATGTGACGCCCTCTGTAGTTTACTGTGTAACTTCTAACTTTGTGGATTTGTAGATATGTGGCGTAGCACTATGTTGGTATATCTAACTCATTTTTTTAAGTGTGGGTTAGCACTATACTCCACCAACCCCCTCGATTAAATAACGACATTTTCTTACACAACTAGAAAATTCGATTCGCATCACGTGTCTAACGTCTGAGGAAGGGGCGTCAACAACAACTCACCTCAACAACATTGACGTAACAGGCAACATGAAGTTCGCGTACGAAGAAGAATGAGGTGTCACTGCTGTTCCTAGACACATTACTGCTTCGGAAAGAGGGTGTAACTGTCAAACTCCTAGTGTATCGGAAGAAGACACACACACACACACAGCAGTATCTGAACTTTAGTTCCCACAATCCGCTACACCAGAAACTGGGTGTCATCAAACATTACTGGACAGATGCTACAACATCGTAAGTGAGCCAGAGGATAGAGAGAAAGAGGAGGACCACATCACCCAGGCGATAACTGACCATGCGGACTGAAACAACTATGTCATGGACTGGGAGGGTGCCAGAGTTGTTGATAGTGAAACAGACAGTCGATGCGAGTCGAATTTGCTGGATGCGGAATCAGAAAATGGTGTTATTTATCAGCACATCTGTTTTTAAAATACATCAGGGATAGACTTTTAAGACATCCTCTTTTAACTTGTGTGATATATTCCTGTTTGCTCTGACACCTCTACCTTTCCCTGTATATTCGCGACGTCTTGTCTACATCCTACGCCGCACTTCTACATATACACGCACCTCACTGGTCGTCAATCCACCAGTCCACCAATGTACGCAAAGCACCCGCATGCTTCATATCCTTCACCTCAAACATGGTGTTAGACACCTCTTTCTGGTGACCAACCGCGCGACATTTATCCACACATCGTTGCGGCGCTTCTACCCTAGAACCTGTCTATTTTTCGTTAACAAAATGATGAATAGAGAATACAGTCGTGAAAGAAATATTTGCCAAATGTTAGAAAACACACAGCATCGTTACATAAACACCATAGCGCGTTCGCAAATACCCGTTGTTTGTTGAAAATCAAATTGACGAAGGTCGAAGAGAATATGAAGTTCATGTCCATCTATAGGCCCTAGTCGTGATATTGTACAATTGTCAAATAATATTCCTATTGCTATGCTATTGGCATGAGGGTGGCCATCAGCATTATTGTGTCTGCGACTACTCCCCATTGCCAAGTCTATGACTCAGGGGCCGTTTTCCCTACGTTTTTGCCGCGCGCGTGGTTCCTGCAATTGCTAGGGTATTGTTTACGTGTTACGCGCTGATTACATTTTACGTATTTACCTTTATGACTGATTTACTCCATAAAGGTGTCTTGACAAATATGGAGTATTTTAAAAAGATATATGTATTGCGTCCTTCTCTAGGGGTCGTTGACTAGAGGTTCAAGCCGTCTAAGACAGCAATGTTAAGATACATACGCCAGGTCGATTATAGTTAGATACTGATCCTCCACAAAGTAATGTTCATTTCCAAAAGGTACAGTGATTGTTGTGACCATAAGCAACACTATATGGGGGAATGTTAATAGACTCAGACACACGTAGTATGGTCAACATAGAGTGCTTGTTTTCCTACCCCAAATGCATACAAAGCCTATGCAGCCGAGACAACTGTGTGTATCCTACACAAATTGTAGTCCATTGCATTACGCCCTACCGAAAGAACTGTTGGACAAGTAAGTAAAAAATGGGAATTCTTATATAACGCAGTATTCAGTAATATATAATGTGTTTGTGTGTGTTTGTGAGTATGTGTGTGTGTGTGTGTGTGCGTGTGCGTGCGTGCGTGTGTGTGTGAGAGAGAAAGAGAGAGAGAAAGAGAGAGAGAGAGAGAGAGAGAGAGAGAGAGAGAGAGAGAGAGAGAGAGAGAGAGAGAGAGAGAGAGAGCGCGTATAATCTTTAATATTTTATGCTTATCATTCCGGATAATATGATAAAAAATATAGCATTGTAGTTCTATACTATTATTCTATTCTATATCATTATAAGGCACACAAATGCAACTGTTTTGCACAACCGAGTATCCATACAACAAACATATTGCTCCGTATCCATACAACAATCATCTTCAGATCGGCATTAACGCAGGTATCAGCGAAGGTAGACTGGCTGTATTTACCGATTTGTTTCAAAACAAGCCTGCATGCGATTAACGCCTAAACGCTTTGTATTTTATAAAACCGCATTATCTATAAGTAACACCTGTCAAAATTACAAATTCATCTAAGCACAAAAGTTGTCAGAAAATTATAAAAACTTCCTTTGTACTGGAGAATTTCGTTCGATTCGCAGAGCGTCTCTAACCACTCTATCAGTGTAGTACAAGTCAACAACACCACATGACATCACTATTCCTCATTCCCATTTTAATACCGTGCATGTTGTATGTATACTATTCGTATGGATATGGGAACACTTTCGAGTGGTTGTACATCGACCGAACCGCACAATACCAAGAAAACCAATACATATCCATCTACCTTATACTATATGTGTACTGAATATGTTTCTCTAATCTACGTAACTGTTGACAGTGTTGACATTTTAAGAGTAGTCGTATGGATACGCATTTTGTTACCACTTTATTACAAATATGGTATGTTACGCATTCGCGGAGTTATCGTCACAACAATGTTTTCCATTGTCAATGGTCTTTCATAAGATCAAGTGGAATGTGTCAGGTGTAATCAAATCTACTTTTATATATATGTATTGTATGAAATACTAGCTTACAAATTGCATGCTGTATGGATATTGTATATTTTTATATTACAAAAAAACAGATATGTACACGCTGCTTATGAGCCTAGCCAAACGACGTTTACGTTCGTTGTAGCTAATAATATCGTACTTCATAATCAGTTTTGAGAAGGTATGCCAGTCTATTATTAAACATACTACTCACGTTTTAAAAAATAATTCGAAAAAGCTGTCCTTTCGTGAGAATCGACCATATATATATATATATAGTGCTAACACAAGTGTTTCATATCTTCTTCCTCTCAATATTTGTCCCACTTTTATGTGGGGTCGATGTATGATGACATTCGCCTCCATGTCGCTCGGTCGTACACTTTCTCCCCCGACAGTCCCTTCTCCCTGAGATCTGCCCTCACACTGTCCAACCACCTCCTCTTCGGCCTTCCTCTCCTCCTCTTCCCTTGCAATTTCATTCCCATCGCTCTCCTTCCTACATAATCCTCCTCTCTTCTCATCACGTGTCCATACCATCTCAACCTACTTTCTTTGATATTTCCCCCACTTTCGTTTTTCCTCTGATTCTTTCGTTTCTTATCTTGTCAATCTTTGTGGCTCCGCACATCCATCGTAGCATTCGCATTTCTGCGACATCCAACTTCTTTTCCTGTGTCTTCTTTTTCATATAAAAATGTTAAATAGCAATAACAAGATGATGGAATACAAATCATCATTGTGTTAAGAAGTTAGATTACAATTTTAACAGCATACAATGCCACATATTAGGCACATGCTAATCACGGTATCATGTAGGTACCTACATATAGGTATTTTACAATAACAAATCCACTTATATAAAATGTTATTTTATGTATCCGCTACCTGCAGGTCATCATATTATTTATAAAAAATAAATATACGAACATATACAGATAATTACCGTATGTGCAGAGAGTGTGCATAGAGCAAAACAGAACATTTTATGTGTTCGTATTGAAAAATAATGGCACTAATTAAGTTCTTACAAAATAATAAAACTTTGTGATTGTTGTCAATTATGTTTGTTCCAAAATAAAAAAAATTACACAATCTGAAGTTTGATTTTTTGCAAAGTTAAGTCATATGTCAAACTGTTTTTTTTTAATATATGTTCTTCCTTCCAATTATGATGTTTGTTAGACTTGGTTGAATGTGAACAACGATAGTCAACTGGTAGAGCATTAAAATGACACCAACACCACATTTGTAAGTTATCTAGGAGTGAAGTTGTGATAAAGGTTATATATATATATATATATACCTGATGGCTTTCTAGGTATAAATATATATATATAATATTTATATATATATATATATATACCTAGAAGGTCATCGGGTTGTAAAGGTCGGGTCAAACTTTCATGACCACTATCTTTGCAAAGGAAGGACTGACTGACCTAACATAACAACCAACACACCAAATTTCATCAAAACAGACATGTAAATTTTACCGTTTTTGATTAATTTGGTATGGAATGCATCCATACTGTTTACACATCTATGCATATTATTAAGTACACGGTAAACCAACACATGCAGATAATGATCTAAATGGGTAGAGTATAATGGAGATAACAAAACACAGCAAATTCTAGGAAAGAAGCCTCCGTTTGTATGGTGACAGAGAATTGTTACTGTATTTAGTGTCATGTTCCTACATATTACAGCATTAGCGTAACGTAAGAAATGTATTTAACATTGCATAACTACTAAAGCACTCAAACGACTATGATCAAACTTTCACTGACGATTGCTAAATATGTATGTTTCAACAAAAATAAAATCAGAAAAATCGGAGGTTAAACGTTTTTTCTAGGTCAAGTCAAAGGTCAAAAAATTTGTTTTAATAATGTTTACGTTGATGTGTGGTTCATTGTCTACACGGATAGATAACTACAAGAGCTTTAAAATGACACCAACGTCACATCTGTAAGTCGCCTAGGTTGGAGTTATGACACCTCGAAGGTCATCAGGTATCAAGGTAGGGTCAAACTTTGACGACATTTACCCCTGGAAAAGAAGGTCAGATTGACCTAAAATTTGGTTGGTAACAGACTCATAAAACGACACACCAAGTTCCATCAAACGTAATGAAGGACGTGTAAATGTCACACTGTTTTTAACTGACTTGGAATGTTGTCAGGGAATGCCCCAATAATTAATTTAACAACAGTCGAACCTATTTGTTGAATGTTCGTCAATTGGTTGAAAATTACATATACATTTCAGGGATATATCAGGTAATGAATAACTTGTTTGTTTTTGTTACAGCTGGTTTCGATATTATATAACTAATAACTGATACCAACTCTTAAAGTTTAGAGCTGTTGCTCACCAGTGGCGACCAAATAGTGTAATGGCGAATGATTTTTTTTAATAATGGGCGCCAACTTTCGTTTATAAAGATTTGGTAAATCTATAAATAATATGGTCCAGAAAATCATCAATCACTTGTTACAATTGATCAATAAATGTTGACAACACGGGATAAATTTAAAAAAAAAACGAAATGACGGAAGCCACCACTCGGGTGGGGTGGTAGTGGTAAGTGGCCAGCAGTCTAGGCTGACAATGTCATCATTCACCTGAAACACTTGAGCACTACAGGCTTTACCAAGTCAGTATGATTAAGATTAATAAGTAACATCCTGAATGTAACTGTATTCCTACGCATTTAAGTTGGATTATCACTATATCTACTTCTGAGAAAGGCATGATTGGCCAAAATGTGGAATGTGGGATGGGCCGAGGGCGCGGGGGGTAGGTGTTATTAACCAACCCCTTTTTATGTTTTCCATGACTACTTGAGCTTTTGAAGTCGAGATATCACGAAGTACATATTACAACATAAAAACTACGAGTATTATGACTAATTTAAAGCTTGAACTATATTGTTATGGTAAATCATATAGTTAATGGATGTATGAGAGAATGAGAATATATAATGGTTCATGTGAAAACATATTGGAAAATGGATTATCGTACAAACCAGGAGCCATTTTCTGAGACCTGTATTGCGTGGTCAGTTTTATGCCAGTAAAGTCCTATGATTAAGTTGTTATCAGCTCTGATTCATTGGTCAAGATGAGACCCAAAGCTAGGTATCATTGGTATGTACCAATACATTAATAATAGTAATAATAACTTTCGTATATAATATCCCAACCAAATCATTGTTCGGGGGCGTTTATCGCCCACACCAGAAGATTAAGTAAAGCCAACAGCTCACTCAACATATGCTAGTAATATAAAAGGTTACCATGTAATGAAAAACTACAGAACCAGACATTAACCAACACTAACACAAAATTAGACATGCTAGCTTGAGAATGCGCTGTTTAAAGTCGATCAGTAAAATTAATATCGTTTGTTAGAAGTCTCGACTAATATAACCAGGGTCACGTTCAGATTTCGCGCCGCGATCGCTTTTTACCCCGGAAGCCATTTTGCCTTTCAAAGTTACATCGCGCTGACGCCGCGACACGCGCTGCGCCAGCGTGCCTCCAAAATGGCCGTCATAGTTGAAGAGGATTATTTTTGTTGGCATTACAAGCACTTTCAACATAGCGATTTTGAATGCGGCGAACGTCGCGGTACGGGAATTCTGAACGCGGCACTGACACAGCAAGGTAGAGCCACCGTTCGGCGCTTTCCCAACCGACTGGTTAACACACGCATTTCCAAGTACGCTCAAAACGGAAATGAAGGAAGCGCGATGTTTACAAATAATCTGAATAAATATTCTGGAAGTTTCATTCTAACCTTGCAGTTGTGAACATGTCGTTGGGGTCCCAATTTGTAATATTTTGATCGCTGTTTCAATTCCCATGATAATCAGCGGGTCATGAAATCAACATGTTTAACATTTGTTAATGCATAATAACTGTTAGCAACTGCCCTGATTTATTTAAGAATCTCTTGCCTAAGGAACACTGGTAATGGGAAGTCAGAACGTTCGTCAGACAACACCCAGAAACATTGACGAGTACTACGTAGACTGCAATTTTCCAAATATTTATTTATAATTTGACCACAGCCCTGAAAACAGTTTTTATACACACACACACCCACACATATTTATCGCATTTGAATAAGTACAACTAAGCACATGTATATGCAAGCTGGACCTACTACCGCGTGTGTGTTTCTACATTATTTACCTCGTGTTACATCCTAGGCGTTCGTTACGTTGTGAATACGAACACACTTCTTTGTTGATCGAAATGTTCTATAAAAAGCACTGACCCCCGCATATCATATCTCAAGGGTTTCTTACCGATGTGAATACGAATATATGATCTTAAATTACCACCTACTGAAAATTGTGATGTTCACGTATCACACAGATTTCTCACCCGTGTGGATGCGGATATGTGACTTCAAACCTCCACTTCTTGAGAACTGTACACCACAGGTATGACATTTGTATGGTTTCTTCCCAGTGTGTATTCTACTAACATGTGACTTCAACTGACCACATGTTGCGAAATGTGCCCCACATATGTCACATTTGTAGGGTTTCTCCCCAGTGTGAACTCGAGTATGTGATTTTAAATTACCAGTTGTTGAGAACTTTGCCTCACACGTATCACATTTGTAGGGTTTCTCACCAGTGTGTATACGGACATGTTTGATCAAATGTCCACGGTTTGAGAATCGTGCACCACAAGTATCGCATCTGTATGGTTTCTCCCCAGTGTGGATACGTTCATGAGTGACCAAAGTACCCTTTTGGGAGAATTGTGCACCACAGGTATCACATTTGTAGGGTTTTTCCCCAGTGTGGGTACGGACATGTGTCTTCAGTTCACAACAATACACAAACTGCGCACCACAAGTATCACATTTGTATGGTTTCTCCCCAGTGTGTATTCTACTGACATGTGCATTCAACTGACCACATGTTGTGAAATGTGCCCCACATGTGTCACATTTGTAGGGTTTCTCCCTAGTGTGGATACGGACATGAGTGCTCAAAATACTCTTTTGGGAGAATTGTGCACCACAGGTATCACATTTGTAGGGTTTCTCTCCAGTATGGATACGGGTATGTCTGTGCAAAGTGCCCCATTTTGAGAACTGTGAACCACAGGTATCACATTTGAAGGGTTTCTCCCCAGTATGAATTCGGACATGCGTCTTCAAATGACCACTTTGTGAGAATTTTGCACCACAAGTATCACATTTGTACGGTCTCTCCCCCGTATGAATTCGGGTATGTGACGTCAACTGATTATTTCTTGAGAATTGCATACCACAGGTATCACATGTGTAGGGTTTTTCCCCTGTATGGATACGGATGTGCGTTTTTAAATGACCACTTACAGAGAATTTTGCTCCACAAGTATCACACTTGTAGGGTTTCTCACCAGTATGAACTCGAGTATGTATTTTCAATTTGCCATTTGTTGAGAACTGTGCACCACAGGTATCACATTTGTAGGGTTTCTCCCCAGTATGTATACAGACATGGGTTTTCAAATGACCATTTTCTGAAAACTGTGCTCCACAGGTATCACATTTGTAGGGTTTCTCCCCAATATGAATTCGGACATGGATCTTCAAATGACCACTTTGTGAGAATTTTGCACCACAGGTTTGACATTTGAACGGCTTTTCACCAATGTGCTTCCGAACGTGTTTACACATCAACATTTTGTATGATGTCATCACAGCAATAATGCTTATAAATATGTTGATGTTTTATCACTAGTTTGAACGTATGTAAGCACTGCTCAATAATAACCATACATGCATTATATATGCGTGCATAAACTTTGAAGGCTTTCTCACAAATGTTGTTGTTTATATATAGCCTGAAAACACCATCCTGTTGACCAGTTTGCACATTATGTCTTCTACAGAAAGTGTGTCTCACGCGTCAGTGTGCAATTGCAGCTTTAAAGCACTACTCAGATGAGAATTTCTTCCACGTGTGTCACATCGCGTTTCCATCTGCCTGGGAAACCAAATGAATCTTTGCATCTGCTGCACAACTGTCACTTTAGATTGGCTCCACGCCACAGGAAGAAGTTGTCTCTTTAGATGTAAATGTTATCTCCCGATTGACTTGGTCACGTTTTTTTTGTTCTTGAAGCTACAGATGTTGACATTCAGTGACTTGGCTCAATGTCCCATGTTGTGTTGGTGCATACAACTTGATGTGTTTGAGTCTTTGCAGCGTTGTCACTTCATTGTTGACACTTCTCTCACAAACAGCTTTCAACCCACAATGCAGTGTCCTGTAACAACATAACAGTAATTACTGTTATTAATTAATAATTACTATTACATATGCAGTCAGTGACACAATCAGACGTCACATGGGTCCAGTCCTTTGAAAGGGACTAACTGAATAGATTGGACAATTCCACCAGCATGCAGCAATAAACTGTAAGAAACTGTTTTGTAGGAAAAATCCAGGTAATATCCATTCAGTGAGACTACAAAAAAAAACGTTAAATTTTGTAACATTTTTTTGATAGATATTCTAAAAATGTTTCTGATGCATATAAAGAAGCTTAGTTTGTATAACAAAGTAATATCCGAACCTTCTAATAAAGTATAAGTACGTATGACAAAACAGACAGGTAGAGAGAATGAGTGAGAGAAGATTTACAAAGTCAGCGTGGAAAACAGACAATGATGGTTGAAGGAGAGGAAGAACAAAATCAGGACCGAAAGACAGAGTGAATATAGATCGTGGAAAAAACAGGGATCAGCAGTTGCGAGTAGATAACATTGTGGAAGACTGGGAAAGGTGTATTCTGGAGCACTGGCACAGGAACGAAATTAGTATTGGGGGAGCTGGGAACCGGAGCCTCTGTTAGTCATGACTTTGAAAACTCTTTTGAAGCCACACCGCAATATGTTGAGCTTCTCAGCTCGTTTGATGACATCGGAATATGGGGGGGGGGGGTGCTGTTTTGACAATTTAGCGGTGACGTTCAAAGGCTCAGATTTACTGTGAGGGCAGAACCATATGTCTAACCCTGCTGCAAAATTCCACGGGGGCAGTTGTCACCCTTGCCCCCATGTTCTCGCGTCTATGTTATGGAGAAGGTGGAATGGACTGGGTGATTTTTGTTCAATTATTTGAAATTTACATACATTTCACGAATATTTAGGTAATTGACTAATGTGTACATTTGGTAATAATTGGTTTCATTATTATATAATAACCAATTTCATAGGCTTAAATAAAATGCCCTAATTGACTGGGCGTACCTAGTTTGTACACACTATTTTTTTCTGCTCATGAGAATCTACTTTTATGAGACTCATGTTCATCGTATTATAGGTGATACCACATTTTTCATGGAGCCACTATGATGGAGAACGCCATTTCAACATATTAGGGAGGGGGGGAGAGCATCTGCAACTAATATGCAAACATCTTCACAATGATAGAAGTATGGTCATTCATTGAGATGTGTATGTTGATTTGTTTGTGTTAATTAGCTAATATTAACTTATGTATTTAGTTACTTTTAATAATATGACTTGTTTTTATTATTCATGACCATAATTAATATGTCTGTAAACACTAAACAAATTATTGAAGTAAATACAAAAGTTATGACATTTTAACAAAACGGCCATTAAACAATTAGTGTATATAATTTAGTCTATACACTGTAGTAGTAATAATAATATAGATATACATATATAATGTGTTACCCCAATATGGACTTGCATTGTCCAGGATGTATTTCCATTTCCCTCTACTGCTATGACATATCAGGTGATGTACAATACTGGGCCAAAATAATGGGCCTAGAGGACCTGAAGTCCTTTGGACTATATTGTGAGTTTGTAATTATGAATGAAATATTTTTTGGTGAGTCATAGTTACAGATCATTAAGAGTTATGATGGAAGTAAAGTGTTGACATGTTTAGTAACTCTCTAGACTATATGCATGCCAGTTAAGATACACCTGGAAATCAGATCTGGGGTGGAAGTACTCGCTACTCGTGTACATTTTTTAAGTACTCGTACTCATAAAACTTATGGGTCATGGACTCGTACGCATAGTCATTGTACTCAGATTTTATGAGTACATTACGAGTACATCTGAGTACTTTCTCAATATATACAGAGGAAAATGTATTTATCTGTAGTTATAAAATTAAACTTTCCTGAAATATTTAAATGTTCAACTATTTTTAAATACTGTGTTATTTCTGATAGAATACCACCTTACCATCCCTAGACATAGTACATCCTCTTTCTCTGATAGCCATGACTATGATACCCAAACATGGCAACAGGCAGCATCTTTTCCCAGTCAGAAACACCCTGTTAAGCAAACAATAATTGTAGGCTATGAGTTCAGATCATAAACCTGTTTGTTTAATTAAGCCACCAGGATGTCCATAAAGAACTAATTAGTAGTTAACCCACCAGTTAGACAGGACATGCCTTTGATGTAGTCTGGAGACCATGCCACTTGGCACTGGCTGACAGTGCTAACTGCTAAGAACAAGAACTGCCAATCTTCCTCTGTAGAAGTACAGTGGCTCAAGTCAGACTGTCTCCTACACCAGTATAATCCAGCAGCCTGGCTAAAAAGTCCAAAGGGGATTTTCAGCCTGTATATGGACATGTGCTAACCCTCTCAACAACCAGTAGTCTATGATCAGAAAATATAAATTGCAAATTTCTAATCTCAGCAAAAAAATGATCAACTGCCATTGCATATTCATTTGTGCTGAGTTATATCAATTAGATTAATTAATAATAAAAAAAATACGTTATTGTTTAATATATATTTTTTTTTTAATGTACTCGTCCTTTTACTCGTACTCGTGAGAATGTACTCGTACTTGTATTCATATTCATCTTTTAGCAATGTAATCGTATTCATACAAATCCATTGTCAAAGTACTCGTACTCATACTCAAGAACATGTACTCGGCCACAGGTCTGCTGGAAAAAAGTATTCGAGTAGACCATTTCGTGAGTATTGTATGTAATAATAAATATTATTAGTTAATGTGTTATTAAAAAACTATATCGGATTTTATCCCGATACTCGAGTTGGTGAGCTGCAATATTGCATGTAGCACAGTAAAACATTGTATAAGAAAATGCACAAGCATTATCTGTTCTCATTTTGCCCTACCACCCTCCCCCAGAATGGGAAGAAGAAAGAGACGAACTATGATAAAACGTTATTTATTAACAAGGTACATATGCATAGCATGCATTTTGACTTAAAAACAGTACTAATGACATAATACTGATATAACTGGAGTGACGGAATAGCTGCAATATGTGTAGTAAAACATCTTAATAATATTCCTTTTAATTTTTGGCTAAATATGCTTTAACCTTTTTGAATATACCTATGTTATTTTACTTTATATATATTATTTTATACCTAAGTTATTTTATTTTAATCCTAGGTCATATCTTTATATTACATTGATAATTATGTCTACTGCTGTTTTAAAGTTCCCCAGGTTCTATCAGTGCAGTATGGATTCCCATTACACATTAGTTACAGCCCACTGTATGACACTGGGAAAATTAGATTAAAACCTACATGCATCTGTCTAGTTTAACAGGGGTTAATGCTGTCTGTTGACACAAGCCTCTGCCAGTGACCAATTACAGATTAGTTACAGTTTCCATCAAGCAATAGCAGGCAGAGAACCTAGGCTCCACAGTGGGGTGGTGCTTGTGTAATACACAATCAATTGGCACTCTGGCAACTAAGATTTATATGCAAAATTACTGAAAAAGTGGCTGAATGGTTTCTGAGCTATGGCAGCTAACGGCCGACGCAGAATGATGGCAATAGTCTGTTGGACCTTTGGCCCAAAGGACTAAAATGGAGGACATGAGCACCAAAAAACAGTGCTTAAAATGAATAAAAACTGTCTTAGAAGGTAGTCAAGATACATCTAAACGTAAAAGTAAAGAAGAAGATAAGATCTCTTTATCACTGTTATGTGGCGCAATGCCAAGTGTAAGTAGTCAAAGTTCATGATGCTACATGGTATATTTTAACTAAAATAAAATTAGAATGTGAAACCCTTCTGAATCAGAATCCAACCAAGAGACTTTTAAAATGTTAAGAATGATCAGAGCACTCTGGACCTGAAATGGTAGACACCGTAATTTACGTTATCCACCACAACCACAATTTTCCACAACAACAACAGTAAACAGACAGGACATGTTTTGGTGTCTCTTCTTTCTTCTTGGGCCTAAGATACAGCACAAATGTTATCAATAGGAACTGTCCACAAAGAAGCTGGTGATGAAGTAAATATAGTGTAAGTTACAGGAAAACAATTTGGCCAAGTATTGTGCAACTCCACATATGTATTTAATAAACATTCAATAAAATGCGAAAAAAGTTATAAAACCAACCAGTAAATGTAGTATAATCAAATAATTAGGTCACTGAGGAGGGGAGAGGGACGGAAGGATGGAGGGATAGTTAGGGAGAGAGGGGAGGGATGGACGGAGGGAGGGAGAGAGAGGGAGGGAGGGAGAGAGGGAGTCTCAGGGAGAGAGCATCTGCAACAAATATACAAACATCTTCACAATGATAGAAGTTATGGTCATTCATTGAAATGTGTATGTTGATTTGTTTGTGTTAATTAGCTAATATTAACTTTTTTATGTAATTACTTTTAATAATATACTCACTTGTTTTATTATTCATGACCATAGTTAATCTGTCTGTAAACACTAAATAAATTATTTAAGTAAATACAAAAGTTACGGCATTTTACCAAAATGGCCATTAAACAATTATTGTATATAATTTTAGTTTATACACTGTAATAATAATATAGTTATATATATATATATATATATAATGTGTTACCTCAATATGGACTAGCATTGGTCCAGAATGTATTTCCATTTCCTACTAATGCTATGACATATCAGGTGAACCACAATACTGGGCCAAAAAAGAAGACATGAGCACCAAAAACAAAAATTCTTTAAATAAATGAAAAACTATCTTAGATGGTAGTCGAGATACACCTACGCCTAAGCCAAGATACATCTACACCTAAAATTAAAGAAGAAGATAAGATTTCTCCTCAAGTTATGTGGCGCAGTGCCAAGTGTAAGTATGCTGATGTATGCTAGTACCTCATCAGAATCCAACCAAGACTTTTAAAATGCTAAGAATGATCAGAGTACTCTGGACCTGAAATGGTGGACACCGTAATTTACGTTATCCACCACAACCACACTTTTCCACAACAACAACAGTAAACAGACAGGATGTGTTTTGGTGTCTCTTCTTTCTTCTTGGGTCTAAGATACAGCACAAATGTTATCAATAGGAACTGTCCACAAAGAAGCTGGTGATGAAGTAAATATAGTGTAAGTTACAGGACACCAATTTGGCCCAGTATTGTGCGACTCCACATATGTATTTAATAAACATTCAATAAAATAAGAAAAAAAAGTTATCAAAACCAACCAGTAAATATAGTCAAATAATTAGGTTACTGAAAGGTTTCACATGAAAATTGTAAATGTTAAGGGTACACCTCCCTCCTGGGTGCATACAAATATGTACTGGGCCCTCAAAGACAGTAGAATAGAAAAAATACTTAAATTCGGAAAAGTAATCCTGTAAATAGACCAAATGTAGTCTAAATCTAACATCAGACATAAAATGTCATGTCATGGTCATATCCATCTCAAGGTCACGCCATATTGAGGTCAACTTTGGGGAGAAGTATTTTTTACTAATATTTTTGACAAGTTGTTATCGCAGTTTTTAACTGCATTTCAACGCAGTGATCCAGCCCCTAGTAGGAATGTATGCTGCACAGCAGGTCACAATTTTTTTTTTTTTTCTAAAAATTCTAATTGTCATAATTTTTGACTGAATGAAGATATTTAAATTATGTAAATGGTATCTTAGTTCTTATTATTCAACCTACAATCGACGTGCACCAGGGCAATTCCATGTAACTTTGGACATGACACTGACAAATAAATCTTCCCATATTGACAATTTATTACTTGTATTGTATTATATACATGTCGGGTGTTATAAAAATTACACACAAATGCTACTTGGTAATTACGAATAGGATCATTTGGAATCATAGCTTTTATTTTTAAATTTTATCTCTGAAACTTACCACAAACACTAGGCCCATTTCCATTTTAGCATTATAGTGAACCAAGTTAAGTAATAAATATTTTGATGAAGAGGATAGTGGCAATTAGAAGTGCACCGCTAATATTCATCTATGTGTTATCCACATTTGTGCATCTTGTCAGATGTGCTACAGGCGGCCGTCACGTAACTGGTGAGTGACGAATATGTGAATATTTTAATCTCATACTTGAAAGCATGAAGGGTATTCACAGAAAGTTTTGATTCTCCTTCAACTAGCTTAGTTTTAAGTAAAACAAAACTCACAGCTATGCCTTATAGAATTTATGCAGTCTGAGCTTAAAATGTGTAACATGAGTGACAATGTGTAACGTGAGTGACAATGTTTAACATGAGTGACAATGTGTAACATGAGTGACAATGCGTAACGTGAGTGACGTCCTTAGAATCATACCAGTTCTGGTTGGTGATCTGGTGATTCTGAATATATAGATAGCTTGAAACTAGTAACCTATGGTAATCATATTAATTAATGCGCTCATCCATAATCATATTGTTGTGAGGTTGTAACGTGAGTGATGTAACGCGAGTGATGTAACGCGAGTGATGTAACGCGAGTGATGTAACGCGAGTGATGTAACGCGAGTGATGTAACGCGAGTGATGTAACGCGAGTGATGTAACGCGAGTGATGTAACATGCGTGACGTAACGTGAGTGATGTAACGTGAATGACGTAACGTGAGTGATGTAACGTGAATGACGTAACGCGAGTGATATAACGTGAGTGACAACATTTTTTCTCTCTGATGTGCAGTTGGTGTCTAAAATATAACACAGAAGGAAGTTAAACTGTACTTGTCGTTTAGCTTAAATTCACACCTAAACAAATCGTTAGGTGCTTTTCTGCTAAGGCCAATAGTTTTAGGAGAATTTATCTGCAAAGTTGATGGAAAAACACTGGTGTCTTTTTTTCATAACGTGAGTGACAACCACTAAATTTAAATGTTTTATGTTGATCAATAATATTTTCAGATATGATGTGTTGAAAGACCCAAGAAAGTATAAATGTAATGTGAGTGACGGTGGAATCGCCCACCATTATAAATATGGTAAAGCTAAAAGCTATTATTTATATTTTGCAGGTTCTTTACATTGGTTATAATTGTATTTCCATCTTTAATAATCTATGATTGTCTGTTATATAAATATAGAATTATAACTTACCAACAAACCACGCCGCATGAAAAGTATGACACTGGATCTCAAAGTGGCATCTGTCACCCATTTATCATTATTTATTGTGCACGAGCACGAGGACGTCAAGAGAATTATAAAAGTATTTGAAATACTTTTGAAAATATTTGCATTTGACATAAACAAAATGTATTTGCATTTAAATACTTTTAAATGTATTTGACCCCATGTCTAAGAGCAGAATCATAATTATGTCTACCTCCGCAGCTAAATTCCAAGGGGCACCAGTCTCCCTTGCCGCCCATGTTCCCGCATCTATGCTCTGGAGAGGGTAGAGCAGACTGGGTGATTTTTGTTCAATCTTCTTTGAACAATTAGTTGAAATTGACATACATTTCACAAATATTTTAGGTAATTGACTAATGTGTATATTTGGATAATAACTGGTGTCAATATTATATAATAAATAATTGCATAGGCTTAAATAATGCCTAATAATTGACTAGGCCAACTTCGACTCTAGATACATGTTTGTAAAAATAACCAGGAGTTTGTTTTACAATGTCAAAAATTGCACTAATGTAATTGCCTTTAAGAAAAGGTATAGATCACTACTGGTCAGTAAATACAATATATAGTACATTTTATTTTATCGCTATAATCATATTCAAATCTTAATTTTGTATAAAGTATTCTTACATCAACGATACTTATTCCTATTGGTCAATAAATACATTATGTACTCTTCGAATTCTTAAAAAAAAATATATATATATATATATTTTTTTACTCATTTGTTATACATCATGTTCAAATCCTTTTATGTGTCAAATTGTTCTACATCAAAGATACTTGTTCCTGTCTGATGTCATCAAGTCTGCATTGTCTATAATTAGTAAAACATGCTTATTAGCATGTATAAGTCCTATGTTAAAATAAGGAGTATTAAATTATACTTCATGTACCTCATTCGTCAAATTATCTTTTAAATTAAGTACATGTATTATGGAAAGGGAAATGCTAACTATAAGTATTGCACTTCTTGCATTTTTCCTTTCAACATTTCAATATATTATATACTATATTATTTATTATTTAGTATGCATTATAGGAATTATGCTGTATATGTATGTATGTATGTTATGTTGAATAAAATTCAATTCAATTCAATTCAATGACCAATGATTGCCAATGGCAATGACAGTCAATGACAATGTTCACCTCATCAACATTGGTTATAATTGTATTTCCATCTTCAATGATCTACATGATTGTTTGTTGTACAACTATACAATTATCACTTACCAACAAACCACGCTGCATGATAAATGTAACACTGGATCTCAAAGTGGCATCTGCACTGCAGTAAAATATTGTGTTCTGTACATGTAAGTTGATATCACCCGTTTATCGCCCACTTGGCACATCTGAAAAAAAGTAAAGCCAAAGGTTCACTCAACTAACATATGCCAGTAATATAAAGGGTCACCATGTACATATAAGCCACACAGTCACATATTGACCAACGCCAACCCAAAGTTAGATATGCAAGCCCAACAATGCGCTATGCGGAGTCGAACGATTAAACATTAATTGTACTCACTGGTCTGCGAAACCACCTCGATCGTCTACGCACCGTGACGTGGCGCCACTGTTTGTCACAAATCTCGACTAATATAACCAGACTCCGCAAGGCAGAGACACCGCGTGTAGCTTTGACCGGGAGGCTTGTTTTTCACTTATGAAAAACTAACAGGCGGTTTTAAGCCACGCCCCATTTGCTGGTCATTGGTTCGTCGAAAAATCAACACGGATGCGCGTGTATATGTACGTTTGCTTTTCGTTGGTCGCCCATTTGCGAAGTCGAATGTTGAATATTTAACAAATATTAAGAACAATGTCGGATAGCGAATTATGCACTGGAGTGATTTGTTTGTCTAATGTAGGCACCGCCTTTGTATCGCTACACATTATGTGCGTCGGGCATTCATAATATTTTGCTATGCGCTACACTACAGCCTACACTCTTTTCAAAAACTCTGACGTTTTAATACTTTAGTTTCCTTAGCGATGATAAATATGCCATGCTTTTAAGAAAATTGACCCAAAATGTTAACAAAAGTCATATACTTGTATACAGATGAC
Source organism: Paraescarpia echinospica (assembly GCA_020002185.1). NCBI lineage: Eukaryota > Metazoa > Annelida > Polychaeta > Sabellida > Siboglinidae > Paraescarpia > Paraescarpia echinospica. The sequence continues at coordinate 52,195,838 of CM034534.1, read as the reverse complement.
TTGGTGGTTTTCTATCTCTCCAATGTAAGCCTGAGGGAGTTGTTATTAGTTTGTGAAACTGTTGTGGTTATTTAATTAAATTGAACTATGAGAGAAGCATGATACTGATAAGCAGAAGACGGTAAAAGTATGAAGAATGTATACCCTCTTGCATCTAAGCTAAATGGGGAGAACTTAGCTAAGTTAGTATCAAATACCTAGGTCATATTATATGTCCCACTTTTAGTTTAATTATAATATGCTTTCTAATATTAATATCGGCTTTTTTAACTGTTACATGTATATTTTAATATATGAACCAATATATGTTTCGCCATATGTAGTTTGGTCTGAAGTAAATAAGTGAATTGAATATAAGTGTGCATAACTAATAACACTTGAGATTCCATTTGTGCCTGAAAGATTCGCATTTCCAGTTCACCATTAAATATTTGCCTGTTTAATTGACAAGCAACACTGTGATTGCTTTCTTTTTCTGTGCACGGACAAACCACTACGTCCATGACAATGTTGTGTACTCTATTCGCCAGGCTTATATAAAGCATGACAACCTGATTTATATAAGTTACTAATTATTTGTTTGTCCACGACAGCTATATAATACGCATTCTGTGGTGTTACATCAATTAAGTCACACTAAATCACCCATGTCGCCCTTAAATTACATTAGAGGCCCATTATCAAACCTTCATACATGTTAATTAGTACGAGTGTGTCCACGGAGCGTTTAACTAATGTTGAACTTTCATCCTACTCCAGTAGCACTACCATTGCTGTTATGCACTATGACAAATAAACAATATTTTTTGTTATAAAGCATTATATTTTGATACACGACAAAATGACACAAGCGACAGACGCACCCTGCTCCTAATAAACAATCACGAGCGCGCTGGGCATGGCTTAATAGCGCCTGTTTTTTCATATGTGAAATGCAAAGGCGCTGCCGGGGGCAAAATATCAGCGCCATTCGTTCTCATTAATAAATTATTGTGGTCGTCGTTTAAATTCCCATTACAAAGTCCAGCCGAACATTGTGACACATTATCATAGGGGGAGCTTAATTCGAGCCACCCCCATAGTGTTACTTTGTTAATACTGAAATTAGTATACCTATCAACTTTTTTTAATTCCGGGAGATTCATCAGTGGTTCAGCACGTTTCTCGTATCGCGCTGTCACGGACGATGACATCGGAAGACGGGGTGTGATGTTGGATATTTTTGACCTGGAACTTCAGCGGTTCAGATTGTCTCAGCACATCTTCCGTGGTATCACACTGTCTCGGATGATGACATCGGAAGACGGGGGTGGGTTATTGGAGATTTTAAGCGAAAGTCGGGAAGATCTGCCCATATTCCGGGAGACCGGGAGATACACCAAAACTCAAGGAGGTTCCCGGAAATCCCCGGGGAGTTGGCAGGTATATACTAAGCTCATTAACTGTCAGGAACATCCTGTTGAGGCAAAGGACTCCTGAAACTTTAAGATACTACTGGGCCGTGTCCAATGCTCATAGAGCAACCACCAGCCATTGGCGCGATGCCCAGAGGGATTTGACGATTATTCGACAGATACAGATACACAGCTGTATTGTGGCGCAGCGGCTTCTGCGCCGGATATCCTAAATCAGGTTAAAACCTTTGTAGATTAAAATGCTCCTCGGGTGCTCCTTGAATACTGCTGTCACCACAACTGTTTAATATATCCCGACGCTAGCTTCGTTAATATAGCTGACCTTCTGAGCGTTGAAAGGAATCCAAACAGGAAAATCGCGTAATCGCTACAACGGACATTTAACTGTGGCGAAGTTGTTTTTGTTGTTCTCATTCATCGTTTACGACATTGGCCCTGTTTGCTTGGCCGATGTCGCTGTTAGAAATTAACCGCGGACTGGCTTCTGCGTCTTTAAAAAGAGGGTTGCAATGTATACATAATTAGAAATGTAGGCGATCACCCACACTCAAACGAGCTGTCTTCTGTCTTACAAACATACACGCACGCACGCACGCATGCACGGACCCATGCACGTGCTTGGTACCATTGGCATAGCGCTACCATCAAAACGACGCGGTACAAATTCCTCCGAGGAAATAGGCGTTGTTGCGCTTACATTTATCCTGGCGTTAAATAATATCCGGGTGACGTTTCTGCGCGTGCGCGTATCTAGGGGAATACAGCTACAATTGTCGCGATTTCATTTATTCGGGCGTTATGTATGTTTATAATATATATATATACATATTATGTATGTATATATTTATATATATGTCTATATATATATATACATCAATTATAAAATGTTTTCTTCCCACAGACATAGACGACAATTTCTGTCGTAAAACGTTTTCTTTCCACGCACACGGGACGTGACTTCCTGCTATACTTGTCACAAATCTGAAACAGCAAATTATAATTATGTACTCTAACTATAACGCTCGTATTACGATAACAAACGAAACATGTTTAACTACTGGATATTATTCATCACTATGTGATCTACTGGTGCCAAATATTATGCCTTACATATGCACATAAACTTCGCCCGGATAAAATTTAACGCCCGGATAAATGTAAGCGCGACACCGTATCTCGAAAGCGCTCGGCGATGATGTTTGCAACCTAGGAGACGACGTACGCACTGTGACGTCACCACGAGACGGCCGACGCACCATCATTAGCGAGTCGCCGCCGCATTTCTGGCGACGTCATAATGATGGCGAATTCGGTAATACAAGCAAAGCATGTACATTCCCATGCTATGATATAAGCTAACCGGACGGCGCCTTACATCTTTTACATATTCTTACAGGTCCTTTTCTGGTTTCTATGCTGTACTGCCTGTTATCAACTCTAAGATTAATCGTCGGTTCGGCCTGTGGGCAGGCGTCAGACGAATTCCGTGATATCGCACGGACAATAATTGGCCCGCTCTCACAAAATCAGGCGAAAGTCGCACAGATCGGTTTCGCGCTAGCAGCCAAAACATGAATTTGGGGGTCATTTCGTCGATTTTGAGATGGAACTGGAACTGTATTGTTTAATATAATTTTCTATTTTGTAAAGTGTGCGGCTCAAAAACATAATGTTGTTTTATTCGACACCTACCACTCATTTTGGTAAAACAATGACCAGCTAGCTGAATGAAAAAAATAGCACGATTTGAGCGCGCCGCCGCGAGCGTTATTCTGCGTTCCAGTGGGCTCGTTTATATCGTAAACACGACACGAACTGGAAAGTTCACGGGCTCCTCGAGTTTACCACTTGTACCTTTATGCAACTGTGTCAAGTAGGGGTTACGAAGTCGTATTCTCGGTCTACATGAGGTGATTGGAACGCAGCTACTTGACCCAGCTGCATAACTTATTTACAAGTAAACTGGAGGTGCTCGTGAATTTACCAATTCGCCAAGTCGTGTTTACGATATATAAACGAGCCCATTGGATGGCAGCATTATACGCCGCGGAATCTCCGAGTTCATCTCAGGTTGTCAAACAATCATAGCTCATGAATTCATGCAAGTTTTTAGCTTGATATGAATCTAATTATGGGTCGAGCTTCGCAGATAACACAACTGTTGAAAAAAGCTTCGAAATGTGGTATTCGTGACAGATCAGCGGTGCGGGAAGTGATAGAAGATTTCTTCTGTCTGCCAACTTCGGAACTTGACAGCGACGACGAAATAAGAGACATGGGCACTGACAGCGACGATGAACTTGTGTTGAACCCGATATCAACAACAACAAGTGCTGACCGTGCCACTCCCGTGGCTTCCGCTAGCACTGCGGAAGTTTATGTTGGCGGTGATCACAGCGAGGTTGACCCGGTGTAGTAAGTTGAAAACACTACCCCTCGAAAACACTACGGTTGTGTTTTGAGCGTACCCTCAAAACATTACTGTTAAGCTCAAAACACTACGCTACCCCTACACCCGATTTTTAAATTTCTATGTGTTTGGGGTCATCCATAGAGTACGTCTCGCTTGATGGGAAGTCGATCAATAGCTAAAAACAAAGCTACTGTAACCAGACTGATTTTTTAAATAGAGTACGTCTCGCTTGATGGGAAGTCGGGGTGACCGGACAAGCGATCAATAGCTTTATATGGGGTAGGATAAAACAAAGCTACTGTAACAAGACTGATGTTATTAATAAACCTCGTCGTTTAGTTCATTGAGTGCACGAGTGCGAGGACGTTAGCGTCTATTTTTTATTTCTTTATTGCCGGCGGCGGGAACGTGGGGGGTAACTCCGAGTGATGTGCATTTTTGAAATATTGTGGGAGTGAGAGAAGTTAATGGCTGCCGAGATGGACTTGAGGCTCATATATCCTAACCAATCCTGCGAATGGATTCTACAGAAATTATGGAAATATTGGCAGCATAGTAAGATATGTTCGAACGCCCAGTCAGAAGCCTATGATTGTGTGCGTGTGCGTGTGCGTGTGCGTGTGCGTGTGCGATTCCAACCTTATCTAATAATAACAATAACCCTAACCCCATTGGATAATTACATTTAACACTAACTATTTATTCCCCGTGTATGATTGGTTCCAACAATTAAACTAAACTCAATCACATCTGACTCCAACCATAACTCATAATAATTGTAACCTTAATTAATAAGGATATATGCTATATATAAATATATATATATATATATATAATATATATATATATGTATATTCATTAGGACTAGGGTTATTATTACAATTAGTTATATTTGTAGACAGTTATGAAGGTTAGGTTTATATATATATATATATTCATTAGGGCTAACGTTTGTATTATAATTCGTTATATTTGTAGTTAGTTATGAAGGTTATATTATATATATATATATATATATATACAACTACAATAATAACGTTAGCCCTAATGAATACTTATTTTATTCACCTCGTCTGATTATCACACTAACTATTTATTGCCGTAGTATGTCTGATTCCAATGATTACGCTATGACTAACCCTAACCCCTACCATAACTAACTAAAACCATAACTACTTATAATATTTACATTCAGCTTAATTAATAGTGTTATGATATTTCACACTAACTATTTATTCCTGTTGTCTAATTGGTTCCAACAATTACTGACTCGACCCTAGGGCATAGAATGATTTCCAAAGGTGACTGATTTATGCTTTTAAAACATATTGACGGTAGTGTTTTGAAATTGGGTAGTGTTTTGAGCGTACATGGGGTAGTGTTTTGAACTTAACAGTAGCATTTTGAAGGTACGCTGAAAACTCTACGGTAGTGTTTTGAAAGTACGCCAAAAACACTAACGTAGTGTTTTCAGCGGGGTAGTGTTTTGAGCGTCCTACACCGGAATCTCCGAGTTCATATGTGGTTATCAAGTTAAACATCGTTGCAACGTCTAGCGTCGCGCATTGAATTCAAGCAAGTTTTTAGCTTTATATGAATATAATTATTGATCGCAAGAAAGACATAGACATGCTAGAGGAGAGTGACTAAAATGATACCAAAACTGAGAAATCGTACTTATGAAATACGCTTAAACGAACGTGGTTTGACAATACTAGAGCCCAGGTGATTGAGAGGAGATCAGATACAAGTTTTTAAAATATTGAATGGTTGTAAACATTTTGATAGAAATATTTGTTTCTCAGTTAAGAAAGATAGAAGGACTAGGGGACATGAAGTTACATTGGTAATGGAGCAGTGTAGATTAAATACAAGAAAGTTATCATTTTCACAAAGGACTGTATATGATTGGAACATATTATTTGCTGATTGTGTGGGTGCTAGTAGCGTGAATATGTTTAAAAATAAAATTTACACATACCTCAGAAGGGCGGGATACACGTAGATAAAAGGGCTGGACTTTTGAAATGCCAAAATGCTTCCTTGTCCACCTGCTGTCTAGAGTTAATTATCTGAGTGGCAATCTTGTAAAATTTTGTTAAATGATGATTGCGAGGAGACAGCCGCGGATGGCGCACATCGCGAAGAAGAGGATGCGATGGATCGGGCAGCGAACATGTTTGAATGTGTTAAAATTCCGTAGAACTCGGAATCAATTTATTTGACCTATAAATACGATACAAATACAATGAGTAACGTAAGAGAGACTCCTATTAAGACTTACAGTATCGCTAACACAGGAACCACCCCATAAATATAATCAACACCAACATGTGCATGACACAAATCAGAACAGCATATTACTTGTTTTTATAGTTGCTAATCACTCAATGTATCAACAGACTTACATAATACTAGGATTTATTATATGTACTGGTGTACACATCGGCGTACATGTGGATAGTTAGGTATGCATTTCAATACATATTACGAATTACAAATAAACCAATCTTATGAATATGACAACATGAATCATAATTTAAAATAAAGCAATTTCTTTGTGTATATTGAAAAAACATGTAGTCTGTGGGTGTAAATTTTATTTATGATAATACTTGGTGTATTGTTAACTGTCTCTACTATGTTGTGTCTAATGCATTTTTTGGTAAATTCATGTTTGAATCTGGACATATACAGATTATTTCTTTCACGTTTGCAGTGCTGAGGAATATCATATATATGTGTATTTGAAAAAAACATTGAAGTATTGGGGTAAAATATTGTTAATTTATTTATAGTAAAATTTGAATTATTGAATTTTATAAATGTAATCCAACTTTAGCAACTGAAGTCTTTTAAAAATAGGACTTGTGTGAGCATTATATTTACTTAATGATATTATTCGTATTTTTTTTTCTTTCAGTAATTTGAAAATAATTTACACATTCAATGTATGTGTAACACAGCCCCATCTACTTTCTTTTGAGGCATATCAAAAATCATCAATTTAGTCTTTTTGACATTTAGTGACAGTTTATTAGCTTTCAACCTTCAACCTTATAAAACATGACAGCAAGAGTTTTTATGCGTATGTTCGAAGCAAACAGAAAGTTCAGGATAAGGTCGGTCCTCTAGAAGATAGTGCTGGAAATAAAATAACAGAAGGATTCTTAATGGCAGAAGACCTGAATGAGTATTTTAGTTCAGTGTTTACCAGAGAAGACACTAGTTCCCTGCCAGTACCAGAGGCTAAGTTCAAGGGGGCAGAATCAGACTATTTAAGACAGTGAATTGTAACCCCAGAAATGGTAGCTAAGAAAATTAGGGCTATGAAGTATAATAAATCACCTGGAGTGGATGGTATTCCACCCAAACTACTATTGGAAATCGTAGAACAAATTAGCATACCGCTTGCAACAGTTTTCAACTTGTCATTAGAAGAGGGAGTAGTTCCTTTAGAATGGAAAGAAGCAAACATTATACCGTTATTTAAAAAAGGTTCGAGAAACAAGTCAAATAATTATAGACCAGTTAGTTTAACATCGGTGATTTGTAAATTATTAGAAAGACTAATTAAAGATCACATGGTGGATTTTCTTGTTAAACATAACTTGATAAACCCATCTCAACATGGGTTTCTAAAAGCGAGGTCATGCTTAACAAATATGTTATGTTTTTTGGAAGATATCACTAAGTGGGTAGATGATGGATCACCAGTAGATATTATCTACCTAGATTTTCAAAAACCTTTCGACAAAGTGCCACACCAAAGATTACTGCTTAAACTAAAGGCCCATGGCATAGGAAATGGTATAATTAACTGGATAGAAAAATGGCTGATTGACAGAAGACAACGGGTAGTTGTTGATGGAGAAGCTTCAAACTGGAAATCAGTTTTGAGTGGGGTTCCACAGGGATCAGTACTGGGACCTATATTATTCTTAATATATATAAACGATTTGGACGATGATATAGCTAGCAAGGTGTTGAAATTTGCAGATGATACAAAAGTGTTCAGAAGGATTAAAAGTGATGGAGATAGACAGCATTTACAAGATGATCTTGACAGGTTGATCAAATGGTCTGAAAAGTGGCAAATGATGTTCAATTTTGGGAAATGTAAATGCCTTCACACAGGACATGGGAACGAATATGTAGAATATACAATGGGAGGAACTGTACTAAGTACTACTGTAAAGGAAAAAGACTTAGGGCTGACAATTAGTGCTGACATGAAGGTTTCAGAGCAGTGTGGAATTGCAGCTTCAAAAGGAAATCAAATCCTTGGATTGATTAGGCGAAATATAGCATATAAAGAAAAAGAACTAATAATACCACTGTACAAAACAATAGTTAGGCCTCATTTAGAATATTGTATACAAGCGTGGAGGCCATACCGCAAGAAGGACATAGATATGCTAGAAAGAGTACAGAGGAGAGCGACTAAAATGATACCAAACCTGAGGGATCTTAGTTATGAAAAACGCCTAAAAGAATGTGGTTTAACAACACTAGAGACCAGGAGATTGAGAGGAGATCAGATAGAAGTGTTTAAAATATTGAATGGTTATGAAAATATTGATAGAAATATGTTTTTTTCAGTTAAGAAAGATAGAAAGACTAGAGGACATGAAGTTACATTAGTAAAGGAGCAGTGTAGATTAGACGTAAGAAAGTTCTCATTTTGACAAAGGACTGTGAATGAATGGAACAGATTATCTGATGATTGTGTGGGTGCTAGTAGTGTGAATATGTTTAAAAATAAAATCGACACATACCTCAAAAGGGCTGGATATATGTAGATAAAAGGGTTGGACTCTCGATAAGCCAAAGGGCTTCCTTGTCCACCTGCCATCTAGAGTTAATTCTCTGGATGGCAATCTTGTTAAATCTTGTTAAATCTTGTTAAACCAATTGCTAATATTTGATAGTTCTTTGTTAGTATTTTGACTTAGCATTTTGCCTTCAGAATCGTTACATGTATTTAGTGTACTAGTGAGGGTGGTGTCTTCAGTATAAGTTATGAATTTGAAAAAGTCACTAGAAAGAGCTATGACATTTATGTATATAATAAATAAGAGTGGCCTTAAACTTGAACCTTGAGGGACACCAGTGTTGATGACTATTTCCTTAGACTTAACATTTTCAATTTCAACGTACTGCTTACGATTTTTTAAATAACTCTTACAAAGGACCAGAACCTTGTCATTTAAACCGTAGTAATGTAACTGCTGTACCAATATATTGTAATCAATTGTGTCAAATGCTTTTTGATAAATCCAGGTATGTATTTATTGGAGTAACCAATTGATCAAGTTCTTGTATAATTCTGTTTATAATTTCGAATATAGCAAGCCCAGTAGAATGTTTCTTTTTAAACCCATATTGGCTACTGTAGTGTAACGCATTAGAATGGAAGTAATCGTGAATTTGATCAAACATACCCTTTTAAAACAAAATTGAAATCACCGACAGGATAGAAATAGGATGATAATTGTTAAAGTCAGAAACATCACTTTTTTTAAAAGGGTATGAATTTTGGAATTTTTTATTTGTCTGGAAATATATCAGTTATTATTGATTGATTAATAATTAGAATGACTGCATTGCTGAGATCATTTTTTTATATCAATTTTAGTAATTGTGTTGATATACCGTTTTTGCACAACTTGATTTTGGAGGTAAACGATTAGTTATATTAACAGTAGTTTCCAGGTCAATTGGGTTAAAGCTGAAGGTGTGAAATATCGGGTTTTTCAGGTAATCTTTATATGATTTACCTCCACTTGTAATTGTTTTAGAGGCTTTGCTTGTTCGTTAAATGGTTTATTAAATTATCATCGTCAAAGTATGGTGAATGTTGAAATGGTTCAGTATTCCCATCTTCATTCATTTCATCCGTTTTTAATATGTGATGGAGATAATTATTTTATAGACCACCAAATTGCGCTAAGAAATAATTGTTATCAATCATATTAGAAAATTAGATAAACGTTGTGAAAGAGATGCATAAGCCATACATACGGTTGATGCGCTGCAGTTTGGCTGTTGCCGGGCTTTGCGTGTAAAATAATCAAAATGTCATTGATTTGAATTTTATAAAGTGTTCGTGTTTCTATACACTGAATTGTGAATATCCAAGGAATATGTGCGGGACATTTGCGAATTGTTTGTGCCGTGGATCTTCAGTTTGTATCGACTTTTATATTGAGTTTTACAGTGGCAACTGTGATTAACCAAGCTTGACCGGAACCGGTTTCCAACCTACATTACCTGGACGTCTATGCTCTGGCTGCCAGTGACCGGCGAAGCATGTCGTTGTCCAGGACGTTTCATCTCGGCCTGCGACACTGCCGTCAACAGCCTAGCCAACCCTGGACAACAACAATACGGACGCTGAACTTGTGCCGACCACCGACCAGGCGCGGGACATCAGCCGGAACGAGGCGTATCAGGCCAATAACCACGCTTGGGCCGTTGAATGTGAGACCTGGTAATTGTAAACAGCGAGGTGTCAACAAAGCAAATCTCACCCAAGTAACACTTGAAAACTGCAGTACGAAATCCATCGCCAGTCATTATACTCCAAATGTGGCTCTGGTTAACTCTAGATCCCTACGCAATAAAGCGACGACTATAAGCGAGTCTATTGTTGAGCGTAATTGGGATGTGCTAGCAATCACAGAGACGTGGCTTAAGAAAAACGGACACGATGCGATAATAGCCGACGTAACCCTGCCCGGATATACACACCAAAATGTCTTAGGTCTTAGGCGATTTACTCCAAACTGCCCAAACTTAATTGAGCTAACGCATGAGTTTTGTGGAGATTGTTTGTGCGCATGCGTTGTGGATAGTTTGTTTAGTTTTGATTTTGTAGGCAATGCTAGGGATAAAAAGAGAACACTGCTTCATTGATGCGGCACCTAGGGGCTACGTAATGGCCACGGTTTTTGACCGTGTTAGCAGACCTGGTAGGGGTGTGATGTTGATTATATTATTTAATGTTTTGTAAAATGTCATGGCTTGTTTGATAATGCGTCGTCATTCAAGAGTTGGCCATCCAAGGGTGGCTATTAGTTCTGCTGAGTTTGTTTGGCGTTTATGATAATTTTTTTACAAATCTAACTCCTCAGTGTTGTACTCTTTCAAGCTGTTTAATTTGGGTAGCAGTGTGTGGATTCCACATGGAGAGGCATACTCGAATTTTTGGTCGGATTAGCATGTTATAGGCTTTTTCTTTTACATTGGGTTTGCATGGTCCGAGGGTTCGTTTGATCATGCCTAGAACTTTTGACGATTTGGAAGCTATGCCAGTGATATCGGTTGCCCAGGTTAGTTTAGAATCTAATTTTATTCCAAGATATGGGTGGCTAGAGACGGTAGAGAGTGGCACGCCAAAGAGTGAATATGAATGTAGTATGGGATTGGTTTGGTTTGTTATTGGGCGATGCACACATTTAGATATGTTAAATTCCATTTGCCATTTATCAGACCATGTTTGGAGTTTGATCAGGTCAGATTGGAGAATTTCGTGGTCGGTTTCGATGTGATTTTGCGAAATATAATGCTGTCACCTGCAAAGAGACGTACGGGAGATTGGATATTTTCGTTTATGTTGTTTATGTAGAATAAACATAGGACAGTTCCTAGGACTGAACCATGTGGTTCACCAGATGTAACATCTGTTCTGTCCAACAGGGCTCCATTGACTGAGACTCTCTGTTTGCTATTGGATAGAAACGATTTGCTCCAGTTTGGTGTGTTTCCAGTTATTCCATGGAAAGCTAATTTGGATAAGAGGCGTTTATAGGGGACTCTTTCGAAGGCTTTGGCGAAATCAAGTAGGATGACATCTGTTTGTGTCTTTTTGTCCATAGCAGTCATCCAGTCATGGACTGTCTCGATGCTTCTGGTCGTGGCGGTGGAGAGCACTTTTGTTAACAACATCGCTCGACTGCAGAGAATGCACAACTCTGCTGCTAGGTTGATCCTGCGCCGCCCAAGGAGTGACAGCGCCATGCCTCTGTTGTGCATTCTTCACTGGTTGCCAGTAGCATACAGAATCGACTTTAAGCTATTAGTGTTTACATATAAAGCTGTGCATGGCGATGCCCCGAAATATGTATGCAACCTTGTATGCCCATACAAAGCAACAAGAGCACTGCGCTCTGCCAACAATAACATATTTAGGGTCCTGCGAACGGGGACAGTTCATTTGCGGTCGCCGCGGCGACTTTGTGGAACACTTTGCTTAAAGACATTAAAACGTCTGATTGTCTTTCTACTTTCAAGGCACGCTTAAATGCTATTTGTTTTCGACTTTCTTTCTTGTCCAATGTGGCATAGTTTAGTATGTGCATTGGTTAGTTTGATATCTCTGATAAATTAACCTATTTATATATTTATGTTATAACTACATGTACATTAGTTCAGTTAAATGAATTTGCAATGTTTTATTTCTATATAGAACTGTAGCTAAGATCATTATTTTAGTATATTTATTTAATTACTGTATTTATTTGTATTTTACTAATATTAATTTTATAAGAATTGTTTTGTTTAGAAAATGCATGTTTATTTAGCCATCATTGTTACCTCTATCTGGACTCTACATGTTGTAAAGCGCCACGAACAATTTATAATTGGATCTGGCGCTATGTAACATAGAATATATTATTATCATTATGAGTGGCAATTGTACGTCGCGCTACATACAAAACAAAATTGCAACCGAAGTTATCTTTAACAACCATTAATCTACTCAGTTCGTTAACCAGGACTGTTTGAAATTGAACGTGTGGGTTGTCTACAAACCCCCGGTATCTGGTAAGACATCCGGGTTACCATCGGACTTTTTTATTGAGCTCGAACACTTATTCAGCAAAGTGTCTAAACCTGTCGTACCCACCAACATTGTTGGGGATTTCAATATCCACTTTGATAGCGAAACTGAATCGGAACCTCTACGTGATCTTCTTGAGTCGTTTAACCTAACTCAACATGCACTTTCCCCTTCGCACAATAGTGGACATATCCTGGATCTTGTGGTCAGTAATAGTAACAACAGCCTCATCTTTGCCGTCATAGTTCTTCCAGACTCCATTTCTGATCATCATCGTATTGAAATTGCAGTAAACGCACTGGAGCCATCTTCTATGGTATCGACGACTGCAAACGTAACTTTCGGGACACTGATAACTATGCACTGAGAGACGAACTAAAATCTGTTTGTGCTGATATGACATCGTGCTGTAAAGCTATGCAAGTGGATGAATTAGTCGCTACGTACAACACCAATCTAACGGCGCATTGTACGCACACGAAACAACTCAACCCACCCATGGTACAATGCAGACATTGACGATGCCCGTGAGAAGAAACGGAAATTGGAAAATCTTTAGAGGAAAACAAAACTTGAAATTCATCGCCAGTTGTACGTCACTTCAGGTGATGAATACTGGAGAGAAAACATTATATTACCAAGATCGTTTAGAAAACGCTATTGACAACACTGTGTTTCTTCTGGTGAGATCTCTTGGTGGTCACAATTCTCAGCTACATCCGGGATTCAGCTCGGCAGGGGAAGGATGCGAACTATTTTCGAATTTCTTTAGCAACTAAATCGATAAATTGTTGTCAAGCTTACAACCTTGCATAGCAACTGATCTGGCTACATGTGATGAGAAGCAACACTTCGCAGATCCTATATATGTCTTCCATCCTACAACAGCCGAAGAAATCGCAACAATTTTTGCTACCACGAACAACACTTGCGTGCTAGATCCTCCACCTGCCAACCTGCTGAAAGACAATGCCTCCAGTCTTGTGCCCATTGTAACACTGATCACGAATGTATCTCTTGAAGACCCGGTCATGCCAACACTGCTTAAACAGCCGATTGTAGTCCTTTGTTGAAGAAGCCATCGCTTAACAAAGATGTCTTGAATAACTACCGTCCAGTGAGTAATCTCACACATTTGTCTAAAGTAGTTGAGAAAGTAGTGGTGTTTAGAATATCCACACACGTCTCTGATCAGGGAATGAATGACTGCTACCATTCGGCGTTCCGAAAACGCCATTCGACGGAAACGGCTTTACTATACTTTCCCAAAGCCATGGAATCAGCGTCGTAATTGGTGACACATTTTTGGGTACAACGCCTCTGACGTCAGGTGTCCCACAAGGCTCCGTCCTATGCCCACTGCTCTTCTCGTTGTACGTGCAATCAATTGGCGATATCATCACAAAACATGGCCTTTGCTACCACCACTACGCTGATGACTTACAACTCTACTCCCACTTTGATCTCAGTACAACCGCTTACGCTGCTGTTTTACGTCGAATGGAAGCGCGCCTGGATGACATAAAATATTGGATGGCGCCGAACTACATGTGCATGAATGACAGCAAGACGGAATACATTCCAGTGGTGCCTAATTCGCCGGTGCACTTGTGAATGGCAGCGTAATACGCGTTGGTGACTCTACGATTGCAGCTTCACGATGTGTCCGGAATACCTAAAACAACGAAGGAACGCATAGTCAACGCCATAATAACATCGCGGCTGGAGAATTGCAACTCAATCATATACGGAACATCTGCAAACAACATCGCTCGCAAATATTGTTGTTTACGTACAAGACTATGCATGAAAATGCGCTCGTATACTTGCGTGATATCATGTGTCCTTACAGACCCGCTAGATCACTGCGGTCTGCTAACAACAACATGTTGTCCGTAACGCGTACTCGCGTCAAAGCTGGTGACAGTTCATTCGCGGTGGCCGCTGCAACTCTCTGGAACACTCTACCTAATTACATTAAATCTTCGGACACTCTTGGCAATTTTGAATGATAACTAATCTAAAACACATTTATTTATAATATCATTCTAAACGAACGCTAGTAGCTGGTTTGTGACTTTCCTCAGTGATCCGGTGGACTTATTTCTATTAGTATTATTTTAGAACTATTTATTTATTCATTTGATTTTATACTGCTATATTTTAGTGATTAATTTATGCATTGTAATTTATTAATTATGTTATGCTGTACTATGTTTATTTTAAGTAAACATCATACTAACATATTCCAAATATTTTGTTGCCTTTTACTAAACTTATTAATTAGTTTTTTTATTACTATTTTATGGCACAATGTTAACGATCATGACGCATGATGTATTGTAAAGCGCCACGAACAACTGTGGATCTGGCGCTATAACAAATTAAATATACTATTATTATTATTATACCCTGAGCATAATACAACACATTTTGTAAAAGAAAATATTACTGATATTCCGCATGCATATATAACACAACGTACTTATTGCATCAGCACAAAATGTGTAAAAATAAATAACAGCATACGTACTGCCACAACATGAACGTAGAATGAGAATAACGTAAGTATATCACACTACGTTAACAAGACATAAAATGATTACTGCGTAGACATAAAGCTTTGGGGAAATAATATATATATATTGTATGGCCCCAACAATGAAAACGAAAAATAACTAACACTAAACGTAGTGAAAAAAAAAATGGATGAACATTGCCCTCCGAAAAAAATGAAAACAATGTGAATATTGACGGCATATCGATATATATCTATGCACACCATATACATGTAGACTAAAATGTAAATAATATGAAATTGCACTATTTAAATACAATTATTTCATGTGGAGCAGTTCGCTCAAGAGTAAATGTCAGCAAAAAAGCATCTATCAAAAATATGAAATGCTTTATAGAAAACATCATAGGTACTATAAAGTTCTTTGATAACATTTTGTAAGTGAGCCTATGCAATGACGATAACATATATAAAACGATTTTTGACATAGCGTTAAGTAAATCGTTAACAAAGTTTACGTTTGGTTTTGTAATTATGACATTCAAAAGCAAATTACCGTTAAACGTTACTTTGATTAAACACAAGTGAAGGGTAAGAAGGATAATAAGGAAAAGAACAAGTAAGGAAAAAATGGTGACTAGGCATGTTAGTCACACTGGAGTCTGACTCACAGCATAACTGTTTACAATAATAAATGCACCATAAATGCATTGAAATATAAATTACACGGGTCAGACGTGATACATATTTGGCTATAGGCAGGTCTATGGTACAGTAAATACATGTATGTGTAGGCGTTCAAGATAGCATACCACACGACAGTCAGCGGCGATCTCTGACAACTATCTGTTGAACGAGATGTAAGCGTACTTCCCTTCAGCTACACCACCTTCGCAAGTAGGTCTTTACGTTTCTGCACGACCTTCAGCGAATAGTCTTCATTCACATACACACCGTTCGGCTTGACGAGTCGGGCTTAGTATGAAAGGTACTCGCGGTCCTTAAACGATGCAAATTTCAGTACCACGGATCGTGACTTCTTCGCCCTGTTCACCATTCTCGTTCCGCCCGTTCGGTGAGCGCGCTCAATCTTCATTGTTTCAACTTCGTCTGCTTTGATGGCGAACTTATTCAACAGGCTGTTTTTCACAAGTTCTTCCGTTTTTCCCCACGTTTCGTCCGCGATCTCTGGCATGCCGACGATCTTGACGTTCGTTTGGTTTTCTATATAGTCGACATTTTCTTCAAGCTTCTGCAGTTGTTTTTGCAGGTGATCGACGCTAGTGGCACTAGGTTGTGTGTCTAAGTTTGATACCTCACACATGAGGTCGGCCACCTCCTGCTGAGTATACCGCAGGCTGTGCTTTAGGTCAGTAATATATTTGATTGTCTCGGCCATGAAATTGTCTATTCTCGAGTTTGTGCTCTCCATGAAGGATTGCAAGAACTTCTGGAAAATTTTTGTTGCATTTTCAGCAGTCTGTTGAACGTTGCCTCATCCGTTGTTGTTGACGTCGTCAGAGTTTCCTCCAAAAGTTCGGCCCCAGTGTTCGACTGCGACGCTCTACTGGGCCTGGTCTTAGCGGTGGTCTTGCCCATTGTTGTAGCGTTAGTGGGGTCAGTTCAGGTAGTGCTTACGGCGCTTACCGTCACGGTCATTTTGTGCATTTCTCAACGGTAACACACGGTCACATGGGCACCGGGGTTGCTAACAAGCGATACTGCAGAGTCTATTGGTACCTGGTGGTCAATCACCTGTTGTTAATGGTGGGCGATAAATGACCCGCAGAATAAAAAATTGTCCAAAAATGTCTCATGCACGTATATATTTGGAACGACTCGCTATCCAGGCACTAAGCAGGCCCAGACCATATACGCTTGCACACGCTGTATGTCAAAAACACATTGGAAACGTGCCAACAAACTCGCAGAATCACGACGATTTGAAAACTCTTCCACACAACAACAGTTCTGTACACTCTACCGCAGAAGAAATGCCACTGTGTATGCAAGCTACATAATCGCCAGCCTTGATTTTTTCCCGTTTCAACGATAAAAATCAAGAGTCTATTAGGTATGCTATGTTTAATTAGTATAAAGCATGTGTATTCATATACACATCGCTCCAAGTCTCCATAAATACATGCATATATATATGTACATTTTCCCAGTTATACCTTAGTAGATAATTACTTTATGCAGGCCTATGATAATAGGCTGCATACAAAAATTTACTGTTGCATAATTGTAAATTCAACTATTAATAATTATAATTATCCGTAGTAATGTGACAAATGTATCGATATTGTATTAATGATGATTGAGTCCGCGTGGCACCACTGTCTTTATTCTTTTATTATTATAAGCTATATTAGTATACAGTAAATTGTAAACTTTTTTCCAGACTGGACACACAAGAGCTGCGTTCATACGAGAAAGACGTGCTGCTGCTAGGGATCATCTGTGCCAGCCTCAGTATTAAGTTATGTATATGTTATTGCACTGATTCAATGTATACGATGTTGTTCAAAGCAGTCTTTGATGAACGAATGAAATCACTATGGAAGCCTCCACTATGGAAGCCTCTACGATCGGTTCGGCAAATATAACGTTTGTAGAATGATTCTTCCAAACACTGTTCATTTTGACAATTTTGACAACAACTTAGATGTGCATGATGTTGGTATGATGCGATGTGGAGAATTGCATTCTCATTTCAGTGTAAATATGGGCCTCCAGTAAACGCAAGTTTACAATAATAATAATATATTTCTTATATAGCTCCCCATCGAAAACTTCTTCTGGGACGCATTACGCATACGAACGCGACTGTATCCAACATAACGACAGCAACGCACCACAGCAGTCAGCACGATTTACAACGTCCACTTTCTGTACATATTGGGACTTTGTGAAGCTGATGATCCACCAAGCATTCATTTCATTGTTAGTAATGGAGAAGCTGCAGTGACGGAAGATTCCGTCAGCATTGCCGTCGATGGCCTTCCAGGCTGTACTGGATAAGTGAGTCGATGATTGGGAGGCGATACCGTCAAGTGCAACTTCTTGTAAGCTGCGTGGAATATCAAGACATGAATGAAAAATCACAATGACCGTGTGCGTGCGTGGGTTCGTGCGTGTATGTGCGCGTGCACATGTACGTGTATATGGGTGCATAAATCCGCACTTTATGTATGTACCCATCGATTGTTGCAATTGATAATTATCGGTCACATAGCTTAAATAAATAAAGCTGCCTAACATAACGTAATTGATTGTATTTAAAATAGGTCACTACCGGTAATGTTAGCGTTCGTGTTAGGATAAATAGTCGGCTGTGTAATTGAAATTTGTAACCTAAAGTGTGCTGTAGTACACAGGAAACAGTCTTTATAAAGACTAAGTTAGTTAAGTTATTAAATAAATTCTAATCGGGATATGGCGCCTTGCAAGTCAAGGCAAAGCGACACTTGGTGTGCGATCACTGCCACAGCTGGGTAGATTTTGCATTGTCCGGGTGTGGAAAGTCATGGGCAGAAACCATGGAGGAAGGATTCACCTTTCAGTGCATTGGGTGTTGGAAGATGGAGTGTCTGCAGAAGGAGATAGTTAGGTTGACAGATATTGTGAAGGGAATGGAGATGGGAATTAGCAAGGAGGCAGGTCGAAAGGAGAGAGACGACAGGGAGAGAGGCGAGAATACTGCAAGACTGAAGGAGAATAGCAGTGGCAAGAAGACTGAGGAAAGGAGATTGAGAGGAGGGAAGGTGATTCGAGGGGAAGAAATTGGAAAATCGACAACAGAAAACGTGACAAGCGTGAAGGTGACAGGGAAGAAAGTGACCGTAGAGAAGGAGGGAGGGAAGATGGAACGGGAGAGGAGAGAGGAAAATGAGATGGGACGAAAGAAGAAGGGACGAAAGGAAGTGAGAGCAAATGTGATAGAAGAGAAGTCGATAAAAGGGACGCTGGCAGGAGGAAAGGTGACAAGAGAAAAAGCGACAGGAAAGAATG
This sequence comes from Paraescarpia echinospica, assembly GCA_020002185.1. Taxonomy (NCBI): domain Eukaryota; kingdom Metazoa; phylum Annelida; class Polychaeta; order Sabellida; family Siboglinidae; genus Paraescarpia; species Paraescarpia echinospica. Next base: position 52,176,633 of record CM034534.1, on the reverse strand, counting down.
GATCGGAAGAGAATGTGACAGGAGAGAAGACGACAGGGGGGAAAGACAACAACCAGACAGATGCAAACCGAAGAAGGAGCTATTCTAAGGCAGTGATTGAGGGGGCAATGAGGAAAGAGAGGGTGTTTATGGGCGACTCCATTATGAGAAAGACGGACAAGACACTGAGCGAGGGGAAGGACGTCGTTGTTTGTTTACCGGGGGGCTAGGATTGAACATGTAACTGACAGGGTAGAGAAGGTATTGGGACATGGCAGGGGGGGTCAATACTAGTACATGTAGGATCAAATAATGCAGACAGGGAACGAACAACTGCGATAGTACAGAAGTATAGACAGTTAGTGAGGAAGCTAAAGAAGACGAGATTTGAACAGGTTATTTTGTCAGGAATTTTACCAGTAATGGGAGGAAGGGGGGCAACGTATAGAAACTGCAAGAGGATGGTGATCAATGCACTAGCTGAGCAGATGTGTGAAGAAGAGGGGGTGGGATTCACAGATTTATGGGGATACTTTGTTGGGAGGGAAGAAATGTACATGAGAGATGGCCTCCATCTTAGTGGAAAGGGGGGAGCAGTTTTCTCAGAGAACCTGCGGCAATCTGTTGACAGTGGGACAGGTTGCATCTATTTAAACTAGATTCGCAGGGGGGACTCACAGAAAAGCCTGAAAATGGAGGCATAAATAAAGACAGCACAAATAAATCAGCAAATAACAGTCTGGAAAACTCTTCTGAAGCTGGATATAAATGTGTTTGTTTAAATGCAAGGAGTATAGTAAACAAAAGAAATGAACTAAACATTATGGTAGAAGATATTGACCCTCATATAATAGGTATAACCGAATCCTGGACCACCACCGATATATCAGATGCTGAATTGGGACTGACAGGATATGTAATGTTGAAGAAATATAGAATATGAAGAAAGGGAGGTGGAGTTATTTTATATATTAAAGAATCTATTCAGGCTTATGAAATAAAATTAGAAAGAGAAGCAGATTGCGAAGAAGCTGTTTGGTGTAATATTGTTAGAGGAAACTCAACGTTAACAGTTGGGTTAGTTTATCGAAGTCCAAACATAAGCATAGAAGAGAATGAAAAAATACAAAACGCTATAAGGGAAGTAAGCAAACGGGACTGTATTATCATGGGGGATTTTAACCATGGGCATATACAATGGAAATCTCTACAGACTATGGGGAGAGAGGACCACAAGTTTTTAGTTTTAGTTCAAGATACATTCCTTTCTCAACGTATGCTAGAACCAACCAGGGGTGAGAATGTGTTAGACATAGTTTTGTCCTCACAAAATGAATTAGTTGACAATGTCAAGATATGTGAGCCACTGGGGAGTAGCGATCACAACCATATACATTTTACCATCTAAGTAAAATCAGAAAGGAATAGTAAAAAGCAGTATAGGAGACATTTCCACAAAGGAAGGTATAAGGACAAGAGGAAATATTTAGCAAAGATAGACTGGAATAAGACACTGAAAAATAAGACGGCAACAGAAAGCTGGAATATATTAAAGAGTGAAATTAAGTGCATAGTCGATAAATTTGTACCCTTCAAAAACAAGGAAAACGGTCCAAAAAGAAACACTTATCGAAAGAAGCCATTAGAAAAATTAAGTGTAAACAAATGATGTGGAAGTCATATAGATGTACTGGAAATGATGAAGACTAAAACAGTTATAAAGAAGCACTTAACCAAGCTACAGCTGAAATTAGAAATTCAAAGAGAAGCTATGAACAACAGTTAACTAGTAATATAAAACATGACAGCAAGAGTTTTTATGCGTATGTTCGAAGCAAACAGAAAGTTCAAGATAAGGTCGGTCCTCTAGAAAATAGTGCTGGAAATATAATATCAGAGGGATTCTTAATGGCAGAAGACTGGAATGAGTACTTTAGTTCAGTGTTTACCAGGGAAGATATTAGTTCACTGCCAATACCAGAGGCTAAGTTCAAGGGGGCAGATTCAGACTATTTAGGACAATTAATTGTAACCCCTGAAATGGTAGCTAAGAAAATAAGGGCTATGAAGGATAATAAATCACCTCGAGTGGATGGTATTCCACCCAAACTACTATTTGAAATTGTAGAACAAATAAGCATACCGCTTGCAACAGTTTTCAACTTGTCATTAGAAGAGGGAGAGGTTCCTTTAGAATGGAAAGAAGCAAACATTATACCGTTATTCAAAAAAGGTTCGAGAAACAAGTCAGAGAACTATAGACCAGTGAGTTTAACATCAGTGATTTGTAAATTATTTGAAAGACTAATTAAAGATCACATGGTGGATTTTCTTATTAAATAAAACTTGATAAACCCATCTCAACATGGTTTTTTTAAAGCGAGGTCATTCTTAACAAATATATTGTGTTTTTTGGAAGACATCACTAAGTGGGTAGATGAGGGATCACCAGTAGATATCGTCTATTTAGATTTTCAAAAAGTAGATTGGATATAAGAAAGTTATAATTTTCACAAAGGACTGTAAATGAATGGAACAGATTACCTGCTGATTGTGATTGTCCATACAACAAGCCTTGGGTGGACACTGACATGAAGACTATCTTTTGTCAGAAATAAGACATCTGAAAGAATGGAACTGAACGCCAGTGGAAAGACGTGAAAATAAAAATTAAAACAACAAGTGAGCAGAAGAGAGATCAGTACAAGATAAAACTAGAAAATCGATTTGCCTCAGGGTATTCTAAGCAAATGTGGCATGCAATGGATGCAAATGATAACTGGTTAAGAGGAGAGGAAAACAGAATCTGTGTAGAAAATGAAAACGATGTAGCAAACGAAAGGAAAACCTGCTTTACTCGGTTTTAAACTGCAGATTTTTCCCAAGTGCGTGCACAAGAAGTAGAAATGCTCAACAAAGAAAAGGAAAATCCAATCATTGTAGAGGAAGAAGAACTTAGAAAAGAACTGGCAAAAATCAACCCAAAGAAAGCTCCGGGTCCTGACAAGATTAGTGGTAGAACTCTGAGGGAGTGCACTAGAGAACTGGCTCCTATTATCCACGATCTCTTCCAGCAATTGTTAGGCACACACACTGTGCCTTGCCTCTGGAAATCACCCTGCATCATTCCCATCCCTAAGAAACCTCATCCATCCCAGATTAATGACCAACGACCCGTGGTTCTTACCTCCTTAGTGATGAAATGCCTGGAACGACTCCTCCTCCCTCGCATCTCCTTGGAAACATCACGGTTTTAAGAACCTCATCAGTACAGAAGTATCGAAGATGCCATTCACACACTTGTTCACCATGCTCAGAAACATATGGACACACCCAACACCTCAGCCCGCATTCTCTTCTTGGACTTTTCCAGTGCCTTCAACATCATTTAGCCACATATACTACTCGTGAAACTGAGAGCCATGCTTACGATTCCATCTATGCGCAAGTGGATTTGGAACTTTGTTACAGACAGGAAACAGTGGGTTAAGATCAATAACACCATCTCTACTACCATCACTACAAACAGCGGCATCCCTCAATGATGTGTGTGTTCACCAGAACTTTTCTCAGCCGGGAAGGCAGCAAGGACCATCTTTTCAAATATGCTGATGATAAGGCCCTAATTGGCTTGATAAAAGAAGATAACCACCTGATCTATGAGAAGGAAGTTCAAAACCTGGTTTCGTGGTACGATTCGAAATGTCTCCACTTAACACCAAGAAAACGAAGAAATGGATCATTGACCTCCGTAACATTCAATCCGACCCACCTCCACTAGTCATCAAAGGAGAGGTAGTAGAGAGTTCCTTCATATTCCTACCTAGGCATCGAAATCTCCAATCAGCTCGAGTGGACCCTGGACACCAAGCGCATCCAGAGAAAGTGCTGCCAAATGAACTATTTTATGAGGAAGCTAAGAAAATTCAATATGTGTAGGAGAATTAGTCATCTTTTCTATTAGTCCTTTGTCCAGTCAGTCGTGTGCTACTCTTTAGTTTTCTGGGGTGGAAGTCTGTCGCTGAAGAACAAAGTGCTACTCAATCGCGGTATCTGGTCAGCCAGTAAAACCATTGGGGTGACGGTACCAACTGTGGATGAACTATACGAAACGTGTGTGATTAAGAAGACAGCAGATATGATAAAAGACCCATCCCACCCACTGCACGAGTTCTATTCTGTTGCTCAATCTGGCTGTATGTACCTATCGGAAAGGCCATGAACCAACCGGTATCGAAACACCTCCCTGCCATCCTCCGTCCGGCTGCTGAATGCGAGGTCTAGGAGAGGAAAGTGAACGGGGATGGTGGAGCGATTACAATGATTACAATGGTGGAAACTTGGTTCAGGCATTTCGCGTTATCCGGTCAGTCAGTAAAACCGTTGGGTGAAGCTTCCAAGCATGACTAACATTGTTGTGTACTCAGTGATGGCAAACTTATATTATGATTTTGTAACACTGTGATAGTAAAGTCATGATTGACCAAAATGTACATCACTACATTTAATCAGCTTTAAATGTACTAATATTTTTGTTTCAAAGTGTGACTTTTTACCACACGAATTTCCATTTGTGAACAAATAAAGGTTATCGTATTGTATTGTAGATGTATACAACGAAAGTACATTTAGTACCTAAAGAATAATTACACACACTCCTCTGTCCGTAACAATAAACAATTTATTATTTATAAACACTAACATAATTTGCACTCTCAGAGAAACTGTTTTTATATCATAAAAATATAAAATATAAAAAGAAGCAGCAAAGCGTGAGTTCAACTATTTGTTTTGCAAACTATATATTTTATGTAGTCACGCATTTTCACATTTCAGTTTATCAGCAGCCATGTAAAATAAAACAAAATAGATGTACAATTTGAAATTGCCATTGACGTCCCTGGTTTTGGAAACGAAAACACCCCCACCCTTCCCCTTCCACCCTCTCCTACTCCCTTTCTTCTGCCTACCATCATACCTGCCCTACCTCTATTATACCATACCCTCTACCCCCTTCCCACATTCAAGATATCTTAAAACCGCACTGGCCATCTTCGCAACATCCATACGACATAATCATCAGTAAACCTCGTCTAAGTCGGATTCAATCGGACCGAGTGATTTAATCCGAGTTATGCGAAAATCCGATTTAACCGAATATGATATAGGCAGCCCTATAGGAGCCCTTAGGTACCTGTAAAAGTGAATGGATACTGCGGTAATTCTACACGTGTTGATGTACACCAACTGCACACAACATTACGCAGTATTACCATTAGAACATAGTTGTACTTCATTTTTGTACGAATCTTTAAGGTTATAGCTTAAGAGTTAATACTGATTGTAAATGTCAGTCATCTTTAACAAGATTTAACAAGATTTAAAACGATTGCCATCCAGAGAATTAACTCTAGATGGCAGGTGGACAAGGAAGCCCTTGGGCTTATCGAAAGTCCAACCCTTTTATCTACATATATCCAGCCCTTCTGAGGTATGTGTCGATTTAATTTTTAAACATTATTCACACTACTAGCACCCATTCATTCACAGTCCTTTGTGAAAATGAGAACTTTCTTACGTCTAATCTACACTGCTCCTTTACTAATGTAACTTCATGTCCTCTAGTCTTTCTATCTTTCGTAACTAAAAAAAATATTTCTATCAATATTTTCATAACCATTCAATATTTTAAACACTTCTGCTCACTTGTTGTTTTAATTTTTATTTTCACGTCTTTCCACTGGCGTTCAGTTCCATTCTTTCAGATGTCTTATTTCTGACAAAAGATAGTCTTCATGTCAGTGTCCACCCAAGGCTTGTTGTATGGACAATCACAATCAGCAGGTAATCTGTTCCATTCATTTACAGTCCTTTGTGAAAATGATAACTTTCTTATATCCAATCTACTCTGCTCCTTTGCTAATGCAAGTTCATGTCCTCTAGTCTTTCTATCTTTCTTAACTGAGAAAAACATATTTCTATCAATATCTTCATAACCCTTCAATATTTTAAACAATTCTATCTGATCTCCTCTCAATCTCCTTGTCTCTAGTGTTGTTAAAACACATTCTTTTAAGCGTTTTTCATAACTGAAATCCCTCAGTTTTTGTATAATTTTAGTCGCTCTCCTCTGTACTCTTTCTAGCATACCTATATCCTTCTTGCGGTATGGCCTCCACGCTTGTATACAATATTCTAAATGAGGCCTAACTATTGTTTAGTACAGCGGTATTAATAGTTCTTTTTCTTTATATGCTATATTTCGCCTAATGAATCCAAGGATTTGATTTCCTTTTGAAGCTGCAATTCCACACTGTTCTGAAACCTTCATGTCAGCACAAATTGTCAGCCCTAAGTCTTTTTCTTTTACAGTAGTACTTAGTACAGTTCCCCCATTGTATATTCTAAATATTCGTTCCCATGTCCTGTGTGAAGGCATTTACATTTCCCAAAATTGAACAACATTTGCCACTTTACAGACCATTTGATCAACCTGTCAAGATCGTCTTGTAAATACTGTCTATCTCCATCACTTTTAATCTTTCTAAACACTTTTGTATCAAGTGCAAATTTCAACACCTTGCTAGCTATATCATCGTCCAAATCGTTTATATATATTAAGAATAATATAGGTCCCAGTCCCCGGATCTTACTCAAAACTGATTTCTAGTTTGAAGCCTCCCCATCAAAAATTACCCGTTGTCTTCTGTCAATCAGCCGTTTTTCTATCCAGTTAATTATACCATTTCATATGCCTTGGGCCTTTAGTATAAGCAGTAATCTTTGATGTGGAACTTTGTCGAAAGCTTTTTGAAAATCTAACTAGATGATATCTACTGGTGATCCATCATCTACCCACTTATTGATATCTTCCAAAAACATAACATATTTGTTAAGCATGACCTCGCTTTTAGAAACCCATGTTGAGATGGGTTTATCAAATTATGTTTAACAAGAAAATCCACCATGCTATTTTTAATTAGTCTTTCTAATAATTTATAAATCACCGATGTTAAACTAACTTGTCCATAATTATTTGACTTGTTTATCGAACCTTTTTTTAAATAACGGTATAATGTTTGCTTCTTTCCATTCTAAAGGAACCATACCCTCTTCTAATGACAATTTGAAAACTGTTGGAAGCGGTACGCTAATTTGTTCTACAATTTCCAATAGTAGTTTGGGTGGAATACCATCCACTCCAAGTGATTTATTATCTTTCATAGCCCTGATTTTCTTAGCTACCATTTCTGGGGTTACAATTCACTGTCTTAAATAGTCTGATTCTGCCCCCTTGAACTTAGCCTCTGGTACTGGCAGTGAACTAGTGTCTTCTCTGGTAAACACTGAACTAAAATACTCATTCAGGTCTTCTGCCATTAAGAATCCTTCTGATATTATATTTCCAGCACTATCTTCTAGAGCACCGACCTTATCCTGAACTTTCTGTTTGCTTCGAACATACGCATAAAAACTCTTGCTGCCATGTTTTATATTACAAGCTAATTTATGTTCATAGCTTCTCTTTGAATTTCTAATTTCAGCTGTAGCTTGGTTTAGTGCTTCTTTGTAAATGTTGTAGTCTTCGTCATTTCCGTTACGTCTATGTGACTTCCATATCATTTGTTTATACTTAATTTTTCTAATGGCTTCTTTCGATAAGTGTTTCTTTTTGGACAGTTTCCCGTGTTTTTTAAGGGAACAAATTTGACGATGATGCATTCAATTTCACTCTTTAAGATATTCCAGCATTCTGTTCCTGTCTTATTCTTCAATGTTTTATTCCAGTATATCTTTGCTAAATATTTCCTTATGTCTTTATATTTTCCTTTGTGGAATTTACTTTGATGGTAAAATGTATCTTGTTGTGATCACTATTCCCCAGTGGCATAATAACACAGTCCCTTTTGCTCACTTCCCTTATAGCGTTTTGTATTTTTTCATTCTCTTCTATGCTTATGTTTGGAATTCGATAAACTAATCCAACCGTTAACGTTGAGTTTCCTGCAACTATGTTACACCAAACAGCTTCTTCGCAATCTGCTTCTCTTTCTAATTTTATTTCATACCCTGGATAGATTCTTTAATATATAAAATAACTCCACCTCCCCTTCTTCCTATTCTATCTTTCCTAAACATTACATATCCTGTCAGTCCCAATTCGGCATCTGATATATCGGTGGTTGCCCATGATTCGCTTATACCTTATTAAGTGAGGGTCAATATCTTCTATCATAATGTTTACTTCATTTATTTTGTTTATTATACCCCTTGCATTTAAACAAACACATTTATATCCAGCTTCAGAACAGTTTTCCAGACTGTTCTTTGCTGAATTAGTTTTGCTGTCTTTATCTATGCCTCCAGTTTCAGGCTTCTCTGCGAGTCCCCCCTGCGAAATATATGCAACCTGTCCCACTGTCAACAGATCGCAGCAGATTCTCTGAGAATACTGCTGCCCCATTCCACTTAGATGGAGGCCATCTCTCATGTACATATCTTCTCTCCCATCAAAGTACCCCCATAAATCTATGAATCCCACGCCCTCTTCTTCACACATCTGCTCAACTAGTGCCTTGAACGCCATCCTCTGCGTAAGTCTTTGTTGCGACTATATCTTGAGAATGGCCTCGCACTTGTCGGTCAACTCATCGATCTCATTGTTGCCGAGCGTGAAGCCATACTTGGTTTGACACCATAATGTCTTAGCCTCCATAAAGAAGAACTTGCGTGACTGAGAGTTGTTTTCTTATTTTCTGACACCTATACTTCGTCGCCCTCATCATCGCTCAGTAAACCGTCTGCGTCGGAGTGTCGTAGCGCTCGGTGATATGCTCGTTATTTCGAGTAGCCGGAATTTCTCCGGTCTTGTCCACACCTACAGAATCATTCATCGTAAATACAACACCTCCAGACGCCTCCCGGCGCTTGTCCCATGCGTTTCTGAATGGAGCAGCTGCTTCGTTCGTCGCCATCGTTTTGACATTAAACACCGTAGACGGACCCCTTTGTTAGCAGTTTAGAAGTGTTTACAATTTCACTTTGTTCCACGATGATTTCAGGGCAATGACGGCATACAAAATAGTCCAACTTCTTGAGAAAATGGTTCTGATGCCACTAGTCTCTTGGTGGCTAGGATGTACCGGTAATGGAACGTCATGTTCTTGGTTATACCAGTGATCATCGGCTAGGTGATGCTAGTTGCATCAGGTGAATGAAGATGTGACGCCTACGTTCGTTGATGTGGCTGTCTGGAAGATTTTCTTGAAATAACCGTCTCTATTTTTAGTTCTTCTGGTTCATATATACTCCAAGCAATCAAGGGATTTTTGTTGAATACTGCTATCCGACTTAGGCGAGAAAATATGTTATCTCTGATTAAACGTACCGAATCAGTTAGTCCGAGTTAGGCGAAGATCCTACTTACATAATCAGACTTAGAAAAATATTGTTATCAGATATACATTACAAATAAACTGTTCCTCTGAATTGTGTCCGAGCTGAGCGAATATCCGGCATAGGCGAATCCGACTTACGCAAGGTTTATATTGATGTTGCCCGTAAAAAGGAAGAATAACTGCTGATAACGGTAAATAGCCGAGACATATGTTAGTAAAAAACAAATATTAAATGTTGCATTTACAATTGATATCACATATTGTAGTAGATATCATCAGTCTGTGTCATGCATGGTTACAACGAAACATATTTTTAATACAAAAAGAGTAAAAGTAGGTAACAAATATTATTGTGACAAGATATGTATTTTTCCAATGAGTTCAATATTTTACAAAATGCAGCTGTTTCCAACTTCAAATGCACATGGCTCTCATTATATTCTGTTTCTTTAATTTAACTTGTGGGTTTAGTTATCAATTCGAACAAAACGAAGAATGCATACGCAAAGTCACCATGCTGTATTCAAACTCAACAAGGAGATTTTCCACATGCAGGCACACACAAACTAAGTATCTTCAGGAGTACTGCTGAAACGATCCTGATGATATATGACGGTGAATTATCGACCCGGACATAAACTCTCATCAACACGCTTTGTCATAGAAGATGATTAAGCAAAATCTCCAATTACTTCTATCGCAATAGCAGAAGTTGACGAGAAAAGAGATAATATCTATAAAAAAAAAACGCGACAAATGACGACGTCCACTGCTTTGAAGGAATCCAGTTTGTTCGCTCAGCAAAGATTCAATTAGTCCTGCCTAAAGTACGTCTATTAAAATAATTTGACAAAAACAGCACATTTTAAAACTACAGTAATGTGATAGTTTTTGAGAAGGTAGGTGTGTAAATAAGTAATTAATGAAAACGACTGTTGTTATGTGAGTATGCGAGTAAGGCCCTCTCGCCTAAAAGCTTGCCACAATTGCAACTTGAACGGTTGCTCAGAACGAATAAACAATCAAATGCACTAGTAACAAAGAAATAATAATAATTATATAATTTATATTACGTGTAAATCCTCGGAAACTAAGATCATTGTCCAAGAATATTAAGGTTAAACCTTAAAGTCGAAAACAAAAAGCTGATTTTTGCACCACAGATCCCTGTAAGTGTCCTAAATAACATACTAAAAGTCCCCAAGAATCCTCCTTGAGTTAACCGCAGAATTTAAGATGGCGTCCCGAAACTTATGAAATTCGATAAAACAGATGTATCTACCAATCTATTAGAGATATAAGGCATACAAAGATATCTAGTGGGGGTTTCAATCATGGTCTATCCAATGGACACAGTTAAAATATAATTGAATCAAAAGAACATGATTTTAAAACAATATTTCACATTGTTCAAGGTCAAATGGGCAATTAAAGGTTCAAATATTAGCTTAGTTATGACACTAGATAGTATAGGCAACATCAGCGTGATACACATTCGTATACACTGATATAAACCAACTTGAAAGCAACTGCACCAACCCCAGACCGTCTATGTGTGCGTCTATGCTTCTTTCTGCATGAAGATGTAAGAGCAACACTGCGCACTGCAGGATGCACACATCAGTAGAGTCCCACCTTCCGACATCCACAAGCCTTTCCACAATGGCCTTTGCATATGCACGATACCGTACGGTGGAGTTTGCTTGGGGCTCGGGCTTTCTAGCTTCTTAGAGGGCACAGTCCGTCATCTTGCAATGACCAGCCCCGTAGAACCATCCTGGACAAACCTATGTAACCGAATATACCTTTGGCGTCCCTATTTGAGAAAAAAAATGCCAAATTAAAATGTGTACAGCAACATGTAGGATTAGAACTGATAACAGTTCCTAGTCAGTGGGAGGCAGAATGTTTCCACTCCACTGCTGCACTCTGTGGTACGTACGGAATGACTGCTACCGGGCAGCGGCAGTTGTCGGCGGCAGCGTCTCGAGTCGTAACACCGAGGATAATGTATACTTCCTGATGGCTTTCCCGTAGAGCTATCAACACATTTACAAACGTGCGTAGACACGTGTTGCAATGGGTGCCATGTTGAAGAACGGACACGTGTGTAAGTACAAAGCGCTTTGAGCAATCCCAAGAACTTAATACAGGACTTCATATGAACTTACCTGTCCATAATAAATAGTCACACTGTTATGATAGGGATTTACCTTATATCTCAGGTCACCCAGCGTGGTACTCTGGTAACCTCCAATCAGGGTTTTCAAAAACAGGTCACTAGCATATGCGATTTCTTCTTGTGTTAGGTTAGTGTGATTGAACACCTCCAGTTAGCCTACGTTCTCTACTTTTTTATCCATCACCTTCAGAACGATCTTTTTTCCCTTGCCGCCGATGAATGCACTCACACTGTCACACCCAGAAACAGCATGGACGAAGAGCAGGTGGGTTGTAGCAGTTCCGATCTCTTCCTGTATATCCAGAACATTGAAAGAGGAAGACAGACATTGCCCATTTACACACCACTTGTGCCACTCACCTGGTTCACTAGCATTACTAGAATGTCAGTGTCGGTGACAACAATAAGTACTGGGGTGGAAATCTCCAGGGCTGTTGAGACAATAAGCCTATCTGCGTCTCCTTCGGCCTGCTTGCAGTGGACACACTCGTTTGCAAAACATTGCATAATGATAGCAATAAGACACGTCTTGTTGGTTGCATTCCTGCGAAAACTATGCTGAGGGATGAACGGTTTCATGTTGGTATCGAACAGGATGTCACGAGAAGCTGTTTTCTGCGAGCGACGCTGGTGCTCCGTGTTCTTTGTATAGGTTTTTGCCGAACAATAACCATCAAACACCACTATGACTGGCATACCTGTGAATTGGATGCAGACGTGTTTCACGCAGTTGGCAGCAATCTCGTGGTAGGTTGCGTCAGTCGGCCACATAACGGTGTTCAGTAAATGACCACCATCAACCACCACAGTGATCTTTTCCGAAGTAGTCAGACTACATTCCTCCACAGATTCCTTTAGGGCACTGGACAGATCACTCTTGTTGTTCCTTCTGAGCAGACCAAGCTGGAATAGAACAGGGGCTGCTGGTTGAGCTCATATGTGAGAAACTCCTCCATTTATTGCTGGTTGTCAATAACAACTGTTATTCGCTGAAATAGGAGATTTGGGTTGATTGCGCACGTCTGACCCCTGCATTTAAGCTCATGAGCCCGCGCTGCCATGTTGATGACCCTGTAACTCCTATTCATCTTGATGTACGTGAATGGTACTCCAACCAGTTTTGTTGCTGCAACCTTTCCGATTTAGAAGTGTCATCACAGTTGACAATTAGAAACGCAACTACTCCTGTTGATATGTCGATGAGAAGTGCTGTTGTCAGATGGGAAAGGTGGATGAGCAGCGAAGAAGTCAGTGAATAGCTTGCGGTGCCTTTGAGAGAGGTTAGCTCAAGGAGGATTCTTAGGGACTTTTAGTATGATATTCGAGACACCTTCAGGGATTTGTGGTGAAAAATCAGCTTTTAGTTTTAGACTATAAGGTTCGATGGTATTTTGGCCTAAAACTCCTGGACTATCAGAGGCGCATAAAGACAAAAGGATTGCTCAATCTCAAAATCCTTAATAATTATGCAAGTTGGCAACAGATGGGGCATGGCGTTAGGGAGCTATGGTGGATAAGCAAGGTTGTAAAGGTAAGTTTTTAAATGAAGACGGAATTTTGTAATATTTTCAACTGATCTAAAACTAAGATGAAGCATATTCCAAAGAGTTGGTGCAGCAACAGAAAAATCGCTAGTTCCAATGTTAGTGTTGACTCTAGGAACAACAAAATACGTCAGAACTAGATTATCGAAGCTGCATACGTTTTCTTACAGGAGTAAGCAGTGGATGCAAATAAGATGGTTCCTTACTGGACAGTGCCTGGTATGTAATGGTAGAGATCTTAAATATAATACGATATCGTACAGGAAGCCAATGCAAAATCTTCAAAAGTGCTACAGAGCGAGAAAAACGAGGAGATCTTGTAACTGCCATTGCCAGACAATTTTGAACACGTTGAAGCGCTGCACATATCGGAATGCATTTGGGTAATGCGCCTGTGAACTTTGCCAAAGTAGAATCCGTATTGCCTCGACCGTGGGTAATGTCTTCTCAGCAAACGTCTTAACCTTAGCTTCAGGCATCACCTGCTTCATATTTCCCATTTGCTGAAGACAGAGACGGGCACATTTGGCGTAAGCGAAGTGGCCAGCGGCGTTGAATACTGGAATCATTTCCGCTATACATGCAAGCCAATTGCAAGACAAAGTGCCGATGCGCGTGGAGAATATGAAGAGTTTCAGTAGGCCGATCAACATGATGTACTGCACCCACAGCTTGGCAGTTCTGCTCCTCCCAGCAGCCTCAGCTAACATCTCTTGGACACGTTTCCTGGATGCAACCACCTACTCATCACCTTCCACTACAGTCTGGTCCTGCGAGTCCCAAGCTGACTGGAGAAGCCTCTGCAAGTTACTGGTATCACCCGATTATAGTAAAGAAAAAAAAATGCATGTTTTGATGATTTTATGATATTTTAGTGATGTTCATTAGATCGGACATGGTTGAAAACCCTACCATAGACTCTAACATTTGCTTACTACCTAAAGTGTTTAAGAAGTTACAGCTCAAAACGGGTTTCTGGCCTCTCGGACGCCATCTTGAATTCTGCGGTTAGCTCAAGGAGGATTCTTAGGGACTTTTAGTATGATATTCGAGACACCTTCAGGGATTTGTGGTGAAAAATCAGCTTTTAGTTTTAGACTATAAGGTTCGATGGTATTTTGGCCTAAAACTCCTGGACTATCAGAGGCGCATCAAGACAAAAGGATTGCTCAATCTCAAAACCCTTAATAATTATGCAAGTTGGCAACAGATGGGGCATGGCGTTAGGGAGCTATGGTGGATAAGCAAGGTTGTAAAGGTAAGTTTTTAAATGAAGACGGAATTTTGTAATATTTTCAACTGATCTAAAACTAAGATGAAGCATATTCCAAAGAGTTGGTGCAGCAACAGAAAAAGCGCTAGTTCCAATGTTAGTGTTGATTCTAGGAACAACAAAATACGTCAGAACTAGATTATCGAAGCTGCATACGTTTTCTTACAGGAGTAAGCAGTGGATGCAAATAAGATGGTTCCTTACTGGACAGTGGCTGGTATGTAATGGTAGAGATCTTAAATATAATACGATATCGTACAGGAAGCCAATGCAAAATCTTCAAAAGTGCTACAGAGCGAGAAAAACGAGGAGATCTTGTAACTGCCATTGCCAGACAATTTTGAACACGTTGAAGTTTTGTAATATCCTTGCCAGCGATATTGTAAAGGGGAAATTACAATAGTCAAGTCTGCTGCTAACAAGCGCTGTTCCAATAGTTTCAGCAACAGAAATGACATACGGCGAATATGGCAAAGATCACGAATATGATAAAAACAGCAGCAACACGTTTGAGATATGTGTTGTCAGAAATTGAAGTTACTATTAAAGATCACGCCTAGATTCTTCACCTAGTTTGTTGGCGTGACAGCATAGAGGAGTGGTGTAAAGAGTAAAAAGCAAAGACCCAAGAACAGAACCCTGGGGAACACAAAATAAGCTGTGCAACCGAAAAGCAGTTCCCAATCTCTATACTTTGCAATCGCATGGCGACAATTGATTAAGGACTTGTGGGCAAAGTGGCGCTCCTAATTTTTTTTAATTATTCGGTTATAAACGTTAGCGTTGAGCAAACACTGGGTTCAATCACTGCCGGATACCAGGGTGAACAGTACTATGTCGAAAAAAAACAAGAAAAGGCTCAGTAACGAGGAGTGAATGTCATGTTCAGGTGAGCGATGAAAACGTGGCCGCGAGTGCTGATGAACATGGCGGCGTTACAATAGATGAACTACACAAAATGATCCAAAGTGACGTGGTAGATCACCTGAGCGATATACCGTGACAATATTGTGCAATTGCAGAAAGAGTGGACGCCATTGAGGCGTCCTGTGAATTCAAAGCTGCCTCGATTAAAGAGAGCAGGGACAAAACCGATGAGTTACAGAAGTCGTTCAAAGAAACAACGAAACGAGAAATGGAATCGAGGGCAAGGATGACTATTTATCAGGAGAGAATTAACTAAGAAGAAGACGTGAGTGGGGTATTATAGTGTTTGGTGTCGATGAATCCAAGGGTGAAAGAAAACCCTATCTAAAGATGTGCTCTTCAAACACAACCTTGGTGGCATAGTCAGTAGTATATAAGGGACGCTAGGACCCAAATGTATCGAAAGATCAAAGGATTTTGCGAAATAAAAAACTAATACATAAACAAATAAATAAAAGGTAAAACCTTTTTTACTAATTAATTAATTAATTAACATTCCAAAGGTCAAAGGATTGGTCATACAAAAAATGGCAAAAATATCAACAGTTTTAACTAAATAACTAATTATCAAAGATCAAAGGGGTTTTAATTAATTAAGTAAGTAATTAAGTAACTTAACAAGGCAAAATGTCAAAACTTCGTACGAACTAACTAATTAACACATTAATTAAATGAACAATTAACGTTCTTTTATTCCTGATATATAAAACTATTGTCAACTCTTAATGGGACGTGTGGTGTTTTGTTATACCAACTGCCTCGACTATTTGTTATGTTTACAAATGGTTCCTCGACTATTGTTTATGTTGGCTAATGGTGTCTCGGCTATTGTTTATGTTTGCCAGTGGTTCCTCGACTATTGTTTAAGCCAGCTAATGGCACTGTATGATGTGATGGACAATTGCCAGACTATTCTGGCAATTGTCCATCACATTGTGTTTGCTATCAAGGCTATGTAAAGTAAGCCTATAAACGACAGGGAATGCAAACAGTATTTGGTATTTTGTTTAATCAGACTCACATACCGTCACTGTAGCGGGGCTGTCGGGAAGGAATCCGACTGTGTTGTGTTGTTCTAAAAGACACCTGCTGAATCATTGTTTGTGAGAGCTCGGAACTATGCCTATATATATACTTATCCCAGCGGTGTTTTATGGGGATAATGCATGCCTACTGGAGTTATTAAAAGTACGATATTGTCAAGCCTGCTGAGTCACGTCTAATGAGATGACGTAGCATCCCCGTCACGTCACGCATACTGCTGTTTTGAGACCGCCCCGACTGAACGAGATACGCCATGTATGCTAGGCTACTAAACGTCACACCGCTGTTTTTGAGATTCCCCGTCCAAAGGGCGTTTACGCCGACAAACTAAGAACTTGTATGGTTTAACGGTGCTGGCACATTCTAAACGGCGGGTTTAAAACGACAAAGGAGGGTGATATTCAAGCCCAGTACGCATACGTTTTGGAGGTAGGTAACAAGCGAAAGTACATACACTTTCTTTCTTTATTTCCAACAATATATAATCCGTAAAATATTTAACAAAATAGTTCGTTATGCATTTATTGGATAACGTGAACGTGCATTGTATAACCTAGTTGATCTCGGAGGCGCAGCTTTCGTAGTTGCTGTCGTCCTCCCACGCGTCTTCTACCCAGTTCACTCTGTCGCCCCTGGGATCGGGTATTGCTTCCTAAGGATGAAAGTGATCGTACAGTTCCACCATCACGTGATAATATGATATGGTGATATGAAGGAACTGGTCATAGTCTCTGAAACAAGAGGGTAAAAAGAGGCTTAGAACGGGTTATGAAATAGGAGGAGATAAGTACCACTTCTATAATACCTGGTCATTGCTCAGACCCGGGCAAAGCAGGGGTAAAAGACTTCTATAACACCGGGTATCCAATCAACTAATTATATAGGTTCCTGAAATATACTAAGTTGAAAATTGTGATTAATCAGATTAATTGTGGTTAATCAGATTAATTGTTAAATAAGTACCCATGCTCAATTTTTTGCCGGCCTCCCTTGTCATTATCTTTTTTTAGCAGTAAACCGGGTTAATAGAATACCAACATCGCGGTGAGATGCATCATTTAACAATGAGCGTGTTGCTACGGAATGTCAGGAGACACTCGGAATGACCGTGCTCGCTGTCACGTTGCATGAATAGACGGGCGGGGAGTCAATGTGCGTGCTCGGTGTCGCGTAGAAATTATCGTCAGGTGGATGTGATTGACAGGTACGTGCCCGAGGGTTTAATAGTCAAAAGAGGGGCATAAACCGGTTAAACATCACAATTATTCTATACACAATAGGGGGGTTGTCAAGAATCATGTGGTACGGTTATTTAGGAATATAAAGAATTTCTGACGGCGAACCAACCCAACAAAGAGAAACGCACTAAGTGTGAACTTTAGTTTTTTATCATTTCAAATTATGACCGCTAGGTAATGACCGTGCTTGCCGAAGACCAGGACCTGATCAACAGTCCTCAACGCACGCTCGTGGGGAGTTTATTCGGCAGTAGAATCCTCCTCGCCACGCCGATGCGGCGATGGTACCCAATGTACTGGCTCGTCATCGATCTCGTTTACCAAAACGTCGAGTATGATCCGAAGAGACTTGGTTTCATCGGCCCGGCGCGAGGGGGCCGCAGACCCCGACAAGACCATCGTCGCCGACACCATGAAACGGTTGGGAATAGTGGCTAGGGTCGCACGTCGGTGCGTCGACCCTGATCAACGACCGCCGCTTCCGTCAACTCGACGTCTGCGTCCACAACCTAATCTACGAGGTGCAGCTGAACAAGAAAACAGTGACTTAACATCTGCCCGTCCAGACAGGCTTCTTTCTATACCAGTACGCCAAGCTAAGAATACTGGAATTATCCTACGACTTCATCGACGCGTACGTACCCCGACCGCTCTTCGTGTACTGCGGTATAGATACAGATAACGCCTATCTCGCACTCGCGGGCCCGCACGTCGACGACCTCGTGGACCCCTCCAAGCGCGAAGACTACTTCCGTCACATATATAGTTCCCGTCGGAATGCTGCGACGCTCAAGAGGAAACCTACGTACAGTGTTGGCTCGCCGGACGACCGTGGGTTACCGCCGACAAGAAGTTCTACGCGCCACGTCGTAAGTACGATAACGAGAACTCCCGGACTTTTTGAAGGAGGAGTGGTCCGATCGAGGGATGATCGCTCGCTGAAGCAAAACATACTACTGTTTCGGAGCGGTCGACAAGTACAGCACGAAGGGATTGAGCAAGCAACAGAACGACAAAGACACCTTCCTCGCCGTGCTGATGGACCGACGGAACGGTAGCGGCCGGAACCGGTGCTTTCAAGTGGAAGTCTCGAACGTGCTCACGTACATCCAGCAGTGAGCCACGCTCACGTACTTCTACGCCAAGCGCCGCTTGCTCGACGACTGGATCATCACGGCCCCTCTATTCGTGCACGAGGACCCAACGACGAGAGATTAGCGTTACCCGTCCACCTTGCTGTCGAAGAAGGACTTTGCGAGACTAGCGCCAGTATTATCTGTTTGGCTGTTTGTTGTAACGAGATAACAGTGCTAGTTAACCGTACTTATCGGTTTTTCTTTGTTATGCCATTATCTTAGCTTAAGTCGTTCTTAATGGAATATTTCTAACAAGCGCTATTTTATATGTATTACGTATATATTATGTGTATGTATAAAGACCTCGTTCTCTTATGTTGTACGCTTTGTAGTATTGAATAAAACGTTGGAAACGTCTATTCCTACTGATTAATTTAGCTTGCCGTTAGACTGCAACACCCCACACCTTTACCATTATCCAGTTCCACGGCTATCAAAACACATACTATTCCTACCTATTCATTTATATTGCCGGTAGGTGGCGACACCCACACCTTTCCCACATACGGGGGCCGGATCTACCGCTCACGCCAACATATAAGGAGGTCCCCTCGAGCTCGAGCTCTCCCACCGAGACTAATACTCGTCGCTGATTGGTCAATCTACGAATGGGCACAAGACGTTTTACTCCCAAAATGCATCAACTTAAAAAAAACTAACCTAACCAACACACACACACAGTACTATCTCATAACACTCAAATAAGATAGGGTAAGATGAACCTTCGAAAAGGTGGGTACAACTAAATTCGACAAAAATGGTTCATGTTAAAATATAGGAAATATGGCGGCAATTTGGTCAAATTTTACGGATTTGGGGCTTGGTATGGACTTATATTACTACAGCCGCCAGATACACTGCGTGAGACAATTAGCAAAGTCACTTAAAACGTAGTTTTATTTATTTTATGGTGATACCTACCCTAGGATTTCTAAAGTTTCACATATCCTGCTCACACCCACTCCTGGTAATTTGCCTATTGGACTGATTTATCTATACCGATCGCTATCACGTGACTTGTGCAGTCAAATTCGCAGGCTAAGCTGACACCTACCACAACAACGTCAGTGTTGACATTTTCAATTACTTTTTCCCTATTCGACTTTATTCGGGGCGCTTAAAAGCATCCGAGTGGCAGCCTGTTTGTGAATACACGGTGACAGCCAGTCCAAGTTAGTTGCTTTGAGCAAAGCACATCTTCTCCAAGTGTTACCACCACCTTGTCAGGAAATGTTTAGGCAGTCGCTCGTTCAATCAGCAGTTGAAATGGTTTTGTCTTATTGTTTTGTGTTCTAAGGAAATATGGCCAGTGTGCACTGTGCAGGTAACGTCTTTCGTCTGTATGTGCCCGCCCTTCTTTTCTTCCTTGTTGTGGCCTTGAGGCAGCAAAAAGTAAGAAGGCTTGAGGATGTTAAAGAGCTATGTGCCGTCAGTGGTGATTACGTGAGCTTCCTTTGCTCGCACAGTCATTGTGATACACCAGTTCGTCTAGGCACTGAAACTGTTCAGATTTTGTACCGATTCTTGTGGTGTCGTTGTTTGACTGTGACCGTGACTAATTATCATACCAGAAAAAAACACCGAGGCCAATTCTGCAAATATGGCAAGTGAGACATAATGTTGAAAACAACTTGCGATCATGTTTCATGACAACAACTGTTGTTGTGCTGTCGTGATTTGGTATTGACAACTTAACATAGGTAGATATCGACTATGAAATACTAAAATAGGGTTTACTTTGTACGGGTATTGACTTATGGCTAGTGCTTACGCAATAGTGTGAATGTACAGGGGGGAGGCACAGGGTCAGATTGTCAAAGACCCGGGGGAACATTACATTAGAGTTAGGGTAGACAGGTAGAATAGTTGAATTTAATATGTAATGATTATAGAATGGTAGACAGCTTTATATGAATAGGAACTGTGGTGTGGGTGGAGACTTATGTAGAATAATTTCACAACGTAATGGAATGTCGCTATAATGAGGATTTACATACATGTTGAATGATTGTATTGCCTACGGGGCGGTGTAATGTCAGTATCAGCAGGGGTCATATGACAGATGAGAAGGATATTGTTCACTGACTGTTCTTCATTGTAACCAAATATTATTACTGTGTGGTTATCAAACCAAGACAGAGAAGTCACACCAAGCGTTTGCGTAAATAGACAAGAAGTCTTACACCCATACCCATTCTAAAGAGAATACTGGAGGTATGTAAAATACATGTTCTGTGTGCACCTGAGTGAATGTCAGCGTATTGATATTGTATTGGTTATCTGGTTTATATTGTTAAGGTTGAAAAAGGGTGTGGCCGAGGATAAATGAACCTTGTTTAGCGCGACAATACTGTTGTCGCGCATATTATACCGGATAGTGGATCATCGCTTAGTTATGCGATAGTTATGTAGTAATGATAGTCGAATGTGGATTGTAATATTGTTGTTTGTAACGGATGATATTCACAGGTGCATAGATTTATAAAACGTGGACTATTTTTGGCGGTGGGACTGTTTGGTGAAGACAAATTGAATAGTTTGCTCAGACATGTATACGTCGAAAATATATATATATATATATATATATATATATATATATATATATATATAGGTATTATGATTGTGTTTTGTTTTGATGGAAATAACATATAATATATTATATATGTCGGTCAGAGCAACATCTACACGTTTGTTCGTGAGGCCTATAGCGATGCTACACGCGAATAGGCGGTATCAGCGTCATGATTGAATTCCTGCGAGAAGAGGGAAGTTCCCTCAAATTGAGTTGAATCGACTTATATTTACATTACGATGGCCTCGAATATAGCAGTACCCAGATTTGTCATTATTGTGATCGCAGAAGGGTGTATTTGTTTGTCATGATAGTTTGTGCTGACTATGGTGGAGGGATTTGTTACAATTTGTATATATAAGTGTTAACTTGGAAGATATGTTTATATGTTTTTATCCTTTCGATGATAAGAGTGTGTATGAGGCTGACGAGTCTCAATAAGTAGTATTTTAAATGTGGTATGAGAAGTTAATATTCTCCCTAAGGTGATTTATGAATATTTATTTTTTGTGTTCTGTGGGGGTGAATAAATTATGGAAATCTGTACCTTGCCTTGATATTTCTGTCGCGTTTTACACTATCCCTGAATCGAAATATATATACAAGTTCGCTTCACCTGGCGGATTTTGACATGTGCGTTCATGTGAATAATTTCATTTTTTAAGATATCGACTGAAGAAATACAATACGTTGGCATTCTCCATCATTTTCCCCACCGGTATCCGAGAAAGGATTGACCACCTCCTCCGTAGTCATGACCACATATCTGGCGGGTGTGGCTGACATTCATATGTTTTTGTATACCGCGGATAGTGTCGATCAAACGAAGAAAAAAAGAACATCTTCATAATACCTTTTGACACTGAGGTTATTGTGCTAGCCGTCAGCTTTGCTCGCGAACTTGGCTGAGAAAGTATTGTTGTAGCAATCGGTATAGAGAAATCATTCCGATATCCCAATGATTGGATGTGGATCTGACCATGACATGTGAACCGTTTGCAAATCCTTCTTGCGTATTTACGAGGGTAAGTATCACCACAAATCAATCAGACAAAGCTTCAAGTGACTTTTTCGTGGTATCACACTGGGGAATATCTGGCGGCCACATGATGTACTGAAAATGGAGGGTATGAAAGTCGAAGAAGGATAACAACAACATATTTGAAATCGTCGCACCTGAAAACCTTTAGTTGGACATCAACATGATGGCCATAGGTGATATAGTTCTTATGATAATGGGATACTAAGCGTTGATAGGCGTCATCTTTAAAGACGGTGGACATTTGAATGCCGGTGAAAGTCTAAAGTAACATATTTATAATCATCGTACCTGCAAACCTCTATTTTGACATCAACGTTATTACGCTAGGTAGTTCTTTAGCGATAGAGATAATTGGATTTGACGGGCGCCATCTTTAAAAATGAAGGATATATGAATATCAGCAAAGGTCACCTGTAACACATTTGAAATCACTGAACACAATTCTATGTCGCCGCCATAATAATTGGTTTAGAGGGGTCACGCCCTCTGGCGCAGGCATAGTGCGGACAAATTCAAAAGGTTTAGGGGGCACGTGCCCCAGGCCCCCTGGAGCTGCCTATTTATTTTAATAGCACACCGGAGAGGAATCAGACGTTGTGGGTAAACAGGAATCTGTTTCCCATATAGGACGGGGGTTGGTAATGCAATGAGAGATAAGGAGACCTTTAATAGGTCGACAGGACGGAATGCGACAGGGGTTACAGAAATTGGATGCTACTGACGACTGAAGGAAACAGAAAAAGTAATAAAATATTATCATGTTCCCTTTGCATGGTGTGTTAGGGTTTTGAAGAAGATTCGTAACAAAGAACATCACGTAGGCGAAGTGTGGTCGAACGCGTAAACACTGAAGAAGTACGAAGAGGGGTGCATGCAAGTTATAAGAGGTTGTGTGGCTGTAGACTTCCTAAACGGACATTGCCGAATACATTACAAGGACAAATACGACCACAGGAAGTTAGCTGAAGCTTTCCGTAACAACCATTATTACATGGTGTCGGCTAGAGGAGGCATTTGTCCAGAATGAAAGAAGACCTACTCAGTCATGACGCTTTGATGATTCTCAGATGTACAGACATTGGCTAATTTCATCTAAATAAGTTACGTTTGCATATCTTAGTTGCAACACAGAGGATGTCACATGATCTCAGACTATGTTGCATAGTTTAAGTTTATGTACAATAATAGAATCGATAACCATTTGTTTGTTGCTTATGAAACAGGTGGCAGGTTAAATCATGTTCTAATTATATTGTCGCATCAGTTCATGAAACGAATAGGATAGTCTCTTAATATGTTAGTTCTAGTTATGCAACTTTGTGGGTGTAACCACTAAGGCTGTCAGTGAATGTTCTAGTTCTATGAACAACGTTTGCGGGTGGAATCACAAAGTTTTTTATTAGTATCCTAGTTCTAGTTATCCAATTAGGTAGGTGGGACCACAAAGGTTGTTAATGAATTAATCATATGTGGTAGTTCTTGTTACATAAGTCTGTTGGAGGAACAGCTTGAACTGTTAATTCGTGTTCTTTTTAGACACGTTTGTATTTGAAACAATAAACAGTTGCATGCTTTATTTCTATGAACAACGTTTGCGGGTGGAATCACAAAGTTTTTTATTAGTATCCTAGTTCTAGTTATCCAATTAGGTAGGTGGGACCACAAAGGTTGTTAATGAATTAATCATATGTGGTAGTTCTCTACATAAGTTTGTTGGAGGAACAGATTGAACTGTTAATTCGTGTTCTTTTTAGACACGTTTGTATTTGAAACAATAAACAGTTGCATGCTTTATTTCATATCAATTGCTACACGTGCGCATGAGTCAGAGAGAGAGAAAGAGAGAGCGAGGGAGAGAGAGAGAGAGAGAGAGAGAGAGAGAGAGAGAGAGAGAGAGAGAGAGAGAGAGAGAGAGAAAGAGAGAGGATCGAAGTGATAGATGTCACCAGGAAAAATACGTCAATCGTGTAAATTTTGATGGCCAACATTTGTTGACGTAATATACCATACTAGCACCGGCTTTGCATGGCAGCCACAAATCCTTCCCTAAACTCGCTTAGTATTTAATAACAAATACATATGTTATACTTCTATCATATTGGTGAAACTTCCACCTAGAAAGTGTTTGTCACTACGCGTTTTAGGACCCTATTTTCATATAAATATGAAATCCAGTTATTTGCCACCATGGATTGGAAATCATCGTGTATTGTCTTGATGATTGATATGTGTATAGGCCGACATCAGATGGCCTGCATAAAGAATTGCAATTACAAACGATCATTGCACTATTGTTCGGAACTTTGTCACACGGGTAGCAAATCATTAGCATGGGGAATTTTCTAACCTCTACTAAAACCATTGAAACTATACGTTTCTATTAATCTTCCCCGTAGTCCTATACCAATTTAACAGAAATATCTTAGCAACGCATTACTAAAACGATAAAACCTGCATTTTCGACGGCGAATTTCCTATTTGTCTACAGTAGAAACAAAGTGTTCTCTGTGGATCTGTATCTCCGTTAGTTTTGCATGTATGGTGCTGACATTTCATATGTGATCTAGCGGGCACATTTGGATGGATCGTAGATTTAGGTTTGTTTGATATTCGTCCGAAGGTGTGGCGATATTGGGGGCCTTAACATTTCAAAAGGCTATATGTGGAGTTACAGCGGCGGAATCTAATGATTTCTATATTATCGTAAAAATAATAGTGTCACCTACAAATGTGTACTGGATGTGTACATAATTATGATTAGTTTTCCTCTTATCTTATTGGCGTTTGGAAATCCTGAACGCATGGCGTTGTACCAAATATGCCTGTCGCATCAACATTTAGCAGTAACCGGCCCAGTGAGCGCGTGTTATTTGAAACAAAATAGCTTTTCAATATGTTTATGTACAGGTAGGGGCTAAGTTTGATGACCAGTTACACGAATTTTAGGAGTGACAAGAATTCAAGTGCACGACATTTGTGGTTGGGTATAATTTCAATGTTCAGAAATATGCCAGCAATAAGGTTGTGTACAACATGTTGGTTAGATTCCAGTACAAATGACTGGAGGATGGGTCTCATTCCACTGCACAAGATTGTGAAAGCGCTTCCTAACATCAAATTTAAAGCTATCAATTGGCATAGACGTGGCTTTATCTGCTAACAAAAATGTCTTGTGCAAAGCCAGTCAACTCAGTTAGGATTAAATATAGCTATGCTATAGTCCAGTTATATTTAACATATTATGGTTAAATTCCAAATGTTTCGTAAAACCGGAATTATTACCTCATTTTCTATCCGTATAAGACGATGTAGATCAACTATGCAATTGTTATTATGAAATGGGTTTTTGTATGTTTGTTTGATTATCTTTTTAGTATAGCATGACATATATCCGTTAATTTCGCACGTATAGTATTGACGTTGTGTAAGCATGCTAGTTGACTGCATTAAAATATTTCATAGATTCATGTTTAAT
>CM034534.1:52120184-52149823 GCA_020002185.1 Paraescarpia echinospica | reverse complement strand
TGTACTTACCACCACCAGTTACCACACAGTTAGAAAAAGCACACACCACCGCTAGGGTTAGTTAGAAAAACCACCACCACACATTCTCCCCGCTAGGGTGTACTTACCACCACCACCACCACCACCGTCACCGTCGTGGTTATAAATAGCGACGCTCGAAAAATATTCATTAGAGAGAATGCCACCACCACCACCATCGTCATGGCAATGTCCGAAATGTCGGCGCTATTTCGCGACGCAGTCGATGTTAGAACGACACGAAGCGCTAGAGTGCCCAAAAGTGCGAGATTGCCCAAAATGTGGCAAGCTATACACCACGCGTTACGCTATGCTACGACATCTGAGGCTGCAGTGTGGCCGTTCGTTGCCACCCGAATCAGTGGAGGCCGCCGCCGCTAGCGCGCCACCGCCGTCGCCCGACGATCTACAGCGTGTCGTAGACGAGCACCGGCGTAGCATAGAGATGTCGGTGGCGCGCGGCGTCGTACAGTCGCGTTACAACTATCGTATGACCGCCTGTACGAGTACGCGCGTACTCGAACCGCGTCTGAGGGAAATGTTTCGCGCGCAAAAGAACGCGTTTAAAATTAACGTTAGTTATGGTTTTGCATTACGCCACAAGGTGTCGGGTCGGTACCGATATTTTCATTCTTCGTGTAACTGTTGCGGACGCCTCCTCGAAACACCCGCCCTAGTTACCGATAGCCGTTCATTCGAACGATTCCTCGACGCCGTGCGCACTACCGACGTACTGCAGTACGCCATCGCGCAGCGTCCCGACTCGGGATTGATCGTCGAGCTCGTAACTAACGCCACCTACTTCGTGAACGTCATCATCAATCATCCTATCGGCTGCGTTGGCGTGACGACGCTTCCCGCCTACGTGCGCCTCAACAGGTCCATCGTGTCGTTGACGAACGATGTTCGAGGCGTACCCTACGACGATCATCTGTGTCTCTTCCGATGCATCGCCCTTCACCTGCAAGGTCACCGACGAGGTCAAAGTATCCGTCATACGAACCGTTTAACGAAAGACGCTAAACGTCTGTACGCGCGGTATCGTCGCGACACGGCGACGACCTCGAACGGTGGCGGCGTGCGCCTGAACGAACTGGATCGCGTGGAGACGGTTTTCGGCATCAACGTCGTCGTCTATCGTCGACTGACGAACGACGTCGCCGAACTAGTTCGTCGATCGCTCGAAGCGCACCCCACGACGCTGAACGTCAACCTGTACGAGTCGCACTTCTCGTACATAAGCGATCGGCGCGCGTACACGAAAACGTACAAGTGCGGGAAATGCGGCAGCGTCCTCTGGCGGAGCGCGCACGATTTACGGCGTCACGAAGCGACGTGCGAAGGCGGCGTTCGTCACGTGTTCCCCGGCGGCGTCTACCGACCGACGGCGTCCGTATTCGAGCGGCTCGACGACGAAGGCATAGACGTCGGCGACGACGACCTGCGCTACTACCCGTACCGCGCGACGTTCGATTTCGAGTGCTATTTCGCCGATAACGATCTGCCGACGAATAGCGACAAATGCCGCTGGATCGCGCGACACGAACTGCTCAGCGTGAGCGTCGCGTCGAACGTGCCCGGTCACGAAGCGGCGCGCTGTTACGTCACGACCGGCGATTCGTCGGAACTCGCGCGTCGCCTCATCGACGACCTGGAAGCGGTGAGCGCGGCGGCGTGCGCGATTCTACGTCCCCGCTACGACGCGACCTTCGAGGCGCTCGACGCGCTCGACGCCGACTGGCGGCGACGATGCAACGACGACGCCGACGCGTCACCGTACGCCACACTCGCCGACCGGCTGTGGACGTACCTTCGACAAATGCCCGTATTGGGATTTAATTCGGGTAAGTACCACTTGAACGTCGTCAAAAAGTACTTGACCCCCCTGCTCATAACCGACGACGCGCAGCACACGTCGTCGGCGTTTACCATTAAACGTCAGAACAATTACATGTGCCTGTCGACGACGAAGTTGAAGTTCCTGGACATAACGAATTACCTCGCGCCCGGCGTTAGCTACGATCGCTTTCTGAAAGCGTACGGTTGCTCGGCAACGAAGGGCTACTTCCCGTACGAGCACATCGACGCGTTGTCGCGTCTGGACGAAACCGCCCTGCCGTCGCGCGAAGCTTTCTACAGCCAGCTGAAACGCGAGGGAATCTCCGCGGAGGCGTACGAGATTTGCGCGACGGCGTGGCGCGACGAGGGCATGACGTCGATGCGCGATTTTCTTGTGTGGTATAACAATCGTGACGTGGCGCCGTTTCTCGAGGCCGTCGATCGCCAGTTCGCCTTCTATCGGCGCCGACGTATCGACATGTTCAAGGACGCCATCAGCGTACCGGGGTTGACGTTGTTGTACCTGTTCAACGACCTGCCGAAGTCGATCCATTTCTCGCTCTTCAACGAGCCGAACAAAGATCTGCGCCGTCTGCTGCAGGCGCAGATCGTCGGCGGCCCGTCGATCATCTTCGCGCGCCACCACGAGGCCGACGTGACGTCGATTCGTGGCGGCGACGCGCCGTGCCGATCGATAGTAGGCTTCGACGCAAACGGCCTCTATCTATGGGCGATAACGCAGGAGATGCCGATGGGCTGGTACACGCGCCGACGCGCTGAGAACGCCTTTCGAGCGGAACGCGTGCACCGCTACGGCCGTATGGCCGTGGAGTGGTTGACGCGCGTGGAGGCGGAAACCGGCGCGCGTATACGTCACCAGTTGAACGGACGCGAGAAGCGCATCGGAAAGTACCGAGTCGACGGCTGGTGCGCCGCCACGCGAACGGCGTACCAATTTCACGGCTGCTATTTTCACGGTTGCCCGACGTGTCAGGCGCACGTGACGACGAACGCCGTCAACGGTCAACCGATGACGACGCTGTACGCCGCGACGATCGCCGTGACCGCCTACCTGCGCCGTTTCGTCGACGAAGTCGTCGAAATGTGGGAGTGCCAGTGGCACGCCGTGCGACCGCCGGCGGTGCCGACGCCGCCCGACGCGTCACGATGGCAACCGACCGCCGCCATTACGCTCTCGACGATACTGGAGGCGGTGCGCGACGGCTCTCTGTTCGGCCTCGTGCAGTGCGATATCGCCGTACCGGAAGCGCTGCGCGACAAGTTCGCCGAGATGCAGCCGGTATTCAAGAACGTCGATATCGCGCGCGACGATCTCAGCCCGTTCATGCGCGACTACGCCGAATCGCACGATCTCCTCACGCGACCTCAACGCGCGCTCGTCGGTAGCTACTTCGGCGCGGCGATCTTGCTCGCGACGCCGCTCCTACGCTGGTATCTGGCGCACGGGCTCGTCGTCGAGCGCGTCTACCAGATCGTCGAGTACGCGCCGATAGCGTGCTTTCGCCGCTTCGGCGACGCGGTTTCGACGGCGCGTCGCGAGGGCGATATCGATCCCGACAAATCGATCATCGCCGATACATTTAAACTTCTCGGGAACAGTTCCTACGGGAAAACGATTACGCGCGTCGATCGGCACCGGGAAATCAAGTACGCGACGCCGGTCGGCGCGTCGATGCTCGTCAACAATCGGCGCTTCCGGCAACTGGACGCCGTCGTCGACGACGCGCTGTACGAGGTGGCGCTGAATAAGCGTAAAATCGTCTACGGCCTGCCGATACATATCGGCTATTTCGTATTGCAGTACGCAAAATTGAGAATGCTGGAATTTTATTACGATTTCGTCGACGCCTACATTCCCCGTCCGCTCTTCCAGTACTGCGCTATGGACACCGACTCGGCGTACATAGCCCTAGCCGGACGTGACGTCGACGCGCTCGTACCGGAAGAACGTCGCGAACACTACTTCCGGAATCGCTCGCTCTGGTTTCCGGCCGAATGCTGCGACGCGCACGTGGACGCCTACGTACGACGGCGCGTCGCCGGTCTAGCGTGGGACGGCGAGGCGGCCTGCTGCGCGCGCCGACGCCTGTTCGATCGTCGAACGCCGGGTCTCTTCAAAGAAGAGTGGCGCGGCGACGGGATCGTGGCGCTGTGCAGCAAAACCTACTACTGCTTCGGCGGCGTCGCCGGTCCGAAGTACAGCACGAAGGGGCTCAGCAAGCGACAGAACGCCGACATCGACGAGCACACCTTCCTCGCCGTACTGCGCGACCGTCGCAACGGCGTCGGCTGGAACCGCGGTTTCCAAGTGAAAGACTCGTCCGTGTTGACGTACGTTCAAGAGCGCGCGGCGTTGAGCTACTTCTACGCTAAACGCCGCGTGCTCGACGACGGCGTCACTACGGCGCCGATACTCGTCTAACTCGTAAACTCGTCTAACTCGTCTACTACTAACCTAACCCCCACCACCCCCCCTAGGGGTAGTTTCTGTATGTATGTATGTATGTGTGGGGTAATAATAAACACCAACAATTGCGCGTACATGATTCGTTCGTTTTTTATTTCTACTACAACAAGCGGTGAGGTTTTAATAAATCGTGTACGAGACAGTCATTGTTCACCCTATCGGTGCCGAATAGGTTCTGAAACGTCGTCAACGGCATCCCGCGACATCGGAGGAGAAGGTAGGCGACGCAATATTGTCCGCACACGTTAGAGATGACGCTCTGCAGGCGCTTGTCGTTGTACGTCCACGCGTCGCCGCAGTGGCGGCGCAGGAAGGCGCGGAAGTCGGCGTGCAGCGGCGGCAGACCGTACGAATCGAAGTACTCGCCTCGTCGGTCGGCGCCGACGTAGACGGCCACCCAGTGCTGTCCCGGTTCGCCGCCGTCGTCGGTGTTGCACACGAAGGCCGTCGGGTAGGTGGTGCCGGCGGCGGCGGTAAGTAGCGCGTCTTTAGGCACGACGCCGACGACGATACGTTTAGCGTACGTATCGAGTTCCAGACGACGCATCAGTTGAAACGTATCCATAGTTACCAGTCGTAAATGACGTTCCGGTTCCGGTCGATTTCCATCACCGTCTCGAATTCCGCGTACACGACGACGTTCACCGGACGCGCTAGCGGCGTCTCGAAATGCATATCGACGCCCACGCACCCTTGACGCACGACGTTGAAATGATCGCCGTCGCAACAGTCGGGGGTCAGGTCGAAACCGAAGATGCTGTAGCCGGCGCCGAAGTCCGTGCGCGATACGTCGTTCCCCTCGTCCTCGAACGCCTTTCCGGTCGCCTCGAAGAGATTCATGTAGCTGCGCACGTACCGGTTGTGCGGGAAGTCCGGCTGCAGCGGCTTGCTCGGCACCTGACGTCCGTCGACGATGACCGACAGGAAGTTTATGTCGTTGTGACGCGCGTCGAATGGATTTCTAGTGTAGTCGCCGTTGTAGGCGACGTTGTCGATCATCATCAGGAAGAGGCGTTTCGGAATCGCGCCCATGTACAGGTTCTCGTGCACGTTCGATAGTGCGCCCGCCGTTATCGAGAACGATTTGCAGTCGACGCGACGCATCGGAAACTTAGCCGTTCCCAACGCCCACGCTTTGATATGTCCCATCTGGACGGCCGGGTTCAACTTCACTTTTCGCACGTGCAGTCGCATCTCCTGCAGCACGACGCGCCACCCCGGTACGGCTGCCGCGCCCATCAGCGCGAAGGCGTCCTTCGAGCGCACTATGCGCACTTTCGTGTCGACGCCGTTCGGTAGGTGTTTGTTTAGCATAAACGCGTCGACGTGCAGCCGTCCCATCATCTCCACCTCGTGGTTATCGGCCGTCGCGACGCGTCGCGACTCGAAACCGACGTTGGCGTTGCCGAGCGTGTCCATCCGTCCGGCGGTGTCTTTGTACCACAACGACGCCGTGAGATGCGAACGTTTCGCGTCGCTACCGTAACTTAGCAACGTCTCGAGGTAGGCCCGGTACGCGTACGTATTGGTCGACGGCGTCACGAGGGTGTTGTTCAGCGACACGTCGATTTGACTGATCATCGAATGCAGGAAATTGTTGACCGGCGCCACCGCGGCCGCGGCCGCCAGATCGGTACCGTCCCCCCGCGTCACTTTGAAGCGCACGTACAGTTGAACGCTCGCCAGGTCCGTATAGTCTTCGCCCGAACCCGGCACGAGGAACTCGATAGGGCCGCCGGCGTCGAGAGTCGTCAGCGGCTGGTAGACGGTCCAATGACTACTCTCGATGCTCGTCTGCGTCACCGGTCCGCTGAACAGGTCCAGTTCGCCCTTCACGCCCTCGCACGTCGAGCCGTTCACGAACGCCATCGTCGTTGTCGTCCGTTCGACGTCTTCCGCCTACTGACGACCGTCGCCGCTAGGCGTGCTCTCTTTATGCCGCCGCCGCCGCGACGGTTTTTTTTTTTCCTCGAGTTGACTTAATAGCGTATGCAGGATCGAATCTCCTCCGCGCGGCGGCGCCATCACCACCACCACTACGACGCGCACTCGAAAGTACGGCGAGAACTGACCGTCGTTCTCGAGTCCGCTGCGCTCCATCGTCGTTACTCGTCGAATATGTCCTTTCGACGCGCTCTTTTCCGCCTACTGACGGTCGTCGCCGCTAAGCGCGCTCTCTTTACGCCGACGCGGGGACGGCGCTGCGTCTTTTTTTGCTTCTTCTTTGGCGCCGCCTGCGGATTCAATAGGCCGTCGAGAAGATCGGCGCCGGCCTCCTTCGCGCGCCTTTTTAGCGACTGTTTCAGATTGCCGCCGCCGACGACGTCGCGCGCCACGTGCATGCCGGTGTTGAGCGCCCGTTTTCCCAACGCCATCGCGCCCCTCTTGATAAGCGGCATGGCGCTTCGAAACAGACTCCCGAAGAGATTACCCAGACCGTGACCTCGTTGACCCCGAGCGCCGACGAAGACCGGCAGCTGTCCGCCGACCTGACGAACGTAGTAGTCCACGTACGGGTTCTTCGACGACATGTTAAAACAATTTCGATTTACAACGTCTGAAGTGAAGCGTCGTCACCACCTTCCCCTGCTCGAATGGTATCGGTTGGCCGTGATCGTCTCTTATATCGACTTCGACCTCGTCGAATTGATTCCGCATCAGCTTAACGTATTGCACGCGAACGAACGATTCCGAAATGACGTCACCGTTCTCACCGCGGACGGCGATGTTTCGAAGCAGCGGCGCGAACACGTCACCGACGACGCGCGGTTCCACGAGATCCGTGTACACGTACAGACTCTCGATGCCCGCCGACATGTTCACCGTATCGCGACCTTCGTACTCGAACGTGTACGCGGCGGGCGACGTGCTGATGACGGGTCTCGTCGCCGGCGCGGGACCGAACGCGGGCGAACTCATGATCGTGTTGCTATGGAAACCTAGCACGTGTCTCAGACGGCTCGTATGAGGTATGATAAATTCGACACCCGCCGACAGACGTAGCGTAAAGCGGTTAGAGACGGCGCAGTATTCTAGCACGGCCTTGGCCATCCTGGTGTGTAATTTCTCTAGCGCCTCGTTGATCCTGTTGCACAACGTATAAACGTTGTTGTAGAAACCGTGAGGAATCGTCGTCTGACGATATATCAGCAAGGTCGTGCCTTCTTCGTCTATCTGCGTGTAAACGTTCCGTTCGCCCGCCGCGCAAGTCAGAAAGAAGTAGGCGTCCTTCTTTCTCACGTTGTACCACGTGTGCGGATACTGTACCGACACGGCGCCGCATTCCCACTCCCCCGACAGGTCGAAACGTCGCGGCAACGTCGTGACGTAGTGCGTCAACGTATTTTCGGGGTGACGTTTCATAGACGCGTTGCTCGGCAGCGTCAGGTAAAAATCAGACGAGACCGCCATCGCGTTGTCGTCGACCGACACTCATAGACGGACTCGGGAGCAGGTAACCGAGACAGCTGCTCAACAGCGCCGTCCACAGGTTGGAGTCGCCTTGACCTTTCGTCAGATTGTATATACTAACGGCGATGACGAAGTACAGGACGACGACCTGACAGAGGAACACGATTTCGGCCTTAGGGCATTCGTTGCCGCAGATTCGCCATGGAACGGGTTCGGCGGCGGTTGCTGTTGTAGCGTCGATGGAGTCCGCGTTGCGCTCGTCGTCGACGACGGACGATTCGTCGGCGTTCGTTCGACGCTCGCCACTCGAGGTAGTTTCGTCGTCTTCGCGCATCGTCGCGCCACTGCGCCCTGTCGATGCAACAGGGACCTTTATACGGTAAGAACGAAGAGCCGTTGCATAGTCCCGCCTCGTGCAGTCGCCAGCAGCCGGTGTGACGCATCCAACGATTCATAGGTCCACGAGCGACTCGGCGTCGATCCAGCTGTTGAATGAGGCCGGATATCCGCTCCATTTTACGAGCGCCTCCGAACCGCCGCCACGACGTCGACGACGCCGAATAACCGCCTCCACGCGATATAGTTTGTCTTTCGGAACGACTACGCGTTGTAGTTCCTGTTCGTAGAAGGCGCCCTCTATCGGCGTCTCGGCGTCGTCCTTGAGGCGATAAACGGGCGGTTCGGAAGGGTGCACCTCTACGACGGTGAACAGCTCCTCGCTCCAGTTAGCCATGTATCCTTTTTTGAAATGACCCCTCGTCTTGCTGATACGTACGCGATCTCCCATGCGTAGTTTCGGTTTTCGTCGTCGTTCGACGCCGTCGCCACCGTACAGTCGTTGCCATACGGCCTCCTGATTCGTCGCGTCGACATTCGCCGGCGTCCTACCGATGCTTCGGTGGTAGGCGTTGTTGTACGATTGCACGAAATCCGGTAACGCCTCTACGTAGCGCAGCGTTTCGTGTTTCGTAAAATAGCGCCACATACGCGTCTTCAAAGTTCGATTAAACCGTTCCACGACGCTCGCTTTGGTCTCCTCGTTATGCGTCACGAAATGATGAACGCCGCGACTCTTTAGCAACGTTTGCAGGGGTCGGTTCAAAAACTCGCTCCCCTTATCGGTCTGCAGCGTGTGCGGCGTCTCGTCGTCGTCGTTCAGCAGGCGCTCGAAGGCCGCGACGAGCGACGCTCCGGACTTATTCTTCAACGGAACGCACCACGCCCGCTTCGAAAACACATCGATCACCGTCAATAGGAATGTTATACCGTCGTTGTGCGTTTTCAGTCTAGTCAAGTCGACCAGATCGGCTTGCCACTGCTGGTTTCGACCGCCCACGATGACGCGTCGTCGTTTGAAATGACGTCTAACCGGTTTGTGTAGGGTATAGGCGTCCTGCGACGCTAGCCACCTCTCGACGGCCGGACGTCGGAGCTTCGACGCCCGGTGCAACGCGTCGACGCCTCCGTAACTCCCCACCCGTTTCGGATCGAAGTACGCGTTATTCAGCTCCTCGTCGTCGTCGTCGACGTTTCGTTGCTGTCGAGGCTTTCGTTTTGGACGACGACGACTCCACCCGGACACCATGACGACGACGACGACGACGACGATGCGATTATACAGAACGCGATAAGCGCGATGATGAAACCGACGACGCCGACGATGATGATCGCTCGTCGTGACGTCGTCATGACGACAACGTATCCCACTCCGTGACGTCCCACGAAACGGATCTGCGTTTAGGTTCGTCTCGCATACGACGTCTCCGCTCAGTCGGCGCTGCTGATGAACTAGACGTCGACGGTCTCGACATCCTCTCTTCTAGTAGCCGCTTCCGTCGTTGCTTCACGTACGAACGATAGCGCGGGTTGCCTACGAATTCCATAGGGATATTCATATCCTTCATGCGCAATCCGAACTCCCGCCATCCTACGGGCGCCGTCGTCTTCGATCTCGTTCGCATGAGATCGTTTACTAGATCGACCATATTACTCCCCGCGATCGCTTTACCGTCGTACACGAATTCACCGCGATCGTTCCATCGAGACAACGGATCGGCTTTCATTTTTTCGATCAGCAGTCTCGTCTTCTCTTTCAACGTTTTCGGCATACTGGCTACGATTTCGCGCTCTATCGTCTCCGACGATGGTGGCGCCGCCGCTGCTGGCGCCACCGGTACCGCGGGTGTCTCGCCGCTGTTCACCACCGACACGCGTACCGGTTGCTCCGCTCGAGCCGACTCTATCGTATTGTACCGACTCAGCAGTTGATTGTACGACGCTACCTTTTCTCGTTCCGATAAATCCGAACGTTCTAGAATATCCTTCATGTCGCTGTCAAGACTACTCAGCACACGTGATCGAGGCGTGCTCGACGACTGATCGACGCGTGGCAGGAGGCTTTCCACCAATCGTGGATCGACCAACGCCATCTTCTTCGCGTACTGCATCAATTACCGCCGGCGCCACCGCCGAACACCTGTCTGAGCAGCGGCAAGATAACGGTACTCGCTAACGGCGCTAGCAGGGCCGTCAAAAAACCACCCGCACCCTTTTGCAAGATGACACGCTTCTGCTTACGCGTCACGTGTTTGTCGACGAGTTTACGCAGGTGATCCCGGTATTTCGACAATACGCGTTTCTGTTTCGGCGACAACTTCACGTTCCCTTTCAGAATGTTGTACGCGCAATCGCACAGACTACAAATGAGACCGGTGTCCGCGTGGGCGAGTAGCGCTTTTCGCAGAGCGATGTTCCGCCTATGTCTCTCCAACAGCTGCAGGGCGACGATGTGTCTCTTTATTTGATTCGTCGGTCCCGCCACCTTCGGTCGTCTCTTCGCTCCCTTCACGCGCCCCGTCATAGCGACTAATAAACGTACGCCCCGTCGTCCCTCTCTTCTTATAGTCCGCCGACGCCGCCGCCACCACCACCACCGCCGCCACCCTTCCGTACGTACACGTACTGAAGGTCATCGTCCGGAAATATGCACGTACGCAAACGCATGTCCTCTTCCGTTTCCTGTTTCAGATCCACTAATAGATACCCGTACGCCGACGACGTCGCGTCTTTGAAAGCCTCTATCATGTAGTTGACCTTTCCCGGGTACATCTGTTTCGCTAGGTGACCTACTTGACCCGCGTCTCGAGGACTCTTGAATAGCACTATGTATTGAGCGTTCAGGCTGATTGTACGGTTTTCTTTCCCTTTCGGAAACATGTTCTGACGTAATTGTACGACCGACGTATTACAATGATGACTTTTTTTAGTAAATAGTACCGTCACCCGGCTATCGGTCTCCTCCATGAGGTCGTCGAGTACTAGAAGCGTTCTCGCTTTACCGTCTAAACGTTTCGGATCCGGCAGGCCGTCTACGAACTCTATTTTCGAAGACATAGACGCGTAGCCGCTCTGCCACTGTCCGTAACACCACAGGATTTTCTCCGGCGGCGGATCGATCATAGTGTCGTAACGTATCAAACGCTCGACGAACGTCGTCTTACCGCATCCCGTAGGACC
This sequence comes from Paraescarpia echinospica, assembly GCA_020002185.1. Lineage (NCBI taxonomy): Eukaryota > Metazoa > Annelida > Polychaeta > Sabellida > Siboglinidae > Paraescarpia > Paraescarpia echinospica. The sequence goes on along the minus strand of CM034534.1, from coordinate 52,138,551 downwards.
GGCTACTATACACGTAAAAGGATGCTTCAACGACGGTCCGTTCATTTTTCACGACTGAACGACGAACACTTTTTTACTCCTTTTTATACTCATCGCGCAACTCCATCAACATTTTACCGAGCGTGTTCTTCCCCCGATCGCCCGCGATTCCGCTACCCCAGAAACCCTCCTTACTCGCTACCCATTCCACCAATTCGTCGTCCCCGGTCGCCAACAGTGCATCCTTCAAATCGCTCGCTCCGTCAAACTTCCTCTTCAACAACATCTTCATACATTTCACCCTAACGTCGGTCCATTTGTTTTTCATTCTCTTTAGTCGAATGTCGTAACTGCGTCGTTTCGCTGCGTAAGAGCTTAGCGAACTTTTGATTATTTCGGCGCATTCCACGTCCTCGTAGAATAGCGCTTTCCTATACTGATAGGCGTGCTCGACGGATCGAAAGCCTCGACCGAACGCCGACAGTCGACGCATATACATATTCGACAAGAACGACCGCGATCCACCAAACCTTATAGGCGACATCGTACCGACTACCGATCACCCGCTACCGCCACCGCTTATATACCACTCATAAAAAGTTGCGACTGACCTTTCGATCCCTAACATTACCGCTAGGTGTCCTCCCGAATCTAATAAAAAGTTGCGACTAGGGTTCAAACCCGGAACCTTTCGATCCCTAGGCGAACACTCTCCTAAGAGAGCTATACCGTCGCCAAGGATTATGCAGGGTTTTGCCCCGGTTATATCTCACCGCTAGGTGGCCTCTCGAATCTACAAACGCATTACGTCAGCACTACGAATGTTCCATGGTTTTAGCGTGGTTAGCGCGATAAACGCATTATTGCTTACGTCAGCGCGCTCTAGGTACGGCGTTGATCGCTAGGACTAAAATACTCTCCGCACTCACCGCTAGGTGGCATCTCTCTAGTGTACTGTCAATCATTCAATTAGTATCAAATTACATCGCTCATCAATCACGTTTTTTATAAGTAGGTTTCCCAAACTCATTAGTGTCAACCACGAAGCCTTTGATCTTTTTTTATGCATAGGATTAGTCTCGCATTTTTTGCTGACTCAGCGATGTGCAAAACTCATTAGGGGTCATTAAATTCTTTTTTATAAGTAGGCTTTTGAGATCGTACAGCGCGCACTATCTACTCGCGTGTAGCTTTGACCGGGAGGCTTGTTTTTCACTTATGAAAAACTAATAGGCGGTTTTAAGCCACGCCCCAGTTGCTGGTCATTGGTTCGTCGAAAAATCAACACGGATGCGCGTGTATATGTACGTTTGCTTTTCGTTGGTCGCCCATTTGCGAAGTCGAATGTTGAATATTTAACAAATATTAAGAACAATGTCGGATAGCGAATTATGCACTGGAGTGATTTGTTTGTCTAATGTAGGCACCGCCTTTGTATCGCTACACATGATGTATATCTATGACTTATTATGTGCGTCGGGCATTCATAATATTTTGCTATGCGCTACACTACAGCCTACACTCTTTTCACAAACTCTGACGTTTTAATACTTTAGTTTCCTTAGCGATGATAAATATGCCATGCTTTTAAGAAAATTGACCCAAAATGTTAACAAAAGTCATATACTTGTATACAGATGACTTGGTGGTTTTCTATCTCTCCAATGTAAGCCTGAGGGAGTTGTTATTAGTTTGTGAAACTGTTGTGGTTATTTAATTAAATTGAACTATGAGAGAAGCATGATACTGATAAGCAGAAGACGGTAAAAGTATGAAGAATGTATGCCCTCTTGCATCTAAGCTAAATGGGGAGAACTTAGCTAAGTTAGTATCAAATACCTAGGTCATATTATATGTCCCACTTTTAGTTTAATTATAATATGCTTTCTAATATTAATATCGGCTTTTTTAACTGTTACATGTATATTTTAATATATGAACCAATATATGTTTCGCCATATGTAGTTTGGTCTGAAGTAAATAAGTGAATTGAATATAAGTGTGCATAACTAATAACACTTGAGATTCCATTTGTGCCTGAAAGATTCGCATTTCCAGTTCACCATTAAATATTTGCCTGTTTAATTGACAAGCAACACTGTGATTGCTTTATTTTTCTGTGCACGGACAAACCACTACGTCCATGACAATGTTGTGTACTCTATTCGCCAGGCTTATATAAAGCATGACAACCTGATTTATATAAGTTAATAATTATTTGTTTGTCCACGACAGCTATATAATACGCATTCTGTGGTGTTACATCAATTAAGTCACACTAAATCACCCATGTCGCCCTTAAATTACATTAGAGGCCCATTATCAAACCTTCATACATGTTAATTAGTACGAGTGTGTCCACGGAGCGTTTAACTAATGTTGAACTTTCATCCTACTCCAGTAGCACTACCATTGCTGTTATGCACTATGACAAATAAACAATATTTTTTTTTATAAAGCATTATATTTTGATACACGACAAAATGACACAAGCGACAGACGCACCCTGCTCCTAATAAACAATCACGAGCGCGCTGGGCATGGCTTAATAGCGCCTGTTTTTTCATATGTGAAATGCAAAGGCGCTGCCGGGGGCAAAATATCAGCGCCATTCGTTCTCATTAATAAATTATTGTGGTCGTCGTTTAAATTCCCATTACAAAGTCCAGCCGAACATTGTGACACATTATTATAGGGGGAGCTTAATTCGAGCCACCCCCATAGTGTTACTTTGTTAATACTGAAATTAGTATACCTATCAACTTTTTTTAATTCCGGGAGATTCATCAGTGGTTCAGCACGTTTCTCGTATCACACTGTCTCGGATGATGACATCGGAAGACGGGGGTGGGTTATTGGAGATTTTAAGCGAAAGTCGGGAAGATCTGCCCATATTCCGGGAGACCGGGAGATACACCAAAACTCAAGGAGGTTCCCGGAAATCCCCGGGGAGTTGGCAGGTATATACTAAGCTCATTAACTGTCAGGAACATCCTGTTGAGGCAAAGGACTCCTGAAACTTTAAGATACTACTGGGCCGTGTCCAATGCTCATAGAGCAACCACCAGCCATTGGCGCGATGCCCAGAGGGATTTGACGATTATTCTACATATACAGATACACAACTGTATTGTGGCGCAGCGGCTTCTGCGCCAGATATCCTAAATCACGTTAAAACCTTCGTAGATTAAAATGCTCCTCGAGTGCTCCCTAAATACTGCTGTCACCACAACTGTTTAATATATCCCGACGCTAGCTTCGTTAATATAGCTGACCTTCTGAGCGTTGAAAGGAATCCAAACAGGAAAATCGCGTAATCGCTACAACGGACATTTAACTGTGGCGAAGTTGTTTTTGTTGTTCTCATTCATCGTTTACGACATTGGCCCTGTTTGCTTGGCTGATGTCGCTTTTAGAAATGAACCGCGAACTGGCGTCTGCGTCTTTAAAAAGAGGGTTGCAATGTATACATAATTAGAAATGTAGGCGATCACCCACACTCAAACGAGCTGTCTTCTGTCTTACAAACATACACGCACGCACGCACGCATGCACGGACCCATGCACGTGCTTGGTACCATTGGCATAGCGCTACCATCAAAACGACGCGGTACAAATTCCTCCGAGGAAATAGGCGTTGTTGCGCTTACATTTATCCTGGCGTTAAATAATATCCGGGTGACGTTTCTGCGCGTGCGCGTATCTAGGGGAATACAGCTACAATTGTCGCGATTTCATTTATTCGGGCGTTATGTATGTTTATAATATATATATATATACATATTATGTATGTATATATTTATATATATGTCTATATATATATATACATCAATTATAAAATGTTTTCTTCCCACAGACATAGACGACAATTTCTGTCGTAAAACGTTTTCTTTCCACGCACACGGGACGTGACTTCCTGCTATACTTGTCACAAATCTGAAACAGCAAATTATAATTATGTACTCTAACTATAACGCTCGTATTACGATAACAAACGAAACATGTTTAACTACTGGATATTATTCATCACTATGTGATCTACTGGTGCCAAATATTATGCCTTACATATGCACATAAACTTCGCCCGGATAAAATTTAACGCCCGGATAAATGTAAGCGCGACACCGTATCTCGAAAGCGCTCGGCGATGATGATTGCAACCTAGGAGACGACGTACGCACTGTGACGTCACCACGAGACGGCCGACGCACCATCATTAGCGAGTCGCCGCCGCATTTCTGGCGACGTCATAATGATGGCGAATTCGGTAATACAAGCAAAGCATGTACATTCCCATGCTATGATATAAGCTAACCGGACGGCGCCTTACATCTTTTACATATTCTTACAGGTCCTTTTCTGGTTGCTATGCTGTACTGCCTGTTATCAACTCTAAGATTAATCGTCGGTTCGGCCTGTGGGCAGGCGTCAGACGAATTCCGTGATATCGCACGGACAATAATTGGCCCGCTCTCACAAAAGCAGGCGAAAGTCGCACAGATCGGTTTCGCGCTAGCAGCCAAAACATGAATTTGGGGGTCATTTCGTCGATTTTGAGATGGAACTGGAACTGTATTGTTTAATATAATTTTCTATTTTGTAAAGTGTGCAGCTCAAAAACATAATGTTGTTTTATTCGACACCTACCACTCATTTTGGTAAAACAATGACCAGCAAGCTGAATGAAAAAATTAGCACGATTTGAGCGCGCGTTACCACGTTATTCTGCGTTCCAGTGGGCTCGTTTATATCGTAAACACGACACGAACTGGAAAGTTCACGGGCTCCTCGAGTTTACCACTTGTACCTTTATGCAACTGTGTCAAGTAGGGGTTACGAAGTCGTATTCTCGGTCTACATGAGGTGATTGGAACGCAGCTACTTGACCCAGCTGCATAACTTATTTACAAGTAAACTGGAGGTGCTCGTGAATTTACCAATTCGCCAAGTCGTGTTTACGATATATAAACGAGCCCATTGGATGGCAGCATTATACGCCGCGGAATCTCCGAGTTCATCTCAGGTTGTCAAACAATCATAGCTCATGAATTCATGCAAGTTTTTAGCTTGAAATGAATCTAATTATGGGTCGAGCTTCGCAGATAACACAACTGTTGAAAAAAGCTTCGAAATGTGGTATTCGTGACAGATCAGCGGTGCGGGAAGTGATAGAAGATTTCTTCGGTCTGCCAACTTCGGAACTTGACAGCGACGACGAAATAAGAGACATGGGCACTGACAGCGACGATGAACTTGTGTTGAACCCGATATCAACAACAAAAAGTGCTGACCGTGCCACTCCCGTGGCTTCCGCTAGCACTGCGGAAGTTTATGTTGGCGGTGATCACAGCGAGGTTGACCCGGTGTAGTAAGTTGAAAACACTACCCCTCGAAAACACTACGGTTGTGTTTTGAGCGCACCCTCAAAACATTACTGTTAAGCTCAAAACACTACGCTACCCCTACACCCGATTTTTTTATTTCTATGTGTTTGGGGTCATCCATAGAGTACGTCTCGCTTGATGGGAAGTCGATCAATAGCTAAAAACAAAGCTACTGTAACCAGACTGATTTTTTAAATAGAGTACGTCTCGCTTGATGGGAAGTCGGGGTGACCGGACAAGCGATCAATAGCTTTATATGGGGTAGGATAAAACAAAGCTACTGTAACAAGACTGATGTTATTAATAAACCTCGTCGTTTAGTTCATTGAGTGCACGAGTGCGAGGACGTTAGCGTCTATTTTTTATTTCTTTATCGCCGGCGGCGGGAACGTGGGGGGTAACTCCGAGTGATGTGCATTTTTGAAATATTGTGGGAGTGAGAGAAGTTAATGGCTGCCGAGATGGACTTGAGGCTCATATATCCTAACCAATCCTGCGAATGGATTCTACAGAAATTATGGAAATATTGGCAGCATAGTAAGATATGTTCGAACGCCCAGTCAGAAGCCTATGATTGTGTGCGTGTGCGTGTGCGTGTGCGTGTGCGATTCCAACCTTATCTAATAATAACAATAACCCTAAACCCATTGGATAATTACATTTAACACTAACTATTTATTCCCCGTGTATGATTGGTTCCAACAATTAAACTAAATTCAATCACATCAGACTCCAACCATAACTCATAATAATTGTAACCTTAATTAATAAGGATATATGCTATATATAAATAAATATATATATATATATAATATATATATATATGTATATTCATTAGGACTAGGGTTATTATTACAATTAGTTATATTTGTAGACAGTTATGAAGGTTAGGTTTATATATATATATATATATTCATTAGGGCTAACGTTTGTATTATAATTAGTTATATTTGTAGTTAGTTATGAAGGTTATATTATATATATATATATATATATATATATACAACTACAATAATAACGTTAGCCCTAATGAATACTTATTTTATTCACCTCGTCTGATTATCACACTAACTATTTATTGCCGTAGTATGTCTGATTCCAATGATTACGCTATGACTAACCCTAACCCCTACCATAAGTAACTAAAACCATAACTACTTATAATATTTACATTCAGCTTAATTAATAGTGTTATGATATTTCACACTAACTATTTATTCCTGTTGTCTAATTGGTTCCAACAATTACTGACTCGACCCTAGGGTATAGAATGATTTCCAAAGGTGACTGATTTATGCTTTTAAAACATATTGACGGTAGTGTTTTGAAATTGGGTAGTGTTTTGAGCGTACATGGGGTAGTGTTTTGAACTTAACAGTAGCATTTTGAAGGTACGCTGAAAACTCTACGGTAGTGTTTTGAAAGTACGCCAAAAACACTAACGTAGTGTTTTCAGCGGGGTAGTGTTTTGAGCGTCCTACACCGGAATCTCCGAGTTCATATGTGGTTATCAAGTTAAACATCGTTGCAACGTCTAGCGTCGCGCATTGAATTCAAGCAAGTTTTTAGCTTTATATGAATATAATTATTGATCGCAAGAAAGACATAGACATGCTAGAGGAGAGTGACTAAAATGATACCAAAACTGAGAAATCGTACTTATGAAATACGCTTAAACGAACGTGGTTTGACAATACTAGAGCCCAGGTGATTGAGAGGAGATCAGATACAAGTTTTTAAAATATTGAATGGTTGTAAACATTTTGATAGAAATATTTGTTTCTCAGTTAAGAAAGATAGAAGGACTAGGGGACATGAAGTTACATTGGTAATGGAGCAGTGTAGATTAAATACAAGAAAGTTATAATTTTCACAAAGGACTGTATATGATTGGAACATATTATTTGCTGATTGTGTGGGTGCTAGTAGCGTGAATATGTTTAAAAATAAAATTTACACATACCTCAGAAGGGCGGGATACACGTAGATAAAAGGGCTGGACTTTTGAAATGCCAAAATGCTTCCTTGTCCACCTGCTGTCTAGAGTTAATTCTCTGAGTGGCAACCTTGTTAAATTTTGTTAAATGATGATCGCGAGGAGACAGCCGCGGATGGCGCACATCGCGAAGAAGAGGATGCGATGGATCGGGCAGCGAACATGTTTGAATGTGTTAAAATTCCGTTGAACTCGGAATCAATTTATTTGACCTATAAATACGATACATATACAATGAGTAACGTAAGAGAGACTCCTATTAAGACTTACAGTATCGCTAACACAGGAGCCACCCCATAAAAATAATCAACAACAACATGTGCATGACACAAATCAGAACAGCATATTACTTGTTTTTATAGTTGATAATCACTCAATGTATCAACAGACATACACAATACTAGGACTGATTATATGTACTGGTGTACACATTGGCGTACTTGTGGATAGTTAGGTATGCATTTCAATACATATTACGAATTACAAATAAACCAATCTTATGAATATGACACCATGAATCATAATTTAAAATAAAGCAATTTCTTTGTGTATATTGAAAAAACATGTAGTCTGTGGGTGTAAATTTTATTTATGATAATACTTGGTGTATTGTTAACTGTCTCTACTATGTTGTGTCTAATGCATTTTTTTGTAAATTCATGTTTGAATCTGGACATATACAGATTATTTCTTTCACGTTTGCAGTGCTGAGGAATATCATATATATGTGTATTTGAAAAAAACATTGAAGTAGTGGGGTAAAATATTGTTAATTTATTTATAGTAAAATTTGAATTGTTGAATTTTATAAATGTAATCCAACTTTAGCAACTGAAGTCTTTTAAAAATAGGACTTGTGTGAGCATTATATTTACTTAATGATATTATTCGTTTTTGTTTTTTTCAGTAATTTGAAAGTAATTTACACATTCAATGTATTTGTAACACAGCCCCATCTACTTTCTTTTGAGGCATATCAAAAATCATGAATTTAGTCTTTTTGACATTTAGTGACAGTTTATTAACTTTCAACCAATTGCTAATATTTTATAGTTCTTTGTTAGTATTTTCACTTAGCATTTTGCCTTCAGAATCGTTACATGTATTTAGAGTACTAGTAAGGGTGGTGTCTTCAGTACAAGTTATAAATTTGAAAAAGTCACTAGAAAGAGCTATGTCATTTATGTATATAATAAATAAGAGTGGCCTTAAACTTGAACCTTGAGGGACACCAGTGTTGATGACTATTTCCTTAGACTTAACATTTTCAATTTCAACGTACTGCTTACGATTTTGTAAATAACTCTTACAAAGGACCAGAACCTGGTCATTTAAAACGTAGTAATTTAACTGCTGTACCAATATATTGTGATCAATTGTGTCAAATGCTTTTTGATAAATCCAGGTATGTATTTATTGGAGTAACCAATTGATCAAGTTCTTGTATAATTCTGTTTATAATTTCGAATATAGCAAGCCCAGTAGAATGTTTCTTTTTAAACCCATATTGGCTACTGTAGTGTAACGCATTAGAATGGAAGTAATCGTGGATTTGATCAAACATACCCTTTAAAAAAAAATTGAAATCACTGACAGGATAGAAATAGGATGATAATTGTTAAAGTTAGAAACATCACTTTTTTTAAAAGGGTATGAATTTTGGAATTTTGTATTTGTCTGGAAATATATCAGTTATTATTGATTGATTAATAATTAGAATGACTGCATTGCTGAGATCATTTTTTTTAATCAATTTTAGTAATTGTGTTGATATACCGTTTTTGCACAACTTGATTTTGGAGGTAAACGATTAGTTATATTAACAGTAGTTTCCAGGTCAATTGGGTTAAAGCTGAAGGTGTGAAATATCGGGTTTTTCAGGTAATCTTTATATGATTTACCTCCACTTGTAATTGTTTTAGAGGCTTTGCTTGTTCGTTAAATGGTTTATTAAATTATCATCGTCAAAGTATGGTGAATGTTGAAATGGTTCAGTATTCCCATCTTCATTCATTTCATCCGTTTTTAATATGTGATGGAGATAATTATTTTATAGACCACCAAATTGCGCTAAGAAATAATTGTTATCAATCATATTAGAAAATTAGATAAACGTTGTGAAAGAGATGCATAAGCCATACATACGGTTGATGCGCTGCAGTTTGGCTGCTGCCGGGCTTTCCGTGTAAAATAATCAAAATGTCATTGATTTGAATTTTATAAAGTGTTCGTGTTTCTATACACTGAATTGTTAATATCCAAGGAATATGTGCGGGACATTTGCGAATTGTTTGTGCCGTGGATCTTCAGTTTGTATCGACTTTTATATTGAGTTTTACAGTGGCAACTGTGATTAACCAAGCTTGAACGGAACCGGTTTCCAACCTACATTACCTGGACGTCTATGCTCTGGCTGCCAGTGACCGGCGAAGCATGTCGTTGTCCAAGACGTTTCATCTCGGCCTGCGACACTGCCGTCAACAGCCTAGCCAACCCTGGACAACAACAATACGGACGCTGAACTTGTGCCGACCACCGACCAGGCGCGGGACATCAGCCGGAACGAGGCGTATCAGGCCAATAACCACGCTTGGGCCGTTGAATGTGAGACCTGGTAATTGTAAACGAGGTGTCAACAAAGCAAATCTCACCCAAGTAACACTTGAAAACTGCAGTACGAAATCCATCGCCAGTCATTATACTCCAAATGTGGCTCTGGTTAACTCTAGATCCCTACGCAATAAAGCGACGACTATAAGCGAGTCTATTGTTGAGCGTAATTGGGATGTGCTAGCAATCACAGAGACGTGGCTTAAGAAAAACGGACACGATGCGATAATAGCCGACGTAACCCTGCCCGGATATACACACCAAAATGTCTTAGGTCTTAGGCGATTTACTCCAAACTGCCCAAACTTAATTGAGCTAACGCATGAGTTTTGTGGTGATTGTTTGTGCGCATGCGTTGTGGGTAGTTTGTTTGGTTTTGATTTTGTAGGCAATGCTAGGGATAAAAAGAGAACACTGCTTCATTGATGCGGCACCTAGGGGCTACGTAATGGCCACGGTTTTTTGACCGTGTTAGCAGACCTGGTAGGGGTATGATGTAGATTATATTATTTAATGTTTTGTAAAATGTCATGGCTTGTTTGATAATGCGTCGTCATTCAAGAGTTGGCAATCCAAGGGTGGCTATTAGTTCTGCTGAGTTTGTTTGGCGTTTATGATAATTTTTTTACAAATCTAACTCCTCAGTGTTGTACTCTTTCAAGCTGTTTAATTTGGGTAGCAGTGTGTGGATTCCACATGGAGAGGCATACTCGAATTTTTGGTCGGATTAGCATGTTATAGGCTTTTTCTTTTACCTTGGGTTTGCATGGTCCGAGGGTTCGTTTGATCATGCCTAGAACCTTTGACGATTTGGAAGCTATGCCAGTGATATAGTTGCCCAGGTTAGTTTAGAATCTAATTTTATTCCAAGATATGGGTGGCTAGAGACGGTAGAGAGTGGCACGCCAAAGAGTGAATATGAATGTAGTATGGGTTTGGTTTGGTTTGTTATTGGGCGATGCACACATTTAGATATGTTAAACTCCATTTGCCATTTATCAGACCATGTTTGGAGTTTGATCAGGTCAGATTGGAGAATTTCGTGGTCGGTTTCGATGTGATTTTGCGAAATATAATGCTGTCACCTGCAAAGAGACGTACGGGAGATTGGATATTTTCGTTTATGTTGTTTATGTAGAATAAACATAGGACAGTTCCTAGGACTGAACCATGTGGTTCACCAGATGTAACATCTGTTCTGTCCAACAGGGCTCCATTGACTGAGACTCTCTGTTTGCTATTGGATAGAAACGATTTGCTCCAGTTTGGTGTGTTTCCAGTTATTCCATGGAAAGCTAATTTGGATAAGAGGCGTTTATAGGGGACTCTTTCGAAGGCTTTGGCGAAATCAAGTAAGATGACATCTGTTTGTGTCTTTTTGTCCATAGCAGTCATCCAGTCATGGACTGTCTCGATGCTTCTGGTCGTGGCGGTGGAGAGCACTTTTGTTAACAACATCGCTCGACTGCAGAGAATGCACAACTCTGCTGCTAGGTTGATCCTGCGCCGCCCAAGGAGTGACAGCGCCATGCCTCTGTTGTGCATTCTTCACTGGTTGCCAGTAGCATACAGAATCGACTTTAAGCTATTAGTGTTTACATATAAAGCTGTGCATGGCGATGCCCCGAAATATGTATGCAACCTTGTATGCCCATACAAAGCAACAAGAGCACTGCGCTCTGCCAACAATAACATGTTTACGGTCCTGCGAACGGGGACAGTTCATTTGCGGTCGCCGCGGCGACTTTGTGGAACACTTTGCTTAAAGACATTAAAACGTCTGATTGTCTCTCTACTTTCAAGGCACGCTTAAATGCTAATTGTTTTCGACTGTCTTTCTTGTCCAATGTGGCATAGTTTAGTATGTGCATTGGTTAGTTTGATATCTCTGATAAATTAACCTATTTATATATTTATGTTATAACTACATGTACATTAGTTCAGTTAAATTAATTTGCAATGTTTTATTTCTATATAGAACTGTAGCTAAGATAATTATTTTAGTATATTTACTTAATTACTGTATTTATTTGTATTTTACTAATATTAATTTTATAAGAATTGTTTTCTTTAGAAAATGCATGTTTATTTAGTCATCATTGTTACCTCTATCTGGGCTCTACATGTTGTAAAGCGCCACGAACAATTTATAATTGGATCTGGCGCTATGTAACATAAAATATATTACTATCATTATGAGTGGCAATTGTACGTCGCGCTACATACAAAACAAAATTGCAACCGAAGTTATCTTTAACAACCATTAATCTACTCAGTTTGTTAACCAGGACTGTTTGAAATTGAACGTGTGGGTTGTCTACCAACCCCCGGTATCACGTAAGACATCCGGGTTACCATCGGACTTTTTATTGAGCTCGAACACTTATTCAGCAAAGCGTCTAAACCTGTCGTACCCACCAACATTGTTGGGGATTTCAATATCCACTTTGATAGCGAAACTAAATCGGAACCTCTACGTGATCTTCTTGAGTCCTTCAACCTAACTCAACATGCACTTTCCCCTTCGCACAATAGTGGACATATCCTGGATCTTGTGGTCAGTAATAGTAACAACAGCCTCATCTCTGCCGTCACAGTTCTTCCAGACTCCATTTCTGATCATCATCGTATTGAAATTGCAGTAAACGCACTGGAGCCATCTTCTATGGTATCGACGACTGCAAACGTAACTTTCGGGACACTGGTAACTGTGCACTGAGAGACGAACTAAAATCTGTTTGTGCTGATATGACATCGGGCTGTAAAGCTATGCAAGTGGGTGAATTAGTCGCTACGTACAACACCAATCTAACGGCGCATTGTACGCACACGAAACAACTCAACCCACCCATGGTACAATGCAGACATTGACGATGCCCGTGAGAAGAAACGGAAATTGAAAAATCTTTAGAGGAAAACAAAACTTGAAATTCATCGCCAGTTGTACGTCACTTCAGGTGATGAATACTGGAGAGAAAACATTATATTACCAAGATCGTTTAGAAAACGCTATTGACAACACTGTGTTTCTTCTGGTGAGATCTCTTGGTGGTCACAATTCTCAGCTACATCCGGGATTCAGCTCGGCAGCATAGCAACTAATCTGGCTACATGTGATGAGAAGCAACACTTCGCAGATCCTATATATGTCTTCCATCCTACAACAGCCGAAGAAATCGCAACAATTTTTGCTACCACGAACAAAACTTGCGTGCTAGATCCTCCACCTGCCAACCTGCTGAAAGACAATGCCTCCAGTCTTGTGCCCATTGTAACACTGATCACGAATGTATCTCTTGAAGACCCGGTCATGCCAACACTGCTTAAGCAGCCGATTGTAGTCCTTTGTTGAAGAAGCCATCGCTTAACAAAGATGTCTTGAATAACTACCGTCCAGTGAGTAATCTTACACATTTGTCTAAAGTAGTTGAGAAAGTAGTGGTGTTTAGAATATCCACACACGTCTCTGATCAGGGAATGAATGACTGCTACCATTCGGCGTTCCGAAAACGCCATTCGACGGAAACGGCTTTACTATACTTTCCCAAAGCCATGGAATCAGCGTCGTAATTGGTGACACATTTTTGGGTACAACGCCTCTGACGTCAGGTGTCCCACAAGGCTCCGTCCTATGCCCACTGCTCTTCTCGTTGTACGTGCAATCAATTGGCGATATCATCACAAAACATGGCCTTTGCTACCACCACTACGCTGATGACTTACAACTCTACTCCCACTTTGATCTCAGTACAACCGCTTACGCTGCTGTTTTACGTCGAATGGAAGCGTGCCTGGATGACATAAAATATTGGGTGGCGCCGAATTGCATGTGCATGAATGACAGCAAGACGGAATACATTCCAGTGGTGCCTAATTCGCCGGTGCACTTGTGAATGGCAGCGTAATACGCGTTGGTGACTGTACGATTGCAGCTTCACGATGTGTCCGGAATACCTAAAACAACGAAGGAACGCATAGTCAACGCCATAATAACATCGCGGCTGGAGAATTGCAACTCAATCATATACGGAACATCTGCAAACAACATCGCTCGCAAATATTGTTGTTTACGTACAAGACTATGCATGAAAATGCGCCCGTGTACTTGCGTGATATCATGTGTCCTTACAGACCCGCTAGATCACTGCGGTCTGCTAACAACAACATGTTGTCCGTAACGCGTACTCGCGTCAAAGCTGGTGACAGTTCATTCGCGGTGGCCGCTGCAACTCTCTGGAACACTCTACCTAATTACATTAAATCTTCGGACACTCTTGGCAATTTTGAATGATAACTAATCTAAAACACATTTATGTATAATATCATTCTAAACGAACGCTAGTAGCTGGTGTGTGACTTTCCTCAGTGATCCGGTGGACTTATTTCTATTAGTATTATTTTAGAACTATTTATTTATTCATTTGATTTTATACTGCTATATTTTAGTGATTAATTTATGCATTGTAATTTATTAATTATGTTATGCTGTACTATGTTTATTTTAAGTAAACATCATACTAACATATTCCAAATATTTTGTTGCCTTTTACTTAACTTATTAATTAGTTTTTTTATTACTTTTTATGGCACAATGTTAACGATCATGACGCAAGATGTATTGTAAAGCGCCACGAACAACTGTGGATCTGGCGCTATAACAAATTAAATATACTATTATTATTATTATACCCTGAGCATAATACAACACATTTTGTAAAAGAAAATATTACGGATATTCCGCATGCATATATAACACAACGTACTTATTGCATCAGCACAAAATGTGTGAAAATAAATGACAGCATACGTACTGCCACAACATGAACGTAGAGTGAGAATAACGTAAGCATATCACATTACGTTAACAAGACATAAAATGATTACTGCGTAGACATAAAGCTTTGGGGAAATAATATATATATATTGTATGGCCCCAACAATGTAAACGAAAAATAACTAACAGTAAACGTAGTGAAAAAAAAACTGGATGAACATTGCCCTCCCAAAAAAATGAAAACAATGTGAATATTGACGGCATATCGATATATATCTATGCACACCATATACAAGTAGACTAAGATGTAAATAATATGAAATTGCACTATTTAAATACAACTATTTGATGTGGAGCAGTTCGCTCAAGAGTAAATGTCAGCAAAAAAGCATCTATCAAAAATATGAAATGCTTTATAGAAAACATCATAGGTACTATAAAGTTCTTTGATAACATTTTGTAAGTGAGCCTATGCAATGACGATAACATATATAAAACGATTTTTGACATAGCGTTAAGTAAATCGTTAACAAAGTTTACGTTTGGTTTTGTAATTATGACATTCAAAAGCAAATTACCGTTAAACGTTACTTTGATTAAACACAAGTGAAGGGTAAGAAGGATAATAAGGAAAAGAACAAGTAAGGAAAAAATGGTGACTAGGCATGTTAGTCACACTGGAGTCTGACTCACAGCATAACTGTTTACAATAATAAATGCACCATAAATGCATTGAAATATAAATTACACGGGTCAGACGTGATACATATTTGGTTATAGGCAGGTCTATGGTACCGGAAATACATGTATGTGTAGGCGTTCAAGATAGCATACCACACGACATTCAGCGGCGATCTCTGACAACTATCTGTTGAACGAGATGTAAGCGTACTTCCCTTCAGCTACACCACCTTCGCAAGTAGGTCTTTACGTTTCTGCACGACCTTCAGCGAATAGTCTTCATTCACATACACACCGTTCGGCTTGACGAGTCGGGCTTAGTATGAAAGGTACTCGCGGTCCTTAAACGATGCAAATTTCAGTACCACGGATCGTGACTTCTTCGCCCTGTTCACCATTCTCGTTCCGCCCGTTCGGTGAGCGCGCTCAATCTTCATTGTTTCAACTTCGTCTGCTTTGATGGCGAACTTATTCAATAGGCTGTTTTTCACAAGTTCTTCCGTTTTTCCCCACGTTTCGTCCGCGATCTCTGGCATGCCGACGATCTTGACGTTCGTTTAGTTTTCTATATAGTCGATATTTTCTTCAAGCTTCTGCAGTTGTTTTTGCAGGTGATCGACGCTAGTGGCACTAGGTTGTGTGTCTAAGTTTGATACCTCACACTTGAGGTCGGCCACCTCCTGCTGAGTATACCGCAGGCTGTGCTTTAGGTCAGTAATATATTTGATTGTCTCGGCCATGAAATTGTCTATTCTCGAGTTTGTGCTCTCCATGAAGGATTGCAAGAACTTCTGGAAAATGTTTTGTTGCATTTCCAGCAGTCTGTTGAACGTTGCCTCATCCGTTGTTGTTGACGTCGTCAGAGTTTCCTCCAAAAGTTCGGCCCCAGTGTTCGACTGCGACGCTCTACTGGGCCTGGTCTTAGCGGTGGTCTTGCCCATTGTTGTGGCGTTAGTGGGGTCAGTTCAGGTAGTGCTTACGGCGCTTACCGTCACGGTCATTTTGTGCATTTCTCAACGGTAACACACGGTCACATGGGCACCTGGGTTGCTAACAAGCGATACTGCAGAGTCTATTGGTACCTGGTGGTCAATCACCTGTTGTTAATGGTGGGCGATAAATGACCCGCAGAATAAAAAATTGTCCAAAAATGTCTCATGCACGTATATCTTTGGAACGACTCGCTATCCAGGCACTAAGCAGGCCCAGACCATATACGCTTGCACACGCTGTATGTCAAAAACACATTGGAAACGTGCCAAAAAACTCGCAGAATCACGACGATTTGAAAACTCTTCCACACAACAGCAGTTCTGTACACTCTACCGCAGAAGAAATGCCACTGTGTATGCAAGCTACACAATCGCCAGCCTTGATTGTTTCCCGTTTCAACGATAAAAGTCAAGAGTCTATTAGTTATGCTATGTTTAATTAGTATAAAGCATGTGTATTCATATGCACTTCGCTCCAAGTCTCCATAAATACATGCATATATATATGTACATTTTCCCAGTTAAACCTTAGTAGATAATTACTTTATGCAGGCCTATGAAAATAGGCTGCATACAAAAGTTTACTGTTGCATAGTTGTATATTCAACTATTAATAATTATAATTATCCGTAGTAATGTGACAAATGTATCGATATTGTATTAATGATGATTGAGTCCGCGTGGCACCACTCTCTTTATTCTTTTATTATTATAAGCTATATTAGTATACAGTAAATTGTAAACTTTTTTCCAGACTGAACACACAAGAGCTGCGTTCATACGAGAAAGACGTGCTGCTGCTAGGGATCATCTATGCCAGCCTCAGTATTAAGTTATGTATATGTTATTGCACTGATTCAATGTATACGATGTTGTTCAAAGCAGTCTTTGATGAACGACTGAAATCACTATGGAAGCCTCCACTATGGAAGCCTCTATGATCGGTCCGGCAAATATAACGTTTGTAGAATGATTCTTCCAAACACTGTTCATTTTGA
This sequence comes from Paraescarpia echinospica, assembly GCA_020002185.1. Classification (NCBI taxonomy): domain Eukaryota; kingdom Metazoa; phylum Annelida; class Polychaeta; order Sabellida; family Siboglinidae; genus Paraescarpia; species Paraescarpia echinospica. Next base: position 52,121,137 of record CM034534.1, on the reverse strand, counting down.
CAATTTTGACAACAACTTAGATGTGCATGGTGTTGGTATGATGCGATGTGGAGAATTGCATTCTCATTTCAGTGTAAATATGGGCCTCCAGTAAACGCAAGTTTACAATAATAATAATATATTTCTTATATAGCTCCCCATCGAAAACTTCTTCTGGGACGCATTACGCATACGGACGCGACTGTATCCAACATAACGACAGCAACGTACCACAGCAGTCAGCACGATTTACAACGTCCACTTTCTGTACATATTGGGACTTTGTGAAGCTGATGATCCACCAAGCATTCATTTCATTGTTAGTAATGGAGAAGCTGCAGTGACGGAAGATTCCGTCAGCATTGCCGTCGATGGCCTTCCAGGCTGTACTGGATAAGTGAGTCGATGATTGGGAGGCGATACCGTCAAGTGCAACTTCTTGTAAGCTGCGTGGAATATCAAGACATGAATGAAAAATCACAATGACCGTGTGCGTGTTCGTGCGTGTATGTGCGCGTGCACATGTACGTGTATATGGGTGCATAAATCCGCACTTTATGTATGTACCCATCGATTGTCGCAATTGATAATTATAGGTCACATAGCTTAAATAAATAAAGCTGCCTAACATAACGTAATTGATTGTATTTAAATTAGGTCACTACCGGTAATGTTAGCGTTCGTGTTAGGATAAATAGTCGGCTGTGTAATTGAAATTTGTAACCTAAAGTGTGCTGTAGTACACAGGAAACAGTCTTTATAAAGACTAAGTTAGTTACGTTATTAAATAAATTCTAATCGGGATATGGCGCCTTGCAAGTCAAGGCAAAGCGACACTTGGTGTGTGATCACTGCCACAGCTGGGTAGATTTTGCATTGTCCGGGTGTGGAAAATCATGGGCAGAAACCATGGAGGAAGGATTCACCTTTCAGTGCATTGGGTGTTGGAAGATGGAGTGTCTGCAGAAGGAGAT
>CM034534.1:51979228-52119184 GCA_020002185.1 Paraescarpia echinospica | reverse complement strand
CTAGTAGCGTGAATATGTTTAAAAATAAAATCGACACATACCTCAAAAGGGCGGGATACACATACATAAAAAGGGTTGGCCTCAAGCTAAGCCAAAAGGCGTCTCTGTTCACCTGCAATCTAGAGTTAATCATCTGGGTGGCAATCTTGTTAAATCTTGTTAAGTATTGTTAAATGTATTTTGAGAAAACCCTATATTTATTAGAAACGCTTCAATGTTTTCAGATGATCCATGAATCTGTTGACACGATCAGCCATTTCATTTTAATGAGTACTTGTATGTTTTGAAATATTATCTTCACTTAGTTGAGAAGACCTCTTTATTTGAGAGATGAGCCTGTATTGTTTTACGATCATCTTTTAATTCATCGAAACGAACACTTTGTTCATTTTAATGAACATTTACGTTTTTTGATATGAGCTTTTATGAGAAAAACCCTTTATTGATACAAGAGCACTGATTGTTTTGATATGACTTGTTAATGTCTTAATGACTTCTTACATACTTTGATACGTTTTGAGAAGACCCTTTCTTTTTATGAGTGCCCCCTTAATTTAAATAACTTTTTGACCCCTTAATGACTTCTTTTTAAATAATGTTTTAGATTGTTTTTGATATAAACTCTTATTATTATAATCATCATCATTACCATTGTCGTCGTAGTCGTCGTTGTCATAGTCATAATTATCAACACGTTCATATCACTAAGGCGATGCCTTCATTGTCTTTATCTTCTTCCTCCTCGTCATCATTATTATTTATTACCCTCATCATCACTGAGGTTATTTATCCTCATTATCACTGACGTTATAAACATTATTAGCATTGTCTTAATCATTATCATCATCATCGTTATAATAATAATAATAATCATCATAGTCACTATCACCATCGTTATACTCATCATCATTACTAAGATGACCCCTTAATTGTCTTCATTTTCCTCGTCATCGTCATAGTAATCATATATCATCCTCATCATCACCGTCTTCGTCATTATTACTAACATCAATAAATATCATCATCTTCATTAGCATCGTCATCATGATCAACTTAGTCGTTTTTTATTACATTAACGGTCGGGTTATTACATTACCGGTCAATTAATACATTACCGGTCGATTATTACATTCCTGGTCGATTGTTATATTACCTGTTGTAACAATCGTGCAACGACAAAGACAGTGACCATCCTTGACGTCGATAACTGAGAGTAGCTTGTATCTGCCTGGGAATGCTACGTTCTACTTAAATGTGTATATTTTCGAGATGTGAATAGCATTGTTTCATAAATATGCATATTTGTTGCATCTATAAGAATTAAATTATTTTATTATATAATGATTTGTGTAATGTAAAGGTGCATTTGTTCACACTCTTGTTATGTTTATTATATTTATAAAGAATGTAATTTGTATATTCGTATAACAGCTATATAATTAATTCATTTACTAATAAAGATTTATGATTATTACTATTTACTGTTATTACTTTTTGAACTGCACTTCCAAATTAGTGACATGTTACGACTTAGTGGATTTTCCTTTACCTCTATAGTTATGTTAACTATTTATATTTGTAAAGTAGTTACTGTCAAAATATATCGTCTGTCTATCATCTGTCGTCAGTCCATCTTTCTGTCTGTCGTCTCTCTGATTGTCCGCTTGTCTGCCCGTCCGTCCGTCCGTCCGTCCGTCCGTCTGTCTGACTTGTTAGGTGTGCATCGATATTGTCCATTCTCGTGAGTATCTGTTTGGAGGACACCTTACAAAGCACATCAAGGACACTGCTCATCAGTTTGATGGTGTTGACTTGGAACCTTTTTGGTGTACTGGGTTGATGACACTTCTCCACCAATAATGTTAAGCATTTCGACCATGTTCGCCACTTGCTACCAAGACCTCAGGAGTTATGCGATTCGCGCCAAGCGCTTTCCTTGACTTTTCCGCTGTAGCAGTCTTTTTGTACTTCTTCTAAACAAAGGATGGAGGTCCAACTGCTACATACATTAAATAAACTCAAAGCACCTATGTCAGGCATGTGCAGTAAACTTACCATTTAATTAATTATGTTTCGTGTTTATTGAAAATAAATAAATTTAAATGAAAACCTGAAACATTAATTTGACACAAATGTCTTTCATGTTACAGGAAACACATTGCCATGCATTTGATGGATTCGGCAACTATCTTATCGGATGTTATATTTACGGATAATAAAATGATATGTTATCATAACATAACGTAACGTTCATGTAGGTACATAATTCCTTTATTTTTCTGAACATCACGTAAGCAGTGAAATCAACAAATGTCAACATTATACAGGCATACATATACGCATATCACTATATGTTCTACATACTCTTGGAACATACATATATGCACGTGTACACCTACTATGGTATTGATGTACCATAGAATGTAATCATACAGCTTATTCAATCGGGGTCGGTGACTCCTATTAAGACACAATTGTCGCTATCAATTGTCGCTATCATCACACTATTTATGTAATGATTTATATGGTCCTTTTATAAGGTGTCTATCTCATGAATGTTTATTGGCAGAGCTTGTTTGATGTGACAATATAAGTTTGTTTATGTGCTGGTTGCCTGAAACTAGGATCAAACATATTGTATGTAATGGTTTTGTTGACATTTATAGCAATTTCATAAAGTGCATATATCATTATATTTGTGTAACAAGTATGTTTTTATATAAACGAGAAGTCTTGCAAACTGTGAGAGTATATTTTCTTTGTCTTTGATTATATCGAGTTGTCATTTATAGCATGTGGTAGGCTGTATTTGAGACATTTCATTGTTTAGTTCTAAAAGTAGTTTTTTATAATTCTTTTCACGAGAATTATAATTATCTATGATTACAGTTTGGATAATGTGCCAGTTAAGTAATTACGGAGGTAATATTTTATGAATGCAATTAAAGTAAAAGTTTAGCTAATGTAACTTTAATATGTATTCTACGTTTAGTAGTTAAGCTTTATTAAAAAGCGGTTTCGTGTGTGAGTAGTATTTATTTAAGGTTATTATTCGAACTGTTATTTTGAAATTTTCGTAATTATATTTCTTTGGTATCCCCATACCATGATACAATAATTAATATGAAATAATGTTAATGTGTTATATAACAACACTTATATACCTAAATGTAATACATATTTTAATCTGTATAATAAGCCAATTGTTTTGGAGCATTTATTTGACATTTTCTCAGTGTATTTTTTCCAGTTTAGGTTAGTGTCTAAGGTCAATCCTAGAAAGTTAAATTAATCTACTCTTTCAATCTTTATAATTTTTTATCATATATTTTAAGCGTAAGATTCTGCGTACGTTTATTGGGCATATAAAAAATCATATATTCTGATTTTCTTTTATTTAAAGATAATTTATTTACGTTAGCCATTCATTAACTTAAAACAAGTTCTTCATGTATTAGGTACTTTGTTCTTTTATTGCGTGTGTTGTTGTTAGGAAATATTAAAGAGCTAGATAATGTGGTGAAATCAGCGTACATGACGAAATTAAATAATTGACCAGCTTGTGAGAAATCATTTATGTAAATTATAATTAATAGTGGTCCAAGGATTGAACCTTGTGGGACGCCAATTATTAGAGGTAAGATAGCTTACTTTATTTGTTCAATTTCAATATATTATTTTCTGTTTTGTAAGGAACTTTTGAATAACTGCAGTAATAGTTTTAATATGTTAAGTAAAATGTTATTGTCAAGAGAATCAAAAGCCTTAGAACGGTCGAGAAATACATTAATTGTTTCATAATTTTTATCCATTTGAGATATAATTATATCTATTAGCTCAAGCGCAGCAAATTCCATTGAATATTTTGGTCTAACAACGTAATGATTATCAAATAAAAGCTTCATATCATTGAAATATGATATTATAATTTAACACAAATTGATCATCTTTCTTAAATGTAGGAATAACTTGCAATGTTTAGTTTTTTGGAATATCCCGGATTTTAAAACTTGGTTTATTAACAGCGTTAATGATTTTATAATTGCAGGTTCAATTACTTTGAGCAATTTTGAAGAAATACCATCAAATCAACAGCTATTTTTTGTGGGAGGATTATTAATAGTTTTCCTAACAGTTTCTTCGTCAACGCTCTCAAAAGTAAATACAGAATTTACATTTTAGTCAAATAATATCTACAGTCGTTGTTACCGTTATATTTTTTTTATATCTTGTGCAATGGTCTGACCTATATTTGTAAAATAATTATTAAATTTGTTTACAATATCCTTTTTATAAGTTATTTTTGTACCATTTTCTATAAAAAAAGGTAATCTTTTTTAGCTTAGGTCAACGTAAAGTGTTCATATCCTCCTTCGTGTGGATGATCCTGATCTTGTTTGGCAATATTTTGATTACCACTTTCCCATCATAGATCCAGCCGTCAGCAATTTTCTTCGCACCTTTCATCTGCCTTGTAGCGCTGACATGCGCAGTACGGCGCTGCGTCAAATCCTCGTTGACAAAGATTTGGTGTTGGTTTTCACTGACGTTGTTAGGTAGTCGGATTCTCACGTATCGATCAAGCTCACACACGAAAGCAATTAAGAGCGACATGTTGACGTGACTTGAAATATGCATCAGATCTATCACGCGCAAACTTAGCAACGATACGGATATTCACACTATCCATGGCCAAAGCAACGACACTGAGCTAGCATTTCGTTCGTTTCCAGCGAACTTACTTACGAATTCATACTCAGAAGCTGCTACATCTTACTTACAAACTTACCAATTCATGTTCAGAAGCACCTATGTCTATGTCCCAACCAGGATGGGCTCAGGTACTTGGACTTGTATTTAAGTACATTTTCTGTACTTGTATATTAGTTTGTATATTAATTTTTAATGACTTGCACTCCTTCACTTGTACGTGCCAAAATGTCAAGTACATTTCAAATACATCTTAGGTACATAATTTAAGTAATTTTAAATGCAAAATAATACGTCTGTACTCGGTGTACTGTTTTGTCTGTGTGATTACTTACATTGAATATAATCCATCCTGATTAGGTCTACGATAACTGGTACCTGAACAATATTACTGTTGATGATTATCATGACTAAATTGTAGGCTAATTTATTTGCACTTGACTTAATTTACTCGTGCTTGGAATTGTACATGGTGATTTTAGATTTTGTAGTACTTTTATTTGACATTGCACTTTATTAAATGTACTTGACCCAAACCTGGTATTAACACGCATTACTAGGTGTTATTATATTTAGTTACATGGGGGCTGAGCCCCAAGCCACAATAATTGTGGAGAGGCCTTAGCCCCGCAATATTTAAGGAAGGGGTGGCATTTTGTAGTGTAATTGTTTTTGGTTTGGGATGTTTAGGGAAGGTGGGACGTGTTTTGATTTAAATGGCATTTTTTTGAGAGCGAGGAGATTATAAGGCAGAAGGGTGTACATCGAGGTTTACGGAGAACGGCAAGGAACGTCGCCAAAAAAATTATCGGTGGAAATTATGCGTAGATGACAATAGTGGTTATTGGGATCCGGTGTAAGCATTTAACAGCAGAGGATTGCGCTACGTTTATGTTTATGCTACGGAGAGTGACATACGGCGAACGTTGTTTTAGTCGGCACGCATTCATATTATAGAACGAACTTCCTGAGAACATTAAGAATCTTAAGGATATCGGCACATTACAAAACACCAAAAACATACGTTTTAAAACTGGCATTAAATTAACGTGACTGCCTCAATTTACTGCATTACATTATATTATTGTGTGTGTGTGTGTGTGTGTGTGTGTGTGTGTGTGTGTGTGTGTGTGTGTGTGTGTGTATGTGTGTGTATGTGTGATCACAGTAATATAAATATTAAAATACACTACGTTAAACTCGCTTTTAATGTTTAGTCGTCATACTTTTATACTTTAGTAGTCATACCCCATATTTATTTTATTAATTGAATTTTAATGGAAATTAATAATGTCTTACTGTAATTATTTATTAATTAACTAATATATTTATTATACATTTATCTCGTAATTGACTATATAGTATATATATATATAATTACTTTTACTACTGATGATATATCATATAATTTAATCAACATCATCTTTGATTTAGTTTTTCTAGTTCAGATTTGTATAATCTAAGCCTTAGCTACACTTTTTTATATGTTTTACTTGTATTATTATTATATTTATTTCTTATTATTTATTATGAATACTGTGCACACTGCTGAACAGAGTTCAACTTTGGATTTTAATGTCTACATTAAGTTATTATTATCATTATTATTTATAAATATTATTACATGTATGTATGGATGTAATATTTGGTTTGTGTTTGTATATAGCTGAGAACTAGAATTGTAATTTTATGTACCCTCTACTTCCTATATATGACGTTTAAACCAGTCCTTTTACAATTTACACTAATTATTATTATACTTAACGGTTTTACTTAATTTATTATGTTTTATATAAAGCTCCTTAGGGCATTATATTTCAAGTGGATTTTAGCGCTAATTGCATATGCTAATAGTAGGAACGTTCGCAGAACGTTCGTGAAACGTAACGCTTATAACCTTATGAGAACGTTGGTAGAACGTTCTGACACAATGTACATTTTATTACAAAACGCATGTGAGTTAATTATGCTACGTGCCCAATCATTTTCGGTCAGGACATGGGAATACAATTGAATGTGACTTTCAAATTAGTAACAATATAATACTAATAATTTATTTCTTATATATAGTAATCAGTCAATCAAGATTTAATAAGATTGCCATCCAGAAAATTAATTATAGATGGCAGGTGGACAAGGAAGCCTTTTGGCTAATCGAGAGTCCAATACTTTTTATGTACGTTTATCTCGCCCTTTTAAGGTATGTGTCGATTTTGTTTTTAAACATATTCACGCTACTAGCACCAACACAATCATGAGATAATCTGTTCCATATGTTTACAGTCCTTTGTGAGAATAAGAACTTGCTTATATATAATTTACACTGCTCCTTTACTAATGTAACTTTATGTCCTCTGGTCCTTCTATCACTGCTAACTGAGCAAAAATGTTCTGTCAATACTTTCATAACCATTCAATATATTAAACACTTCTATCTGATCTCCTCTCAATCTCCTGGTCTCTAGTGTAGTTAAACCACATTATTTTAAGCGTATTTCGTAAATAAGATCCCTCAGTTTGTATACTTTTAGTTGCTCTCCTCTGCACTCTTTCTGGCATAGCTATGTCCTTCCTGCGATATGGCCTCCACGCTTGAATACAGTATTCTAAATGCGGCCTAACTAGTGTTTTGTACAGCGGTATTATTAGTTATTTTTCCTTATACGTTATATTTCGCCTAATTAATCAAAGGATTTGATTTCCGTTTGAAGCGGCAATGCCGCACTGCTATGAAACCTTCATATCAGCACTAATGGTTAACCTAAGTCCTTTTCTTTTACAGTAGTACTTAGTACAAAACTTCCCATTCTATATTGTACATCACCGTTCCCATGTCCTGTGTTTACATTTCCCAAAATTGAACAACATTTGCCATTTCTCAGACCATTTTATCAAACTGTTAAGACCATCTTGTAAATGCTGTCTATCTCCATCATGTTTAATCCTTCTAAAATATTTTGTATCATACGCAAATTTCAACACCTGGGTTGTTATATCATCGTCCAAATCGTTGAAATATATTAAGAATGATTTAGGTTCCAGTACTGATCCCTGTGGTACCCCACTCAAAACTGATTTCCAGTTTGAAGCCTCTCCATCAACTACTACCCGTTGTCTTCTGTCAATTAGCCAATAAACCATTTCCTATGCCATGTGTCTTTAGTTTAGGCAGTAACCTTTGATGTGGCACTTTGACGAAAGCTTTCTGAAAATCTAAGTAGATGATATTTACTGGTGATCCCTCGTCTATCCACTTAGTGATATCTTCCAAAAAAACATAACATATTTGTTAAACATGACCTCGCTTTTAGAAACCCATGTTGAGATAGGTTTAACAAGTTATGTGTAACAAGGAAATCCAACATGTTAAAGTTATAAAAACGTCCTGAGAACGTTTCGTGTCATTGACACTTGCATGGCACTTTACATTTAATTAATTTTGTTTCGATGCCATTTGAAGTTTTTTGGCAAGCCTCAATTAAGGGGGAGCAATTTGAGGTTTTGTCCCCCCCCCCAGACTACCCATTAAACAAGGAACTAATTTTGAACCAATTTGACAGGTGTCTTTCTGGTTCGTAACTGGTACGGCTCAACCAGTACATGTATAATTAATTCACATATATTCACGTGAATGCACGTGCATGCTCAATAATTCACGTATTGAATTACAGAAACTGGTATGGTTGTAGGGGAACGTGTATTCACATGAATTTACGTTTTACAATTTCACGTGTCGAACTGGGGAAACCGGCACGGTTCTAGCGGCACGTGTATTCAGGTGAATAATTCACGTATATATTCACGTGAATTCGCGTTTTTGTTCGTGTGCGGAACTGGATAAATTAATAGGTACGGTTCTGAACGTACGTGTATTCACGTGAATGCACGTGTTCATTCATGTGTGGAAATAGGAAAACGTGTTGATTAATGTGCACACCTGCCCTGATCAATTTTGTAACTTTAATAATTAGCATGGACATTAAACGGATCACGTGAAATAAGATCAACTGATTGTAATGGTGACTGTGTTACAACAGTAAAAAGATCACTCGTTTGAACCATCCCGTCTAATGAACACCTCGATCTGTACTCAAAATGTTATCTTATGAATATAAATAAGTGACAAATTCAAACACTATAAAAAAACAGAACACATTATAAGCATGTTTTCATTTACGTATTATTTATTATTATTTCGGATATTTTGACCCACGTGAATAAATGTACTGTGATGTATCGCTGACTACATATCCATGCACACACGATCAAAGCATCTACCGAAGCCCGCGAATCCTTGACTGATGGGAGTTTAATAACATGTGTGCAGCTAGTGGCCATTTCGGGTGAGGGGTTATTTAGAAAATAGATTAATTTGGGGGTGGTTCCCATCCCGGCAGTAGACTATACATGTGAATTCAATGTGTAATATGGGATACCCAGCGTTCAAAAATACTGCCAGCCAGTGAATCCATGTACTGTAGGGCACGTATAAAGGGCTAATCTTTAATTTGACTATTATATTATACATACATACACATTTACTACATCCTAACAAACAGGCCAGACATAGTCACTGGCGTAACTGTCATCAAACAATTCAAATTCAGAAGTGACCACAGAATGTTAATGAGCAACATCAAACAGAACGTCAAAGATGAACAGAAGAAGTTGATAAACAAGAGACCACCGAGTGTAGATACTACACAAATCGGAAGAAAAAAGATGGAATTTCAACTCGAACTGCGAAATCGTTTCGATACATTACCGGCACCATGAGCAAAACATCACTGAGATGATCCAACTAAGTGCGACAAATGTAGCCAAAGCAATCATCAGGCATGTAGTGACGATAATATCGTCATCGACACGAGCACTAATGAAGAAACGACGAGTGGATAAAGGCGGTCGTAAAAAACAAATAAAACAAATGGAGTACGCAGAAATATGCAAGACCATCAAAAACAACGTGAAGGAGGACATCAGAAAGTACAAACAAGAGATCATACGAGAAACGATTATGTCATCAAAGAGCCTGAAAAAAGTAATAAGAACACATGCACTAGCTGACTTCACTTTTAGACAAGAAGAATAGAGAAATACAAGACCAAGATATGATCGTGGAACGAACATAGGAATTTTACACCGAACTGTACGACAGTGAACAGAGTACCATAATTCAAACCGACACGAATGAGGTACCAGAGATAATACCATGGGAGGTGGAAGCAGCGCTTAGATATATGAAGAATTTCAATACATCAGGCAACGACCATATAAACATTGAAATATAAAAAGCAGGAGAAGATATAATCTCGAAGACACTGGTTAAGTTGTATACTAAATGCTTATCAGAAAAACGAACACCCATCCCCTGGAAGAACGCAAAGATGGTGATAATCTTCAAGAAGGGAAATAAGAAAGACTTAAAGAACTACAGACCGATATGTCTGTTATCAAAGATCTACAATTTACTCACAAAGATACTAACGAATAGGCTAACGAAGACACTTGACGAAAACCAACCACGAGAGCAAGCAGGATTCAGAAGCAGGTACTCAACGACAGACCACATACACGTCGTAAACCAACTGAAAGAGAAGTGCCGATACTATAATATCCCGCTCTGCATCGCTTTCGTCGACTACGAGAAGGCTTTCGACTCGGTGCAAACTCAAGCAATTCTGACCTACCTCCAAGAACAGGGGATAGAAGATGTGTACATTGATATCCTGAAAGACATCTACACCAACAGCTCAGCGACAGTCCACCTACACAAAAAGAACAACGAGATCAACATAAAGAGAGGTGTACGGCAGGGTGACACCATATCTCCCAAGCTGTTCACGGCAACACTCGAAAGCATATTCCGAAGATTGACCTGGGAAACCAGAGGATTAACGATAGTCGGAGAATATCTCAGCCATCTTCGCTTCGCCGACGGCATACTCATGCGCGCTACTACACCGCATGAACTATTAAACACGCAGCAGGAGCTAACTGATGAAAGTGAAAAACAAGGTCTAAGGATGATGCTAGAAAATGACACACCAATATATGTCAACACGACGCAGATAGAGAACGTTGAAAGCTACGTCTATCTGGGTCAGCTATACAGTATCAGAGACAAAGACCAAGACAAGGAGATTCAAAGAAGGATCATCGCCGACAGAACAGCATTCAACAAACATCGCGACATCTTCAAGGGTAACTTTGGAACCTGCTTGAAGAGACACGTCTTCAACTTATGCGTATTTCCAGTGATGACATACGGCGCGGAAACATGGACACTCACCACCCAGGCAAAGAAAAAGCTGACAGCCGCACAAACTAAGGTGGAAAGAAGTTTGTTAAACATCACTTATCTGGAGAGAAAAACAAACATCTGTGTAAGACAGAAGACAAAGGTCATAATCATGGTAGAACAATTTACAATTTAGGTAATTTACTAATGACCGCTTAATGGCTTCCACATTGAGCTGGCAGTTAACTGTCAGAAACCAACAATAACAATTTGAATCCAACAATTTTAGCAATTACCCATTTCTAGTCAAAATAGTTATTGTTGCAGAGTTAATTATGACAGGATCTTACAACGCGGCAGTAGCGCAGCGGTAATAGCTCCGGACTCTTGAGTGACAGAACGCGGATTGGAATCCTGTGCGGCAGTGTCGGACTTTGGTGAAGCTCGTTTACTCTACATTGCTTCAGTTCATTCCGCTGTATCAATGAGTATCTGACTATAGGCAGTGGTGGATATTTGCGTACGAATAGTTTTCGCGCATTAATTGCAGCGTGGCTGAATACTTTCCAGAGAAGTTTAGATGGTGTTCGATTGAACAGGTCTGCCAAGGAGTAAAGTGCAAAGCGCTGTGAGCAGTCGTGAGGACTGGATACTACGCTATATAAGAACTTACCTTTTTTTATAAGTGCATGATTACACACTTAAACACACACCCACATACACCCACATGATGGTCAGATTACGATGATGATAATGATCCAAACACTGCATGAACGACAAACATGTTTCACACTTATAAATACTGAGTACTATGTTAAAACCAGGTCAACGTCTGCTAATCAGTCAAATTACAAATTTTCCTGGCAGAAAACCAGTACAAACACATGACCAATAAGGTCATTTTGTTCACAGTGGAAACGAATTCTAGCCACTGGCGTTGGTTTCGTATCGATTCGTCCATTTGGTCAAACAACGAAACCTTAGAGTTATCTACGAATTCTAGGTTTAAAAACTCCATCTATTACATCCAACAACCATTGACATAATGCGCCCCCGGAAAATAGAGATCACGTCCACCAAACGCCAATTACATATGCACAGGTGCGCCAGTGTAACTTTCAAATGAGATTCGTCAGGAAATGGTTAATACATCGCGGGGAAGTATGGAAAACATGGCTGGGATTTTTCAACCGAACTAATATATTTTGGCGGGATAAAGATTCGGTTCACTTTTGTACAACAACATATATGTATACCATTCAAAAAGTACTTATACTCTCGCTGTTGTTCACATAAACATATTTCGCTTTTTACAACAAAATGTATTCGTACTACAATGTAAATTTCGGCTAAAACAATATTTATATTATAAAACATACCTACATAGGTAATGTTTGAATACTTTTTTACAATTACCCATAGTCAATTTAATAAAAAAAGTGTATTAACTTGTTTAACTTGTCAAACGTTATGATTGTTTATATTACATCTGAACTGTAACTAACCAAAGCCAATTGCCGGGCCGACATTATTGACTTGAACTTAACTGAGGACCAATAACTTATTGACGATGTTAGTAATCAATTATAATAATTTCTTTATTGTATATATATGTTGGGCGCTGGATCTGCAGATCGTCGTGTAATCTACATACACAAATTAAGAAGTTGTCCCCAAGCTGGGCATGATTGCTGGAGTGTAAACGGGATATTCGTTTAATGGTGACAATGCTATTTTTGTTCCAATCCATCAATGTTATAACTTGTGGTGTGTAGGCCTATATATTTCACATTTGCAGTTCTAAAACCAAATAAAACCAGATTTATATACACAACGCAACATATACTGGTTTATCTCTAAAATTAGAATCTAGCCAATGGCATCGTTTTAAAACTGACCAGCCACATATTAATTGTCTGCCATATACATTATCGTTGGCAGCAAATTTTTCATAGACGCTAAGGCGCAGGGCGCAGGGAAATGGCCTGTTTATGAATCTGTCTTATTGGCCTCGACAGACTCAACAAACAATTATAACGTGAACGAAGACGAATGAGAACATTCGTTGGTACTCTCCAGTGTCCTGAACAACGTGTAATTTATTATGACATTCAACCAAATCCGGTTCCCCGAATATCGTGATTAATTCTGATGAAACCAAATCCGAAGATTGAAGACTCTTCACTCAGTAAATCAAGATGGCCATCTGAATTCGATCTGAGTTATATGGTTAGTCACTCCCTGTATGCTCACAGCTATTTTTGAAACCTTCACTTCGTCGCTGGTTACACAGGAAAAGTCACATCCTGAATAAGAGAGCTGTTATCTCACGGATATATCACTTTGTTTTGATCAGATTCCCTGGAAAAAACACAGTATATATGGAAATGAAAATATGTATATGTACTGCTATTCCATCATAGATCACTGTAACACGTTAACATAAATTCTAAAATGCGAGCATTAATAAAAAACATTATTTTTAGCTGTATTGCAAATACGTTGACACATGGTTGTTAGGGCAATAATTTCACAAATGGTTTTACTTTAATGTTTTATTATTAGTCTTAATACTACTGGTGACTTATATTTCCCATTCCAGATAAACAGTGATGGTAGAAGTAGATATTAAGCCACCATGCCCAAAAGAAAAAGTGACCGGAGCGCAGATCCTGCAGCCCCCAAACACTCTCCGCATACATGCATCCTTCATGTGCTATCCATGTCTGATCATGGTCGTTTTACACCTCTCAGTGAAATCAAAGGAATTGCAGGTGAAAAACTACAGCAGCTTCATAAGATCCGTGACCGACGTATCCACCAATCACGTGAATCCCCATATCGTATGCAATCAGTGTGCGACCGGATCCCTACAACTTTCCCCGATGACCTAGAAAGTGCTGGGTATCACCGTCAGTGTTATCAGCGGTTTACTGGCAGCCTCCATCTTCTCGGAGATGAAACAGAACCCGAAGCATCAATCTCGCAATGGCACCGCTTCCCTCGTAAATTGTCTACAGCGGGTTCCGCTGTACCCATGTTCCCACCAGAGTGCATTTTCTGTGACACAGTAGAGATCACAGATGGTGATCGCAAAACTGAGCGAGGTGGAGACTTCTCGTCTTGGAAGAACAAATAAAATGCCTGGGAGCAAATTGAATCACGGGCCGAGAAAATCTTCCATGCGTTTGCTCTATGTCGACGATTTCATTTTGGCTCGTGTACAGCTCGAATATCACCGTTTCTAATGCTCTTGCACGAGCTTACACTCTCGGAGACAAGTACCAATACGTTGCTCTCCTTCTTCGTCGTAATATTATACGAGCTTTCATAGAGTCCGAAGGTCTACCGTGGCCGCCAACAGTCGACGATATGGAGCACAGTCCTGAAAACTCCTATCACCAGACCTCATCCGGTTTCTCAGCATGGTTATGGCCGGCAATTAAGGCGTGGAGACGGGCGAAAAGATGAAGCGTCTGGTATTCTCCATCGGGCTAGACCTGTGCCGTGCAATGTCGGAGGGATAACGGACGTTACCAAAATAGGTGCTTTTCTGTTTGACTGTCATACACTTGTTCCGATGCAAGCAGCTCACCATGATACTGCACAGGCTTGACCACTCTGAGGGCTACGATGTGGGCTTAGAGTTAGAAAATGCCCTGGCCAAGGCCCAGGACGACGTCTCAACCTATATGACGCCCCAAATCGTGACCGGTGAGGGCAACCTCATATTCCACTGTGAGTGGGACAACTTGAATAAAACCGCTACGAATGTGCACAGCAGCAACATTGTCAACAGTGCTGAGGGAATCATGGTGCAGGAGGTCAGGCTTTGGTTCGAGAGCCCAAAGGTCCGAACGCTGCCTATCATCGACAAGTCGCAACAGCGTAGCCTGAAAGTCGACAAATCAGAAACTCTCCCAACCTTGCACTTCACTCGCGTTGGCCCAAAGTTTCCCGATGGCTCATCATTCTCACCCATTGCAGAGAACGACGCCGTCTATGCTACTAAGACGCAAGAGAATTATGTCTGGCTCTTCAACAGGTGTATCGGAAGCAGCGGCCAGCAGCCCGTGTCTGGACTAAGGGACTTCACCTCTACAACCGGGACTCCCCCGCCCAGAAAATCAAAAGTGCACTACTTCACGCACATCCATCAACCGATCACTGACAACACAGTTGTTCGCGAGCTACTGAAGCGCTCGGATGTGGTGGGTCAAAAGTGGGTACTGAATACATTCGATTTGGTCTTTCATACGTCCATGAACTATATTGGGATGCTCACAGGCCACAATATGCGTGGTTCTTGATATGCAGATGTTCTGTTTGAGACGCAGCTGGTGACAAGTGGATTCCACAAAGGTGTTCTCAGTGGAAAGGCAAACGCCAAGTCCCTATTTTGCCTCAAAATCGTGTGTGAGGCAATGGAGATGCTGTTAGTGGAGCGATTCGACGAGGAGGGGAACATCCCCATCGCAGACCCCAGTCTTGCAATCGAGATCACCACGACGAAACCCTCAAATAAGGAGGAGGAGGAAGAGGAAGAAGAGGAAGAAGAGGAAGAAGAGGACGGGTTTGAAAGAGATGACGAGTGATGGATCTGATAGTGGAGAACAGTTCCTTGCAATGTTTGACGACGTCTTCTGTTCTGTTATTACCTACTTCAATAAATTAGTTACTAAATTAATTTACTGGAATTTCTGTATTCAAAACACCTTGAATTGACCACCCTAGCACGTAATCTTGACCTGTGATCAAAAATAATTTTTTTTTAAATTATTTCCCTCAAAAATCCCTCAAAAACCCTCTCTAAACTTATAAGCAATATATATATTTGTTTTAATATATTTTTCGGTAAAGGCGGCACGAATTTGCATACTAGTATGCCAAGGAAACGTGTGGTCACTTCAATAATAGTTTTATTATGATCTTTGACCTACAGTACATGTGTCTATATACCTTATTTGTTCAGTTATCTGCAATATTTGCTGATATATAGTGAAACATAGATTGTTCGATTTTTTCGGTAATGGCGGCATTGATTTGCATAAAAAATATACGTGCGTCATCCGGACGACTTTCTAACATAGCTCATCGTTTTCTACGCATTTTTTCCGATCTAGGGACTCCGATTAGAAGTTGATTTCCGGAGGTGCACGTTACCCCCCCTTCCGACTAGACAATGTGTACTTGCATAGGATCTTGACCCACCTTAATTACGCCTTTATAACTTGAATTTTGCATCAGTGCGTTAGTTCCATTATTCGACATTATCACATGCATATTTATGTTTAAGAATATTGCGTCGTAGTGCATTTTTGAAGCGTAAATAGCGCAACTATATCGCTCATTTTACGAGCGCGATGCGGTAACGCACGACCGCTGCGGTGCAGAATAGCGCAAACCGGGTCGCTATTTGGGATTCAAAATTGCGCTAAGACACACTATTTTCGTAATATAAATATGCCTGAGATGATGTTGAATGATGGAACTAACGCTCTGAGGTATAACATTAAGGCAAAACTCAAGTTACACACATTAAAATAAAACAGATCCAGGAACGACTTATAGCGTAGGCTTTTTTGTGCAGCATCATTATGTACAACATGCAGCTACGATAACGTGTTGTTCTCTCTTTGTTTATCTCGTTCTGTCGCTGTTCTCGCTGACTGCCTATGATGAGCGAAGTCACAAAAATGGTACACATTTTTACGAATAAACATTGGGACTGAAACATTTTCTTTCCCAAAATTATTTTTCTCATAACGTTGTAGCATAGAACCGAAGTGATGACGTCACGCCGTTTAGCAACCGGCCCAGCTGGTTCCGATAAATGTCTCCCGTCGTATCTATTAGCATAGTGTTATGTTTTGTTCTACACTGTAATCAATGTTCTGAAGTGAGAAGTAAACATTGATGAAACAAATTTGGTATTTTTAATATTCTGGAACTATAAAATAATTTTGTAACGCAAACTATTTTATCGCATTGACAATATCGGTCGCGGTGCAACAAAGCTTTTTAATAATGTTAATTATTATTTATTTTTTATATAGCGTCCCATCCAAATAATTGTTCTGGGGCGCTTTACACTGGTTAATGCAAATAAATAAATAACATCATACGATATATAGTTAAAAATACTCTGCAATCATTACTACTAAGTAAAATCAACTATACTGTCTTAAAATATTTAAATAAACACAATTATGCAAGCGATTAAAACAATAAAATATATTAATTATAATACTAAATTAATTAAAATAAAGGTATAAATAATTATGATCATCGAATGTTAAAATAATTTGTGAACAGATGCGTCTTCAGTGCCACTTTAAACTGATTGACACTGGTGCCTTGACGCACTTTGAGTGGTAGTTGATTCCATGCTCTTGGATCTGCACAAGAGAATGCTCGTTCGCCGAGTTTAATTCGGGTAGTGGGTTGTTTAAGGAGTAGCGTAGACAGCGTGTCGGGCGATACGGACACAGAAATGCTAATAAATATGGAGGTGCGAGCCCATGAAGGCATTTGAAAGTGAGAAGTAGGGTTGTGAAAGTAATCCGATTCTTCATAGGAAGCCAGTGCAGCTCCAAGAGCATGGGCGTGACATGTTCTCGTTTCGACCGCATCGTTATGATACGAGCAAATGCATTTTGGACATGTTGTATTTTTACAATTACAGTCGCTGGCAATCCATAAAGAAGACTATTGCAGCAGTCAATTCGCGAAATGACTATCGCATGTACAAGTTGTTTTGTGTGTTCTTTGCTAAGTATCGTCGAATGCGTCCAATGCTATGGAGGTAGTAATATGCATTTCTGCAAATGTTAGTTACGTGTCGCTCAAGGGACATATTAGAATCAAAGGTCACCCCCAAGTTTCTGGCGTGTGTGTTGGGTAACACGCGCACGTTTCCGATAGTTACACCGTCAGGAAGAACATTTTCGGTTGCTGATTTCGGTTGGATGAAGATGATCTCCGTTATGTCATCATTGAGTTTTAGCATGTTGTTTTCATCCATTGACGAATACTGGCAACACAGAGTTCTATTTTCGTGATGGCAATGTCGGGTGATATATTATCGCTCACGCTAAATTCTTGGAGAAATTGGATGTCATCGGCATATTGATGGTAAGCCATGCCATGCATGGTGGTTGAGTAGCGACGCGAGAGGAGTCATATATATATAGTGAACAGTAATGGTCCAAGAACTGACCCCTGCTTGACACCGCAGGTCAGTCTGTGAGGTTTAGAATGCTCACCAGCAATCAACATCGTGTATTGTCTGTGATGTAAGTAGGCAGCAAACCATGACAAACAGTGATCGTCGACGCCGATGGTGTTGCTCAGTGTGTTTAAAAGAATGGCATGGTCAGTTGTATCAAATGCAGCGCTCAGATCAATTAGCAGCAGCACCACACCTTTGTGTTCGTCCATGCACCGAATCACATTGTCATGCACGTACAGAAGCATACTACAGTATTGTCGGTAGGCTGATTGCAACGGCATGTACAGGTTGTTTTCACGCATGTGAGCAATCAACCGGTTTGCCACAATCCTCTCGACTAACATTAATAAAAAGCACATGTTAGAAATAGGCCGATAGCTTTTTAAAATTTCACTATAAAGACTTGCCTTTTTTAATATGGGTGTGATGATAGCAACTTTCATTTCATCAGGCATTCCTTCCAGCAAACACTTGTTGATGATGTTCATGATCGGCAATAGTTTATGGGTCCATTCTGATCGTTAATTCCGGCGGGACCGGGGCACCCATGGTGAAATTCTAAGAAGGCGGCTGTTATTGTGGTCACGTGACCTACTCCCTGGCGGAAAGAACGACACAAATGTTTCACACTTATAAACATTGAGTGTAACATCAACACCGTGTTAAAACCAGGTCAAAATCTGCTAATCAGTCAAATTGAAAATTGTCCAGGCATAAAAACAGTACAAACACAAGAACAATAAGGACATTTTGTTCAGAGTGGAAACGAATTCTAGCCACTCGCATTGGTTTCGTATCAATTGGTCCATTTGGCCAAAAAACCAAACCCTCGAGTTTATCTACGAACCCTAGGTTTAAAAACTGCATCAGTTACATCCACCAACCATTGACACAATGCTACCCCGCGAAATAGAGATCACGTCCACCACATGCAATAGACATATGCACAGGTGCGCCAGTGTAACTTTCAAATGAGATTCGTCAGGAAATGGTTAATACATCGCGGGGAAGTATAGAAAACATGGCTGGGCTTTTTCAACCGAACTAATATATTTTGGTGGGAGAATGATTCGGTTCACTTTTGTACAACAACATATACATATACCATTCAAAAAGTACTGATACTCTCGCTGTTGTTCACATCAACATATTTCGCTTTTTGCAACAAAATGTATTCGTACTATAATGTAAATTTCGGCTAAAACAATATTTATATTATAAAACATATCCATAACTGTTAGCGTCTTTTATTGCGAAAGTCGGTAATGTTTGACTCATTTCTTTACAATAACCCATAGTCAATTTAATAGAAAAAGTGCATTACTTTGTTTAACTTGTCAAAAGATTATATTACATCTGAACTGTAACTAACCAAAGCCAATTGCCGGGCCGATATTATTGACTTGAAAATAACTGAGGACCAATACATTATTGACGATGTTAGTAACCAATTATAATAATTTCTTTATTGTATATATATGTTGGGCGCTGGATCTGCAAATCTTCATGTAATCTACATACACAAATTAAGAAGTAGTCCCCAAGCTGGGTGTGATTGCTGGAGTGTAAACGGGATATTCGTTCAATGGTGACAATGCTATTTTTGTTCCAATCCATCACTGTTATAACTTGTGGTGTGTAGGCCTATATATTTCACATTTGCAGTTCTAAAACCAAATCAAGCCAGATTTATATACACAACGCAACATATACTGGTTTATCTCTAAAATTTGAATCAGGACTAATATTGCACTGGCGAGTATTTGCAAGATGAAGCGCCACAGCCGTACGTGGCACTGATAAAGTGGTTCCGTCATTCGTCTAGCCAATGGCATCGTTTTAAGACTGACCAGCCACATATTAATTGCTACCATATACATTATCGTTGGCAGCTAATTTTTCATAGACGCTAAGGCGCAGGGCGCAGGGCGCAGGGCGCAGGGCTGCTGTGGACATGCGATATGTTCAACGATCAAAATGCTGGTAATCAGGTCTGGAAGACGAAGACATTTGTGAAAGGGAAGCGACGGTAACACATCACTGAATTGAGATGTGTGTACTATGCTATATATATATATATATATATATATATCATTGCAAATTCGTGCCGCCATTACCGAAAAATCTATTTTTTTTATATATTGCAGATAAGTTGAGAGAGTTTGATTGGTGGAAATAATAAAAAGGTGTTATTTTAATGTTTTGTATTAGTCTTAATATTAATGGTGACTTCTATTTCCCATTCCAAATAAACAGTGTTGGTAGAAGCCCCCAAACACTTCCCGCATACATGCTTCCTTCATGTGCTATCCATATCTGATCATGGTCGTTTTACACCCCTCAGTGAAATCAAAGGAACTGCAAGTTCACGACAATACCCTCGACATTCGACGTAATCGTCCCCTAGTGAGGATAAAATAACTAGTTCATGTGTCGCCTCTTGCGTGGCCTGTTTATGCATCTGTCTTATTGGCCTCGACAGACTCGACAAACAATTATAACGTGAACGAAGACGAATGAGAACAGTGTGCTGAACAACGTGTAATTTATTATGACATTCAACCAACTCCGGTTTCCGGATATCGTGATTAATTCTGATGAAACCAAATCCGAAGATTGAAGACTCTTCATCAGTAAATCAGGATGGTCATCTGAGTTCGATCTGAGTTATGTGGTTAGTCACTCCCTGTATGCTAACAGCTCTTTTTGAAACCTTCACTTCGTCGGTGGTTACACATGAAAAGACGCATCCTGAATGAGAGAGCTGTTATTTCACGGATATATCACTTTGTCTTGACCAGATTCCCTGAAACCAACAACAGAACAGAAACAACATCAAGTGCCGCACACGTCGCTGAAGTGGTGGCAACGACACTAACATGTTCGAAGATCAGCAATTTTCGCGAATGCGCATGTGAGAACATGGAATTTTGGGGAGAATTTCGTTCAAAATGTAATCAGAGGAATGCATAACAAAATGGTGTTGTTTGCATTGTGATTGGACTGTCGATCCATTTAATGTAATTGTGTGTTGCTTGTGCTATATTAAAGGACACGTTGACCGCCGTCGTCACAGTTGGTCTTGCTACTCTTTGTTTAAATTTAATTTCGCGCTATGCAGATGAACGCAATTTTACCCAGGATTCTTTACGTAGAGCCGAAATGAACCGATCTCCGAACAGGTCAATGGATTCATCTCAACGGAAACCCAGTGGTTTGTTGGTGCCACACATGTTCTAAAGCTTAACGAATAGACAGTCATAATAATGCATACTATGGGTGTTGTTTGTGACGAATGTGGATGTGGCCTGGGGCTCACAAAAACTCTCCAACTGCATATCGCGGAAATATTTGGGGCTAAATATATATCCACCCTCCACCCAAAATGTTGGAGAACTCAGCCCCCTGAACCCCCGGTTCTGACGTCTGTGTGATAGTAACGATGTATTGGTGTGGACGGAGGGTGATTGTGGTGGTTGGCTAGTTTTCTTTATGGTGGTTAATTATGCTAATGGCATAGTAGTCGTAAGAAGTTGGAATATTGTTTAATCGCGCTACCACGTGACCCCAAAAATGCCTCTACAATTTGGATTTTTGCAAAATCCGACCTTTCTATTAATACTGCTCGCACGTATGCTATGGGAAGAAAATGTCCAAATAAAAACAACTCCTCCAGTTCAACACTACAAAACAACCAGTGCCACTAACCTTTCCTAGTAAACCTAGTAAAAAAAATTATTCCTGTTCAACTGCATTCAGTTCACAACCAAACGTTTCTCTTCAAATGTAAAAAAATGGCAAAGGCCTACATTAAAAATGGACCCGTAGCATAACTCTTTTATGCCATACAGTTCGAAATAGACCATATATGTATGCATTAGTGATGACAGAAACCTACTCATTTATGCGATAAACTAAAAAACATATTTTTTCCGATGCCTATATCAGCAAACTAGAGCACTGCGTATCGCCATCCTTTCTCCATACAAGTTCTAAGCGAGTGGTTTGAGTCGCGCCCATCTAATCAAAGGAGATTTGTTTCGATTCATTTCATCAATATACATTTCTGGGCGAAAACAAAAATATGGAGCCTTAATCTTCATGGTAGTCTTTGTACAGAACATCAAATAAAACATTGTGTATGCGTTCGAAATTAAAAAAGTGAAAACATTTACTATGATTTAGCCATGAAAACGTAGTATGGGTGCGTCTGAGTGCAGACGCACTCAGAATGGGCGATAAAAGATAACGGATTCGACGAACATAACTTCATAGATGCGTAATTATATGCACACAAATCGTCATATGGGGACCTTGATTCTGACTAATAATTATGTTTTGATGTTTGCCGACTTTCCATGTTACACTTGTATTTAGTCTTGCAATCAGCATTCAAAAGTGACCACCGAAGACCCTCTTGCAGAGCATTCTACCGGTAGACACGCCAAATTCATCCTTTATAACCGTCTTTTTCTCTGGAATCCTTCCAGGGAAATATATGATACGTTATTTTCTAGCACTTATGGTATATCCAGTAGATAGTCAGTGCATTAAAAGCGTATATTTTTTATGTTTTGTGTGCGCATCGTTGATTTTTATGGGAGCTATGCTGTGTCGCCTATTGAATTACTGTGTTCAACGGTGCTTGCATTTCAAACAACTGGCCGCAGGGTAGCAATGGCGCCGCCTAGTGCTGATAATAACCATGTTTGACAAATTATAAACAAAATATATCGTGGCGCTGTTCTCATAAAACATGTTGATATGTACTGTAAATAGTATGTTCTTATGGCTGTTTTCCCGATGACTTCAAATACGCCCATATCACACCACGTCTTAAGAAGTCATCTCTGCCTAAACAAGACCTAAACAGTTATATACCTATTTCTAACCTCAGCTTAATTTCCAAAATACTAGAAAAGGTTGTAGCAAGTCGTCTAAGGTCTCACATTAGCACAAATGTTTTAACTAATGTGTCACAATCGGCATATAGGCAGTTTCATTCAACAGAGACTGCCCTCTTAAAGGTTCATAATGACATTAACTTGAACATTAACAATGGTAAAGTGACTGCACTTACCTTACTAGATATCTCTGCTGCGTTTGACACGATTGATCACAGCATTCTCATTGAACGCCTAGTAAAGTGGTACGGCATATCTGGCACAGCTCTAAGCTGGTTTTCTTCATATCTAACTGATATATATCAAACTATAAAGATGAGGAACTGATTTTCAGCTGCACTGCCGGCTTTATTTGGTGTTCCCCAGGGTTCTCTTCTTGGGCCTTTGCTTTTTACTCTTTACACCACGCCACTAAGCTCTGTTATACAAAGAATTGGATCATCATCTTTATGCTGATGATACTCAGATCTACATTTCATTGGCTACTCCGGATAAAAATCGCTCCCTTAACCAACTTAGTGATTGCCTTCAAGATATCTTCCACTGGATGACTGACAGCAAGTTGAAATTAAATGCAAATAAAACTGAATTGATCGTTATTGGTACTCCAATGCAGCGTAGTAAACTGGATGGGTTTTTCCCTACGCGTATTTTGAATCAGTATATCACGTCAGCAACCTCGGTGCGGAATCTAGGAGTGATCTTTGATAGTAACTTCAATTTCCGACAACACATATCACAAACATGTCGCTGCTGTTTTTATCATATTCGTGATCTTCGCCGTATTCGCCGGTATATGTCATTTTCTGTTGCTAAGACTATTGCAATAGCGCTTGTTAGCAGCAGACTTGATTATTGCAATTCCCTCCTTTATAATATCGCTAGCAAGGATATCACAAAACTTCAGCGTGTCCAAAATTGTCTAGCAAGAGTAGTTACAATATCTCCTCGTTTTTCTCGCTCTGTACCACTTTTGAAGTCTTTGCATTGGCTTCCTGTACGATATCGTATACTATTTAAGATCTGTACCATTACATACCAGGCACTGTCCAATAAGCAAACCATCTTATTTGCGTTCATTGCTTACTCCTGTAAGAAACCTATCCAGCTTCGATCATCTAGTTCTGACCTACTTTTTGTTCCTAGAGTCAACACTAACATTTGAACTAGGGCTTTTTCTGTTGCTGCATCAACTCTTTGGAATATGCTTCCTCTTAGTGTTACATCAGTTGAAAATATTATAGAATTCCGTCGTCATTTAAAAACGTATCTTTACAACCTTGCTTATCCACCGTAGCTCCCTAGCGCCTTGACCCATCTGTTGACAACTGGAAAACTACTTATGAACTTTGAGATTGACCAATCCTTTTGTTTTGATGCGCCTCTGAGCTTGGTTTCCAAGGATTTAGGCGCAATATAAGTTATCTTATTATTATTATTATTATAAAAAAAGTCAAGGTAAGTTTGTCAGGCCCGTAACGAGGTTTTGCTGAGAGGGGGGGGGTCGTTTTTTTATATTTTGTTAGAAATAAATGAATAAATATATACATAGTATGTATTTATACCCTGCTGATGCTTAATGGCAGAACCCTGAGCTTGTTTGCTACATTAAATAAGCAAGAGTTGTTGTTGTTGGTAAAGGTCATTTAATAATTGTACCACAATGAAATTCACATATCGATTGATGAGATATGGGTAGACATACTCATTGATATAATATATAAATACAATTATTAAGTGACAAGACTAGCAAAGGTTGGGGCGGTCATTTTTTCCCACCCCCCACATTCAATGCATATAAAACTCAACTATACATAAATCGTTGAGACAATTATTACACAATCACCAGTAATGCATATGTTATCAGCATATACAACTGGAGTAAAACGCTTAAAAATCTTCTGTGAAACTCTAAACAGAAGGAAAGCATTATACATTGCAACTTGTTACACAGAACAAACCAGTGTGTATACAAGACTCAACATTCTTCGCACTAAACCTACTTGAAACGTGAGTCTATGTGCTGTAAATTGCAAGAAGGAAAGCGTTAGCACCGTGTAATTCAACCAGAGCACAATGGTGGTAGAAAAGAGGGTGGATGGTGGGGATGAAATGAATCTTCCTTTGTGCTGAAAATGACTGACGTCTACCGCAGTTAGAATGTCAACACAAATGGAACGTGCCTCGTTTTGAGAACATAGTTTACGCACTACGGACCGTTCCACGGACTACTACAGAGTGATAAACAATTTTTAAAAGTTGTCGCCTCACATTGTATAAATACTATTTTGACATGTGTAAAAATATTAATTTATACGCTGCTGATGCTTAATGGCAGAACCCTGAGCTTGTTTGCTACATTAAATAAACAAGAGTTGTTGTTGTTGGTAAAGGTCATTTAATAATTGTATCACAATGAAATTCACATATCGATTGATGAGATATGGGTAAACATACTATAATATATAAATACAATTATTAAGTGACAAGACTAGCAAAGGTGGGTCGGTCATTTTTTCCCACCCGACCTCTCGTAATAGAGGCCCAACTCCCACCCCAGGGCTCTGACAGTTAAACTGCTTCACAAACATGAAGATAACCCGTAAACAAAGAAAATTAGTGATTATCAAGTGATTTGATACAGAGTCTGGATTTAGACAAAGTGACATGCACATTAACCAATATGTCAGTCATATTGCAACACCTATGTATAATATACAATTGCCACTTAACAAGGACAAGCGCTATCCAATACACTAAGTTGTGAAAACATAAAATTAATTATGTGCCAGGGTGGTATCAGTCGTGCTCCCCACTGCCATGCTGCACACAATGGATGCCAGTCATACTGCAGCATCCACGGTATACATAACTAGCCAACTAAATTTACAATGAAGGCCATCCAAAGAAAAATAAAGGAAAATATTGTATTGGAAGATTATGGCACGCACTGGATGACAATCATACTGTATCATCCACTGCCTACCATACTAAAGAAGAGAAACCAATATCCCAAAATAGCAAGAAATTATATTGCATGGGTGTAAAGCTGCAATCGATGGATGCCAGTCATACTGCAACATCCAATCGTACTGTGACAACCCATAACTTGATTTAAAGCCTGGACATCTGTAGCATGGGAATACGAATATAATTTTTAAAAGCGGTGGATTTCCATCTACCCATTGCTTGAATTTGAGTTTCGCTCATCCCTGTGTCTGCTGCCGTGGTAGCGGCCCCGATCCGAAAGCTGTGGGCTTTGTATTTACAAGGGTCTAGTCCTGCATATTTTAAAGCTTTACCTAGGTGTTGGCAGAAGTAATTCCGTGAAACAGGGGACGCATTAGCAAATGCATACAGTGGACCTTTAAGCGGACCACGAACTTTGAGGAAACAAGAAAGAGCGAGTACTGGACAGTACTTATCATTGGTTCGGGAAATAGATAAAGTGATAGGACGCCCAGATGTGTTGTGCTTAAAGTGACTCATCACCAATGTAAAACAAGAATTCGAAATGGTTACATCTGCCACCTGTACAACGGATGCACTTGTGGATCGAGAATGTACTGTGATTTCCTCTATGCGTAGAAAAGCATGGAATGCCAACAGAAACATGCTTTGTAACATGCAGCGTACATAATCTGATGAAACAATAAAATGTGTGGCGTCAACAATCTTATACAGGATTGTTGGAGTAATAGGCAATCGGGTGTCAGGTTTTCCGGCCAGCTTCTGGTCTCCAGCTAATAACTTTTTGATAACAAAATGCTGGGTTGGGTCAGCCATATCAGACAATTTATGGATATATGACAAAGCAGACATATATGTCGTTAGCGTAGCTGGAGCATAATTCTGAGAAAAAAGACTTGTTATAAAGGTAGCTAAGACACCCGTTGAAGTGGGGGAAATGGATAGAGTGGGAAAATGTTTCCTGCTGAAGGCAGTATACGATGCAATTGCGCGTTTGTAAGCTTGCTTTGTGCCCTCTGTCAGGGCTGCATTTAGACGATGCGACATCAGTGACGCCAAGGCAGAATTTCCGATGGAATCATGGCTGGTCGCAACTGAAGCCAAGGCGCCACCTGCCGTGCTGCAGCCTCCTGAATGCGAGACAGTTTGTCAGCAATGACACTGATCTTACCTGGAATGTGTTTTGCCTTAAAGTAAACATTAAATTTCAAGGCAGTCACGTCTAATCGTCTGATTAAACGCATCAGGTGACAGTTCTTAGACGACTGTTTATTGATTACTTCCACCACAGCTTGGTTGTCTGTGAGGAATAAGACTGAGTAGTTAGTCAAACAATGTCCCCACAACTCCAAAGCAGCCACAATGGGGTACAGTTCTAACACTGCAATGTTGTAACTTTGCCAAATTTCCAGAAAGGTACCATTGAACCAACGTGAACCAAAAACCGCAGCGAATCCCTGTGTAGAAGCAGCATCAGAATATAGCTTAATTGAATCAGACGAAATCCAAGTACTGTCAATGAACATTGTGACCCCATTGAATGATGAGATGAAGCAATGCCAGGCAGCCAAGTCCGCACGTAACTCAGCATTCAGACGGATATGACGATTAGGCCGAGAAATGCCGATTGTAAGATTTTGGAGACGGCGGACGAAGGCACGGCCGGGTGAAACCACCCGGGTTGCGAATGTTAATAGGTTTAGGAGCGATTGTAGTTGGCGCAGGGTAACGGAACGACGCCTTCGCTTGTCAGCAATGGATTCATTAAGCTTGAGTACTTTGTCAGGAGGTAGGCGTGCTTGCCATTTGACTGTATCCAATTCGATGCCGTGGACGATAATGAGTGTAGATGGGAGACAGTTTTTCTCGTGTTTGATCGGTATAGAAAGTTCAAGAGCCAGAGCAATGAAACGATTGAGATCTTGTAAGCAACGTGATGAATCAGGAGGACTCATGAAGATGAAATCATCTACAATGTGAGATACTGCAATCGCACCCCATGCTTTAAGAATCCACTGCAGGGCACAAGACAGCCGTTCAAAAATACGACAAGATTCAGCACAACCCATCGGTAGACAGCGATCATAAAAGAAACTAGAAGCCCAGGTGAAACTGAACAGATGATAGCATGAAGGGTGAATGGGAATGATACGAAATGCAACTTCAATATCAGTCTTACCAATCAATGCTCCACGACCAAATTAACTCAGCAACGATATAACATGGTCTAGATTTTCGTAAGCAACGGTGGTGAACTCCTTCGGGATATAATCGTTAATGGATGTACCCTGTGGGTATGAATCAGGCGGAAGGCATTAGGTTCTTTCTTGGGCACTACCCCAAAGGGGATGACTGGTAAGTAGGAAATGGAGGAGAAGAGAATGGGCCAGCAGTACGTCCCAGGGAAAGCTCACGTGTTAGTTTCTTCTCTACAACATCCTTATGGTCTGAAGCTGATGGATGATTATGAGTAGAACAGAGAATAGGGGTACCAAAAAAATTAATCTTGAAACCGTTAATGAAACCGTCAACTAGAAAATTAGCCTCAGTCTGATCATATCCCTGTAAGGCCTGCTGTAATGAATCAGGGTTTATTTGTGTTGGCAGTGATCTGCTGGCGACACGAGCTGGATGGGTGAGGGGCCTGACATTTGGAGCACACGTGTTTGAGTCGACACCTGCGTGAATAACACTTCCCCCCTTTTTGGTACAACCAACAGAAGCCTGTTGGAAAGGGCTGGGGGCGACGGGAAGTTTGGCTGGTGAAAGTTGCTGGAGCACGACTTGATACCCCCTGGACTGGTTTTGCATACATGCAGCGAAAGTACAAGTCCCACCTGGGTTGTGCCCAGGGGAAGCTTGCTGGATCTGCCTGTCGCAGAGAACGGAATTGGGTGTCGTCTTGCCGCCAGGCCAATGGTGGACCTGTCACGGCAACATCACGAACAATCTCAGCATATTTAAAGATTCCTGGAGCTGTGTGGTGAAATATTTGTGTATACACCGCCCCAAACACCAA
The DNA here is from genome assembly GCA_020002185.1 of Paraescarpia echinospica. NCBI lineage: Eukaryota > Metazoa > Annelida > Polychaeta > Sabellida > Siboglinidae > Paraescarpia > Paraescarpia echinospica. Next base: position 52,090,109 of record CM034534.1, on the reverse strand, counting down.
GAAGGCAGAAGTCCACTGGTCGATGGTGGAAATCCGCCTTCCCCTGGTCTGGGGCATGATGAAAATGAGGTGGTGGGAATCCCCGGATGAAACCGACATTTGCTGAGGTTGATTTTGACTGCGATGTATCAAGTCGTAGAATTCTACGAATTCGTTAGCCCATATTTTATATTTTATCTTATCTGGGAGATCGGCGCCCAATGGGGTGGAATGCATCGGTAGGGTGTTTGGTGCGGGCTCACCAGGGCTATCGTCGTCCACAAGGGTGCTGAGAGCGCCCGCAACTGCCATATCGAGTGTGTCTGCTGGCGCGGTCTGATGCCCAGCTATTGGTGCGTCTGGGACTGGATGAGGAGTGGTATCTCGGTCCTCACGCAGCTGCTTGAGGACTTCGCGTGTCTCGACAGCCACCATCGCTGCGGTGCTGGTGGCATATGGTGGCGGGACTCCGCCTGGGGCAGATGTCACGTCCTCTGGTCGTCCAGCAGCAGCGGAGACAGGGCGGCGATGTCGGGCAGGGGGTGCTGGCAGGTATGGTTCCGCAGCATGCTTCATGGATGCACGCTGCGTGGCTGCACTACGTTGGGATGTTGGCATCACCGCATCCGCAACACGTTTTGGAGGACGTCCAGGTGGCATACTGCAAATAATAAACCAAAGGGGGGGGGGGACGGCATCCATATTGTAAGTCAGTGGCACTTTTACGTAATACTGTGATTCCATCATAGGACGACATAACCATGGGATACAATAAACATGGGTCCACTAAGGGGCGAATTCGCCATCGAACGTCCAATAATCGTGTTGCCAGTACAGGGCGACTTAACCGTCTCATAAAAATAAACATGGTTCCACTATGGGGTGAATTAGCCATCGTACACACAATAAACGTGTTGCCAGTACGGGACGATTTTACCGTCGCATAAAATAAACATGGTTTCACTATGGGGTGAATTAGCCATCGCACACCCAGTAATCGTGTTGCCAGTATGGGGCGACTTAACCGTCGCATAAAATAAACATGGTGTCACTGTGGGGCGAATTAGCCATCGCACACCCAGTAATCGTGTTGCCAGTACGGGGCGACTTAACCATTGCATAAAAGAAACATGGGTCCACTATGGGGTGATTAGCCATCGCAACCCAGTAATCGTGTTACCAATACAAGGCGACTTAACCGTCGCCTATAATAAACACGTGTCCTCTATGATGCTAATTAGCCATCGCTTACACAATAGTTATGTTGCCATAATTGGGCGAATTAACTATCGCATACAGTGAACTTGGGTCCACCATGGGACGAATTACCCATTGTACACCCAATAACCATAAGTAAAAAAACACATTTGAGTCTATGTAAAATTGAATGAGTGATCACAAAGGTTAAATTAACGTCCAGAAAACATGATTGTTATCATAACCATGAGCCAAATATAAAATCATGGATGTTAGCGTGTCAATTAAATGAAATGCCCTAACATACACCATGAGCTAGAAGTTGAAATGAATGCCAGCCCATGCTGCAACATACATGTAAGTAGTATAGAGGGCCTGCTCGTCCCCGTGCACGACACCTTTGGTGACCTTTGGGAAAAACTTTACTAATAAAAAACGTTTTAATTACCCCTAAACGTTTTCGGCAACCTACTTATTAAAAAAAGATCAAAGGCTTTTTTGACACTAAATGTTTTCGGCATCCTACTTATAAAAAAACGTGATGGATTACCCCCTCTAAATACATTTGAGGTGCCACCTAGCGGTGAGTGTAGAGATGAGTTTGTTTGTCCCCAGGCGATCAACGCCGTACCTAGTGCGTGCTGACCTAAGCAATATATGACGCGACTATATAACCACGATAAAACCACTGTGTGCAGACTCCCCCCGTCAGCCCTATGTGAATGCCCCACTGTACCCTATGTTTACAGCAGTGTTGTTGCGATAAGCGCTGCTGCTGCTGGAGTGGACTATGGCCCCGGCATGACAGCATAGCTGGCTAGCGCTGTGCGTTCTAGCAGTGCGATAAAAACGAAACCAATGCGTTGTGCGTTTAAATAAATAAATAAATCTAGTAGTGCGTTTAAAACAAAACCAATACATAAATACGCTAACGTACAGCGTATAGGTTGGTGGCACTGTACGTAGGGTGTTTATGCAGTGGATATAGACGAGTGGAAACGTGAGTAGTAGAGAGAGTATTTATTATAGCTGCTGTGAGCATGATTACTTAAGAATCAACACGGTGACACTTATTCCAGCGCCCTCCATATAGAGGTGGTGGGATCGGCGCGTGAAACCCGTGTCGTCGGAAAGAGTTTTGTTGGTTGAATTTAAAATCCGCGACGTGGATATAGTTCGGTGGTCGGGGTGGGCGTGTACCACGACGCATTGTTGTTCCGTCTGAGGAACGTCGACACGAGGCTGGTGTCGTCGTCAAAATCATCGGGGTCGTGGCTGCTAGGTGGTGGTGGTGGTGGTGTTGGAGTGATCGGGCGAGGTGTTGGGACGACCGTGCATGTCGGCTTTTTAGACAGTTGGTGATCTCTATGAAATAAACCACAATACATGTACGCGTGTTTAAACAAAGGGTGGCAAAATAAAATGAGATCCATGCATGCATGCGTAAAAGCAGGCTTGCGTGCTTACAACTGTTTAAACAAAGGGTGGCAAAACAAAATGAGAACCATGCATGCACGCACACACGCATGCATGCGTAAAAGCAGGCTTACGTGCTTACAACTGTTTAAACAAAGGGTGGCAAAATAAAATGAGAACCACGCATGCACGCACGCATGCATGCATGCGTAAAAGCAGTCTTACCGATGTGGGTGGCAAAATAAAATGAGAACCATGCATGCATGCGTAAAAACAGGCTTACGTGCTTATAACTGTTTAAACAAAGGGTGGCAATGAGAACCATGCATGCACGCACACACGCATGCATGCGTAAAAGCAGGCTTACGTGCTTACAACTGTTTAAACAAAGAGTAGCAAAATAAAATGAGAACCATGCATGCACGCACACATGCATGCATGCGTAAAAGCAGTCTTACCGATGTGTTGGCGTACGAGGAGACGTTGTTTTACCCATAGTTATTGTGCGTGAAATAGACAAACGGTGGAATTTAGCATCACGCGTATGTGACTGCAAAATCGTGAATGAAATGTGCAATGTGTGCGCCGTCAAAAACAGCGGTGGCGCATGACACTACGGCTGATCGTGATCGGAATGTGAACGGAGAACAATGCCATTTTTTGAAAAACAATAAACTAAACGCTGAAAGCATGAAAGTAAGCGTTGTATATGATTAGTTTGGGCTCAGGAATCGTGTGGTGCAGTGATATTAGAGAAATTCGATGTAAAGACACATTTGTCGGTGAATGTACGACATGACCGCTAACTTTTTCCCAAAACAAATACCTCGGTAGACTAGGCAGTATGTGTTGAGTATGCATGCGCGATATTTTGTAAGCTGTGGCGCGTGACTTATCGGGATCGGAATGTGAACGGAGAACAATGCAATTTCAAAAACAATAAACGAAAAGCTAAAAGCATGAAAGTAAGCGTTGTATATGATTAGTGTGGGGTCGGGAATCGTGTGGTGTAGTGATATTAGTGAAATTCGATGTAAAGACATATTTGACGATGAATGTACTGACATGACCACTAATTTTTTCCTAAAACAAATACCTCGGTAACCGCGTCGTATGTGTTAAGTGCGCATGCGCGTTATTTTGAAAGATAAATGTAGACAATGCCATTTCAAAATCAATCAACGAAAAGCTAAAAGCATGAATGTAAGCGTTGTATATGATTAGTTTGGGCTCTGGAATCGTGTGGAGTAGTGATATTAGTGAAATTCGATGTATAGACACATTTGACGATGAATGTACTGACATGACCGCTAACTTTTTTCCTAAAACAAATACCTCGGAAACTAGTCAGTTATGCTTCGAATGTGTTAAGTGCGCATGCGCGTTATTTTGTAAGATAAAGTAGACTAGGCGGTATGTGTTAAGTGCGCATGTGCCTTATTTTGTAAAGTATAAAACGGTTGAGAAAATGCTATGTTGTATGACGCCAGTGTTCTAACGTATTGTTTCAGCAGCAGCACCAGCAGCAGCAGACGTTCTCCCGCGGAAACAATAATGGCAGACGAGATACCGAAAAAGATGAAGGCGCCACGCAAACAGAGTCCGAAGGTGGCAGCGGCCGGCGTCGGTCAACAGCAGCAACCTTCGCCAGCAGCAGCAGCGGTGTCAACGGGGGCGGCGCTTGTTAAGAGGCCCGTGGTGCTCATCGCACCACCGCTGGTTGCCGTCGGTCGTAAACGAAGCGCCGAAGAGGCCTTGGGCACCGTCGAGGTGGCTGTGGGGCAGCCGGCCCTAGCACGGAGTGCGTCACTCGAGCGCGAATATGAGTCGACGGCATCGACACGGGCTACATTGGTGAGTCTGAGGCATCTGCAGTGTGCAAACAACGGTGTGTATAAGATTAAGTCGCCCGTTATGATCGACGCTGTGTCGTACAAAGAGAATTGTACGTATTTGGGATGCTCCCGTTGTCGGTGAAAATTGTATGAGAAAAACAAAGGCGCACGAATGGTATGTCGATCGCACGGTGAGGTGTTTGTGCCGAAATATTTAATTGCGTTGCGTGTGATGGTGAGGGATGGCGAGGACGAGGAAGACGAGCTTTGGATTACTTTGTTTGACATACATATGTCTAATCTCGTCGAGTATCACGCCGACTACTTGGTGGAGTTGAGCGAGGAGCCACTCCTCGATACCGTGCTGGAGTTAACCGGCACGGAAGCGGAGATCAGTGTGCGTAAGACGACTTGGAACGGGGAGCCATCGTATACTGTGCGCACACTGAAAAGATACAACGACGACGACGCCTAATGTGTTGTGTTTTTTGTAGGAAGAGTGCCCGATACTGGTAGATTTTCTGACGCATGCGAACGTGCAATAACGAATGAGAAGGCGTCGTAGTCGTGAAATAACTGAGGAGGCCGCACAACTACTAAGCGAGACGGCCGATAATTACATAAGGGCGTTTTGGCTAGCTTACGAAGCGAACTTATTTTGTAGCATTCCTTAAATAACAGTTGTGTTAATATGCTGTAGGAGGTGCGCCGTGTACTGCAGAATATGTTAGACACCAACGAAAGGATGCGTGCGAGGTACGATGATGTTGCCTCGTTCGTAAGAACGCTGCTGGATCGTGAAGCGGAGGGGACAAAAAAGGGAGGAGGAGGTGGCCGAGAAGGAAGGTCAGGCGGACTAATCATAATAATGTGTTGTTGGAAGCGCTGCTGCTGCAACGCACCAGGCGTGAATGTATGCGATACTTCGTAGACGCGTTGCTGACGGTGGTCACCGAGCGTAAAGACTAGGACATGCTTTGTGCTGTAGGGAGGAAGCGGTGTGCGTGACGCTAACGTGTTGGACGCCATCATTGAGGAGGCACTCAGTGTATCGGATACAGCTGCGCGCCGACACTGCGAAGCGACTCGAGCGCCACCACCGACGTACGACGAAAGCCTGCTCTCGCCACTGGGACCGACGTGCGCTCCGTGTTGGAGCCTATCGGAGGATGTGACGCAACGTCAAATCGTCGTGCCGAGCAGGGCCCAGTTGGTCTGCCGTTATGAGCGGCTCGCAATGGCCCTCCTCGCCATGAACCTCGGTGAGATGATACTGGAGCGGGCGCGCGATAATTGCGGCATATGCGAGCCCAATGAGGGTTGCCCGTATGTACATATGGCCGGCTATCGTGCGGGACGGCCTAACCGTGTGTACATACAGCGCTTCGACAACACGGGGTGCATCGTAACGCGACACTTCAACGCCGTGTTGGAAACGTTTCTGCGTCGATCACTTATTTTATCCTTCACGCTACTCGTAAAAATTCTGCACGATACTACGGTGACAACTGGTCAGCAGCCGCAAACGGGTCGTGCGGGGGAACTGTATCTGGTCCAGGTCGTTTCGGACTGGCTACTAGGAACGAACTGGCGCGAGTACATGAACCGTGTTCAGCTGCAGTCGGTCGTCCGTACGTACGTTCAGCGCAGGAGCACACTCGAATAAAGAAAAAACAATGCTTGCTTTGCTATATTTCGACTAAATAACGAACAATGCATTTTGCTATAGTAACAAAGGCGTTGAACGCTGTTTTTGAATGTTGTACGGTGCTTAATAAAACGTTGAAAATGTACTTTCCGTTTCCGTGTTACACACCACACACATTACCCAAAACGTCCCAGTTACCTACAAAAATCACAGCTAGGGCTTACCCTTTCCGAGTTATTACCCAAAACAACGCAGTCCCAGTTACCTCAAACATTCCTCCCGCTAGGGCGTAGCCACTACCACCACCACTTGTTCCGAGTTACCCACAATGCAGTCCGAGTTATCTAAAACATTCCCCGGTAGGGCGCAACCACCACCACCACCACAGCCACCACTGTTATAAGTGTACGAAAAAGTAGCAGCAGTCAGTCAGTCAGTAGAGAATGCCGCCTCCTTCTCTTCCTACTAGATGGCAATGTCCGAAATGCGGGGGTTATTTCGCGAAACAGTCGACGTTAGAGCGGAACGCGAAGAGCTCGAAAAGAATCGGTAACGACGCGCTATGCGTAAATCGACGAGAGTACCCAAAATGTGGCGCGACGTACACTATGCGTCACGCTATGCTACGACACCTGAAGGAGCGGTGCGGCCGTCAGAAGACGCCACCGCCTGGTAGTAGTAGTAATGAACCGGTGGCGGTAGCCGCTAGGGCGGCGTCACCCGACTGTCTACAGCGTGTCGTGTACGAACACCGGCGCAGCATAGATACGTCGGTAGCGCGCGGTGCCGTGCAGTCCCGTTACAACTATCGCATGACCGCCTGTACGAGTACGCGGGTGCTCGAACCGCGTCTGAGGGCGATGTTTCGCGAGCAAAAGAGTGCCTTTAAAATTAACGTAAGCTACGGTTTCGTATTGCGCCACAAGGTGTCGGGACGTTACCGCTATTTTCGTTCTTCCTGTAACTGTTGCGGTCGCCTCCTCGAAATGCCCGCCCTAGTTACCGATAGCCGTTCGTTCGAACGATTCCTCGACGCTGTGCGCACGACTGACGTACTGCAGTACGTCATCGCGCAGCGTCCCAACTCGGGGTGGGTCGTCGAGTTCGTAACGAACGCCACTTACTTCGTGAACGCCATCATCGCCCATCCTATCGGGTGCGTTGGAGCGACGCTTCCCGCCTACGTGCGCGCCAAGAGGGTCATCGTGTCGTTGACGAAAGATCGTCGAGGCACACCCTATGACGATCATATATGACTCTTCCGGTGCATCGGCCTCCACCTGCAAGGCGGCGTCCGACGACGCGAAATCGGCCAAATCGATACGACCCGTTTAACGAAAGTCGTTAAACGACTGCACGCGCAGTATTGTCGCGCCACGCGCACGACGGCCTCGAACGGTATCCGTCTGAACGAACTGGAACGCGTGGAGACGGTTTTCGGCATCAACGTCGCCGTCTACCGACTGACGGCGCGAATGGCGCCGCCGAACTAGTCCGTCGGTTGTTCGAAGTGCACCCCACGACCTTGAACGTCAACCTGTACGAGACGCACTTCTCGTACATAATCGACCTGTGCGCGTACACGAAAACGTACAAGTGTGAAAAATGTGGCAACGCCCTCTGTCGGAGCTCGTCCAAGTTACGACGTCACGAAGCGACGTGCGAAGGTGGCGTTCGTCACGTGTTCCTCGGCGGTATCTAACGGACGACGCCGTTCGTATTTCAGCGGCTCGACGACGAAGGCGTCGACGTCGGCGACGACGACCTGCGCTACTACCCGTACCGCGCGACGTTCGATTTTGAATGCTATTTCGCCGATAACGATCTGCCGACGGATACCAACAAATGCCGGTGGATAGCGCGACACGAACTGCTCAGCGTGAGCGTCGCGTCGAACGTCCCCGGTCACGAAGCAGCGCGGTGTTACGTCACGACCGGCGATTCGGCCGAACTCGCTCGTCGCCTCATCGACGACCTGGAAGCCGTGAGCGCGGCGGCGTGCGCGGCTATACGCCCCCGCTACGACGCGACCTTCGAGGCGCTCGACGTACTCGACGCCGACTGGCGGCGACGGTGCAACAACGACGACGACGACGGCGCGTCACCTTACGCCGCACTCGCCGACCGCCTGTGTACGCAACTTCTTCAAATGCCCGTACTGGGATTCAATTCCGGTAAGTACGATCTGAAAGTCGTCAAGAAGTATTTGACCCCCCTGCTTATAACCGGCGACGCGCAGCACACGTCGTCGGCGTTTACCATTAAACGTCAGAACAATTACATGTGCCTGACGACGTCGACGTTGAAGTTCCTCGATATAACTAATTACCTTACGCCCGGCGTTAGCTACGATCGCTTTCTGAAAGCGTACGGCTGCGCGGCGACGAAGGGGTACTTTCCGTACGAACATATCGACGCGTTGACGCGTCTGGACGAGACCACCCTGCCGCCGCGCGAGGCTTTGTACAGTCGCCTGAAACGCGAGGGAATCTCCGCGGAGGCGAACGAGATTTGCGCGACGGCGTGGCGTGACGAGCACATGACGACGTTGCGCGAGTTTCTGATGTGGTATAATAATCGAGACGTGACGCCGTTTCTCGAGGCCGTCGATCGACAGTTCGCGTTCTATCGGCGCCGACATATCGACATGTTCAAAAACGCCATCAGCGTACCGGGGTTGACGTTGTTGTACCTGTTCAACGAACTGCCGACGTCGATCCATTTCTCGCTGTTCAACGAACCCAACAAAGACCTGCACCGCCTGCTGCAGTCACAGATCGTCGGCGGTCCGTCGATCATCTTTGCGCGACACCACGAGGCCGGCGTGACGGCAATTCGAGGCGACGCGCCATGTCGTTCGATAGTCGGTTTCGATGCGAACGGCCTCTATGTGTGGGCGATAATGCAGGAGATGCCGACGGGCTGGTACACGCGCCGGCGTGCGGAGAACGCCTTTCGACCGGAACGCGTGCACCGCTACGGCCGTATGGCCGTCGAGTGCTTGACGTGGGAGGCGGCGGGAACCGACGCGCAAATACGTCACCAGTTGATCGGACGCGAGAAGCGCACCGGAAAGTACCCAGTCGACGGTTGGTGTGCCGCCTCGCGAACGGCGTACCAATTTCACGGCTGCTATTTTCACGGCTGCCCGACGTGTCAGACGGACGTGACGACGAACGCCGTCAACGGTCAACCGATGACGACACTGTACGCCGCGGCGGTCGCCGTGACGACCTACCTGCGCCGTTTCGTCGACGTCGTCGTCGAAAAGTGGGAGAGCCAGTGGCGCGCCGTGCGACCACCCGCGTCGCCGACGCCGCCCGACGCGTCACGATGGCGACAGGCGGCCGCCCCCATTACGCGCTCGACGATACTGGAGGGTGTACGCGACGGCTCTCTGTTCGGCCTGGTGCAGTGCGATATTGCCGTGCCGGAAGCGCTGCGCGGCAAGTTCGCCGAAATGCAGCCCGTGTTCAAGAACGTCGATATCGCGCGCGACGATCTCAGCCCGTTCATGCGCCGCTACGCCGAGTCGCACGATCTCCTCACCCGACCTCAACGGACGCTCGTCGGTAGCTACTTCGGCGCCGAGATCGTGCTCGCGACGCCCCTCCTACGGTGGTATCTGGCGCAAGGTCTCGTCGTCGAGCGCGTCTACCAGGTCATCGAGTACGAGCCGATCGCGTGCTTTCGACGCTACGGCGACACGGTCTCGTCGGCGCGACGCGAGGGCGACATCGATCCCGACAAATCGATCATCGCCGATACCTTTAAACTTCTCGGCAACAGTTCGTACGGGAAAACGATTACGCGCGTCGATCGGCACTGGAAATCAAATACGCCACGCCGGTCGGCGCCTCGATGCTCGTCAACAACCTACGCTTCCGGCAACTCGAAGTCTTCGTCGACGACGCGCTGTACGAGGTGGCGTTGAATAAGCGCAAAGTCGTCTTCGGCCTGCCGATGCAAATCGGCTATTTCGTCTTACAGTACGCGAAATTGAGGATGCTCGAATTCTTTTTCGATTTCGTCGACGCCTACATCCCCCGCCCGTTCTTCCAGTACTGCGCTATGGACACAGACTCGGCGTACATTGCCCTCGCGGGGCGCCATGTCGACGCACTGGTGGCGGAAGAACGACGCGAACACTACTTCCGGAATTGATCGCTCTGTTTTCCGGCCGAATGCTGCGACACGCACGTGGAAGCGTACGTACGACGCCGCGTCGCCGGACTAGCATGGGAGGACGTGCCGGCCTGCTTCGCGCGCCGACGCCTGTTCGATCGTCGAACGCCGGGTCTCTTCAAAGAAGAGTGGCGCGGCGACGGAATCGTGGCGCTGTGCAGCAAGACCTACTACTGCTTCGGCGGCGACAACGGTCCGAAGTACTGCACGAAGGGTCTGAGCAAACGACAGAAAGACATCGACGAGCACACCTTCCTCGCCGTACTGCGCGACCGACGCAACGGCATCTGCTGGAACCGCGATTTCCAGGTGAAAGACTCGTCCGTGTTGACGTACGTTCAAGAGCGCGCGGCGTTGAGCTACTTCTACGCTAAACGCCGCGTGCTCGACGACGGCGTCACCACGGCGCCGATACTCGTCTAACTCGTATAACTAACCAAAGAAGGACTACTCGTCTAACTCGTACCTAAGGAATGGCCCACCCTAGGGGTAGGTTCTGTATGTATGTATGTAGGTAGGGTAATAAAAAACACTATACACGTAAAAGCGAAATTAATTATGTAATGGTTTTAGCCAATCGAATACGAGACAGTCATTGGCCACCCGATCGGTGCCGAATAGGCTCTGGAACGTCGTCAACGGCATACCGCGACATCGGAGGAGGAGGTAGGCGACGCAATATTGTCCGCACACGTTAAAGGCGACGCTCTGCAGCCGCTTGTCGTTGTACGTCCACGCGTCGCCGCAGTTGCGGTGCAGGAACGCGCGGAAGTCGGCGTGCAGCTGCGGCAGACCATACGAATCGAAGTACTCGCCTCGCCGGTCGACGTCCACGTAGACGGCCACCCAGTGCTGCCCCGGCTCGCCGCCGTCGTCGGTGTTGCACAAGAAGGCCATCGGGTAAACGGTGGTGGTGGTTGTACGTAGCGCATCTTTACGCACGACGCCGACGACGATACGTTTAGCGTACGTATTGCGTTCCAGGCGACGCATCAGTTGGAACGTATCCATAGTTACCAGTCGTACACGACGTTCCGGTTCTTGTCGATCTCCAGCACCGTTTCGAATTCCGCGTACACGATGACGTTCACCGGACGGGGTAGCGCCGTCCCGAAGTGCATTTCAGCGCCCACTGTCCCCTGACGCACAACGTTGAAATGCTCCCAGTCGCATCAGTCGGGGATCAGGTCGAAACCGAAGATGGTGTAGCCGGCGCCGAAGTCCGTGCACGATACGTCGTTCCCCTCGTCCTTGTACGCCTTTCCGGTGGCCTCGAAGAGATTCATGTAGCTTCGGACGTACCGGTTGTGCGGGAAGTCCGGCTGCAGCGGCTTGCTCGGCACCTGACGTCCGCCGACGACGAACGTGAGTAAGTTTATGTCGTTGTGCCGCGCGTAGAACGGATTTCTAGGGTAGTCTCCGTTGTAGGCGACGTTATCGATCATCATCAGGAACATGCGTTTCGGAATCGTACCCATGTACAAGTTCTCGTGCGTGTGCGATAGCGTACCCGCCGTTATCGAGAACGACTTGCAGTCGATGCGGCGCATCGGTATCTTAGCCGTTCCCAACGTCCACGCTTTGATATGTCCCATGTGGACATCCGGGTTCACCTTCACTTTTCGCACGTGCAGGCGAATCGACTGCAGCACGAGGCGCCACCCCGGTACGCCTTGCGCGCCCATGAGCGCGAAGGCGTCCTTCGAGCGCACCATGCGTACTTTCGTGTCGACGCCGTTCGGCATGAGCCTCTTTAGAATAAACGCGTCGACGTGCAGGCGTCCCATCATCTCCACCTCGTCGCTATCGGCCGTCATGACGCACTGTGCCTCGAACCCGGCGTTGTTGTTCCCGAGTGTGTCCATGTGTCCGGCGGTGTCTTTGTACCACAACGCCCCCGTGACATGTGACCGTTTCGCGTCGCTACCGTAACTCAGTAGGGTATCGAGGTAGGCCCGGTACGCGTACGTATTGATCGACGGCGTCACGAGTGTGCCGTTCAGCGACACGTCGATTTGACTGAACATCGAATGCAGGAAATTATTGACCGGGGCCACGTTGGCACCGGCCGCCAGATTGGTGCCGTCCCCCTGAAACACTTTGAAGCGGACGTACACTTGAAGGCTCGACAGGTCCGTATTGTCGTTGCCCGAGCCCGGGATGAGGAACTCGATAGGGCCGCCGGCGTCGACAGTCGTCAGCGGCTGATAGACGGTCCACTGACTGCTCTCGACGCTCTTCTGCGTCATCGGTGAACAGGTCCAGTTCGGCCTTCACGCCCTCGCACGATGCGCCATTCACGAACGCCATAATTACTCGTCGAATATGTCTTCCGTTCGACGCCGCCTCTTCCGCCTACTGACGGTCGTCGCCGCTAGGCGCGGTCTCTTTATGGCGGTACCGCGGCGGCGGCGCTGCTGCTGCTTTTTTTCCTCTTCTTCGTCGGCAGTGGCTGCGACGGCGAATTCAATAGGCCGTCGAGAAGATCGGCGCCAGCCTCCTTCGCGCGTCGTTTTATCGACTGTTTCAAATTGCCGCCGGCGATCGTCTCTTATATCGACGTCGATCTCATCGAATTAATGACGCAGCAGCTTCACGTATTGGACGCGGTCGAACGTTTCCGAAATAATGCTGCCGTTTGAACAGTAGAAGGCAATGTTGCGAAGGAGCGGCGCGTACACGTCACCGACGACGAACAGTTCCACGAGATCCGTGTACACGTACAGGGTGTCGACGCCCGCCTTTATATCCACCGTATTGTGACCTTCGTACGCGAAATTGTACGCGACGGGCATGGTTTCGATGACGACTGCCGGCGCGGCGCCCATCATCGGGGCACTCGTGATCATGTTGCTATGGAAACCGAGAACGTCCTTTAGACGGCTCGTATGAGGTATAATAAATTCGACACCCGGCGACATATGCAGCGTCATTCCGTTAGAAACGTCGCTGAACTCTACACGCGCCTTGACCTTATTGGTGCTAAATTTCTGTAGCGCTGCGTTGATCTGGTGCATCAACGTGAAAGGGCTGTTGTAGAAACCGTGAGCAATCGTACCCTGTCGGAATAGCAGGACGGTGGTGCCGTGGACGTCTAGGTACGTGTAAATACCCGGATCGCCCGACGCGCAAGTCAGGAAGAAGTAGGCGTCCTTCTCTCTCCTGTTGTACCACGTGTGCGGATACTGTAGCGTCACCAGTCCGCATTCCCACTCCCCCGACAGGTCGAAACGTCGCGGCAGCGTCGTGATGTAGTGCGTCAACGTATTTTCGGGGTGACGCTTCATAGACGCGTTGCTCGGAAGCGTCAAGTAAAAGTCAAACGAGACCGCCATCGTGTTGTCGACGACGTCCGCCGCCAACACTCATAGACGGACTCGGCAGCAGGTAACCGAGACAGCTGCTCAACAGCGCCGTCCACAGGTTGGAGTCGCCTTGACCTCTCGTCAGATTGTATGTACTAACGGCGATGACGAAGTACAGGACGACGACCTGACAGAGGGATACGATTTCGGCATACGTTGCCGCAGATTTGCCATGGAACGGGTTCGGCGGTGGTTGTGGTGGTAGCGCCGATAGAGTCCGCGTGTTCGTCGACGGAGTCCGCGTGCTCGGCGCCGGAGTTCGTTCGATGATCGCCACTTGAGGTAGTTTCGTCGTCGATCATCGTTGAGCCACTGCGGCCTGTCGATAAAACAGGGGCTTTTATACGGAAAGAACGAAAATCCGCTGCATAACCCCGCCTCGTGCAGTCGCCAGCACCCCGCGTGGCGCATCCAACGAGTCATTATCATCTCCGCCGCCTCGCTAGTAGTCTTTATAGGTCCACTAGCGACTCGGCGTCGATCCAGCTGTTGAAGGAGGCCGGATATCCACTCCATTTTACGAGCGCCTCCGAACCGACGCCGCGACGACGACGCTGTAGAACCGTCTCCACGCGATACAGTTTGTCCTTCGGAACGACTACGCGTTGTAGTTCCGGTTCGTAGAAGGCGCCCTCTACCGGCGTCCCGGCGTCGTCCTTCAGGCGATAAATGGGCGGCTCGGACGGGTGCGCCTCTACGACGGTGAAGAGCTCCTCGCTCCAGTTAGCCATGTATCCTTTTTTTAATTGACCCCTCGTCTTGTTGATACGTACGCGATCTCCCTCGCGCAGTTTCGGTTTTCGCCGTTGGCCGCAGCCGACGTTGCCGTACAGTCGTTGCCATACGGCCTCCTTATTCGTCGCGTCGACACTCGCCGGCGTCCTACCGATGCTTCGGTGGTTAGGCGTTGTTGTACGATCGCACCAAATCCGGTAACGCCTCTACATAGCGCAGAGTCTCGTGTTTCGTAAAATAGCGCCATATACGAGTCTTCAAAGTCCGATTAAACCGTTCCACGACGCTCACTTTAGTCTCCTCGTTATGCGTCACGAAATGATGAACGCCACGACTCTTTAGGAACGTTTGCAGGGGCCGGTTCAGAAACTTGGTCCCCTTATCGGTCTGCAGCGCGTTCGGCGTCTCGCCGCCGCCGCTCAGCAGGCGCACGAAGGCCGCGACGAGCGACGGGCCGGACTTACTCTTCAACGGAACGTACCACGCCCACTTCGAAAACACGTCGATGACCGTCAATAGGTATGTTATACCGTCATTGTGCGTTTTCAGCCTAGTCAAGTCGACCAGATCGGTTTGCCACTGCTGGTTTCGTCCGCCCACGGGGACGCTAGCCGTCCTGCGACGCTAGCCACCTCTCGACGGCTGGACGTCGGAGCTTCGACGCCCGGTGCAACGCGTCGACGCCGCCGTAACTTCCCACCCGTTTCGGATCGAAGTAGACGCTATTCAATTCGTCGTCGTCGTTCCGTTGCTGTCGAGGCTTTCGTTTTGGCCGACGACGACGCCACACGGACACCATGACAACGACGACGACGACGACCACAAATGTACGATGATTATTATACACGTTTAGAGAGCGAAAAGTGCGATGGTGAAGCCGACGACGATGGCCGTTATCGTTCGTCGTGACGGCATCGTCGTCACAACGTGTCCCACGCCGCGACGTCCAACGAAGGGGATCGTTATCTCCGATTAGCCTCGCGTCGCATCCGTCGTCTCCACTCCGGCGTCGCTGATGAACTAGTCGTCGGCGTCATCGACGCCTCTTCTAGTAGTCGCTTCTGCCGCCGCTCCATGTACGTCCGATAGCGCGGGTTGCCCACAAATTCCATAGGGATATTCATACCCTTGATGCGCAACCCGAACTCTCGCCATCCTACGGGCGCTGTCGTCTTCGTTCTCGTTCGCATGAGATCGTTCACTAGATCGACCATGTTACTCCCCACGATCGTTTCACCGTCGTACACGAATTCGCCGCGGTCGTTTCATCGACACAACGGATCGGCTTTAATTTTTGCGATAAGCAGACCCGTCGTCCCTTTCAGCGTTTTCGGCATACTGACTATGATTTCACGCTCTACGACCTCCGACGATGGTGGCGCCACCGCCGCTGCCGCCGTCACCGCAGGCGTCTCGCTGCCGTTGACCACCGACACGCGTACCGGTTGCGCCGCTTGAGCCGCCTCTATCGTGTTGTACCGGCTCAGCAGTTGATTGTACGACGCTACCTTTTCACGTTCGGATAAATCCGATCGTTCTAGAATGTCCCTCATGTCGCTGTCCAGACTACTCAGCACACGTGATCGGGGCGTGCTCGGCGACTGATCGATACGTGGCAGGAGGCTTTCCACCAATCGCGGGTCGACCAACGGCATCTTCTTCGCGTACTGCATCAATCACCCGCTGCCGATCACCTGTCTCAGCAGCGTGAGGAGAAATGTGCTCGCTAACGGCGCTAGCAGGGCCGTCAGAAAACCACCCGCACCCTTTTGCAAGACGACTCGCTTCTGCTTAACCGGAACTTGTTTGTCGGCGAGTTTACGCAGGTGATTCCTGTATTTCGCCAATTCGCGTTTCTGTTTCGGCGACAACTTCACGTTCCCTTTCAGAATGTTGTACGCGCAATCGCACAGACTACAAATGGGACCGGCGTCCGCGTGGCCGATCACGGCTTTTCGCAGATCGATGTTCCGCCTATGCCTCTCCAACAGCAGCAGGGCGAAAATGTGTCTCTTCACTCGGTTCGTCGATCCCGCCACATTCGTTTGTCGCTTCGCTACCACCGCACGCCCCGTCATAGCGACTAATACACGTGCGCGGCCACGACCCTCTCTTCTTATAGGCTGCCGCCACAACCACCGCCACCACCCTTCCGTAAGTAGACGTACTGAAGGCGATCGTCCTGAAATATGCATGAACGCAGGTGCATGTCCTATTCCGTTTCCTGTTTCAGATCCACGAAGAGATAGCCGTACGCCGACGACGTCGCGTCTTTGAAAGCCTCTATCATGTAGTTGACCTTTCCCTGGTACATCTGTTTCGCTAGGTGACCTACATGACCGGCGTCTCGGGGTCTCTTGAATAGCTCTATGTATTGGGCGTTCAGGCTGATTGTACGGTTTTCTTTCCCTTTCGGAAACATGTTTTGCCGCAGTTGTACGACCGACGTATTACAACGATGACTTTTTTTAATAAATAGTACCGTCACCCGGCTATCAGTCTCCTCCATGAGGTCGTCGAGTACTAGAAGTGTCCTCGTTTTACTGTCTAAACGTTTCGGATCCGACAGGCCGTCTACGAACTCTATTTTTGAAGACATAGACGCGTAGCCGGTCTGCCGCTGCCCGTAGCACCACAGGATTTTCTCGTTGGCGGATCGATCATAGCGTCGTGCCGTATCAGACGGTCGACGAACTCACCCCGTAAGACCGGCTACTATACATGTAAAAGGATGCTTCAACGACGGTCCGCTCATTTTTCACGACTGAACGAACGCTTTTTACGCGTCTTTATAAGCGGCGCGCACCTCCATCAACAGTTTACCGAGCATGTTCTCCCCCGCAACGCCCCCGATTCCGGTACCCCAGAAACCCTCCCTACTCGGTACCCATTCCACCAATTCGGCATCCCCGGTGGCCAAAAGGGCAGCCTTCAATTCGCTCGACCCGTCAAACTTGCACCTCAACAACGCCTTCATACACGCTACCCTAACGGCGCGCCATTCGGTTCCCGTTCTCTTTTTTCGAATTTCGTAACCGCGTCGTTTCGCTACATAAGGCGATTGCGTTCTTTTGATACGCTCGGCACATTCCACGTCGTCGTTGAACATTGCTTTCCTATACTGATAGGTGTGCTCGACGGATCGAAAGCCCCGACCGAACGCCGACAATGGACACGAATACATATTTGACAAGAACGAGCGCGATCCACCAAACCTTATAGGCGGCAACGACGACATATCGACTACCGATAACCCGCTACCGCCACCGCTTATATACAGTCGCTACCGCCGCCGCCGCCGCTAGATGGCGGACCGCAAATCTAAAAAGCGGCGACTGGATTCGAACCCGAAATCTTTCGATCCCTATTCGAATGCGCTCCTAGGAACGCTAAACCGTCGCCAACGTTAATGCAGTGGTTTTATTGCGGGTATACAGCCGCGCAATAAACGCATTATGTCAGCACGCGCTAGGTACGGCGTTGATCGTTAGGAAACAATGATCTCTGTCCCCACCGCTAGGTGTTTTATCGCGGTTATATAACCGCGTCATATAGTGCTTAGGTCAGCACGCGCTAACGTTGATCGCTAGGGGACAATCTGCTTAGGTCAGCACGCGCTAGGTACGGCGTTGATCGCTAGGGGACAATCTGCTTAGGTCAGCACGCACTAACGTTGATCGCTAGGGGATAAACAAACTTATCTCTACACTCACCGCTAGGGCTACTTTGAGAGTTACTTTGAGAGGTACTTTGAGAATTCTTTAGTTTGAGAGCTACTTTGAGAGACAATTTGAGGGTTACTTTCTACTCTGCGGTCCGTGCTTGTGTACATTCTACTCAGCAGTCCGCACGCGCTAGGTACGACGTTGGTGGCTAGGGGACAATCTGCTTAGGTCAGCACGCACTAGGTACGGCGTTGATCGCTAGGGGACAATCTGCTTAGGTAAGCACGCGCTAGGTACGGCGTTGGTCGCTAGGGGTAACCAAACTGATCTCTACACTCACCGCTAGGTGGCACATCAAATGTACTTAGAGGGGGTAATCCATCACGTTTTTTATAAGTAGGTTCCCGAAAACGTTTAGTGTAAAAAATCCTTTGATCTTTTTTTATAAGTAGGTTCCCGAAAACGTTTAGGGGTAATTAAAACGTTTTTTATTAGTAAAGTTTTGCCCAAAGGTCACCAAGGGTGGCGTGCACGGGGACGAACAGGCCCTCTATACTACTCATGTATACAATTCAAGCAAATAGCACGGACCTGCATGTAAGACGTGATAAATAAGACGGTAATAAACACTGTTATGTCTAAGAAGCAGTATAGAGAACAGCTATATAGGCACAACATACTACACAACAAATTTGAGAATGACATGATGACATGGCTTAACGTAAAGCTGAAGTATTTTTAAAAGCAGGCTAGCAAGGAAATGACCACTGTCTGGCAGCAAACTGAGCCTCCCCCCGAATTGAGCGAACATATTTTCGCATCCCAACTGCATTCAGGTGGACCCCAAACCTGTCAAAATACTGCTCCCAGTCTGCGTGCATGCCACGGTGTCTCCAATAGTGTATATGGGGCAAATCTCTAGTCAAAGAGTCCAACGCACGATTCACGACGATCCTGGCTTCGTTAAAATCGGCACGCGTAAGAAACCGACGCCACCCGGTAGGACGCAAAGCGACACGAGGGAGGAGTTGACACAAAACCACCTCAGATACCGTGTCTAATGCCAATACAAACTGGGCGAAGGAAACAATGCGCGATGCAAGACGACACGGATCAACACCTGGGCAAGACAGATCGTTAGTGCCAATATCCACAATCACCGTTCTGGGGCCAAGTTCTCGAACGAGCGGCAACTCGGCCAGCAAGCCCTCCACTTTAATGTCCCCACCCCATGGTAAAAAACTGTGGAATATTGTGCAGAAAACCCAAATCCGTCCCAATGCACAGCGACGTGTCCTAGCGATGCATTAACCACTCTTACAAACCTCCGAACGAAACTATGCCCGATAACCAATAACTCTGGAGTACAGTCCATCGTGAGACGAAGGCAAACGAATTACTAAATTATACAGTAAATGGCGGCGAACAAAGGAAATCGGGAAGGGACACAACAACATTCACCTAACTCAAGGATTTTCAAAGTAATCACACGCAAATCAGGCATGTAACATCACTAGACTGTAGACACTAAGTCGAAACAGAATAGAAACAACTTTGAACGCTACTAACCTTGAAAAGGTCGATGAAATGAATCTTCCTTTGTGCTGAAAATGACTGACAGTAGATAGTAAGCGCTGTACGATCTCAAAAGCCTACTTATAAAAAAGAATTTAATGACCCCTAATGAGTTTTTGCACACCGCTGAGTCAGCAAAAATGCGAGACTAATCCTATGCATAAAACAAGATCAAAGGCTTCGTGGTTGACACTAATGAGTTTGGGAAACCTACTTATAAAAAACGTGATTGATGAGCGATGTAATTTGATACTAATTGGATGATTGACAGTACACTAGAGAGATGCCACCTAGCGGTGAGTGCGGAGAGTATTTTAGTCCTAGCGATCAACGCCGTACCTAGAGCGCGCTGACGTAAGCAATAATGCGTTTAATAATAAAGTATATAAGTTTAGTTTCGCACTTTATAACCATGCTAAAGTATATAAGTTTAGTTTCGTTTTTATAACCACGCTAAAGTGAAGTGGACCACCTATAACTGAGGTAAGCAATACGCTGGGGTAGGAGTTGTGCTGACGTAAGCAATACGCTAACCATTGTGTATTAAAATCATTGTATAAACGGACCACCTATAACTGGGTAGGAGTTGTGCTGACGTAAGCAATACGCTGGGGTAGGAGTTGTGCTGACGTAAGCAATACGCTAACCATTGTGTATTAAAACCATTGCATAAACGTTGAGATGTCCCCGTATGTGATGTTGACAGCAAGAGGAGCGACGACGACTGCTGCAGCGATAAGGGCTGCTGCCCTACTGGTCTTTGACCCCTGGATGATAGCATAGCTGGCTAACGGCGTTGTTCTGGTGGACGGATTAAAACGAAAGCAATGCGTTTAAATACGTCTAGTCGTGGGATTATCAAATGCATAAATACACTAACATTCAGTAGGGTGTTTATGCATTGAAAATTGACGCGTGAAAACGTGAGTAGTGACTGGAATATTTATTAATATAGCAGCATTCGCCTGCGAGCGACGGGTCGGCGCCTGTCGGTCGCGGCCGGCGGAAGACCGAAGCCTTCCCGCCGATAGAGTTGTTGGCGCCTGTCGGTCGCCGGCGAGGAGGCGATCTCCGGCGGAAGACCGAAGCCTTCCCGCCGATAGATTTCTGGAGGCGTTAGTGTTCTCCATAAACCGTTAGGTAGCTTCATGAGAAACACTCGCGCTAGATCGGGAACAATTTCATCGTCACTGTAGTAAGCTGCTGCTGCTGTGACATTGGACGCCGACGCTGGCGAAGCTGGCGCACGGACGGACGGCGTGACCTTGCATGTTGGTGTCGACTTTGTCGTCGACGCGTCGGGCAGGACAATCGCCCTACGCGGGGTATATCCGTCCCTTGTAGGCAGTTGGATCGGTCTATGAAATAGACAAAGGATGAATAAAATGAGTGAGATAGTAAATTGAAATTATTGGTAAAATACATTGTTTAAATAAAATGCATGCATTAAATAATACAACATGCATTTAAACGATAAAACAATTTAAATAAAACAACAATAAAAACGTGCATTTAAATAAAATGTATGCATGTTAAAAATACATGTGTTTAACAATAAAAACGTGCATTTAAATAAAATGCATGCATGCATGTTTAAACGGTAAAACTAGTGAAAAATAAATAAATAAATAAAATATTTGAAGTAAATAAAATGCATGCATGCAAAACTAGTGAAAACATGCATTACAACAATAAAAACGTGCATACTAGTAAAACATTTAAATAATAAAAACATGCATTTAAATAAAATGCATGCATGTTATAGTAAGCACTGTTTAAATACAACAACGTGCATTTAAATAAAATGTCTTACCGTGGTTTCGTTGTGGCCATGTTGTGAGAGCGATGGGTGGAGACGACGTGTTTGCGTGGTTGTAAAAGCGTGTATGAAATGTGCGCGTCGTGAAAACAGCGGTGGCGCATGACACTACGACTGATTTTGATTGACATGTGAACGGAGAACAAAGGGATTTTTACAAACGTTAAACGAAACGTTAAAAGTACGAAATTAAACGTTATATACGATCACTGGAGGGTCAGGAAACACGAGATGCTTGTATATTAGAGAAATTTGCGGTAAAAGTCACATTTGACGATGAATGCACTGACGTGAACGTTAGCTTTTTTTCCTAAAACAAATTCCTCGGAGAGTAAACGGAATGCGTTAAGCGCACATGTGTGACATCTGTTGCGCGTGACTTAACGAGTTGGAATGTGAACGGAGAACAATGGATTTTTACAAACGATAAATGAAACGGTAAAAGCGCGAAATAAAACGTTGTATAAGATCGCTGGGGGATCAGGACACACGAGATGTATAGATATTAGGGAAATTTGCGGTAAAAGTCACATTTGACGATGTATGCACTGACGTGAACGCTAACTTTTTTCCGAAAACAAAATGCCTGGGTTGGATGAAGTATGCGCGACGATAATTGAAAAAAGATAAGGATATGAGTGAAGTGCGCATGCGCGTTATAGTGTAGACAATGACATTTCAAAAACAATAAACGAAACGTTAAAAGCACGAAACTAAACGTTGTATAGATTCTCTGTGGAGTCAGGACACGCGAGGTGCATCGATATTAGAGAAAATCGATGTAAGGAGAGATTTAACGGCGAATGTACCGAGGTGACCGGATGCTTTTTTTCGAAAACAAAATGTCTGAAATGTACGAGGCACTCACACTGATAATTGAATAAGATGACGTATTAGGGTGAAGTGCGCATGCGCGTTATTTGGAAAAGGTATATAACGGCTGAGAAAATGTTATATTGTATGACGCCGAACTTCTAACCGTGTATTCTTTATACAGAGCAGCAAGCAGCAGACGTTCTTCCGCAACATGGCGGATGAAAGTCAACAACAACAACAACAACAAACAAAAAAGTCGAGGGCGCCGCGTAAGCAGTCGATGAAGGCGGCGGCCAGCAGCAGTCAACCTTCGGCCAGCAGCAGT
The DNA here is from genome assembly GCA_020002185.1 of Paraescarpia echinospica. NCBI lineage: Eukaryota > Metazoa > Annelida > Polychaeta > Sabellida > Siboglinidae > Paraescarpia > Paraescarpia echinospica. Next base: position 52,067,549 of record CM034534.1, on the reverse strand, counting down.
CAACCTTCGGCACTGATTGCAGCCTTGTCAACGGGGGTGTCACCGCCCGTTAAGCGTCCCGTTACGCTGATCGCGGCCCCGTTGACGGTCGGTCGAAAACGGAGCGCCGAAGAGGCGCGCTTGGAACAGCCCGACGAGACGGCAGCGCAGCCCCCGGTCCTGTCGCGGAGCGGATCGATGGAACGTGAATCGACGGCGTCGTCACGCGCCACAGCGGTGAGTCTGAGACATCTGAAGTACGCCGTCAACGGCGTATATAGAATCCTGTCACCCGTTACGATTGAGGCCGTCTCGTACAAAGGCGAACCCGGCACCACCTATTTGGGATGTTCCCGTTGTCGCCGAAAATTACAGACAAACAAAGATAGGGTCCTGATATGTCGAACGCACGGGGAAGTGTTTGTACCGAAATATTTCTTCGCGTTGCGTGTGATGGTGAAGGACGGCGAGGAGGACGAAGATGAGCTTTGGCTTACGTTGTTCGATAGCCAAATGTCTAATCTCGTCGAGTTCACGGCCGAGTACCTGACGGAATTGAACGAGGAGGATCTCCGCGATACCGTGCTCGAGTTAACCGGTACTAAAGTGGAGATTAGTGTGCGGAAGACGACTTGGAACGGGGACCCCTCGTATACAGTCCGCACACTAAAAAGATATGACGACGACGATGACTAATGTTGTTGTTGTTGTGTTGTTTGTAGGAAGAGGAGGAAAATTGGCCGCTACTGGTAGATTTATTGAAGCACGCCAACGAACGACAACGAATGAGAGATCGTCAGGGGCTGGAACTAAGCAAGCAGAGCTTTGAACTATTAGCCGAGTCGGCCGAACAATATATAAAAGCGTTTTGGTTGGCCTATGAAGCAAGCCTATTTCGTAGTAGTTTGATGTACTAACAGTTGTGCTTTATGTGCTTTAGGAAGTGCGCTGCGTACTCCAAAAAATGCTTGCGAACAACGAAAGGATTCGCGCTCAGTACGACGAGGTTGCAACGTTCGTAAGAACGTTGTTGGAACGGGGTGTGCCGGCGGGGTCAGTGGAGGAGAAGGAGAAGGAGGATGAGGACTAATCATAATAATATGTTGTAGGACGCTCTGATGCAACACGCCAGACGTGAATGTATGAGCGACTTCATACACGCGTTGCTGACGGTGATACCACGTAAAGAGTAGAACTGCTTTGTGCTGTAGGGTAGTGGCGGAGGAGTACGTGACGCTCACGTATTGGAGGCAATAATTGAGGAGGCGCTGGGATCGCCCCGAACGCGCCCCCCTCCACCGACGTATAACGACAGCCTGGCGACGATGGGACCGTACTGGAGCGTATCGGAGGAGCTGGGGACGTGTCGACAACTCGTCGTGCCGAGCCGGAGTCAGTTGATCGTACGTTACGAACGACTGGCTATGGATCTCATCGCCGAGACTATCGGCGAAATGGTCCTAGAGAAGGCACGAGACCATTGCGGGCTATGCGAATCAAATGAAGGCTGCCCCTACGTTCACATGACCGGCTATCGCGCGGGGCGGCCGAATCGCGTCTACATGCAACGTTACGTTAAGCCGGGGTGTATCGTGACGCGGCACTTCAACGAGGTCATGGAAACGTTCCTACGACGATCACTTATTCCGTGTTTTACGAGACTAGTCCATATACTAAGCGAGACTACGGTGACGATTTCTTCCGGTGATCAGCAGCCGCAAACGGGCCGTGCAGGAGAATTGTATTTGGTCCAATTCGTATCCAACTGGTTGTTGGGTACGAATTGGCGAGATTACATGAATCGCGTGCAACTGGAGTCGGCCGTGCACACGTACGTGCAACGTCGGAGCGGACTTGAATGAACGAACACTAGTAGAATTTGCTTGCTATCGAAACGAAGGCTTCACACTGTTGTAAAAGTACCGAATAAAACGTTGAAAATGTTCTTTCCGTTTCCGAGTTACCTAGTTAGACAAATTATCGCTAGTTAGAAAAAACCACCCATCACACAGTTAGAAATCCCGCTAGGGTTAGTTAGAAAAATCACCACACAGTTAGAAAAAGCTTCCCGCTACACACCACCGCTAGGGTTAGTTAGAAAAATCCGAGTTACCTAGTTAGAAAAATTACCGCTAGTTAGAAAAAATCTTCCCGCTACACACCACCGCTAGGGTTAGTTAGAAAAATCACCACACAGTTAGTAAAAGCTCCCCGCTACACACCACCGCTAGGGTTAGTTAGAAAAACCAACACATTCTTCCCGCTAGGGTGAAAATCACCACACAGTTAGAAAAAGCTCCCCGCTACACACCACCGCTAGGGTTAGTTAGAAAAACCAACACATTCTTCCCGCTAGGGTGTACTTACCACCACCACCACCACCGTCACCGTCGTCGTTATAAATAGCGACGCTCGAAAAATATTCATTAGAGAGAATGCCACCACCACCATCGTCATGGCAATGTCCGAAATGTGGGCGCTATTTCGCGACGCAGTCGATGTTAGAACGACACGAAGCGCTATGCGTAAAAGTGCGAGACTGCCCAAAATGTGGCAAGCTATACACCACGCGTTACGCTATGCTACGACATCTGAGGCTGCGGTGTGGTCGTTCGTCGCCACCTGAATCAGTGGAGGCCGCCGCTAGCGCGCCGCCGTCGCCCGACGATCTACAGCGTGTCGTAGACGAGCACCGGCGTAGCATAGAGACGTCGGTGGCGCGCGGCGTCATACAGTCGCGTTACAACTATCGTATGACCGCCTGTACGAGTACGCGCGTACTCGAACCGCGTCTGAGGGAAATGTTTCGCGCGCAAAAGAACGCGTTTAAAATTAACGTTAGTTATGGTTTTGTATTACGCCACAAGGTGTCGGGTCGGTACCGATATTTTCATTCTTCGTGTAACTGTTGCGGACGCCTCCTCGAAACACCCGCCCTAGTTACCGATAGCCGTTCATTCGAACGATTCCTCGACGCCGTGCGCACTACCGACGTACTGCAGTACGCCATCGCGCAGCGTCCCGACTCGGGATGGATCGTCGAGCTCGTAACTAACGCCACCTACTTCGTGAACGTCATCATCAATCATCCTATCGGCTGCGTTGGCGTGACGACGCTTCCCGCCTACGTGCGCCTCAACAGGTCCATCGTGTCGTTGACGAACGATGTTCGAGGCGCACCCTACGACGATCATCTGTGTCTCTTCCGATGCATCGCCCTTCACCTGCAAGGTCACCGACGAGGTCAAAGTATCCGTCATACGAACCGTTTAACGAAAGACGCTAAACGTCTGTACGCGCGGTATCGTCGCGACACGGCGACGACCTCGAACGGTGGCGGCGTGCGCCTGAACGAACTGGATCGCGTGGAGACGGTTTTCGGCATCAACGTCGTCGTCTATCGTCGACTGACGAACGACGTCGCCGAACTAGTCCGTCGATCGCTCGAAGCGCACCCCACGACGCTGAACGTCAACCTGTACGAGTCGCACTTCTCGTACATAAGCGATCGGCACGCGTACACGAAAACGTACAAGTGCGGGAAATGCGGCAGCGTCCTCTGGCGGACCGCGCACGATTTACGGCGTCACGAAGCGACGTGCGAAGGCGACGTTCGTCACGTGTTCCCCGGCGGCGTCTACCGACCGACGGCGTCCGTATTCGAGCGGCTCGACGACGAAGGTATCGACGTCGGCGACGACGACCTGCGCTACTACCCGTACCGCGCGACGTTCGATTTCGAGTGCTATTTCGCCGATAACGATCTGCCGACGAATAGCGACAAATGCCGCTGGATCGCGCGACACGAACTGCTCAGCGTGAGCGTCGCGTCGAACGTGCCCGGTCACGAAGCGGCGCGCTGTTACGTCACGACCGGCGATTCGTCGGAACTCGCGCGTCGCCTCATCGACGACCTGGAAGCGGTGAGCGCGGCGGCGTGCGCGATTCTACGTCCCCGCTACGACGCGACCTTCGAGGCGCTCGACGCGCTCGACGCCGACTGGCGGCGACGATGCAACGACGACGACGCCGACGCGTCACCGTACGCCACACTCGCCGACCGGCTGTGGACGTACCTTCGACAAATGCCCGTATTGGGATTTAATTCGGGTAAGTACGACTTGAACGTCGTCAAAAAGTACTTGACCCCCCTGCTCATAACCGACGACGCGCAGCACACGTCGTCGGCGTTTACCATTAAACGTCAGAACAATTACATGTGCCTGTCGACGACGACGTTGAAGTTCCTGGACATAACGAATTACCTCGCGCCCGGCGTTAGCTACGATCGCTTTCTGAAAGCGTACGGTTGCTCGGCAACGAAGGGCTACTTCCCGTACGAGCACATCGACGCGTTGTCGCGTCTGGACGAAACCGCCCTGCCGTCGCGCGAAGCTTTCTACAGCCAGCTGAAACGCGAGGGAATCTCCGCGGAGGCGTACGAGATTTGCGCGACGGCGTGGCGCGACGAGCACATGACGTCGATGCGCGATTTTCTTGTGTGGTATAACAATCGTGACGTGGCGCCGTTTCTCGAGGCCGTCGATCGCCAGTTCGCCTTCTATCGGCGCCGACGTATCGACATGTTCAAGGACGCCATCAGCGTACCGGGGTTGACGTTGTTGTACCTGTTCAACGACCTGCCGAAGTCGATCCATTTCTCGCTCTTCAACGAGCCGAACAAAGATCTGCACCGTCTGCTGCAGGCGCAGATCGTCGGCGGCCCGTCGATCATCTTCGCGCGCCACCACGAGACCGACGTGACGTCGATTCGTGGCGGCGCGCCGTGCCGATCGATAGTAGGCTTCGACGCAAACGGCCTCTATCTATGGGCGATAATGCAGGAGATGCCGACGGGCTGGTACACGCGCCGACGCGCTGAGAACGCCTTTCGAGCGGAACGCGTGCACCGCTACGGTCGTATGGCCGTGGAGTGGTTGACGCTCGAGGAGGCGGAAACCGGCGCGCGTATACGTCACCAGTTGAACTGACGCGAGAAGCGCATCGGAAAGTACCGAGTCGACGGCTGGTGCGCCGCCACGCGAACGGCGTACCAATTTCACGGCTGCTATTTTCACGGTTGCCCGACGTGTCAGGCGCACGTGACGACGAACGCCGTCAACGGTCAACCGATGACGACGCTGTACGCCGCGACGATCGCCGTGACCGCCTACCTGCGCCGTTTCGTCGACGAAGTCGTCGAAATGTGGGAGTGCCAGTGGCACGCCGTGCAACCGCCGGCGGTGCCGACGCCGCCCGACGCGTCACGATGGCAACCGATCGCCGCCATTACGCTCTCGACGATACTGGAGGCGGTGCGCGACGGCTCTCTGTTCGGCCTCGTGCAGTGCGATATCGCCGTACCGGAAGCGCTGCGCGACAAGTTCGCCGAGATGCAGCCGGTATTCAAGAACGTCGATATCGCGCGCGACGATCTCAGCCCGTTCATGCGCGACTACGCCGAATCGCACGATCTCCTCACGCGACCTCAACGCACGCTCGTCGGTAGCTACTTCGGCGCGGCGATCTTGCTCGCGACGCCGCTCCTACGCTGGTATCTGGCGCACGGGCTCGTCGTCGAGCGCGTCTACCAGATCGTCGAGTACGCGCCGATAGCGTGCTTTCGCCGCTTCGGCGACGCGGTTTCGACGGCGCGTCGCGAGGGCGATATCGATCCCGACAAATCGATCATCGCCGATACATTTAAACTTCTCGGGAACAGTTCCTACGGGAAAACGATTACGCGCGTCGATCGGCACCGGGAAATCAAGTACGCGACGCCGGTCGGCGCGTCGATGCTCGTCAACAATCGCCGCTTCCGGCAACTGGACGCCGTCGTCGACGACGCGCTGTACGAGGTGGCGCTGAATAAGCGTAAAATCGTCTACGGCCTGCCGATACATATCGGCTATTTCGTATTGCAGTACGCAAAATTGAGAATGCTGGAATTTTATTACGATTTCGTCGACGCCTACATTCCCCGTCCGCTCTTCCAGTACTGCGCTATGGACACCGACTCGGCGTACATAGCCCTAGCCGGACGTGACGTCGACGCGCTCGTACCGGAAGAACGTCGCGAACACTACTTCCGGAATCGCTCGCTCTGGTTTCCGGCCGAATGCTGCGACGCGCACGTGGACGCCTACGTACGACGGCGCGTCGCCGGTCTAGCGTGGGACGAGGCGGCCTGCTGCGCGCGCCGACGCCTGTTCGATCGTCGAACGCCGGGTCTCTTCAAAGAAGAGTGGCGCGGCGACGGGATCGTGGCGCTGTGCAGCAAAACCTACTACTGCTTCGGCGGCGTCGCCGGTCCGAAGTACAGCACGAAGGGGCTCAGCAAGCGACAGAACGCCGACATCGACGAGCACACCTTCCTCGCCGTACTGCGCGACCGTCGCAACGGCGTCGGCTGGAACCGCGGTTTCCAAGTGAAAGACTCGTCCGTGTTGACGTACGTTCAAGAGCGCGCGGCGTTGAGCTACTTCTACGCTAAACGCCGCGTGCTCGACGACGGCGTCACTACGGCGCCGATACTCGTCTAACTCGTAAACTCGTCTAACTCGTCTACTACTAACCTAACCCCCACCACCCCCCTAGGGGTAGTTTCTGTATGTATGTATGTATGTATGTGTGGGTAATAATAAACACCAACAATTGTATACATCATTCGTTCGTTTTTTATTTCTACTACAAGCGGTGGTTAACGAGGTTTTAATAAATCGTGTACGAGACAGTCATTGTTCACCCTATCGGTGCCGAATAGGTTCTGAAACGTCGTCAACGGCATCCCGCGACATCGGAGGAGAAGGTAGGCGACGCAATATTGGCCGCACACGTTAGAGATGACGCTCTGCAGGCGCTTGTCGTTGTACGTCCACGCGTCGCCGCAGTGGCGGCGCAGGAAGGCGCGGAAGTCGGCGTGCAGCGGCGGCAGACCGTACGAATCGAAGTACTCGCCTCGTCGGTCGGCGCCGACGTAGACGGCCACCCAGTGCTGTCCGGGTTCGCCGCCGTCGTCGGTGTTGCACACGAAGGCCGTCGGGTAGGTGGCGCCAATGGCGGCGGTAAGTAGCGCGTCTTTAGGCATGACGCCGACGACGATACGTTTAGCGTACGTATCGAGTTCCAGACGACGCATCAGTTGAAACGTACCCATTACCAGTCGTAAATGACGTTCCGGTTCCGGTCGATTTCCATCACCGTCTCGAATTCCGCGTACACGACGACGTTCACCGGACGCGCTAGCGGCGTCTCGAAATGCATATCGACGCCCACGCACCCCTGACGCACGACGTTGAAATGGTCGCCGTCGCAACAGTCGGGGGTCAGGTCGAAACCGAAGATGCTGTAGCCGGCGCCGAAGTCCGTGCGCGATACGTCGTTCCCCTCGTCCTCGAACGCCTTTCCGGTCGCCTCGAAGAGATTCATGTAGCTGCGCACGTACCGGTTGTGCGTGAAGTCCGGCTGCAGCGGCTTGCTCGGCACCTGACGTCCGACGACGACGAGCGACAGGAAGTTTATGTCGTTGTGACGCGCGTCGAACGGATTTCTAGTGTAGTCGCCGTTGTAGGCGACGTTGTCGATCATCATCAGGAAGAGGCGTTTCGGAATCGCGCCCATGTACAGGTTCTCGTGCACGTTCGATAGCGCACCCGCCGTTATCGAGAACGATTTGCAGTCGACGCGACGCATCGGAAACTTAGCCGTTCCCAACGCCCACGCTTTGATATGTCCCATCTGGACGGCCGGGTTCAACTTCACTTTTCGCACGTGCAGTCGCATCTCCTGCAGCACGACGCGCCACCCCGGTACGGCTGCCGCGCCCATCAGCGAGAAGGCGTCCTTCGAGCGCACTATGCGCACTTTCGTGTCGACGCCGTTCGGTAGGTGTTTGTTTAGCATAAACGCGTCGACGTGCAGCCGTCCCATCATCTCCACCTCGTGGCTATCGGCCGTCGCGACGCGACGCGACTCGAAACCGACGTTGGCGTTGCCGAGCGTGTCCATCCGTCCGGCGGTGTCTTTGTACCACAACGACGCCGTGAGATGCGAACGTTTCGCGTCGCTACCGTAACTTAGCAACGTCTCGAGGTAGGCCCGGTACGCGTACGTATTGGTCGACGGCGTCACGAGGGTGTTGTTCAGCGACACGTCGATTTGACTGATCATCGAATGCAGGAAATTGTTGACCGGCGCCACCGCGGCCGCGGCCGCCAGATCGGTACCGTCCCCCCGCGTCACTTTGAAGCGCACGTACAGTTGAACGCTCGCCAGATCCGTATAGTCTTCGCCCGAACCCGGCACGAGGAACTCGATAGGGCCGCCGGCGTCGAGAGTCGTCAGTGGCTGGTAGACGGTCCAATGACTACTCTCGATGCTCGTCTGCGTCACCGGTCCGCTGAACAGCTCCAGTTCGGCCTTCACGCCCTCGCACGTCGAGCCGTTCACGAACGCCATCGTCGTTGTCGACCGTTCGACGTCTTCCGCCTACTGACGACCGTCGCCGCTAGCCGCGCTCTCTTTATGCCGCCGCCGCGGTGGGTTTTTTTTTACGTCGAGTTGACTTAATAGCGTATGCAGGATCGAATCTCCTCCGCGCGGCGGCGGCGCCATCACCACCACTACGACGCGCACTCGAAAGTACGGCGAGAACTGACCGCCGTTCTCGAGTGTGCTGCGCTCCATCGTTACTCGTCGAATATGTCCGTTCGACGCGCTCTTTTCCGTCTACTGTCGGTCGTCGCCGCTAAGCGCGCTCTCTTTACGCCGACGCGGGGACGGCGCTGCGTCTTTTTTTGCTTCTTCTTCTTCTTCTTTGACGCCGCCGCCGCCTGCGGATTCAATAGGCCGTCGAGAAGATCGGCGCCAGCCTCCTTCGCGCGCCTTTTTAGCGACTGTTTCAGATTGCTGCCGCCGACGACGTCGCGCGCCACGTGCATGCCGGTGTTGAGCGCCCGTTTTCCCAACGCCATCGCGCCCCTCTTGATAAGCGGCATGGCGCTTCGAAACAGACTCCCGAAGAGATTACCCAGACCGTGACCTCGTTGACCCCGAGCGCCGACGAAGACCGGCAGCTGTCCGCCGACCTGACGAACGTAGTAGTCCACGTACGGGTTCTTCGACGACATGTTAAAACAATTTCGATTTACAACGTCTGAAGTGAAGCGTCGTCACCACCTTCCCCTGCTCGAATGGTATCGGTTGGCCGTGATCGTCTCTTATATCGACTTCGACCTCGTCGAATTGATTCCGCATCAGCGTAACGTATTGCACGCGAACGAACGATTCCGAAATGACGTCACCGTTCTCACCGCGGACGGCGATGTTTCGAAGCAGCGGCGCGAACACGTCACCGACGACGCGCGGTTCCACGAGATCCGTGTACACGTACAGACTCTCGATGCCCGCCGACATGTTCACCGTATCGCGACCTTCGTACTCGAACGTGTACGCGGCGGGCGACGTGCTGATGACGGGTCTCGTCGCCGGCGCGGGACTGAACGCGGACGAACTCATGATCGTGTTGCTATGGAAACCTAGCACGTGTCTCAGACGGCTCGTATGAGGTATGATAAATTCGACACCCGCCGACAGACGTAGCGTAAAGCGGTTAGAGACGGCGCAGTATTCTAGCACGGCCTTGGCCTTCCTGGTGTGTAATTTCTCTAGCGCCTCGTTGATCCTGTTGCACAACGTATAAACGTTGTTGTAGAAACCGTGAGGAATCGTCGTCTGACGATATATCAGCAAGGTCGTGCCTTCTTCGTCTATCTGCGTGTAAACGTCCCGTTCGCCCACCGCGCAAGTCAGAAAGAAGTAGGCGTCCTTCTTTCTCACGTTGTACCACGTGTGCCGATACTGTACCGACACGGCGCCGCATTCCCACTCCCCCGACAGGTCGAAACGTCGCGGCAACGTCGTGACGTAGTGCGTCAACGTATTTTCGGGGTGACGTTTCATAGACGCGTTGCTCGGCAGCGTCAGGTAAAAATCAGACGAGACCGCCATCGCGTTGTCGTCGACCGACACTCATAGACGGACTCGGGAGCAGGTAACCGAGACAGCTGCTCAACAGCGCCGTCCACAGGTTGGAGTCACCTTGACCTTTCGTCAGATTGTATATACTAACGGCGATGACGAAGTACAGGACGACGACCTGACAGAGGAACACGATTTCGGCCTTAGGGCATTCGTTGCCGCAGATTCGCCATGGAACGGGTTCGGCGGCGGTTGCTGTTGTAGCGTCGATGGAGTCCGCGTTGCGCTCGTCGTCGACGACGGACGATTCGTCGGCGTTCGTTCGACGCTCGCCACTCGAGGTAGTTTCGTCGTCTTCGCACATCGTCGCGCCACTGCGCCCTGTCGATGCAACAGGGACCTTTATACGGTAAGAACGAAGAGCCGTTGCATAGTACCGCCTCGTGCAGTCGCCAGCAGCCGGTGTGACGCATCCAACGATTCATAGGTCCACGAGCGACTCGGCGTCGATCCAGCTGTTGAATGAGGCCGGATATCCGCTCTATTTTACGAGCGCCTCCGAACCGCCGCCACGACGCCGACGACGCCGAATAACCGCCTCCACGCGATATAGTTTGTCTTTCGGAACGACTACGCGTTGTAGTTCCTGTTCGTAGAAGGCGCCCTCTATCGGCGTCTCGGCGTCGTCCTTGAGGCGATAAACGGGTGGTTCGGAAGGGTGCACCTCTACGACGGTGAACAGCTCCTCGCTCCAGTTAGCCATGTATCCTTTTTTGAAATGACCCCTCGTCTTGCTGGTACGTACGCGATCTCCCACGCGTAGTTTCGGTTTTCGTCGTCGTTCGACGCCGTCGCCACCGTACAGTCGTTGCCATACGGCCTCCTGATTCGTCGCGTCGACACTCGCCGGCGTCCTACCGATGCTTCGGTGGTAGGCGTTGTTGTACGATTGCACGAAATCCGGTAACGCCTCTACGTAGCGCAGCGTTTCGTGTTTCGTAAAATAGCGCCACATACGCGTCTTCAAAGTTCGATTAAACCGTTCCACGACGCTCGCTTTGGTCTCCTCGTTATGCGTCACGAAATGATGAACGCCGCGACTCTTTAGCAACGTTTGCAGGGGTCGGTTCAAAAACTCGCTCCCCTTATCGGTCTGCAGCGTGTGCGGCGTCTCGTCGTCGTCGTCGTTCAGCAGGCGCTCGAAGGCCGCGACGAGCGACGCTCCGGACTTATTCTTCAACGGAACGCACCACGCCCGCTTCGAAAACACATCGATCACCGTCAATAGGAATGTTATACCGTCGTTGTGCGTTTTCAGTCTAGTCAAGTCGACCAGATCGGCTTGCCACTGCTGGTTTCGACCGCCCACGATGACGCGTCGTCGTTTGAAATGACGTCTAACCGGTTTGTGTAGGGTATAGGCGTCCTGCGACGCTAGCCACTTCTCGACGGCCGGACGTCGGAGCTTCGACGCCCGGAGCAACGCGTCGACGCCTCCGTAACTCCCCACCCGTTTCGGATCGAAGTACGCGTTATTCAGCTCCTCGTCGTCGTCGTCGTCGACGTTTCGTTGCTGTCGAGGCTTTCGTTTTGGACGACGACGACTCCACCCGGACACCATGACGACGACGACGACGACGACGATGCGATTATACAGAACGCGATAAGCGCGATGATGAAACCGACGACGCCGACGATGATGATCGCTCGTCGTGACGTCATCACGACAACGTATCCCACGCCGTGACGTCCATCGAAACGGATCTGCGTTTAGGTTCGCCTCGCATACGACGTCTCCGCTCAGTCGTCGCTGCTGATGAACTAGACGTCGACGGTCTCGACATCCTCTCTTCTAGTAGCCGCTTCCGTCGTTGCTTCACGTACGAACGATAGCGCGGGTTGCCTACGAATTCCATAGGAATATTCATATCCTTCATGTGCAATCCGAACTCCCGCCATCCTACGGGCGCCGTCGTCTTCGATCTCGTTCGCATGAGATCGTTTACTAGATCGACCATATTACTCCCCGCGATCGCTTTACCGTCGTACACGAATTCACCGCGATCGTTCCATCGAGACAACGGATCGGCTTTCATTTTTTCGATCAGCAGTCTCGTCTTCTCTTTCAACGTTTTCGGCATGCTGGCTACGATTTCGCGCTCTATCGTCTCCGACGATGGTGGCGCCGCCGCCGCCGCCGCCGCTGCTGGCGCCACCGGTACCGCGGGTGTCTCGCCGCTGTTCACCACCGACACGCGTACCGGTTGCGCCGCTCGAGCCGCCTCTATCGTATTGTACCGACTCAGCAGTTGATTGTACGACGCTACCTTTTCTCGTTCCGATAAATCCGAACGTTCTAGAATGTCCTTCATGTCGCTGTCAAGACTACTCAGCACACGTGATCGAGGCGTGCTCGACGACTGATCGACGCGTGGCAGGAGGCTTTCCACCAATCGTGGATCGACCAACGCCATCTTCTTCGCGTACTGCATCAATTACCGCCGGCGCCACCGCCGAACACCTGTCTGAGCAGCGGCAAGATAACGGTACTCGCTAACGGCGCTAGCAGGGCCGTCAAAAAACCACCCGCACCCTTTTGCAAGATGACACGCTTCTGCTTACGCGTCACGTGTTTGTCGACGAGTTTACGCAGGTGATCCCGGTATTTCGACAATACGCGTTTCTGTTTCGGCGACAACTTCACGTTCCCTTTCAGAATGTTGTACGCGCAATCGCACAGACTACAAATGAGACCGGTGTCCGCGTGGGCGAGTAGCGCTTTTCGCAGAGCGATGTTCCGCCTATGTCTCTCCAACAGCTGCAGGGCGACGATGTGTCTCTTTATTTGATTCGTCGGTCCCGCCACCTTCGGTCGTCTCTTCGCTCCCGTCACGCGCCCCGTCATAGCGACTAATAAACGTACGCCCCGTCGTCCCTCTCTTCTTATAGTCCGCCGACGCCGCCGCCACCACCACCGCCGCCACCCTTCCGTACGTACACGTACTGAAGGTCATCGTCCGGAAATATGCACGTACGCAAACGCATGTCCTCTTCCGTTTCCTGTTTCAGATCCACGAATAGATACCCGTACGCCGACGACGTCGCGTCTTTGAAAGCCTCTATCATGTAGTTGACCTTTCCCGGGTACATCTGTTTCGCTAGGTGACCTACTTGACCCGCGTCTCGAGGACTCTTGAATAGCACTATGTATTGAGCATTCAGGCTGATTGTACGGTTTTCTTTCCCTTTCGGAAACATGTTCTGACGTAATTGTACGACCGACGTATTACAGTGATGACTTTTTTAGTAAATAGTACCGTCACCCGGCTATCGGTCTCCTCCATGAGGTCGTCGAGTACTAGAAGCGTTCTCGCTTTACCGTCTAAACGTTTCGGATCCGGCAGGCCGTCTACGAACTCTATTTTCGAAGACATAGACGCGTAGTCGCTCTGCCACTGTCCGTAACACCACAGGATTTTCTCCGGCGGCGGATCGATCATAGTGTCGTAACGTATCAAACGCTCGACGAACGTCGTCTTACCGCATCCCGTAGGACCGGCTACTATACACGTAAAAGGATGCTTCAACGACGGTCCGTTCATTTTTCACGACTGAACGACGAACACTTTTTTACGCCTTTTTATACTCATCGCGCAACTCCATCAACAGTTTACCGAGCGTGTTCTTCCCCGGATCGCCCGCGATTCCGCTACCCCAGAAACCCTCCTTACTCGCTACCCATTCCACCATTTCGACGTCCCCGGTCGCCAACAGTGCAGCCTTCAAATCGCTCGATCCGTCAAACTTCCTCTTCAACAACATCTTCATACATTCCACCCTAACGTCGGTCCATTTGTTTCTCATTCTCTTTAGTCGAATGTCGTAACTGCGTCGTTTCGCTGCGTAAGAGCTTAGCGAACTTTTGATTATTTCGGCGCATTCCACGTCCTCGTAGAATGGCGCTTTCCTATACTGATAGGCGTGCTCGACGGATCGAAAGCCTCGACCGAACGCCGACAGTCGACGCATATACATATTCGACAAGAACGACCGCGATCCACCAAACCTTATAGGCGACATCGTACCGACTACCGATCACCCGCTACCGCCACCGCTTATATACCACTAATAAAAAGTTGCGACTAACCTTTCGATCCCTAAGATTTTGCCCCGATTACCGCTAGGTGGCCTCTCGAATCTACAAACGCATTACGTCAGTGTTCCATGGTTTTAGCGTGGTTAGCGCGATAAACGCATTATTGCTTACGTCAGCGCGCTCTAGGTACGGCGTTGATCGCTAGGACTAAAATACTCTCCGCACTCACCGCTAGGTGGCATCTCTCTAGTGTACTGTCAATCATCCAATTAGTATCAAATTACATCGCTCATCAATCACGTTTTTTATAAGTAGGTTTCCCAAACTCATTAGTGTCAACCACGAAGCCTTTGATCTTTTTTTATGCATAGGATTAGTCTCGCATTTTTGCTGACTCAGCGGTGTGCAAAAACTCATTAGGGGTCATTAAATTCTTTTTTATAAGTAGGCTTTTGAGATCGTACAGCGCTTACTATCTACTACTGACGTCTAACGCAGTTAGAATGTCAACACAAATGGAACGAGTACACGTGCCTCGTTTTGAGAACAGAGTTTACACACTACGGACCGTTCCACGGACTACTACCGAGTGATAAACAATTTTTAAAAGTTGTCGCCTCACATTGTATAAATACTATTTTGACATGTGTAAACATAGTCATATATATATATTCCTAACGACTACATACGATGCCCAGATATGTGTATACCGCCGCGCTAGGCAGACATATGTTTTTAAGCAGACGAAGGTATTGTATATACTCCACTTCACGACGCACATTGATGTGAGTTATATCACAAATATAAGGCAAACCTACTGCTACATAAGCAAACATAACAACAGCAATTGTAACGACATTCAACGATCAAAAGTGTCTTTAATTGCACGATATGCGAACATGATTGCTTTTGATTGAAATCAATAGGAATATCACAATTAATGTGCAGCAGAAGGGGTACTGAAGACGGATGGTCTTGGCATATTCAAATTCATTCACTTGGCAGTGCTCAGTGCGTTGGTGGTACATTAGCTTTCATACAGGAGACTCTTTAGTTGCAGTTTTCTTGGGAAACGGTCTACAAAATAATTCACCGTTTGATTGAAATAAATGCTGGAATATCATAAAGAGTGAACTTTATTGCATCGTCGATAAATTGTTCGCTTGAAAAAATAAGGAAACGGTCCAAAAAGAAACACTTACGGAAAGAAGCCATTAGAAAAATTAAGTACAAACAAACGATGTGGAAGTCATATAGACGTACTGGAAGTAATGAAGACTATAACATTTATAAAGAAGCAGTTAACCAAGCTACAGCTGAAATTATAAATTCAAAGAGAAGCTATGAACAAATATTAGCATGTAATATAAAACATGACAGCAAAGTTTTTATTTATGCGTATGTTCGAAGCAAACAGAAAGTTCAGGATAAGGTCGGTCCTCTAAACGATAGTGCTGAAACTATAATATCAGAGGGATTCTTAATGGCAGAAGACGTGAATGAGTATGTTAGTTCAGAGTTTACCAGGGACGATATTAGTTCACTGCCAGTACCAGAGGCTAAGATTCAGACTACTTAGGGCAGTTAATTGTAACCCCATAAATGGTAGCTCAGAAAATAAGGGCTATGAAGGATAATAAATCACCTGGAGTGGATGGGATTCCGCCCAAACAACTATTGGAAATTGTAAAACAAACTAGCGTACCGTTTGCACCAGTTTTTAATTTGTTATTAGAAGAGGGAGTGGTTCCTTTAGAATGGAAAGAAGCCAACCTTATACCGTTATTTAAAAAAGGTTCAAGAACAAAGTCAAATAAATTTCAAAATGGGTTTATAAAAGCGAGGTCATGCATAACAAATATGTTATGTTCTTTTGAAGATATCACTAAATGGGTAGACGAGAGATCACCTGAAGATATCATATACATATATTTTCAAAACGCTGAAACTGAAAAAAACTGCTTAAACTAAAGGCCCATAGCATAGGAAATTGTATAATTATCTGGATAAAAAATGGCTGATTGACAGAAGACCACGGATAGTAGTTAATGGGGAGGCTTCTAACTGGAAATCAGTATTGATTGGGGTACCACAGGAATCAGGACTAGGACCTATATTATTCTTAATTTATATCAACGACTTGGACGATGATATAACAAGCAAGGTGTTGACATTTACGGATGATACAAAAGTGTTGAAAAGGATTAGAAGTGATGGAGATATACAAAATGTACAAGATTATCTTGATAGGTTAATCAAATGGTCTGAAAAGTGGCAAGTGTTGTTCAATTTTGGAAATTGAAAATGCCTACACACAGGACATGGGAACGAAGATGTACAATCTACAATAGGGGGTAAATGTACTAAGTACTACTGTCAAAGAAAAGACGTATGGTTAACCATGAGAGCTGATATGAAGGTTTTAGAGCAGTGCGGAATTGCAGCTTCAATGGGAAATCAAATCCTTGGATTAATTAGGCGAAATACAGCGTAAAAGGAAAAAGAACTAATAATACCGCAGTACAAAATAATAGTTAGGCCTCATTTTTAATATCGTATACAAGCGTGGAGGCCACATCACAAGAAGGACATAGATATGCTAGAAGGAGTACAGAGGAGAGCAACTAAATGATACCAAATCTGAGGGATCTTAGTTATGAAATACGCCTAATTTAAAGTAGTTTAACAACTCTAGAGACCAGGAGATTGAGAGGAGTAAATAAATATTTTTTTCTCAGTTAAGAATGATAGAAGGACTAGGAGACATGTATTTACTGCTCCCGTATCCCGCCTTGGTCATAGGGGCACTGCATTGCTGAGTTGCTGCAAAGGTCTTCCCTGTCCATTCTGCAATATTGTCTGACCATCTCTTCCTCTGTTTTCCCTGTCTTCTTTTCCCCGGCACTGTTCCTTGTAGTATTGTTTTTGTGAGCCCGCTTGATCGTGTTACATGACCATGCCATCTCAGTTTCCTCTTTTTAATGTGGTCGGCAGGTCTTCGTAATGTCCCACATGTTGAGTGATGATTGTTCTGATTTCATCGCTAGTTCAGTAGCCTTTCATTTCCAGTGCAGCAATTCTTCTATGCAGTTCCGCTGTGAGGGTCCATGATTCGCATGCATACAAAAAATGGAAAGGACCAGTGTACGTACTAGTTTAAGTTTAGGTTTCAGTGCGATGTTTTTGTCTTTCCAAACTGGTTTAAATGTTGCCAGTACTGCTGATGTTTGCGCAGATCCTGCAAGGATTTCGTTCCGGGAACCCTCGTCATTGATGATAGCTCCGAGGTACTTGAATTGACTTACTGTTTCCAGTTCGTGTCCATTGACAGTTATTCGGGACCTCATTGCATTTTTGCTGTTTGTCATTAGCTTGGTTTTTTGTGTGCTAATTTCCATTCCATATCTGGCTGATGTTTCGTCCATTCGGTTCACAAGGTTAGCAAGTTCCTCTTCACTTCCAGCCAACCCGTCGATGTCATCAACGAACCGTAGGTTGGTGATGATGCGTCCTCCAATGTTGACTGTGCCAGTGTGATCTTCCAGGGCATCTGTCATTATTCGTTCCAGGAAAATGTTGAATCATGTAGGTGAAAAGAGGCATCCTTGACGGACTCCGACTGATGTATTGAATCATTCACCTACAGCGCCTTGCACTAGTACTGCGCTGCTAGCTTTAGCGTATAGCTGTTCGATGGTGTGTACTAGTTTTCGTCCAATATTGTAGTTCTTCATTGTTGCCCATAGTGCGGCATGCCGCACCCTGTTAAATGCCTTCTTGAAATCAATGACGACATGGAATAGTTCCTGTTGATGTTACATGTATTTCTCACCCAGAAAACGAAGATTGAATATTTGTTCCGTGGTGTTTCTTCCACTGCGAAAGCCCGCCTGTTCTTCGGCGATAATCTCTTATACTTGTGGTTTCAATCTGTTCAAAATGACTCTCAGCATCACTATGCTCGCACGGCTAATGAGGCTGATGGTTCGGTAGTTTTGACATTGTTGTAGGTTGCCTTTCTTGGGGAGAGTAATTATCAGTGATTGAGTCATGAAGTTACACTATCAAAGGAGCAGTATAGATTAGATGTAAGAAAGATCTCACAAAGGACTGTAAATGAATGGAATACATTATCTGTTGATTGTGCGGATGCTAGTAGCGTGTATATGTTTAAAAATAAAATCGACACATACCTCAGAAGGGCGGGTTACACGTAGATAAAAGGGTTAAACTCTTGACAATGTTTATCAGTGCAGTTCTCATTCATTCTCAAAGTTCAGTGTTTTATCATGTATTTTATACCTGTACAATTCCCGCAACGCTCGAATATTTAATTTAAATAAAACGTAAAGTAGCACTTGCACGTTGGTGATATACACACACATATATATATACATATATATATATATACCTTGATTGGCGATATCATTAATTAATTAAGACAAAGCTAATAATCTTGATGATGTCAGTGATGATGAGGGTAACATATAATAATGATGACGAGGAGGAAGAAGATGAAGACAAAGAAGGCGTCGCCTTAGTGATATGAAGGTGTTGATGATTATGACTATGATGACGACGACGAAAATGATAATGATGATGACTATGATGACAAAGATGATGTCCATGACTGTAATAAGTATTATGATGGAGAGGACGACGACAATAACATATTGGCGGATAACCATGCTGACATACAGTTGACGTTCACTAATCATCATATGATCAAATTAAGGGGTCATCTCAAACAATTTAGGGGGAAAGTCAAAATGCAAAGTTACGTAGTGACATCATAAAGTTACTAGAAACTTAAGAGTAATGGGTAATTTCAAATTAATAATAATAAAAACGAACAGCTAGAACAAGTAAAGGGTAATCTTAACAAAACTAAGTTAAAGTTAAGTGTAATCTCATTCGACTTCATTCATTTATACGAACAGCGAAAACCTAATGTATTTTAAATATGCCTAATCATAAGGGATTATATAAAAAATATAAAGAATTATTTTAAAAGAAGTCATTAAGGGTTAATTTTATAATGAACTAGCTGGTCATCTCAATACACGGCGGGGTCATCTCATAAAACCAGGTGGTCTTCTCGAAAAGGTTGATTAAATTAAGGGGACACCTCATGAAAAGAATAGGTCTTCTCAAAAGTATCATTAGAAAATATATAAGATGTCATCTACACATTAACGGATCATCTCAAAACAATAAGTGCTCTTATTGACTTACTTAGACTTAGTTCATGCTGTTCCTCTCGGGACAGCTGGCTACGAGTTTGCTCCATCTAGTACGGTCTTTCGCAAATTATTTGGCTTCATTCCAGGTAATTTCCATTTCTGTCAGATCTTCTTTAAATGTCTTGCGCCACGTCTTAGTCGGCCTTCCTCTCCTTCTACTGCCACCTTCAGGCACCAACTCCATCGCTTACATATGCTATCCTATGTCTTGATAAACAGGATATGTCCAACTAGTCTCCGTCGTTGAGACTTAACGATGTCATGCAGGCTATCTAGACCTGCCCTCCTCATCACTTCTTCATTGATGATGTGTTCTCCCCGTGAAATGCCCAATATGGAGCGGAGGCATCGCCGGTGGAATATGTCAAACGTTTGTTCATATTGTTAATATACAGTACAGTGTATTTTAGTTTGAACGTCATTTAGGGATCTATAGGCAATGCGTCATTTCATCTGTCAAGTGCATGGTATATCAGCACGTCTAGCAACAGTAGTTGTTTTCAGTAGCTTTGGGATACGTAATTTTCAAGCTCATGTGATAAGATGGCGCAACGTGTCAAGGTAATTGATGGACTCATCACGTCACTTATTGCCTAGTAATATGGGCCGTCAAGTCGTAAAAATGGTTGACAAGCATGTGAATCTGTCACATACTCCCTCGTATATGTGGAAATTCTGGCCGCAAACATTGTATTCGAAAACTGTATGGTGGAATTATACATGTAACATATTTGGGCAATCTTATCACTGTAATGTTTGTTTCTGCGTCCGTAAATGTGGCGTCGGTCGTTGTGTGGATTAAAAGTTATACAAGGTCACCAAGAAATGACGAATGTTCAAAACTACGTCCCTCCACAAAAGTTTTACAATTACAATGGTTGCGTAGCTACTTTGTCTACGTACATTAGGCAATGTTACATACTTTTAAAGAGCGTATTGTATCACCGTCAAAATATGGTATGACGTGGCGTTGTAAATGGTGCTCTAACTGTGGAGAGCAGTTTAAACAAGGTCACCGCCAAACGAATTTTCGCAGATACTAGGTTAGCCTACATGTGATGTCATACTTTTAACTGCATTTTTTGTTAATGGCAGGAATTCTTGCTAGGTCCATCACGCAAGAGTAAGGAAGTAGGTGTATGTGGATACCATCCTCAATTTTGAAGGTTATTTGAATGTCACAAACTCAAACTTGTGTCAAAATATTGTTATTAATTAATTGAAATCTTCTTGCACACACCGTTGAATAAAACCAAATATTTTATTATTTCTACATGTATTGCCTGTGTTGTCATGTGTTGAACTTTGAATTTACTCATAAATATATGGGATAATCTGACATAAAAACTCAAGGAGAAATCAACATTTCAGGATCTTGTTGACATACTTGATTACGAAGATATGCTCTATATCATCAGGAGTGAGACGATTGTCAGCTACATAGAAACTTTCGCTGCAATTACACATTGGCTAACCATCTACAATCATACAATCTATGCCCTCCCGAAGGACAACAGTGTCTCTGGCAAATGTGAAACAACTGAGGAGATAGCACCAGAGGATCATGCAGTACTCATGAAAGGAAACTTTGTTTTGAAGAAAACCAAAAGGCCCATCAACCCAATTCCAGCTGATCATTTAACTGAATTTATCTATAAATTGTACACTATGCATAATTGCTTTCCACATAGGTTTTTTAATCATCCGGCTTAACTTCTTTAGAGACCCGTGATACAAATATTTGTCTAACTAATTTACCATTTCTGGCTGCCTTAAATGTTTCTGAGGCGGTAGCCGTTGCAGTAACTGTCTTTTGAGTCATGCATCTCTCGTTCTTACGCCGAAGGTAACGAGGAATCTCGAATGAGTCACCTGCGCTCGAGTTGACATCAATGCGACCTTGCGTGTCAACATCGTCAACAACCAGTGCGGCACTATCAACAACAGTAGAGCCAACGGTCCTTGACTCGGTCGTGACTCGTGGTGCTTGCCTACTTTTACAGTACCAGAATCCACTTTTTTCATCCAATGTTTTCCTGACTGATCGGTGCTGGCCGGTGTTAGTTTCACAGTCAGTTTCTTCTGCTGCTTGTCAGTAGCAGTCTCCAGTGTCTCTGCGTAAGACCGACTGTGGGTGGAAGCGGCTTTCTTTGTGAGTGTAGATAGATCGCCCTTTCGCAGACGTTTTTCAGTGTTTGTGCTGTCACTAAGTTGTCGCAACTGGCTCTCTACCACTGCCAGCCGCTCCACTAGAGACGGCCCCAACAGCTCACCTGGCGAATAGTTGGGCAGTCCCACGATGTTCTATGCGTTTAGCACAACACATGGATACTGAGCGTATACTTTCATAAGCGCTGTCAGGATGTCGTCCGTGTTCGAATCTTCAGAACTTCTTGATGTAGTGTCCACCCTGTGGATCATTTTGTCCAGGACATCCACGGGCTTACACGCATCCCACAGGGCGTGTTTTGGATAGCGTCCACTCCAGGGCAATGTCACGCTTCCGCGGTACGCTAGCATTCAACGCACTTACACCCACTTGAAAGTGTCAGTTGCAGATAGCGTCCAGGACAGTGTCACGCTTCAGCGGTCAGCTGGCATTCAACGCGGTTGCACAACAACACCCATCACGGGCGATAATTTGACCAACAACATTAAAACGTCTCATAAAGTTTTTAATGACAGATAAGACTCGATAACAACTTTTTGGTATATACAGTGTTCACGTACTTGCTATGTACTATCAAAACTGACACACCGTGTTTCAGTCGTTTCTGGATTGTGCAGGTTATTTCACAAAGCCACAACAATGCAACAAATCAAAACGCCTCCTAGCGGATCGATCCGCTATGATGATTAGTGAACGTTAACTGACTGTCAGCATGGTTATCCGCCAGGATGTCATTGTCGTTGTCCTCTCCATCATAGTAATTAGTACAGTCATGGACATCATCTTTGTCATCATAGTCATCATCATTATCATTGTCGTCGTCGTTATCATAGTCATAATCATCAACATCTTCATATCACTAAGACGACGCCGTCTTTGTCTTCATCTTCTTCCTCCTCGTCATCATTATTATTTATTACCCTCATCATCACTGCCGTTATCAACATTACTAGTATTATTATTATCATCATCGTCGTAATTATAGTAATAATAATAATAATTATCATTATACTCATCAACATTACTAACGTGACCCTTTAAATGTCTTCATTTTCCACGTCATCGTCTTCGTAATAATTTATCATACTCATCATTTAACAAGATTTAACAAGAGTGCCACCCAGAGAATTAACTCTAGGTGGCAGGTGGACAAGGAATCCCTTTGGCTTATCGAGAGTCCGACCATTTTATCTATGTGTATCCCGCACTTCTGAGGTATGTGTCGATTTTATTTTTAAACATATTCATGATTGTTTTCGTCATCATTACTAACATCATTATCATCACCTTCATTATAGTCGTCATCAAAATCAACTTAGTCGTTTTTATGACGTTACCGGTCAAGTTATCACATTACCTGTCGATTATTATATTAACGGTCGGTTTATTGCATTACCAGTCGATTATTACATTACTGGTTGTAACAGTCGCCTGTACACATATTTGTGTTTTGATACTCGAAGTTGTAATTTACACACATGTTATACAATGAAGTAAACACCGTTTATGAGACGTTATAGACGAGTAAATGGCGTTGTATTTATATTTTTTGTTACTCCATATCTTTACCCTCATATATTTCTTGTAGTGCTGACGCCTAGCGTATTTGTAGACAACTATAGTGACCCCCAGCGGATGATAGAGAACTAACATCGGTATGCCGAAATCCCGCGTGACACAAATGATCCAATAGACGGCAATGTTTATCAGGCTAAGATTTTGGTTCTTCGAGTCATATGACGTTTCAATTTTGTGAACAAAAAAAGTAGATTTTCTTTTAGTTTTGTGTGTTTTACACGAGTATTTTTTGCAGTGAATGTAGGTTTATCTATACAGTGTATGTTGTTGATTTCGTAATTAGTTTGTGCCATATATGCCGTACCACTTTAATAGGCGTTCAATGAGAATGCTGTGATCAATCGTGTCAAACGCAGCAGAGAGGTAAGTAAGTAAGGTAAGTGCAGTCACTTTACCATTGTTATTGTTCAAGTTAATGTCATTATGAACCTTTAAGAGGGCAGTCTCTGTTGAATGAAACTGCCTATATGCCGATTGTGACACATTAGTTAAAACATGTGTGCTAATGTGAGACCTTAGACGACTTGCTACAACCTTTTTTAGTATTTTGGAAATTAAGCTGAGGTTAGAAATAGGTATATAACTGTTTAGGTCTTGTTTAGGCAGAGATGACTTCTTAAGAAGTGGTGTGACATGGGCGTATTTGAAGTCATCGGGAAAACAGCCATAAGAACATACTATTTACAGTAAATATCAACATGTTTTATGAGAACAGCGCCACGATATATTTTGTTGATAATTTGTCAAACATGGTTATTATCAGCACTAGGCGGCGCCATTGCTATCCTGCGGCCAGTTGTTTGAAATGCAAGCACCGTTGAACACAGTAATTCAATAGGCGACGCAGCATAGCTCCCAGAAAAATCAACGATGCGCACACAAAACATAAAAAATATACGTTTTTAATGCACTCACTAGCTACTGGATATACCATAAGTGCTAGGAAATAACGTATCATATATTTCCCTGGAAGGATTCCAGAGAAAAAGACGGTTATAAAGGATGAATTTGGCGTGTCTACCGGTAGAATGCTCTGCATGAGAGTCTTCGGTGGTCACTTTTGAATGCTGATTGCAAGAGTAAATACAAGTGTAACATGGAAAGTCGGCAAACATCAAAACATAATTATTAGTCAGAATCAGGGTCCCCATATGCCGATTTGTGTGCATATAATTATGCATCTATGAAGTTATGTTCGTCGAATCCGTTATCTTTTATCGCCCATTCTGAGTGCGTCTGCACTCAGACGCACCCATACTACGTTTTCATTGACTAAATTATAGTCAATGTTTTCACTTTTTTTATTTCGAACGCATACACAATGTTTTATTTAATGTTCTGTACAAAGACTACCATGAAGATTAAGGCTCCATATTTTTGTTTTCGCCCATAAATGTATATTGATGAAATTAATCGAAACAAATCTCCTTTGATTAGATGGGCGCGACTCAAACCAATCGCTTGGAACTTGTATGGAGAAAGGATGGCGATACGCAGTGCTCTAGTTTGCTGATATAGGCATCGGAGAAACATATGTTTTTTAGTTTATCGCATAAATGAGTAGGTTTCTGTCACCACTAATGCATACATATATGGTCTATTTCGAACTGTATGGCATAAAATAGTTATGCTACGGGTCCATTTTTAATGTAGGCCTTTGCCATTTTTTACATTTGAAGAGAAACGTTTGGTTGTGAACTGAATGCAGTTGAACAGGAATAATTTTGTTTACTAGGTTTACTAGGAAAGGTTAGTGGCACTGGTTGTTTTGTAGTGTTGAACTGGAGGAGTTGTTTTTATTTGGACATTTTCTTCCCATAGCATACGTGCGAGCAGTATTAATAGAAAGGTCGGATTTTGCAAAAATCCAAATTGTAGAGGCATTTTTGGGGTCACGTGGTAGCGCGATTAAACAATATTCCAACTTCTTACGACTACTATGCCATTAGCATAATTAACCACCATAAAGAAAACTAGCCAACCACCACAATCACCCTCCGTCCACACCAATACATCGTTACTATCACACAGACGTCAGAACCGTGTGCGGCACTTGATGTTGTTTCTGTTCTGTTGATGGTTTCAGTGAATCTGGTCAAGACAAAGTGATATATCCGTGAAATAACAGCTCTCTCATTCAGGATGCGTCTTTTCATGTGTAACCACCGACGAAGTGAAGGTTTCAAAAAGAGCTGTTAGCATACAGGGAGTGACTAACCAAATAACTCAGATCGAACTCAGATGACCATTCTGATTTACTGATGAAGAGTCTTCAATCTTCGGATTTGGTTTCATCAGAATTAATCACGATATCCGGAAACCGGAGTTGGTTGAATGTCATAATAAATTACACGTTGTTCAGCACACTGTTCTCATTCGTCTTCGTTCACGTTATAATTGTTTGTCGAGTCTGTCGAGGCCAATAAGACATATGCATAAACAGGCCACGCAAGAGGCGACACATGAACTAGTTGTTTTATCCTAACTAGGGGACGATTACGTCGAATGTCGAGGGTATTGTCGTGAACTTGCAGTTCCTTTGATTTCACTGAGGGGTGACAAGTTAAACAAAGTAATGCACTTTTTCTTTTAAATTGACTATGGGTTATTGTAAAGAAATGAGTAAAACATTACCGACTTTGGCAATAAAAGACGCTAACAGTTATGTATATATTTTATAATATAAATATTGTTTTAGCCGAAATTTACATTATAGTACGAATACATTTTATTGCAAAAAGCGAAATATGTTTACGTGAACAACAGCGAGAGTATCAGTACTCTTTTGAATGGTATATGTTGTTGTACAAAAGTGAACCGAATCATTCTCCCACCAAAATATATTAGTTCGGTTGAAAAAGCCCAGCCATGTTTTCCATAATTCCCCGCGATGTATTAACCATTTTCTGATGAATCTCATTTGAAAGTTACACTGGCGCACCTGTGCATATGTCTATTGCATGTGGTGGACGTGATCTCTATTTCGCGGGGTAGCATTGTGTCAATGGTTGGTGGATGTAACTGATGCAGTTTTTAAAACTAGGGTTCGTAGATAAACTCGAGGGTTTGGTTTTTTGGCCAAATGGACCAATTGATACGAATCCAATGCGAGTGGCTACAATTCGTTTACACTCTGAACAAAATGTCCTTATTGTTCTTGTGTTTGTACAGTTTTTATGCCTGGACAATTTTCAATTTGACTGTTTTTATCAGATTTTGACTTGGTTTTAACACGGTGTTGATGTTACACTCAATGTTTATAAGTGTGAAACATTTGTGTCGTTCTTTCCGCCAGGGGGTAGGTCACGTGACCACAATAACAGCCGCCTTCTTAGAATTTCACCATGGGTGCCCCGGTCCCGCCGGAATTAACGATCAGAATGGACCCATAAACTATTGCCGATCATGAACATCATCAACAAGTGTTTGCTGGAAGGAATGCCTGATGAAATGAAAGTTGCTATCATCACACCCATATTAAAAAAGGCAAGTCTTTATAGTGAAATTTTAAAAAGCTATCGGCCTATTTCTAACATGTGCTTTTTAGTAATGTTAGTCGAGAGGATTGTGGCAAACCGGTTGATTGCTCACATGCATGAAAACAACCTGTACATGCCGTTGCAATCAGCCTACCGACAATACTGTAGTATGCTTCTGTACGTGCATGACAATGTGATTCGGTGCATGGACGAACACAAAGGTGTGGTGATGCTGCTAATTGATCTGAGCGCTGCATTTGATACAACTGACCATGCCATTCTTTTAAACACACTGAGCATCACCATCGGCGTCGACGATCACTGTTTGTCATGGTTTGCTGCCTACTTACAACACAGACAATACACGATGTTGATTGCTGGTGAGCAGTTTAAACCTCACAGACTGCCCTGCCGTGTCAAGCAGGGGTCAGTTCTTGGACCATTACTGTTCACTATATATATGACTCCTCTCGCGTCGCTACTCAACCACCATGCATGGCATGGCTTACCATCTATATGCCGATGACATCCAATTTCTCCAAGAATTTAGCGTGAGCAATAATATATCACCCGACATTGCCATCACGAAAATAGAACTCTGTGTTGCCAGTATTCTTCAATGGATGAAAACCAACATGCTAAAACTCAATGATGACATAACGGAGATCATCTTCATCCAACCGAAATCAGCAACCGAAAATGTTCTTCCTGACGGTGTAACTATCGGAAACGTGCGCGTGTTACCCAACACACACGCCAGAAACTTGGGGGTGACCTTTGATTCTAATATGTCCCTTGAGCGACACGTAACTAACATTTGCAGAAATGCACATTACTACCTCCATAGCATTGGACGCATTCGACGATACTTAGCAAAGAACACACAAAACAACTTGTGCATGCGCTAGTCATTTCGCGAATTGACTGCTGCAATAGTCTTCTTTATGGATTGCCAGCGACTGTAATTGTGAAAATACAACATGTCCAAAATGCATTTGCTCGTATCATAACGATGCGGTCGAAACGAGACAATGTCACTCCCATGCTCTTGGAGCTGCACTGGCTTCCTATGAAGAATCGGATTACTTTCACAACCCTACTTCTCACTTTCAAATGCCTTCATGGGCTCGCACCTCCATATTTATTAGCATTTCTGTGTCCATATCGCCCGACACGCTGTCTACGCTACTCTTTAAACAACCCACTACCCGAATTAAACTCGGCGAACGAGCATTCTCTTGTGCAGTTCCAAGAGCATGGAATCAACTACCACTCAAAGTGCGTCAATGCACTAGTGTCAATCAGTTTAAAGTGGCACTGAAGACGCATCTGTTCACAAATTATTTTAACATTCGATGATCATAATTATTTATACCTTTATTTTAATTAATTTAGTATTATAATTAATATATTTTATTGTTTTAATCGCTTCCATAATTGTGTTTATTTAAATATTTTAAGACAGTATAGTTGATTTTACTTAGTAGTAATGATTGCAGAGTATTTTTAACTATATATCGTATGATGTTATTTATTTATTTGCATTAATCAGTGTAAAGCGCCCCAGAACAATTATTTGGATGGGACGCAATATAAAAAATAAATAATAATTAACATTATTAAAAAACTTTGTTGCACCGCGACCGATATTGTCAATGCGATAAAATAGTTTGCGTTACAAAATTATTTTCTCGTTCCAGAATATAAAAAATACCAAATTTGTTTCATCAATGTTTACTTCTCACTTCAGAACATTGATTACAGTGTAGAACAAAACATAACACTATGCTAATAGATACGATGGGAGTCATTTATCGGAACCAGCTGGGCCGGTTGCTAAGCGGCGTGACGTCATCACTTCGGTTCTATGGTACAACATTATGAGAACAATAATTTTGGGAAAGAAAATGTTTCAGTCCCAATGTTTATTCGTAAAAAAGTGTACCATTTTCGTGACTACGCTCATCATAGGCAGTCAGAGAGAACAGCGACAGAACTACATACACAAAGAGAGAACAACACGTTATCGTAGCTGCATGTTGTACATAATGATGCTGCACAAAAAAGCCTACGCTATAAGTCGTTCCTGGATCTGTTTTATTTTAATGTGTGTAACATGAGTTTTGCCTTAATGTTATACCTCAGAGCGTTAGTTCCATCATTCAACATCATCTCAGGCATATTTATATTACGAAAATAGTGTGTCTTAGCGCACTTTTGAATCCCAAATAGCGACCCGGTTTGCGCTATTCTGCACCGCAGCGGTCGTGCGTTACCGCATCGCGCTCGTAAAATGAGCGATATAGTTGCGCTATTTACGCTTCAAAAATGCACTAAGACGCAATATTCTTAAACATAAATATGCATGTGATAATGTCGAATAATGGAACTAACACACTGATGCAAAATTCAAGTTATAAAGGCGTAATTAAGGTGGGTCCAGATTCTACGCAAGTACACATTGTCTAGTCGGAAGGGGGGGTAACGTGCACCTCCGGAAATCAACTTCTAATCGGCGTCACTAGAACGAAAAAAATGCGTAGAAAACGATGAGCTATGTTAGAAAGTCGTCCGGATGTCACACGTATATTTTTTATGCAAATCAATGCCGCCATTACCGAAAAAATCGAACAATCTATGTTTCACTATAGATCAGCAAAAATATTGCAGATAACTGAACAAATAAGGTACATAGGCACATGTACTGTAGGTCAAAGATCATAATAGAACTATTCTTGAAGTGACCACACATTTCCTTGACATACTAGTATGAAAATTCGTGCCGCCATTACCGAAAAATCTATTAAAACAAATATATATATTGCTTATAAGTTTAGAGAGGGTTTTTGAGGGATTTCTGAGGGAAATAATTATACAAATTTTTTATTTTTGATCACAGGTCAAGATCACGTGCTAGGGTGGTGAATTCAAGGTGTTTTGAATACAGAAATTCCACTAAATTAATTTAGTAACTAATTTATTGAAGTAGGTAATAACAGAACAGAAGACGTCGTCAAACATTGCAAGGAACTGTTCTCCACTATCAGATCCATCACTCATCATCTCTTTCAAACCCGTCCTCTTCTTCCTCTTCTTCCTCTTCTTCCTCTTCCTCCTCCTCCTTATTTGAGGGTTTCGTCGAGGTGATCTCGATTGCAAGACTGGGGTCTGCGATGGGGATGTTCCCCTCCTCGTCGAATCACTCCATTAACAGCATCTCCATTGCCTCACACACGATTTTGAGGCAAAATAGGGACTTGGCGTTTGCCTTTCCACTGAGAACACATTTGTGGGATCCACTTGTCACCAGCTGCGTCTCAAACAGAACATCTGCATATCAAGAACCACGCATATTGTGGCCTGTGAGCATCCCGATATAGTTCATGGACGTATGAAAGACCAAATCGAATGTATTCAGAACCCACTTTTGACCCACGTCAGCCGTGGCTACATCCGAGCGCTTCAGTAGCTCGCGAACAACTGTGTTGTCAGTGATCGGTTGATGGATGTGCGTGAAGTAGTGACTTTTGATTTTCTGTGCGGGGGAGTCCCGGTTGTAGAGGTGAAGTCCCTTAGTCCAGACACGGGCTGCTTGCCGCTGCTTCCGATATACCTGTTGAAGAGCCAGACATAATACTCTTGCGTCTTAGTAGCATAGACGGCGTCGTTCTCTGCATGGGGTGAGAATGATGAGTCATCGGGAAACTTTGGGCCAACGCGAGTGAAGTGCAAGGTTGGGAGAGTTTCTGATTTGTCGACTTTCAGGCTACGCTGTTGCGACTTGTCGATGATAGGCAGCGTTCGGTTTTATTCAAGTTGTCCCACTCACAGTGGAATAAGAGGTTGCCCTCTCCCGTCACGATTTGGGGCGTCATATAGGTTGAGACGTCGTCCTGGGCCTTGGCCAGGGCATTTTCTAACTCTAAGCCCACATCGTAGCCCTCAGAGTGGTCAAGCCTGTGCAATATCATGGTGAGCAGCTTGCATCGGAACAAGTGTATGACAGTCAAACAGAGAAGCACCTATTTTGGTAACGTCCATTATCCCTCCGACATTGCACGGCACAGGTCTTGCCCGATGGAGAATACCAGACGCTTAATCTTTTCGCCCGTCTCCACGCCTTAATTGCCGGCCATAACCATGCTGAGAAACCGGATGAGGTCTGGTGATAGGAGTTTTCAGGACTGTGCTCCATGTCGTCGACTGTTGGCGGCCACGGTAGACCTTCGGACTCTATTAAGCTCGTAGAATACTACGACGAAGAAGGAGAGCGACGTATTGGAACTTGTCTCCGAGAGTGTAAGCTCGTGCAAGAGCATTAGAAACGGTGATATTCGAGCTGTACACGAGCCAGAATGAAATCGTCGACATAGAGCAAGCGCATGGAAGATTTTCTCGGCCCGTGATTCAATTTGCTCCCAGGCATTTTATTTGTTCTTCCAAGACGAGAAGTCTCCACCTCGCTCAGTTTTGCGATCACCATCTGTGATCTCTACTGTGTCACAGAAAATGCACTCTGGTGGGAACATGGGTACAGCGGAACCCGCTGTAGACAATTTACGAGGGAAGCGGTGCCATTGCGAGATTGATGCTTCGGGGTCTGTTTCATCTCCGAGAAGATGGAGACTGCCAGTAAACCGCTGTTAACACTGACGGTGATACCCAGCACACTGATTGCATACGATATGGGGATTCACGTGATTGGTGGATACGTCGGTCACGGATCTTATGAAGCTGCTGTAGTTTTTCACCTGCAATTCCTTTGATTTCACTGAGATGTGTAAAACGACCATGATCAGTCATGGATAGCACACGAAGGATGAATATATTCGGAGAGTGTTTGGGGGCTGCAGGATCTGCGCTCCGGTCACTTTTTCTTTTGGGCATGGTGGCTTACTGTCTACTTCTACCACCAATGTTTATCTGGAATGGGAAATATAAGTCACCAGTAATATTAAGACTAATAACAAAACATTAAAATAACACCATTTGTGAAATTATTTCCCTAACAACCATGTGTCAACGTATTTGCAATACAACTAAAAATTAAATTTTCGTTAATGCTGGCAGTTTAGAATTTCTGTTAACGTGTTACAGTGATCTATGATGGAATAACAGTACATATACATATTTTCATTTCCATATATACTGTGTTTTTTTCCAGGGAATCTGATCAAAACAAAGTGATATATCCGTGAGATAACAGCTCTCTTATTCTGGATGTGACTTTTCCTGTGTAACCAGCGACGAAGTGAAGGTTTCAAAAATAGCTGTGAGCATACAGGGAGTGACTAACCATATAACTCAGATCGAATTCAGATGGCCATCGTGATTTACTGAGTGAAGAGTCTTCAATCTTCGGATTTGGTTTGATCAGAATTAATCACGATATTCGGGGAACCGGATTTGGTTGAATGTCATAATAAATTACACGTTGTTCAGGACACTGGAGAGTACCAACGAATGTTCTCATTCGTCTTCGTTCACGCCATTTCCCTGCGCCCTGCGCCTTAGCGTCTATGAAAAATTAGCTGCCAACGATAATGTATATGGTTGCAGACAATTAATATGTGGCTGGTCAGTTTTAAAACGATGCCATTGGCTAGATTCTAATTTTAGAGATAAACCAGTATATGTTGCGTTGTGTATATAAATCTGGTTTGATTTTGGTAGAACTGCAAATGTGAAATATATAAGCCTACACACCACAAGTTATAACATTGATGGATTGGAACAAAAATAGCATTGTCACCATTGAACGAATATCCCGTTTACACTCCAGCAATCATGCCCAGCTTGGGGCCAACTTCTTAATTTGTGTATGTAGATTACACGACGATCTGCAGATCCAACGCCCAACATATATATATACAATAAAGAAATTATTATAATTGCTTATATCGTCAATAAGTTATTGGTCCTCAGTTAAGTTCAAGTCAATAATGACGGCCCGGCAATTGGCTTTGGTTAGTTACAGTTCAGATGTATTATAAACAGTCATAACTTTTGACAAGTTAAACAAATTAATACACTTTTTTTTATTAAATTGACTATGGGTAATTGTAAAAAATTATTCAAACATTACCTATGTAGGTATGTTTTATAATATAAATATTGTTTTAGCCGAAATTTACATTGTAGTACGAATACATTTTGTTGTAAAAAGCGAAATATGTTTATGTGAACAACAGCGAGAGTATAAGTACTTTTTGAATGGTTTACATATATGTTGTTGTACAAAAGTGAACCGAATCATTCTTCCGCCAAAATATATTAGTTCGATTGAAAAAGCCCAGCCATGTTTTCCATACTTCCCCGCGAAGTATTAACCATTTCCTGACGAATCCCACTTGAAAGTTACGATGGCGCACCTGTGCATATATAATTTACTTTAGGTGGACGTGATCTCTATTTTGCGGGGGCGCATTATGTCAATGGGTGTTGGATGTAATAGATGGAGTTTTTAAACCTATAATTCGTAGATAACTCTAAGGTTTCGTTGTTTGACCAAATGGACGAATCGATACGAAACCAACGCCAGTGGCTAGAATTCGTTTCCACTGTGAACAAAATGACCTTATTGGTCATGTGTTTGTACTGGTTTTCTGCCAGGAAAATTTGTAATTTGACTGATTAGCAGACGTTGACCTGGTTTTAACATGGTGCTGATGTTACACTCAGTACTCAGTATTTATAAGTGTGAAACATGTTTGTCGTTCATGCAGTGTTTGGATCATTATCATCATCATAATCTGACCATGGTGTATGTGGGTGTGTGTTTAAGTGTGTAATCAAGCACTTATAAAAAAGGTAAGTTCTTATATAGCGTGGTATCCAGTCCTCACGACTGCTCACAGCGCTTTGCACTTTACTCCTTGGCAGACCTGATCAATCGAACGCAATCTAAACTTCTCTGGAAAGTATTCAGCCACGCTGCAATTGATGCGCGAGAACTATTCGTACGCAAATATCCACCACTGCCTATAGTCAGATACTCATTGATACAGCTGAATGAACTGAAGCAATGTAGAGTAAACGAACTTCACCAAAGTCCGACACTGCCGCACAGGATTCCATCCGCGTTCACTCACTCAAGAGTCCGGAACTATTACCGCTGCGCTACTGCCGCGTTGTAAGATCCTGTCATAATTAACTCTGCAACAATAACTATTTTGATTGCTAATTGCAAGTTTGGTGGGGGGAATTGACTATAAATTGGTAATTGCTAAAATTGTTGGATTCAAATTGTTATTGTTGGTTTCTGACTGTTAACTGCCAGCTCAGTGTGGAAGCCATTAAGCGGGCATTAGTAAATTACCTAAATTGTAAATTGTTCTATCATGATTATGACCTTTGTCTTCTGTCTTACACAGATGTTTGTTTTTCTCTCCAGATGAGTTATGTTTAACAAACTTCTTTCCACCTTTGTTTGTGCGGCTGCCAACTTTTTCTTTGCCTGGGTGGTGAGTGTCCATGTTTCCGCGCCGAATGTCATCACTGGAAGTACGCATAAGTTGAAGACGTGTCTCTTCAAGCAGGTTCCAAAGTTACCCTTGAAGATGTCGCGGTGTTTGTTGAATGCTGTTCTGTCGGCGATGATCCTTCTTTGAATCTCCTTGTCTTGGTCTTTTTCTCTGATACTGTATAGCTGACCCAGATAGACGTAGCTTTCAACGTATCTGCGTCGTGTAGACATATATTGGTGTGTCATTTTCTAGCATCATCCATAGACCTTGTTTTTCACTTTCATCAGTTAGTTCCTGCTGCGTGTTTAGTAGTTCATGCGGTGTAGTAGCGCGCATGAGTATGCCGTCGGCGAAGCGAAGATGGCTGAGATATTCTCCGACTATCGTCAATCCTCTGGTTTCCCAGGTCAATCTTCGGAATATGCTTTCGAGTGTTGCCGTGAACAGCTTGGGAGATATGGTGTCACCCTGCCGTACACCTCTCTTGATGTTGATCTGGTTGCTCTTTTTGTGTAGGTGGACTGTCGCTGAGCTGTTGGTGTAGATGTCTTTCAGGATATCAATGTACACATCTTCTATCCCCTGTTCTTGGAGGTAGGTCAGTATTGCTTGAGTTTGCACCGAGTCGAAAGCCTTCTCGTAGTCGACGAAAGCGATGCAGAGCGGGATATTATATTATCGGCACTTCTCTTTCAGTTGGTTTACGACGTGTATGTGGTCTGTCGTTGAGTACCTGCTTCTGAATCCTGCTTGCTCTCGTGGTTGGTTTTCGTTAAGTGTCTTCGGTAGCCTATTCGTTAGTATCTTTGTGAGTAAATTGTAGATCTTTGATAACAGACATATTGGTCTGTAGTTCTTTAAGTCTTTCTTATTTCCCTTCTTGAAGATTATCACCAACTTTGCGTTTTTCCAGGGGATGGGTATTCGTTTTTCTGATAAGCATTTAGTATACAACTTAACCAGTGTCTTCGAGATGATATATTCTCCTGCTTTTAATATTTCAATGTTTATATGGTCGTTGCCTGATGTATTGAAATTCTTCACATATCTAAGCGCTGCTTCCACCCCCCATGGTATTATCTCTGGTACCTCATTCGGGTCGGTTTGAATTATGGTACTCTGTTCACTGCCGTACAGTTTGGTTAAAATTCCTATATTCGTTCCATGATCATATCTTGGTCTTGTATTTCTCTATTCTTCTTGTCTAAAAGTGAAGTCAGCTAGTGCATGTGTTCTTATTACTTTCTTCAGGCTCTTTGATGACATAATCGTTTCTCGTATGATCTCTTGTTTGTACTTTCTGATGTCCTCCTTCACGTTGTTTTTGATGGTCTTGCATATTTATGCGTACTCCATTTGTTTTATTTGTTTTTTACGATCGCCTTTATCCACCATTACTCGTCGTTTCTTCATTAGTGCTCGTGTCGATGACAATATTCTCGTCACTACATGCCTGATGATTGCTTTGGCTACATTTGTCGCACTTAGTTGGATCATCTCAGTGATGTTTTGGTCATGGTGCCGGTAATGTCTCGAAACGATTTCGCAGTTCGAGTTGGAATTCGATTTTTTTTCTTCCGATTTGTGTAGTATCTACACTCGGTGGTCTCTTGTTTATCAACTTCTTCTGTTCATCTGTGACGTTCTGTTTGATGTTGCTCATTAACATTCTGTGGTCACTTCTGATGTTGACTTGTTTGATGACAGTTACGCCAGTGACTATGTCTGGCCTGTTTGTTAGGATGTAGTAAATGTGTATGTATGTATAATATAATAGTCAAATTAAAGATTAGCCCTATATACGTGCCCTACAGTACATGGATTCACTGGCTGGCAGTATTTTTGAACGCTGGGTATCCCATATTACACATTGAATTCACATGTATAGTCTACTGCCGGGATGGGAACCACCCCCAAATTAATATATTTTCTAAATAACCCCTCACCCGAAATGGCCACTAGCTGTACACAGGTTATTAAACTCCCATCAGTCAAGGATTGGCGGGCATCGGTAGATGCTTTGATCGTGTGTGCATGGATATGTAGTCAGCGATGCATCACAGTACATTTATTCACGTGGGTCAAGATAACCGAAATAATAATAAATAATACGTAAATGAAAACATGCTTATAATGTGTTCTGTTTTTTATAGTGTTTGAATTTGTCACTTATTTATATTCATAAGATAACATTTTGAGTACAGATCGAGGTGTTCATTAGACGGGATGGTTCAAACGAGTGATCTTTTTACTGTTGTAACACAGTCACCGTTACCATCAGTTGATCTTATTTCACGTGATCCGTTTAATGTCCATGCTAATTATTAATGTTACAAAACTGATCAGGGCAGGTGTGCACATTAATCAACACGTTTTCCTATTTCCTCACATCAATGAACACGTGCATTCACGTGAATACACGTACGTTTAGAACCGTACCTATTAATTTATCCAGTTCCGCACGCGAACAAAAACACGAATTCACGTGAATATGCTTACGGGTAAAATCGTGCCAGTTTCCCAGTTCCACATGTGGAAAAATACGTGAATTATTCACCTGAATACACGTGCCGCTAGAACCGTGCCGGTTTCCCCAGTTCGACACGTGAAATTGTAAAACGTGAATTCATGTGAATACACGTTCCACTACAACCATACCAGTTTCTGTAATTCAATACGTGAATTATTGAGCATGCACGTGCATTCACGTGAATATATGTGAATTAATTATACATGTACTGGTTGAGCCGTACCAGTTACGAACCAGAAAGACACTTGTCAAAATGGTTCAAAATTAGTTCCTTGTTTAATGGGTAGTCTGGGGGGGGGGACAAAACCTCAAATTGCTCCCCCTTAATTGAGGCTTGCCAAAAAACTTCAAATGGCATCGAAACAAAATTAATTAAATGTAAAGTGCCATGCAAGTGTCAATGACACGAAACATTCTCAGGATGTTTTTATAACTTTAACATGTTGGATTTCCTTGTTACACATAACTTGTTAAACCTATCTCAACATGGGTTTCTAAAACCGAGGTCATGCTTAACAAATATGTTATGTTTTTTTGGAAGATATCACTAAGTGTGTAGACGAGGGATCACCAGTAAATATCATCTACTTAGATTTTCAGAAAGCTTTCGTCAAAGTGCCACATAAAAGGTTACTGCCTAAAGACACATGGCATAGGAAATGGTTTAGTTAACTGGATAGAAAAATGGCTAATTGACAGAAGACAACGGGAAGTAGATGATGGAGAGGCTTCAAACTGGAAATCAGTTTTGAATGGGGTACCACAGGGATCAGTACTGGAACCTCTATCATTCTTAATATATTTGAACGATTTGGACGATGATATAACAACCCAGGTGTTGAAATTTGCGTATGATACAAAATACTTTAGAAGGATTAAACATGATGGAGATAGACAGCATTTACAAGATGATCTTAACAGTTTGATAAAATGGTCTGAGAAATGGCAAATGTTGTTCAATTTTGGGAAATGTAAACACAGGACATGGGAACGATGATGTACAATATAGAATGGGAAGTTTTGTACTAAGTACTACTGTAAAAGAAAAGGACTTAGGTTAACCATTAGTGCTGATATGAAGGTTTCATGACAGTGCGGTATTGCCGCTTCAAACGGAAATCAAATCCTTTGATTAATTAGGCGAAATATAACGTATAAGGAAAAAGAACTAATAATACCGCTTTACAAAACACTAGTTAGGCCGCATTTAGAATACT
Organism: Paraescarpia echinospica; assembly: GCA_020002185.1. Classification (NCBI taxonomy): domain Eukaryota; kingdom Metazoa; phylum Annelida; class Polychaeta; order Sabellida; family Siboglinidae; genus Paraescarpia; species Paraescarpia echinospica. The sequence continues at coordinate 52,029,813 of CM034534.1, read as the reverse complement.
GTATTCAAGCGTGGAGGCCATATCGCAGAAAGGACATAGCTATGCCAGAAAGAGTGCAGAGGAGAGCAACTAAAATTATACAAATTGAGGGATCTTATTTACGAAATACGCTTAAAATAATGTGGTTTAACAACACTAGAGACCAGGAGATTGAGAGGAGATCAGATAGAAGTGTTTAATATATTGAATGGTTATGAGAGTATTGACAGAAACATTTTTGCTCAGTTAACAGTGATAGAAGGACCAGAGGACATGAAGTTACATTAGTAAAGGAGCAGTGTAAATTAGATATAAGCAAGTTCTTATTCTCACAAAAGACTGTAAACGTATGGAACAGATTATATCATGATTGTGTTGGTGCTAGTAGCGTGAATATGTTTAAAAATAAAATCGACACATACCTTAAAAGGGCGAGATAAACGTACATAAAAAGTATTGGACTCTCGATTAACCAAAAGGCTTCCTTGTCCACCTGCCATCTAGAATTAATTTTCTGCATGGCAATCTTATTAAATGTTGATTGACTGATTACTATATATAATAAATAAATTATTAGTATTATATTATTACTAATTTGAAAGTCACATTCCATTGTATTCCCATGTCCTGACCGAAAATGATTGGGCACGTAGCATAATTAACTCACATGCGTTTTGTAATAAAATGTACATTGTGTCAGAACGTTCTACCAACGTTCTCATAAGGTTATAAGCGTTACGTTTCACGAACGTTCTGCGAACGTTCCTACTATTAGCATATGCAATTAGCGCTAACATCCACTTGAAATCTAATGCCCTAAGGATCTTTATATAAAACAGAATAAATTAAGTAAAACCGCTAAGTATAATAATAATTAGTGTAAAGTGTAAAAGGACTGGTTTAAACATCATATATAGGAAGTAGAGGGTATATAAAATTACAATTCTAGTTCTCAGCTATATACAAACACAAATCAAATATTACATCCATACATACATGTAATAATATTAATAAATAATAATGATAATAATAACTTAATGTAGACATTAAAATCCAAAGTTGAACTCTGTTCAGCATTGTGCACAGTATTCATAATAAATAATAAGAAATAAATATAATAATAATACAAGTAAAACATATAAATAAGTGTAGCTAAGGCTTAGATTATACAAATCTGAAATAGAAAAACTAAATCAAAGATGATGTTGATGTAAATTATATGATATAGCATCAGTAGTAAAAGTAATTATATATATATATACTATATAGTCAATTACGAGATAAATGTATAATAAATATATTAGTTAATTAATCAATAATTACAGTAAGACATTATTAATTTCCATTAAAATTCAATTAATAAAATAAATATGGGGTATGACTACTAAAGTATAAAAGTATGACGACTAAACATTAAAAGCGAGTTTAACGTAGTGTATTTTAATATTTATATTACAGTGATCACACATACACACACATACACACACACACACACACACACACACACACACACACACACACACACAATAATATAATGTAATGCAGTAAATTGAGGCAGTCACGTTAATTGAATGCCAGTTTTAAAACGTATGTTTTTGGTGTTTTGTAATGTGCCGATATTCTTAAGATTCTTAATGTTCTCAGGAAGTTCGTTCTATAATATGAATGCGTGCCGACTAAAACAACGTTCGCCGTATGTAACTCTCCGTAGCATAAACATTAACGTAGCGCAATCCTCTGCTGTTAAATGCTTACACCGGATCCCAATAACCACTATTGTCATCTACGCATAATTTCCACCCATACGTTTTTTGGCGACGTTCCTTGCCGTTCTCCGTAAACCTCGATGTACACCCTACTGCCTTATAATCTCCTCGCTCTCCAAAAACTGCCATTTAAATCAAAACACGTCCCACCTTCCCTAAACATCCCAAACCAAAAACAATTACACTACAAAATGCCACCCCTTCCTTAAATATTGCGGGGCTAAGGCCTCTCCACAATTATTGTGGCTTGGGGCTCAGCCCCCATGTAACTAAATATAATAACACCTAGTAATGCGTGTTAATACCAGGTTTGGGTCAAGTACATTTAATAAAGTGCAATGTCAAGTATAAGTACTACAAAATCTAAAATCACCATGTACAATTCCAAGCACGAGCACATTAAGTCAAGTGCAAATAAATTAGCCTACAATTTTAATCATGATAATCATCAACAGTAATATTGTTCAGGTACCAGTTATCGTAGACCTAATCAGGATTGATGATATTCAATGTAAGTAATCACACAGACAAAACAGTACACCGAGTACAGACGTATTATTTTGCATTTAAAATTACTAAAATTATGTACCTAAGATGTATTTGAAATGTACTTGACATTTTGGCACGTACAAGTTTGTAGTGCAAGTCATAAAAAATTAATATACAAACTAATATACAAGTACAGAAAATGTATTTAAATACAAGTCCAAGTACCTGAGCCCATCCTGGTTGCGACATAGACATAGGTGCTTCTGAACATGAATTCGTAAGTTTGTAAGTAAGATGTAGCAGCATCTGAGTATGAATTCGTAAGTAAGTTCGCTGGAAACGAACGAAATGCTAGCTCAGTGTCGTTGCTTTGGCGATGGATAGTGTGAATATCCGTATCGTTGCTAAGTTTGCGCGTGATAGATCTGATGCATATTTCAAGTCACGTCAACATGTCGCTCTCAATTACTTTCTTGTGTGAGCTTGATTGATATGTGAGAATCCGATTACCTAACAACGTCAGTGAAAACCAACACCAAATCTTTGTCAACGAGGATTTGACGCAGCGCCGTGCTGCGCATGTCAGCGCTACAAGGCAGGTGAAAGGTGCGAAGAAAATTGCTGACGGCTGGATCTATAATGGGAAAGTGGTAATCAAAACATTGGCAAATAAGATCAGGATCATCCACACGAAGGAGGATATGAACACTTTACGTTGACCTAAGCTAAAAAAGATTACCTTTTTTTTATAGAAAATGGTACAAAAATAACTTATAAAAAGGATATTGTAAACAAATTTAATAATCATTTTACAAATATAGGTCAGACCATTGCACAAGATAACATAAAAATATAACGGTAACAAAGAATGTAGATATAATTTGACTAAAATGTTAATTCTGTATTTACTTTTGAGAGCGTTGACGAAGAAACTGTTAGGAAAACTATTAATAATCCTCCCACAAAAAATAGCTGTTGATTTGATGGTATTTCTTCAAAATTGCTCAAAGTAATTGAACCTGCAATTATAAAATCATTAACGCTGTTAATAAACCAAGTTTTTAAATCCGGGATATTCCAAAAAAAACTAAACATTGCAAGTTATTCCTATATTTAAGAAAGATGATCAATTTGTGTTAAATTATAATATCATATTTCAATGATATGAAGCTTTTATTTGATAATCATTACGTTGTTAGACCAAACTATTCAATGGAATTTGCTGCGCTTGAGCTAATAGATATAATTATATATCAAATGGATAAAAATTATGAAACAATTAATGTATTTATCGACCGTTCTAAGCCTTTTGATTCTCTTGACAATAACATTTTACTTAACATATTAAAACTATTACTGCAGTTATTCAAAAGTTCCTTACAAAACAGAAAACAATATATTGAAATTGAACAAATAAAGTAAGCCATCTTACCTCTAATAATTGGCGTCCCACAAGGTTCAATCCTTGGACCACTATTAATTATAATTTATATAAATTATTTCTCACAAGCTAGTCAATTATTTAATTTCGTCATGTACGCTGATTTCACCACATTATCTAGCTCTTTAATATTTCCTAACAACAACACACGCAATAAAAGAACAGAGTACCTAATACGTGAATAACTTTTTAAAGTAATGAATGGCTAACGTAAATAAATTATCTTTAAATAAAAGAAAATCAGAATATATGATTGTTTATATGCCCAATAAACGTACGCAGAATCTTACGCTTAAAATATATGATATAAAGATTGAAAGAGTAGATGAATTTAACTTTCTAGGATTGACCTTAGACACTAACCTAAACTGAAAAAAAAACACTGAGAAAATGTCAAATAAGTGCTCCAAAACAATTGGCATATTAAACATATTAAAATATGTATTACATTTAGGTATATAAGTGTTGTTATATAACATATTAACATTATTTCATATTAATTATTGTATCATGGTATGGGGATACCAAATAAATATAATTACGAAAATTTAAAAATAACCGTTCGAATAATAACCTTAAATAAATACTACTCACACACGAAACCGCTTTTTAAAAAAGCTTAACTACTAAACGTAGAATACATATTAAAGTTACATTAACTAAACTTTTACTTTAATTGCATTCTTAAAATATTACCTCCGTAATTATTTAACTGGCACATTATCCAAACTGTAATCATAGATAATTATAATTCTCATGAAAAGAATTATAAAAACCTACTTTTAGAACTAAACAATGAAATGTCTCAAATACAGCCTACCACATGCTATAAATGACAACTCGATATAATCAAAGACAAAGAAAATATACTCTCACAGTTTGCAAGACTTCTCGTTTATATAAAAACATACTTGTTACACAAATATAATGATATATGCACTTAATGAAATTGCTATAAATGTGAACAAAACCATTACATACACTATGTTTGATCCTACTTTCAGGCAACCAGCACATAAACAAACATATTTTCTCACATCAATCAAGCTCTCCCAATAAACATTCATGAGATAGACACCTTGTAAAAGGACAATATAAATCATTACATAAATAGTGTGATAATAGCGACAATTGATAGCGACAATTGTGTCTTAATTAATAGGAGTCACCGACCCCGATTGAATAAGCTGTATGATTACATTCTATGGTACATCAATACCATAGTAGGTGTACACGCGCATATATGTATGTTCCAAGAGTATGTAGAACATACACGTATATGTATGCCTGTATAATGTTGATATTTGTTGATTTCACTGCTTACGTGATGTTCAGAAAAATAAAGGAATTATGTACCTACATGAACGTTACGTTATGTTATGATACCATATAATTTTATTATCCGTAAATATAACATCCGATAAGATAGTTGCCGAATCCATCAAATGCATGGCAATGTATTTCTTGTAACATGAAAGACTTTTGTGTCAAATTCATGTTTCAGGTTTTCATTTCAATTGATTTATTTTCAATAAACACGAAACATAATTAATTAAATGGTAAGTTTACTGCACATGCCTGACATAGGTGCGTTGAGGTTATTTAATGTAAACTTGTCAGTAACAGAGAATGCAACTGACAGCATTCCAGACTAAATATATGTAGCTGTTGGACCTCCATCCTTTGCTTAGAAGAAGTACAAAAGACTGCTACAGCAGAAAAGTCAAGGAAAGCACTTGGCGCGAATCGCATAACTCCTGAGGTCTTGGTAGCAAGTGGCGAACATGGTCGAAATGCTTAACATTATTGGTGCAGAAGTATCATCAACCCAGTACTCCAAAAAGGATCCAAGTCAACACCATCACACTGATGAGCAGTGTCCTTGATGTGCTTTGTAAGGTGTCCTCCAAACGGATACTCACGAGGATGGACAACATCGATGCACACCTAACAAGTCAGACAGACGGACGGACGGACAGACGAACGGACGGACGGAGGGACAGACGGGCAGGCAAGCGGACAATTAGAGAGACGACAGACAGAAAGACGGACTGACGACAGATGATAGACAGACGATATATTTTGACAGTAACTACTTTACAAATATAAGTATTTAACATAACTATAGAGGTAAAGGAAAATCCACTAAGTCGTAACATGTCACTAATTTGGAAGTGCAGTTCAAAAAGTAATAACAGTAAATAGTAATTCTATGTTAGTAAATTAATTAATTATATAGCTGTTATACGAATATACAAATTACACGCTTTATAAATATCATAAATATAACAAGAGTGTGAACAAATGCACCTTTACATTACACAAATATTTATATAATAACATTATTTAATTCTTATAGATGCAACAAATATGCATATTTCTGAAACAATATTATTCACAATTCGTAAATATACAAATTTAAGTAGAACGTAGCACTCCCAGGCTACTCTCAGTTATCGACGTCAAGGATGGTCAATGTCTTTGTTGTTGCACGATTGTTACAACAGGTAATATAATAATCGACCGGTAATGTAACAATCGACCAGTAATGTAATAATCGACCGGTAATGTAATAAATCGACCGGTAATGTATTAATTGACCGGTAATGTAATAACCCGACCGGTAATGTATTAAAAAACGACTAACTTGATTACGATGACGATGATAATGAAGGTGGTGATATTTATTGATGTTAGTAATAATGACGAAGACGGTGATGATGAGGATGATATATGATTACTATGACGATGACGAGGAAAATGAAGACAATTAAGGGATCATCTTAGTAATGATGATGAGTATAGCACGGTGACTGTAATTATGATTATTATTAATACGATGATGATGATAATGATTAAGACAATGCTAATAATGTTTATAACGTTAGTAATAATGAGGATAAATAACGTAAGTATTTATGAGGGTCATTAATACTAATGATAACGAGGAGGAAGAAGATAAAGACAATGAAGGCGTCTTAGTGATATGAATGTGTTGATAATTATGACTATGACAACGACGACTACGACGACAATGGTAATGATGGTGATTATGATGTCAAATACGACGACCATGAGGGTAATGATTATTACGATAATGAGGACGAGACCAATGACATCCTAACGGCTAACCATGCTGACACCCTGTTGACGTTCACTAATCATCATATGATCAAACTAAGGGGTCGTCTCAAACAATTTAGGGGAAATCTCAAAATGCAATGTTACGGAGTGATATTATGAAGTTACTAGAAACTTAAAGATGATGGGTAATTTTAAAATAATAAAACAGTTGAAACAATTAAGGTGTAATCTTAAACAAATGAAGTTAACTAATGTGTATTGAACGAGAATGAGATTACACTTAAATTACTTAAGTGTAATCTCATTCGACAAGGAGCACCTAGTGTATTTGTATATACATAATATTAAGAGTCTATATCAAAACAATATAAAACATTATTTAAAAAGAAGTCATTAAGGGGTCAAAAAGTTAATTAAATTAAGGGGACACCTCATAAAAAGAATGGGTCTTCTCAAAAAGTATCAGTACAAAGTATGTAAGAAGTCATTAAGACATTAACAACTCATATCAAAACAATAAGTGCTCATGTATCAATAAAGGGTTTTTCTCATAAAAAAAAGTCTTATCAAAAAAGGTAAATGTTCATTAAAATGAACAAAGTGTTCGTTTCAATGAATTAAAAGATCATCGTAAAAAAATACAGGCTCATCTCACAAATAAAGAGGTCTTCTCAACTAAGTGAAGATAATATTTCAAAACATACAAGTACTCATTAAAATGAACTCTGGCTGATCGTGTCAACAGATTCAGGGATCATCTGAAAACATTGAAGGGTTTCTAATAAATATAGGGTTTTCTCAAAATACATTTAACAATACTTAACAAGATTTAACAAGATTGCCTCCCAGATTATTAACTCTAGATTGTAGGTGAAGAGAGACGCCTTTTGGCTTAGCTTGAGGCCAACCCTTTTTATGTATGTGTATCCCGCCCTTTTGAGGTATGTGTCGATTTTATTTTTAAACATATTCACGCTACTAGCACCCGCACAATCAGCAAATAATATGTTCCATTCAATGACAGTTCTATGTGAAAATGAGAACTTTCTTAAATATAATCTACACTGCTCTTTTACTAATGTAACTTTATGTCCTCTACTCCTTCTATCTTTCTTAACTGAGAAAAACATATTTCTATCAATATTTTTATAACCATTCAATATTTTAGACACTTCTTTCCGATCTACTCTCAAACTCCTGGTCTCTAGTGTCGATTAACGACATTCGTTTAGGCGTATTTCATAACTAACATCCCCTCAGATTTGTCATCATTTTAATTGATCTCCTCTGTATTCTCTCTAGCACATCTTAGTCCTTCTTGCGATATGGCCTCCAAGCTTGCATACAATATTCTAAATGAGGCGTAACTATTGCTTTGTACAGCGGTATTGTTAGTTATACGCTATATTTCGCCTAATTAATCCAAGGATTTGATTTCCCATTGAAGGAGCAATTCCGCACTGCTTTGAAACCTTCATATCAGCACCAATGGTTAACCAAAGTCCTGTTCTTTTATAATAGTACTTAGTAAAGTAGCCCCCCCCATTGTATATTGTACATCTTCGTTCCCATGTCCTGTGTGGAGGCATTTACATTTCCTCAAATTGAACAACATTTGCCACTTTTCAGACCATTTGATCAACCTGTCAAGATCATCTTGTAGAAGCTGTCTATCTTCACCACTTTTAATCCTACTAAACACTTTTGTATCATCCGCAAATTTCAACACCTTGCTTGTTATATCATCGTTCAAATCGTTGATATATATACATATTCGTCTACCCACTTAGTGATATCTTCCAAGAAACATAACATATTTGATAAGCATGACCTCGCTTTTAGAAACCCATTTTGAGATTGGTTTATCAAGTTATGTTTAACAAGAAAATCTTTAATTAGTCTTTCTAATAATTTGCAAATCATCGATGTTAAACTCACTGATCTATAATTATCTGACTTGTTTCTCGAACCATTTTTAAATAACGGTATAAGGTTTGCTTTTTTCCATTCTAAAGGAGCCACTCCCTCACCTAATAACCAATTAAAAACTGTTGCAAGCTGTATGCTAATTTGTTCTACAATTTCCAATAGTAGTTTGGGCGGAACCCCATTCACTCCAGGTGATTTGTTACCCTTCATAGCCCTTATTTATTTTCTTAGCTATCATTATGGTGTTGTTTCAGAGAAAAGAAAAACGATCATTAAAAACAACTAAATGATCGTCACTATAAATAAAAACAAAACATCATTAAATGGTTATCTCATAAAATAAAGCGGCCTTCTCAAAAAGGTTAAGGGATTATTGCCAAAATAGACGTGTTGCTAAAATATTTGGTTTATCATCTTAACACATTTAGGGATCATCTTAAAAATACTTAGTCATCTCTCAATAATAATAAATAAAATAATAAAAATATGATATTTATATAGCTCCATAATCACACAATGCTCTATGGCGCTTTACAAAGCAATGATAATACCAAACCTCTATAGTTAGATCACCAAAATATTAAGTTAAGTAACTGAAAACAATACAACTAACAATTGAATTAAACAGTTAACATATAATTTAAATTTAAGGGCATTGTACCTAAAACGTATATATGGAATAAAATCATTTAAATAATAAATTACACTAAGAGCCATCAAATAATATGAGTAAGGATGAGGTGGAACTAAAATAGAGAGATAATAAAATTAAGTTTATATTTATGGCATCAAATAAAATAAACTAGTAATAATAAATATTGAATGAGATTAAAACTGTGGACATATCGTTCTTTCATCATTTATATTCCTACCCGAAAAGGAATGTATTTAGTTTCCGTTGATAGCTGGTGCAGCTGTCACTGTTTATGAAAATATCTGGCAAACTGTTCCACAGAGTCGCCGTGGAATAAGGAATTGCAGTATTCCAGTCTTGATGTTACAAAAGCATGAACAAGTGTTTTCGTTGCATTATGGGTGAGGTATCCACGGATTCTTCCGATATTTCTGAGGTGGTAATATCCAGTTCGGCATATGGAGTTTACGTGTTGACCCGTACAAGATCATGGACGGAAGACGACTGTAGCTGTTGTTGTTCTCCAACGGCAACGGTATTGTTAGGTTGTGATTTAAATCCGTGTTTAGAAGTGAACACAATCACTTCCGTCTTCTCAACATTCAACTTAAGCATTTTTTTTAAGCCAAGTACGAACGTCCCTGATGCAGTCATTCAAACGGGCAACTGCTTTTACGCGTTTATCAGGGTCATTTTTCATGAATGAGACATAGTTGTATGTCATCAGCACAGAAGTGCACACCTAGTCGATGATGCCTGATAACGTCTCCGAGTGGCCGTGTGTATAGCGAGTATAGTTTCTGGCCGTGCACTGATCCCTCTGGGACGCCATATCCATGTAGAACATCGGCCGAGGTACTGTCACCGATGATTACTTGTTGGTTTCGCTGGCGCAAATAAGATGCCACCCATGTCAGAGCATCTCCGGAACTGCCATGTGTATGTTCCAAACGCTCGACGAGGAAGGAGTGATAGATTCTATCGAACGCCTCTGATACATCTAACAGAACGAGTGTAACAACTCGTCCACTGTCCAGTGCCTGCAGGATGTCGCTTTGTATTTTGATCAGAGCCGTTTCGGTTGAGTGTTGTTTCCTATAAGCAGACTGCGATGGGTCGTGCAGGTTGTTTGTTCGCAGATGTTGCTCAATGCGAGTGTCAACGACTGTCTCCCTTATTTTGGAGACGAATGGCAAGTTTCACATTGGTCGGTAATTGTTTAGTATGTCTGGATCAAGAGATGGTTTCTTCTGCCGAGGTCTAATGTGGGCACGCTTCAGCACCTCAGGCACGTGAGATGTTTCAAAAGATCTAGTCACAATGGCAACTATCATCGGTGCTCGTTCACGAGCGCAAGATTTAAGCAGCCATGTTGGAATAGGATCAAGTTTGCAAGACTTGTAATGCGAAGATTTTATTAAGCCTATGATTTCTTCATTTGTCGTTGGAGCAGAACATATCTAGCGTCACCTGAACGCCATCATCTAATGGCGTCGTGAGAGTGTCATTAGGATACAGAGAGTCGTGGATTGTCGATACCTTTGTAGTGAACAATTCTGGAAAGTCACTGGCGAATTGAACATCTGATGTGTGTTCGGGCAACAGGCAGCCTCTGTTGTTTCCCATTAGGCTGTTTACGGTCCGAAAGATGGCCTTAGTGTCATGTCGACACTGTTCGATTGGACTATCATAGTAGTCGGTTTTGGCAGCATGTAGTGATTTGTTGATTACGACACAAAAGTCACGGGGCAGCTGGTGATGTATCTCCAGTTTCGTTGAGCGCCAGCGATGTTCCAGCTGCCGTCGTGTACTCATGGAATCACGAAGTTTGTCAGTGTACCACGGAACTTGAGGTCGGAGTGTTATTGTTCGGTTTTACAGTGGTGCTTGGAGATTAATTATGTCATTCAAAGGACTATTATAGTTCGTGATTAGGTCATGGAGAGGTGCTTCATGTAGGTTGGTGTCTTGACGGATGCATTCTTTGAATGCGGAAATATCGATCGCAGGTAATTTTTGAAATGAAACAATCGCTCGATTTCGACGTGGTTTGACATGAGTGCAGAAAATGATATTGTGTAATGATCACCACATATACTTCCAGACTTATGGCATAAAGCTGGATCGGTCACTTATAGGTTCTCTATGATGTCATTAGAATCTTCTTTTTGTTTTCATCACCTTGAGAGAGTGTGGCCTTATTTGTGAGTTGGTTCGTTGACATGTTGCTTGAACCTGCGAGCGTCTGTGTTGGTGTCCATGTCAAGGTGAAAGTTTATATCTCCGATGTTGGTGGACTCAGTGGCCACATGCTCCACAAAAGATGTCCACTCCCGGAAAAATACACTTGTTTTGAACCCGTTCTGGGTGAACGTTGGCGGACGGTATAAGACAATGAAACAGACGGTTGCACCGCGATGTTTGGCTCGACAGTTGATATATTCAAAGTGTGATATACCAGTGTTGGTGCGGGATGATGATAATATTGTCATAGACAGTCCGGGTTTACAAATAATTCCAACGTCGCCACCTGTCCTGCTGCTGTTTCGTGGGACATGATGAAATTCAAATCCCGTGGGGACCATCCCTCTGATGCAGAAGGCATCAATGTCACTGCTAAGCCACGTCTCTGTTATGCATATGATGTCGTAGTCGTGTGTGATAATATAGTCAGCAATAGAAAGAGTTTTATTATTCACGGAACGAGTATTCAAGTAGTACATATTGATGTGGCCAGATGATGACGATGACACCAAGGTAAAGACGGTGTAGTAACTCTCTTAACACGTATTTGATTGTCCGTACCAGTGATTGTGTGTCGATGTGTGCCTACTCTGACAGCACACATGTTAAACACATCATTGTTCAGTTTTGCTGTCGTTGTTGCTGCTGCTGCCGCTGCTGTCGTTGCTCGATAAAAGGGTTTTCTAAAACAACTTAGGGGAGATCTCAAAATGTAACGCTGAAGAGTGGTGTTATATCATTATTATAAACTTACTGGTAATCTCGAAATAATAGTAACAATAATAATAATAATCAAATAAAAAATTACAGGGGTAATCTCAACAACAACAAAACTTAAGTGTTATCTGAATCAACTAAAAGGAACATGTAAACGAATAACGGACACCTAATGTATTTTAAAATATGCCTAATGATAAGAGATTATTTCACAAACAATTTAAAGAACACTTTTAAAAGTAGTTTTACAGAGGTACTTTTTATAACAAACTAGTAGATCATCTCAACACGTGACGGGATCATTTCATAAATTCAAGTGGGCTCTTCGAAGAAAACGTTAATTAAATTACGGGGGTCATCTGATAATAAGATGGGTCTTCTCAAAAAAGTGTCGTTACAAAATACTTAAGTAGTCATTAACAAATTAAGGACCTGATTGTCTCAACAAATTCAGGGCTGATCTAAATATGGGGGGTCTTCTCAATGATTATTGGTCGCTATTCGTTTATATGAATGAAGTCCAATCAGATTACAATATTTGAGATGTATTTCCTTAATATTACCATTAGGCATATTTTAAAATACATTAGGTACCAGTTATTCGTTTATGCAAACTTTTAAAGTGATAGTTAGTAAACTTTACTTACTCCTTTATCTGTTTAAGCTGATCTTCGTTATTATTATTATTGCTGTTTTGAGATTACCCTTCAGTTTCTGATAATTGTATAATATCACTCTTTAACATTACATGTTGAGCTTTCCCCTAAGTCGTTTGAGAGATGACTACTAATTTGTTAAGATGACCCCTTAATGTGTTGCGATGAGCAGTCAAATATTTTAACAACTCTATTTTTGAAATGATCCTTTAGCCCTTTTGAGAAAACCCCTTCATTTTATGATATGACCATTTAATGTTATGATGGTCTTCTAAGATTATTGGGACGATCAGTTAGTTGTTTTTCAATAAAAATTAACTTTTTTTATGAAACGACACCATAACGTTTTTGAGAAGTCCCTAATATTTTATTAGAGGATCCCGTAATGTTTTGCGATGATCTTTGAATGAGTTGGCATGATAAGCAGTTAATTTTAGTAAATATTATTATATTCTGAAATGGTCCCTTAACTTATTTGAGAAGACCCCTATATTTGTGAGATGACCCTTTATGATGCTAATATGATATTTTAATTGATGGAGACGATCAGCTTCTTCGTTTCATTGAAGATTTGAATTTTTGATATTACTTTTTTTTTAGAAAACCCTTAATTGAGAGATGACCGTTATTGTTTTGATATGATCCCTTAATGTGTTCAGATGATCAGCCGATTATGTTTAATATACGCGTCTATTTTGAGAATGATCCAATAACTTTTTTTAGAAGACCCCTTAATTTGTTTGAAATTATCATTTAATTTGTTAAGACTATTAGCTCGTTAATGTGTTAATGACTTCTAACATATTTTGTAATGATACAGTTTTTAGAAGAACCATGCCTTGTTATGAGATGTCCCCTAATTTAACTAACTTTTTCGAGAAGACCACTTGATTTTATGAGATGCCCTTGAGCAGTTTGCATTATAAAATGACATCTTAATGACTCCTTTTTAGATTATTCTTTAAACATTGTTTTTGATATAATCCCTTAATATTAGGCATACTAATTCGTTCATATGAATGAAGTCGATGAAACTACACTTAACTTTCACTTATTTTTTTGGATTACGCTTTAATTGTTTCAACTGTTCCACTTTATAATAATAATAATTATTATTATTATTAGTTTGAGATTACCCATTACCCTTCAGTTTGTAATATTTTAAAATTATCAATCGTTAACATTGTATTTTGAAATTGTCTTGATATTGTTTGAGATAACCCCTTAATTAGATCACATGATGATCAGGTATTTCATATGAATGCATGATTTAATGGATCTTAAATATTTGTTTGAGATGACCCCTTAATTTTGAGTAGATAATCCCTTTAATTTGTTGAGGTGACCCTTTTAATCACCAACCTCTTCCCTGCCATACTTTCTATTCGATCCTATTATGGAACAAATCTTAACTTATTCAGCAGTTACCTAACAAATCGTCAACAGTATACGGAAATTGACAATATAAAATCAAATATGTTATCAATAACAACAGGTGTACCACAAGGCTCAATCTTAGGACCCCTGTTATTCATCATATATATCAATGATTTTGCACAAGCCAGCAAAATGTTTAATTTCATCATTTATGCTGATGATACAACTCTATCAAGTACACTAAACACTTTCAGCGATAACATATATGATGAAAATTTAGAATCTTTAATAAATGAAGATTTAAAAAAAATAAATGAATGGCTCAAAATAAATAAATTATCGCTAAACATAGCAAAATCTAAATACATGACATTTCAAAAGGCAAAGAAAAATATGCAGACACTTACTCTGAAGATAGACAATGTAAATATTGAACAATTCAAATAATTTAATTAATTATAGATACAAATCTAAACTGGAAAAAGCACACTGAAAAAATATCAAATGCTTGTTCTAAAAAAATGGGCATTTTAGTAAATTGAAACGTGTTACCTCTTCTTATTAAAATAATATTATATAATTCTGTAATAATGCCACACATTAATTATTGCATCATGGCGTGGGGCTTTCAATCAAATATAATAATAATAAACTTTATAAAAAACTGAGAATTATTACCTTAAGTAATTATACTTTCCACACAGAACCACTTCACAAAAAACTCAACTTGCTAAATGTAGATGACATCCTTAAATTACAACAATTAAAATTTTACTATAACTGTTTACACAAAGACTTACTAGTTTATTTACAAAACTGGAGGATAATGTTTAACTATGAGGTACATAATCATGATACAAGAGTCAGAAATAAAATATACACTTACAAAATTAAACATGAATTTGCAAAGAAATATCTTAGGCATAATTTGCTACTTTTAGTAAATCACATTCCTGATATTGTCAAAGAAAAGCTTAGTACACATAGTTCACAAGGATTTGCCAAGTATGTTAAACTTTATTTTTTACAAAATTATCAAGTGACATGCACAAGGGAAAATTGCAACATATATATGCCAAATTAAGAACCGACAACCACCTGTCAACTAGATACAGTACAAATCAGTGCCTTAACGACAAACACAATCATCATGTAAGCTTGCTCACACTACACACATGCATACATAATATGTTTTTTTGTCTTCTTTTTCTGCAAGAATTTGATTACGTGATGTATTGGTTCAGTTAAAGTTTTATTACAAAAGGTGGCTCCTCCATATCGACTTCCGTAGTCGTAGAAGAGTCTCCTGACCATACTTTTTTTGTTATTTATCATACATTATACCATGTTTACCATACGGTTATATATTTATATTATTTAAATTTTTTGACTTGGATGTATTGTATGTATTATTTGAAATGTCTGGGTCAAATAAAACAAATTCTTCTTCGTATAATTATTATTATTTGCTGACGTGTCGTTACTGCGTTACCTGGGAGGTTATGTGAACGGCATTCCTTGTGTTCTCCCAGAAAACAAACGGCTGACTTGTTCTGAGACTCCTTGTTAAATATACTAGTGAAGATCAACAGGATGTCAGCATGGCTAGCCGTTATAAGGGCGCACGTGAGAATGACGACGAGGTCGAGGAGAATGATGATGTAATTGTCGTCGTCCCCACGATCGCAATAATAATGACTCTCAACGTCTTATCTTCGTCATCATAATCATCATCGTCATCATAGTCATAACCATCATCATCTTTATCACTAAGACAACCCCTTCGTAATCTTCATCGTCCTCGTCTTCATCATCGTTATCATTTATCACTCTCATCGTCACTGTCGTTGTTATCATTACTAGCATTATCATAATGACTATCATCATCATCACCGTCATCATAATCATCATCGTTATAATATTCATCATTACTAAGGTGACCCTTAATTGTCGTCATTTTCCTCGTCATCATAATCATTTATCATCTTCGTCATCGCGTCGTCAATGTCCAATTTATTGCTGATGTGGCGAAGGATGGTTCGAGTCACCATGCCGTTGCTGTGTTTGCGCATGATCGATTGGCTTGGTCTAGTTAAACACTACCGTGTCCCTCCCTCTACTGTGTCGTGATTACCTGTCGCTACAGAGTTACAGCATTAATCATTCCCGTATACATTTGAGCGATACGCTGGCTCGTAGAATCCACTGGCATGACATACAGCATAGAGCTGTTTAACAATGTATATGACATGTATTAAATGTATGGCATAGAACATTTTAATTATTTGTTACTGTGCTCCCTATATAAGATATATCATGATTAATTAATCGGGTAGGCCAGCAGTCACTAGCTTAGTGATTTGGGTTGGTTGGGGGTAGTGATCTTGTGATTTATTAGTGTGCTTCCTTGAGAAAGTGACTGACGATTAATTAATGAGTTAGGTTGTACTATCCTGTTCATTCATTTGGAGAAGGGTTGCGACCTGGAAATCAGTTTAATCTGAGGTCAATATCCCAGTTAGATTGTTCTAAACTGTGGACAGTTGGGGGGCTCACACTGGAGCGAGCAACGTGTGTCATCCCCCCACACACGCACATACGCGCGTGCACGCGTGCGCGGCCTCCCCTCACACACAACCACACATAGCTAACTGCTACATCTATGCAAGCTCAGTTATTTTTCTTTTGACAGTTTAAATGAAATAAAACACATTTTGCAGGAGACGTGTCCTTGAGATTGTTGGCCAGATAACATTCCAAACGAATCTCGATCTAAAGGTGGAAATGATTTTCATGAAGTAGCTGGGAAATGTTGTCGTCACGCAAGCTGCTGCAGATGACCATTTCAGTGTCCATGTCATTGGAATGGAAATCGTCCATATTTCTGCCCTGACAAGACGGGTTATCAGGGCATACCTTGCAGTAAAATATCACATACAATTTTTAATGTCTTCACACCAGACAATCTGACATTTTCAGCTCCTCAGCCATAACCTATGTTTTGCAATGACAGCGAAACATTTAGCGACACGAAGGAATACCGTTTACTTCCTTTGGTTGGCTTAGCATAACACATTTTCAAAACATTGTTGATTTTATAAGACGTTTCCCATTTATTTTCTTCCTGGTTCGAACCTTCGCCTTTCATTGAACGAAGTTTCAACCAGCTGCAGGTTAATACAAGCGCAACAAGTTAAGCATACGCTAAAGGCGTTTCTTTTCATATGATGCACCAGCTCTTGTGGCCAGGTTCTACGATGCAAGTGTCACGTCGCATGCACCGTGGTCACGTGTCATTTAAACCACTCCTCCTTAATCTAGGGTCGCCACGGTGTATAAAGGAAGGGAGCGCCAACAATAAACACACTCGCACAGTGTGAGTGTTTCAGGTGAGTCTTCAAGACAACGTGGCGGCGATGACGTATTTCGGGCGCATTCTTGTGACAACAGCGGTTCTAGTGGCGGTAGCTGCGTCAGGTAAGGTATACAGAATTGTGTTGTCGGTGAAGGATAATTGTTTCGTGTGTCCACACTCTGAACTACTATTGTATTCACACTAATGATTTAAACTCACAATGGTTTATTTCGTACGAGCCAATCAAGAATGACTACTGAATTATTAGTATTTGCTTATGAACTATTTTTTTCTGCAGACTTACTGAGACGAGCTGCAAATTAGGTATGGACGATGTCTAACGGAGGTTTATAGTAGTCTGTTTGACTAATAGTTACTAAACGTTATCAGAGAACTACTAAAAATGTAGAATAACACGAGTAGGCTGAAAGACGGTGCGGATAAAGAGAAGGAATCAACATAAAGAATCACGTGAAAATAAAGGTATGTGGGAGCAGACAGAGATGGGCAGAACACATACGGAAAATGAATGGGGAGATATTGACACAAACAGAGCATGAAAAAATATAAGATATTTATGAAAACAGAAATGAAACGTCGAAATCAAGATGGAGAGATAGTGTTACGAGATATATTTGGTATACGTTCTACGTAAAATGACCTAAGCTGACCGATCTGCCTAGCGAGTTTACGATCGCAATAAACTAACGTTTGTACTTTACGATCACAACCTAACCATGAAGTGAAGGTTACCCTGTGCAATTCACCATTTATTGATGCAATCATCATCACTATCGTGCGTGCTTTGCATGTTCAAAAAATTAATCAAGTTCGCTCATAAATTATCGTCCAATCCTCCCAATAGTGTTATGACATATATTGACACCAGATGTGAGAGAGGTGTTGACAAACACGTTACGTTTATCGACGTTTTGGTAAACGGTACATATTTCTACCTGGCATTTCCATAGAGGTCATTTCCTATAATGAGATAACAGTGTTGTATTTTGATAACATATTATGTTCTGGAAGTAAGATATTGTAAAGGTTGACCCAATGTTGGAAGACATCTTTGTATTTATAATCTGAACAAAATGCTTAAAAAGGAAGTGTTATAAATGACATACAATATATTTTAATTCAAGTACATTAACTACATGCGAGTTAATATATATATATATATATATATATATATATATATACATTTATAGAGTGTATTCTGTTTAGTGTATGCAATTATGCAGATTGATCAAGCTATGACATGTTTAAATTTATTTCCAATTAGAAATTGCCAATAATTGGACAATACACTTGTTCATTGCCATTTACAAACCAGTTGTATTGTTGAATGCTTTTTTCTTTACACAACGATAAACTGTCAATAATATTACTTACACTGATGTTTCAGCAAAGACAAAATGTGACTCCACGGGAAGTGCATGCATCAGGTCATGCAAAAACCAAGAAAATGGCGACTACCAGTCATGTGACGGGTGTCACGAGTACGTCACGTGCAGCAACGGGATAATGTACGAAAATCGGCCGTGTTCCGGTAGACTCGTATGGAACAACAACAGAAAGGTGTGTGCCTGGATATATCGCACTTGCAAGTGCATTGGTGAGTTGCTATACATACACATATAACAACATTTAGACTGAAACTAACCACATTCTTTAACGCCAACGTCATCGCCACACACTAATACTGCTGTTTCATGTTTCAATTTGAACCCTCTATTCCCCAACATATAATTTGCGCGATTACAGCTCTCAAGCTTCCAACTGGATGGTAATTTTAGTTTGCGATTTGTTACAAACGTTTCATGACAAAAACGTAATACAATCTTTGTTGGTGTACTAAACGTAACAACAAGATTTACATGTTTATATACATATATATATAAATATATATATATATGTATATATATATACATGTATATATATTACTCACATCGCATACGTGACAAGGCATTCTACGAAGGTCAATCGTTCTATGTCGTTGACGATCTGTTTCGAGGCGACACCGCAAGCGGGGCGAATCTCCTTCCAGGTCAAATCGCTTCCCTTTATGCCGCGAAAGCTCACCATCGATGTCATGCCTGGCGTAACTGAAATGTTCGTTGACGTCGCCTTCACAACAAAACCGAATTCAAATGTCGTCGACCCAAAAATAGGCGGTGAGCTACCTATCAATTCAGATCTACCCACTGCCGTCCCTGTAACAATTCCAGCCAATTCCTTCAACGACGAGAGCGGTGACTTGATGTCTGGCACCGTTAACGTCTACTTGACATTTGCCGACCCGCGACAATTTGACGGTCTCAACTCCGCCCCTGACGAATTCACTTACGACGACGAAGAGGGCGAAACGCGCATGCTGCAGATGTTCGTTGTCGTCACTTTGGTGGCTGAAGACTCCAACGACAACGAGGTCTTTTTGAGTGGCAAGACGACCATGAAGTTCGACGGCAATGCGGTGGGTATGCAGCTGGGAGAATCGGTGTCCTTTTAGATTTTCGACCCAGCAAGCGGAGGTTGGATCGAGTCGGGAGAGTTTACTTACTCCGGTAGTCGCAGACGTCGAGGAGATAACGGTAACGGCACAGTAGAAGAGGGCGAGACGGAAAAACCACCGTATGTTCCGTACATCAACTTTGACAAACCGGTTTACCGTGAGCGTCTTTGTACCCTCGCTGTCTACATCTACTACGGCGCCAACTTCTCCATTCCACTTCTCGGTGAAAGGCTCTTGGCCTACCTCATGCAAAACGGACTCTTTTTCGGTCATACAACGGCAGAGCTTGTCTCACTGTGCAGTGCGGCCTGAGTGCTGGAGCTTTATATGGCACTCCTGGGCACGATAAGTGTGTAATACATATATGCGTGTTCTATGTCATACTGCTAACAATTATGTTTTCCCCACAGTGACCACTGCGTCCGGGATGAAGACGCTTCCAGCGGAGGCGTATCAAGACCAGTTCCTATCGACGAGTCTTCCCTCTGGTAAAGCTATTTTACACTTCTCTCTTGGCACTATTGTTTATGCAATCACTTCCTCCACTTGAATTGGAAACAACTAATAAATTAATGATAACTTGGTGCACATTCCTTAAACACAAGGCAGACTACGATAACACAGGAAGTAAATTAAATAGTTTGAAATATAACGTCCCGCCACTATTCAACGGCGCAACCTGTTATCTCTTGTGACGCGCACTGCCACTCTTTCTACGGAACTAATACTAACAATTATTGTAATATTCGTCATATATTTGAAATCAAAACGTTATATATATATATATATATGACTTGTATGTCTCATTTTAAATATTGTCATTGTTTTTAACTGTTTCCGCACGAGAACTTGTATAGTTTCTATGAAATTCTAAAAATTCATTGAAAAGTTTCAATTTACAATTAATCTTTGGGCTGGCTTCCAAATGAAGACGCAAGTACGAATGGGAGTATTAATTAATTTTCAAATTGTATTTGGACACACTGTGTTATTATAATAAAAACAATATATTATCTAAACATTTTATATAAACTGCATTACTTTTTGCAATGAAAGACATTGTTCAAGCTTCGAAACAGCAGCAAAATTATACAAAACCCGGATTATCTCGATAGATATACCGACGTTCCAACACCACGCCACTGGGCCAGCAATAAGTTTCCGGGATTTTCCACCTTATAGCTGTGTGATTATTCTTGATGTGGCCGCTATGATATCCATCAATTTGTATTAAATAGCTTTGGGTGTTTCATGTTGGTGTTACTACAGCACGTGTGTATGTATGCATATGAAACGTTCCTTATACTAAGGACAGAAATAAACTTATATAATGTCACTGAACTCACAACAGGAACATGTAGCAGCCCGGACACGGTCAATGCAGACGTTCAAGATGGCTGGACCAATGAGTTTGGTACCGTGGGTTCTCAATATGGAAACAACGAGAATTGTAGTTGGACAATTCAAGCGCCAGCAGGAAAGGTGAGATCTAATCAGCAGTGTGTGTGTGTGTGAGTGTGTGTGTGTGTGTGTGTGTGTGTGTGTGTGTGTGTGTGTGTGTGTGTGTGTGTATGTGTGTATCACGTTTTTATGTATGTATATCACATGTTATTACATATAATATATATATACTGTTTAATGTTTATAAATGTATATTAATTGTGGTAATTATTTAGTGATCTTTTTCATAGGTTTCAGAACAATAATTTTACGATTAATGGAATTCAGGTAATGACTACATTTGTATAGCTAACGCGACTGAGAGTAAACTTGCATCGATTGATTGAGCATTATAAATTATACGCTGTTATTGTTTAGCAACGTCCTGTCTGTTTTAGCGGGTGAGGCTTCGCTTCTCTAGAGTTGACATTTACTGTCATGGCGACGACCGTTTGTATGTATACGATGGAGATGATAGGAATGCACCCATAATTTATCAGTGGTGTGGTCATCTTTTCCCACCCAACATATTGTCTCGTACGACTACGGGGAACAGGGCGTACATTGCGCTCGAAACCGATGGCGCCACCGTTGACGGAGGCTTCAGAGTCCGGGCCGCCGTTGGTGAGACAAACAGTTACTATAAACATATCGAACATGGTGGCGGTTTTCAATCCTTAACAAATCGTACGCATTTATATAAGTCTAAATACACGAATAATGTTAAGTTTGTAATGCGGAGGGTCCATATGGCTAATTGAAACGAGTGGTCGTACTGCCCACCACGCATAGGCCCGTAGCAGGCTTTATTTATTTGTTTTATTCATTTTGGGAGGTGCGGTTCTGGGTTGACTCACAAAGAATCTGCTACTACACATCTTTGAGCAGCCACAAATATCAAACTACTCACTCTTGAGCTACCACACATATCAAACTGCAACCCTTTTGAACTGCACCCACAATATGACACCTCGAGCGGAACTTGTTTTCGGGGGGGGGGGGTCGTACGCACCAATCCCACCCTCAGTCGAGCGGCTTGATATATGACAATACATCTGTACAGTAAGTATTATGTTCTTTAGTCAGTCAACCAGTTATAACTTATCTCCAGTGTAATGACTTGACCATGGAACGAATCACGTGGGTAATATTTGTTTCGATAAAAATGCGTTCTTCCGCGGAAGACCATTTACGTGGCTCATCCAGTTGAAACAACAATGCTTATGCCTATTGGTATCCTGTTCTTGAACAGGTACTAAAGACCATGCTTACGTAATTAATTTGGCATAAAATAGTGTGCACGTGTCTATAGCACAATTGCACAAGTGTGTATGGGTGTCTAACTGATGTAAATATTGTGAAGACACATTTATGAACACTTATGTTTTTTTAAGGACATTTTAGCGTAATATACGGTATGGTGTCGGAGACCCAGAGTAGACGAACGGCTATTTTGTGTACTGTAGATTATGTTAATGATGTGTCGAGTTGGTCTGACAGATTGGTCGAGTGAAAGTGAACCCGTATTGTATGAAAAGCAGAACAATAATCAAGTGGTTTCATACCGTTGTTTATTGTAAGAACATGAACAATGAAACAAGCAAACGCAAGAGAAACATATTTCGTATTATTGATACTATTTGTGGATCCACAAAGTAATTAAAGAACATTAACATTGAAAGCAATGACGTGCATTTTTCATAGAATATCCACTAAAACAAAAATAATGACGGTGACATACATTTTGAAACGCTGTTTTCGCTTCCACAATAGAAGAAGAACAATCTGTAAAACAATGCAGAGAGATTACATTTAATTATTTAATGATTTTATGTAATTAACACTGATGGCTATAATCGGTCACCTTTTGTACCTGCCGCATACCACGTTGACAAACATCCGCCGAGTTACAACTAATGATAAAACAATCGCGTATCTTGTTTTGGTTGGATTTAAGTTGAATTACGAGTATATTATAACAAATCCACACGCACTAACAGTGTTATTTGTGTTCGCTGCAGTGTCGTGCGACGAGTCGAAACTGCTGACTGCATCAAGCGGGGACTTCGGTACTACACCGTCCACGTACGGAAACTATGAGGATTGTTCTTGGAGGATTACAGTCACTTCTGGCAAGGTGAGATATTTAATACATACATACATACATACATATATATATATATATGTGTGTGTGTATACCCAGACATATAATGATATCAAAAATATGTTGTTTGATTTTGAGGACGTTTTCTCGGAGGTTGTATATCCTATCTCTCATAATGGAGCGGTCGACCTATGCTGCCGTTAGGCTTATATATATATATATATATATATATAAACAACTCAATCTTTATGATCTGAACTCATTAAGATACACTAAACTTCAGACAAATCTTAAAACGTATAACGCTGTCCTAAACGGACTATTCGCATTGCTAAACAAATTTACTATGAATCTATATTTAATAAATATTGTAACAATATATGAAAAACCTGGAGAATAATTAATGATATTTTGTCTACAACAAAAAGCCCGTACAATGTGTGTTTGAAGATGGTGAAAACACCATAAGCGATAAAGAGAAAGTTTAATAATTTGTTCATAAATATCGGTCTTCAGCTTGCCAATAA
The DNA here is from genome assembly GCA_020002185.1 of Paraescarpia echinospica. Taxonomy (NCBI): domain Eukaryota; kingdom Metazoa; phylum Annelida; class Polychaeta; order Sabellida; family Siboglinidae; genus Paraescarpia; species Paraescarpia echinospica. The sequence continues at coordinate 52,005,556 of CM034534.1, read as the reverse complement.
AATTGCAAACGATAGTAATAAGACATATCACGTTGATATGTAAATATAAATGAAGATATGATCAATGCAATATTAGACGAAATACCTTTTAAAACAAGCTGTTGTGATGGCATCTCATCACAATTATAAAAAAAAACCTCATTAAGCCATTGACATTACTCGCTAAACAGACTCTAAACACAGGATTTTGTCAAGACAAATTAAACATTGTTAAAGTAATTCCAAAATAAAAAAATGGTGATGACATTCAATTTACAAATTACCAACCAATATCACCTTTGCCTGTTATCTTGAAAATGTTATATATAATCAATTATATGATTTGTTCAAGAAACATAACATGTTATATGAAAGTCAGTATGGCTTTCGAGCTGAACACTCAATCGAATTAGCTTCAATGGAACTAATCGATAGAATGATATCAACCATAGACAACAATGAAATACCAACAAATATATATTTAGATCTATCTAAAACATTCGATACAATTGACCATAACATTTTATTAAATAAACTTAGTTGCTATGGTATAAGTGGAGTAGCCTTAAATCTCTTCAAAAGTTATTTATCAAATCGAATTTGACGAAGTCCAATGAAGTATGTTACACATAACAACAGGGGTCCCTCAAGGGTCTATTCTAGGGCCTTTACTCTTTATAATATATATATATGTATATATATATATATATATAAACGACTTTCCAAATGCTAGTAAACTATTTAAATTTATTATGAGTGCTGATTATACTACCCTCTCAAAATTGGTCTTAGTAGGGGTCTCCCGTCCCTTTGCTGACACCACTTTTTCATTCACACTATTGTATTGTTTTGAATAGTTTATCTCGTGATTGTTTTTCTGTTGTAGTAAAAATATTGTTGCAATATTATATTGTTTGCAAGTTATTTATGTATATTTATTATCGATCAATATTGTGTTACTGGGACAACTAAACATTTCCTTCCTTCCTTCCAACAGGTGGCGCCATGGCAGAGAGTTTTAATATATTTCGTGCTATGGAAGATTTGACCGAAAACTCAAAATTGACAGTAGCAACGAATTGATTCTGAGCAGCACAATTTAAAATGCTATGAAGTTGGCTATGGAGGGAACAGGTAACGCACCAAATCCAAACCAATTCACCACCGGAAGTTCCTGCCTCTTCCTATTTGCCTATTTTTTTGAAAAACTCTTAAGTAACTTTTTCTCCAATTTTGCATATACATTTCATATGGTAGTGCCACCATACACAAGAAATCTGTATTTGATTCAATCATTCTATGGGCTCCAAATGTCCCCTAAAATGCTAAATTTGTTAACTAAATGGTCTGTTGTAGCAGTAGCTCTAGAAGGCTTCCAGTCCTTTTGTTCAACTAATCCCTTTTCCCACAACATCTGTCACACTTTACTTTGGCTGGCTGGTTAATGTGTGACTAATCTGTAATTGCTCACTGGCAGAGGCTTGAGTCACTGTGGCTGGTGGTAAGAAGTATGACTAATCTGTAATTGGTCACAGGCAGAGGCTTCAGTCAACAAACACAGAGCCTTGTACCAGAAATAGAACACTATTCCCCTTCCTAAAACATCTGTCACATGCGGTGTCTGTGTCTTGTATGGATATATATTTTATGCAGTTGTTTTATATAAGCAGAAAGTTAATTGAAATTAGTAATTCTTAGGCCACAGAAAAGTAATTCCCGGTTTATCATCGATGCATGTATTTAAAAATATGTGCCACAACATTTTCTATTATAATTATTCCTCTAAATGCAAGACGTGGTGCAATAAGTGAACAGTAAATATGTAAACATTTGCAGGCCGAAAGAAGAAAGGTCAGAACACCGTAAACAACACGACAGACATGGCGATGATAGGGGAGATAGTCGGTCAAGTGGTGCAAGCCATACAACCCATGTTTTTCAGCGTAGTAATTTCGGCGGTTACTGTTGCCACTAAGCAGATACTTACCGACATCACGACGTCGCAAACTGAGTTACGAAACGAACTGCAATGTGTAAAACGAGACCTGCGACTCCAGACATTCCGGTTGGACCGACTTGAACAGTATGGTCGTCGAGAGTCCGTCCGCATTCATGGACTAGCAGAGACTCCCGGTGAATGTATAAAGAAATAAATCAAAAAGTTGTCGGCAGAAATGGGGGTAACGCTGAGAGAAGAGGACATCAGTATCAGCCACAGACTGACAAGTCGGGCAGGCGAGTGTAAACCATTGATAATGAAGTTTGTTCGCAGAGACACGAAGGTACAACTGATGAAGCATAAACGTAACTTGAGAAACAACCAGGATCGACGCGGCGTGTTCGTGAATGATGATTTGACGCCAATCATGGGAAAGACGGTCCGTGAGCTAAAGAAAAACACTGGCATCAACAAAGTATGGACCATAGACGGCAGAATTTGCTGCACAATTTACGAAAACGGCACTGAAGTGAAGACAATTGTAGACTCGCCAGATGACTTGTTCAAATTGGGCTGGTCGGAGGAAAAGGTCACCCGCCTAGGACTTTTCCAGTAATGGACTGACTTACAAATGTGAATATATTACCACTGTAAATACACCGAAACAATGACAGAAATGAAACAAATTTGTTTCATGTGTCAAAAATGCATTAGTAGTGATTCTATTCAATGTGAATTATGCGAATCATGGACACAGAGAATGTACAGAATTAACAAAACGTGAATTCAAATATCAAATCAAATCCGATGTTAAATGGTACTGTTCAGACCTTATTAATGCATTACCTTTTCAAGCAATTAATGATCATGAACTGAGATTTCTCAACACTAAACATGATATGAATACCAATCTTTTTAATCTGTACGAGCAATGCTCTGAGTTCAATTTTACACCCTTTAATATATCAAAATACAACTGCTGTGACTTTGAAAGAAACATTTATCCAAATAATAATGTCTACAATAATGTCAGACCACTCTGTAATTACTATTCTGAAGATCAGTTAACTAATGTTACTAACAATTACACTGGTTTATCATTTATTCGTTTCAATGCGATAGGACTCCGGAAACAAATTTGACAAAATTGAAAACCTTGTAAATAAATGTGAAACCCCTTTTGACATAATCCCTATCACTGAAACTTAGCTTGAAACCAAAGACTGTTTTGACATTATGTTACAAGGCTATGATGTAAGACATGTGATGAGAAAAAAACAGGAAATCTGGTGGTGTAGCATTGTATATAAAACAAATAACCTTAAGGTAGTAACTAATATGTCAATGGTGGTTGATAATATAATGGAATGCGTAACGATAGAAGTATGCTTCAGTAAAGGGGAAAATGTGATTGTTGCTTGTAGATCTCTTGAGATATAATAGTAACTGCAGCACTAAACATTTCGTGGACACAATGTTTTCATTGGGATTATATCCACTTATTGATAAAGCAACCAGAATAGAAGAACATAGTGCCACTTTAATTGACAATATCTTCACCAATGAATTAACCAGTAACATATGCAGTGGCTTACATATAAATGACATAAGTGACCACTTGCCAGTATTTACTATATTGAAGTATCAATATACCAAAAGACCCTCTGTGCCAAAGCATATGCATGTTAGAAAGACTGACGATACCTGTATTAGTGCTTTTAAAGACAGCCTGTTATTAGTAAACTTGGAAACTGTAACAAACGAAGTGGACATAAATGTAGCTTATGCTAATTTTGTAGACACTTTTGCATTGTTGTATAATAAGAATTGTCCATTTAAGAAATTACGTGTGGATAGAAACAATCATCCTGACAAACCTTGGATTACTAATGGGTTACGGAATGCGTGTAAAAAGAAAAATAACAACAGCATTGGGTAATAAGAAGTGCACTATTGGTGTTTTTATAGACTTAAAAAATGGCTTTGAGGATCATGAATTGTTATTATAAAAACTAAATCAGTATGGAATAAGAGGTATTGCGAATGACTGGCTCAATAGCTATCTACAAAACCGACTACAATATGTTACATTTGATAACTGTGACTCTGACAAGGCTCGATCTTAGGGCCTAAATTATTTATACTGTATATCAATGATATTTGCAATATTTCAACAATATTGAAATTTATCCATTTTGCAGATGACACACATATTTTCTGTTCAGGAAGTGATCCTGTTCAACTAAGCAAAAACATAAGTAGTGACCTGGATACATTAAACACATGGTTTGCAGTTAATAAACTATCCCTAAATCTATCGAAAACTAATGCTAGGTTGTATAGCAATTGCAAGAAAAAAATTAATGTAGAAATAAGCATTAATAAAATTAAGATTGACATGGTGTATAAAACTTTAAGTTTCTAGGTGTAATAATAGATAGCAAGCTCAAATGGAAAGACCATATTGCCATGATAAAAGCCAAGTTATCTAAAAGTATTGCAATTATGTACAAAGCAAGACATGTGCTAGATAGAACGTCCTGCATGATATTGTACAACTCACTATTTCCTCCATATATTACGTACGGTTGTGAAGTGTGGGGTAATATACATGTTATAAAAAAGGCAGTAAGAATTGAGTGCATTGTGAATTACCTACATCATTCAAATGTGTTATTTCTGGAACTGCGTGTTTTAAGAGTATTTGATTTGATTGAACTGAAAACAGCTATGATAATGTATAAGGCTCACAAGAGGTGTTTACCTATCAATCTACACAATATGTTCAAGATAAGCTTGGGATCAGCCTATTCCACTCGCCAAAGTAAAAATATAAGGCAAGTTTTGGCAAGATCAACAAAAAAGGCAAATTGTGTAACAATACATGGTGTGAAACTGTGGAACATGTTAGATGATAAAATAAAGACCTCTAACAGTATTACTACCTTTAAGAAGCTATATAGAATCTATGAAAAGTACACATTATTACTGTAATGTTGTAATTATATCATGGCATTTGTGTATTTCTTAAGTATGTATTAATTACTGACACAAATTTAGTGAAATCGTTAAATCTATTAATAGTGTTGTACAAATATTGTTATTCTTCGTACTTTGTTATATTTTTATACCATGGTAGCTATTAATGTATCGCATGCTATAAAAGGGATGGGGACAGTGTTTAATATGTATAACACTTTAACTGTCTTTAATTCTACAACTATAAAATATTGTGACAAACGCATGTACCAGTTGATTGTGGAAATAAACATTCATTCTTTTATTAATTCATTCATTCCTTCTATGAATTGTTAAATTACTATATAAATTTACATTCACTGTATTGCTTCTATATTATATTTTATAGTTTGGACACAAGCAGCAGGTTATATAAGAAACAGTCCAACATGAATTAAACATATAAATAATGTTATACAAATCACTGAAATTTCTCTACGACTACAAAGCCGCCTTGCTAGCAAGCTGTACAGCTTTTTCAGAAACAGACGTATATCTGACCACCGAGGCCACCGCCTACGTTCAGGAACAACCTAAGTAAGTCAACGTAAGTAAGTAAATGCTTTTTGACTGTACATGCATATCTAAGCTGAAGGAAATCTTACCCTGGCGAATGTCGTTGACATGACCACCACGTCTGCAATGCAGATCAAAGACAAAGTCAACATTGCTGACACTCTGGGGTAGGTACTTGAAAATGGAGTCGGAGAACATTGCCACCAAATAGGACTTGTTGAAGATCTATAATCCAATACCCACACTAGTTCACATTTGAGTAGTCCAAGCAAAAGCTATCAAAGTGTCCAAAGAGAGCAGCGAGCGAGCCAAACAAATATGTCATCCAAATGAATAAGCAGAATTGTGACACACCATTACAAACAATAATAATGTTATATACAGATGGAACCAGAGATTAAGGCCACACCTACTTCATGGAACCACCAGTGCATGGTCTTGCAGCACAATTGCCACTTAAAAGTTGAAAGAAGAACCAATCGATTCATAACACACTCACTGTTGTGTGTTACAAAACGGCCATGCAGTTGGCGAAAATGCAATCGTACATGACATGTAGGAGCCTAACTAGACTATTGTCCAGAGCCTGAGGTGTTAGCCTAGCCCTAGGTGATGACAGATGCATAATATTCACTTACAGGTGTACTTGATCCATGCTGTACACAATGGCGATAGCACTCAATCCACTTGGTCTTAGCCTCGGGTGCGACTGTAAAATCACACATAAACAAACAAAAACACAAACAACAACAACATAATTGTCAGTGTTCAATCTTTAGACTGTGCTTCCCTTGGCTTGATCCTTGCTGTACACAAAGACGATGCTGGCCTTGCGTTTGAACTTAAAATCACAGGAAGACAAACAACAAGATAACTGTCTGTGTGCATTGACTGCTGATAATAACCATGCTACTCTAAACTACGCCAACGTTATGGAACTATGCAACGCAAAACAGACTCCCACCAACTGTCATTGCTCATTTTGTACTGCAAAATCTATGTTAATTTTAATCCACTGGAATTCACTCCAATGCCCACACTTCGAAAAACATTACGATTTATTTACTATTCACTGCCATTAGATGAAAAATGTGGCGAAACGATTTATTGATAGTGTGAGTAGTGAAAGTGTGCATAGAAAACAACTGTCACTGTAACCGTGAACACCTAATATAATTATTTGTTTATATTCCTTAACTGAACGCACAGTTAGTTTTAAAATGTGGACAGACACATGAATGAAAAAGCGCAAAGCATTACCGCTTCTCTTCCTGTCCCGCCTGCGCGCTCATGTTCAAATTACTTCCGTATCCCCTTCCGTTATGTATTGCGCGTGCAGACGCTACTGTCGATTTACCAACTTTCAGTGCCTTGCCGACAGATGCAGAGAGCTGTGTGTTCAGTCAGGCGTGACTGGAACGTCGGCCTGACGCAGACGATAATGCAGGGATTGTGGGGTCCGTATATAATCGTTCTTTTTTTACACCACCAACGCTTATTGAGACAAATGTAACTGTTGACCAGCGGCGGATTCAGTTTTATAATGGCGATCCGTAAGCGATGCTGATTTGATCGACACTAGCTCTCGTTGGATTGGTGGATTCGGTTAATACGCAAACATTAAAAAGGACAAATACGTAATTAAGTTGAAAAATCACGTCAATGAATAGTATTATATCGATACACGTAAACCAACTAATGCGTCTGGCCAACTAATGTTACTATCGATAATTCACTGTACTATCGCCGATAACTATCGATAGATCAATTTACTATCGATAGTATTGCATCGTGACACCGACTATCGCGATGCATAGATAGTTCGATGCATTATTACACCCCAAGTCGGCAATAGTTTAAACACGGACAACCTAACATCAAGGAAAACATTCCGGACGTGCATACATGTATGTCTGCATGTACAGGTGTATGTTCTTATCCCAGTTGTTCCTATTGAAGCCAGAACAACTAACTTACAGTAATTAATTCATTTATACAACCACACGACTATATACCTAATTGTAGAACTTCGAATGAAAACTAGGATATCTACGTAAAAGAAAACGATGCTTTTTTACACCACCATATAGATTAATAGTGCTAGGTAAATTAAGTAATTCACAAAGATCACGCCACTATTCTCAATGCAGATATTTTTGTACATAATATATTATTCTTATCATCTGACTCAATATCAACGTCACACGACATCTGAGAAGTAATCAGTTCAACGCTAACGAAGGCATGTACATCTGCTGCATCTACTGCATCTACGTCTTCTTTCTACATTTCAAAAAGTATAACTATTTCGTTTTTCCTTTGTAATGTGACAATATAGGGTAGTCTATGCACACTAACACACTATTTTGAAATGGGCAATTGTTCGTATTGTTTTCATAAAACCAGCAAAGTATCCATCATCTGAATGGATCTACGTACACAGACACAAAATGCGGTTTCCCGAAACATAATAGGATATGATGCCATTTTTTAAACGGAATTTACGTTAAATACACCCACATGATCGTTACCTTCCTAAAAACTAACTTTTACTGTTACCTTTCGGCTTAGGAGTTGAAGTCTAATCTCTTGGAATGTTGGATCACGAAATTTAAGCCTTGCAGTAGGAAAACGTGAACAAACACACACACACACACACACACACACACACACACACACACACACACACACACACACACACACACACACACACACACACACACACACACACACACACACACACACACACACACACACACACACACACACACACACACACACACACACACACACACACACACACACACACACACGCATACACACAAGCACGCACTCACGCATGTACGCACGCAATAACACATACACACAAACACACACACGCACGCACGCAATCACACACATATTACGCACGCACGCACACACACACAAACGCGCGCGCACTATGCACAATATGTGCGTGTGTTGTTTCATTATTTGCGTTAACAAATATTTCGTAGTAATATTACATGACTGGTTGCAATTACCATTACGTCGTAACAAAGTGTGTCCCGTTTTGGATGCACTTTCTTTCCAATTACTATAGTTTGCGTAAGCCTAATTTGCAATTACACGTTCTCAACAAGTACACCATTGTTTATCATAATGTGCAACATGGAAAGTAGTCTATCTTGAGAGATTAGATTCGCTACACAACGATTTCGAACACATTATTTCCCGACAAGTACACCAGTGTTTATTATGTTCTATTTGTGGAATAAGACGCATCAAAAGAGGTCTATTAGGAGAGATTGCTGTCACAGGTCATCTCGTGATCAATTAAAAGCAGCATGATGACAACACCGCGACAGAGCGGCGCCTCAGCGACGTGTGTCTCGGGTCTTAGAAGGCTGGTGTGTGGCTCGCTCCACTTCTCTCTCGGATCTTAGAAGGCTTGTGCGTGGCTCGCTCCAAAACATGTTTCTCTCGGGTACATTCGTTGCTATCAATATTATGCAAGTGATCCTTGCATACGTAAGGAGTTGTACTATAATCACTGACAAGGGGCCCTCACTGTCGGCGCTGAATAAATACTGTTAAAACGTATCCTCATTTTAGCATAATAGGTTCTTCTGGATTCAGTTACGTTTATGAATGAAATTAGAAATGTAGAAAGATATGTTTCTGAATCCTTGTTTGCTCAGACCGAGCTTTCGACATCCTGTTGATGCCTTCGACACCGTTGAACTGATTACTTCCCTGTTGTCATGTGACTTTGTTGGTGTTGATCATTTCTTGGAAGTCTTGTTATGTGATGAACAACAACATCGTCACATGATAACTGTGAAGTAATCAGTTCAACGGTAACGAAGGCACCTACAAATACTTCATGTACATCTACTTTCTTCATTTCTAAAATATAACTGTTTCGTTTCCTTTGTAATGCGACAATACAGGGAAATCTAAGTACACCAACAACCTTTTCTGAAATGGGTTATTGTTCGTATTGTACTGATAAAATTAAAAAAAATATCAATTCTCTGAATAATGCTACGTAAATACAGACACAAAATTACAATGTATATTTTATATTCACTATTTATCTTAGTTGATAATGTATTCATCGGATAATAACGAATCGTTCGGGACTGGCAAATTTATTCGTTATATCCGAAGTTTATTATATCTAACATTTACAAGCATGTAGGCAGGCAGGCAGGCAGGCAGGCAGGCAGGCAGGCAGGCAGGCAGGCAGGCAGGCAGGCAGGCAGGCAGGCAGGCAGGCAGGCAGGCAGGCAGGCAGGCAGGGAGGCGGGCAGACGGAGCGGGGCGGGCGGGCGGGCGGGCAGGCGGAGGCAGGCAGGCGGAGCCGGGGCAGGCAGGCGGAGCGGGCAGGCAGGCGGAGCGGGCAGGCGGGCGGAGCGGGCAGGCAGGCAGGCAGGCAGGCAGGCAGGCAGGCGGGCAGGCGAACCCGGGCGGGCGGGCGGGCGGGCGGGCGGGCGGGCGGGCGGGCGGGCGGGCGGGCGGGGCGGGCGGGCGGCGGGAGGCGGGCGGGCGGGCGGGCGGAGGAGCGGAGGCAGGCAGGGCGGGCAGGCGGGCGGAGGCGGAGGCAGGCAGGCGGGCAGGCGGGCGGGCGGGACAGGCAGGCAGGCAGGCAGGCAGGCAGGCAGGCAGGCAGGCAGGCAGGCTGGCAGGCAGGCAGGCAGGCAGGCATATATATGTGTGTGTGTGTGTGTGTGTGTGTGTGTGTGTATACATATATATATATATATATATATATACATATATATACGGCGAAATATGTAGTGTACTTTTCTTGGCCTTTTTGGAATTAGCTCTAGTATGATTTATTCTCAGTCTACAATTACAGTGACTATGTTTTGATGCTCTCGTCGTCAGTATAATTATTATGTTTTACGAAATATCGAACTTCATTGCTTCTGGTACGCCTATCAAATATATAACGGGCAGGAACAAAAACAATACATTCGGTATCCAAAAAGCTACCGGATACAATATCAAAAACGTATCTTAACTTACGAGTTTGTATGAACTATTCAAAGCACTACCGTAGTGACAATATTTTGAATGTCCTACACTGGCTGCCACGCACCTGGCTGCCGCTGAATATACTCGACTTATTGTTCTACCCTTTCACATGTCGTATACACCCAAAACGACAGGCAAAATAATATATAAAACAAAATTATTCATTGAGACCAATTAACACAAAATATAGTATCCGTTTTGCTTCTTAACACACAAATGACTTCTTAAAAAATAGCCATTATCATCACCCTGTGCATCGGCATTCAACGTAATCTCTAATTGGTCACTATGAATGCAACCTTTGGTTCTATTGTTGAGCCTGTTTTTGGGGGTCATACACAGTATGTACAAAGGTGCACATCATCTGGTGTAGTTCACTCGACACACTGCGCAGTTCAAAACACAACAGCAATGGCTTAAGCGTACATTGAAAACTCTACGGTAGTGTTTTTGACATAGGTGAAAAAAACCTGCCCATCTGATATGTAGACGACATTCTGGCATTTGAACGTTACGTTCGAATCTAACATCTGCCAGTGAAATCGACGGTAACGTCGGCTATGTCGTCGGTCAGGCACAATTCCAGGTAGTGCACTCGTCCAACTTATCAAGCGAAACATACAACAAGTTAACATTGAATAGCATAATAACTATCTGCCTTGAACGACCTCTTTGGCTGGGCAGATGGGGTGGTCGCACGCGACGGTTTCTACCATGGAACTGGTATGTATGTCTACAATGGTGAAGATTCAGTGTTGAATAATTGCATACATGCCGCTTTGTTTGAACTGAAATATTAAGTTTGTCTTGAATTGTTATATAAATGTGTATAAAATAAAAAATGTTACTTAATCAGCCTTTTAATAGATAAATCAGTGTAAACATGGGGGAACATTCAAATTCCCAAAGAAAGGTACACTACTGAATAGGAACAATCGCCAGGAAATGACATGTCTACAGCAGCATTTCATAATATCCACTCACCATCAATAAGAAACCATGTCATGTTCTATATAAACATAATGTATTCAGGCATGAACAGCAAACACTATGTCATTCCATGCAACAATAGGCAAAATAATTAGCCAGTGGCCGTGACTTCTTGTGCCTTTCCACTTCAAAGCCGTCAACATCTGCCACCAAGTGGTTCGACAGAAAGTAAATGTTCTTCTTGTGACATCTTGTCACATCTTCTACTGCCATCTAGTAGCAAAAATGCATGTCGTTTTGCACTGCAGCCAATCGTAATCTCTCCGCTTATTGTTGTATGGAAAATCGGCTCTGTTCGTCAAGACTGTCCCGCAGCCAGACAAGACAAGTAGTCGCAACCAAAACATCAGGTTTGGTCTTGTATAAAAGCGATGAAAAAATTGTGATTTCCTCAGCAAAATGTTTCTCGTGAGATGATCGGTGAGGAATCGGATCGTACATAACTTTTCAAACTTACCATCACTTCTGGGTGGCGCAGCCGAGTCATCACAATAATGTAAGTACTTCGTAACCTGATTATACCTGTCACGCGGGAAGATGTGTGAAATTCCTAGCATCGAAAGCAGCCTGTTGGTCTTCGTGACATGATATTCCCATATGCTCTGCAAACGGTCTTTTCTGCTCATTTCTATGAGGAGGCGCACGACATAATATGCTATCAATTCTGGTACAGCAATTAGCTTCCACACTCCAAAAGATAGGGTGTCGTCAGTGGTCTATCGGGATGCCGCATTGTCATTGGTCAACTTGCAAATGTTCTCTAGGAAATAGTCATTGTAGAACACTTGAAAATAGTCTACACCATCGCCTTTTCCAGGTGGTGATTTAATCCTTGGTCCAGTTTCGTGAGGTGGCACAAAAGAAGGGGTGACGGAAACAAACTCTTTCTTCTGGAAGTCATATGCTGGTAAAGTCTCAACATCAAAACACTTAGCACTGTCTGAACATCATCGGCTTGATCAGCAACTGCCTGGCTATCACTGTCGGCAACAGAATAGTCATCAAGTACCTCATGGCGAACAGCACTGGCCAACAAAATAGAAATGTCTTCAACTTCAACAATCCGTTCGTGTGCATACGTCGGGTGTAGTCGAATGCGTTTTATCGCTCCGATAAATAAATCGGTCGATTCTCTAAGCGACAAAAAGTTAAACGTATATTATAATCATTACTACTTCTATTGATAGACGATTAGAAATCAACCTGAGATAAACAGTAAACACAATACACAATAAACTGTGTACCAATAAGTGAATACATAGACTGCTAACTATCGTGTTAGCTGAGTTTCAGTTTGATTCATTAACCAGTATGGATTGGTTCAACATACACATACGTAAATATATACTTTTTATAACCATCACTACGCAAAGCAGAATCATGGCAGGCTTCATGATTGCATGTTTACAAATCACTTTTATACTTTTTAACGATTCCGAATCTGAGAGCTTTCAACTTGACCCTTTTCAAAACAACTACAATGAGAACAACAGTATCATCACCAAACCCACACTACATACCAACTTAGCCACATCCCACTACATTTAGTCCAGCAGCTCCACCGGACTACTAGTCATTCCATCACCACCACACAGACCCAGTACAGACAGGACTACAACTAACCTAATCTGCTATGCACCATATTGTCAGGAGATCAATCAAATTACATGGACCCTGCCTAACGTGTAGTGACTGCAACAGGACAGTGCACATCAAATGTGCTGGAATAGCCATACATGACTACAATAACACCTACAGTAACCTAAACACACCACGGCATTGTTCCAAATAGTTTGCATCCTATGGCATTTGTTACAGGAAGTCCTAAATGACCACCATGCAATACAATGGATACACACACACTGCTGTAAATAAATGACAACGAAAATATAAGATTACATTAATTGATCATGCTCGTGGGGGTTGCCCCAAATGCGATAATGTCAACTTCTCAACTCCATCTTCAGAGACACAAATATTTCTACAGCTAATATGTTTGATCCACTGGATACTGGCAACCACAGCCGTAATGAAATACATCCCAACACAGCCGAAATTCAAGATCCAGTGTTGGACCAAATCCCCGAAATTTATCAACACCTGAACGAAACGCACTCAGTGGTATTTTTAAAAACACCAACAGCGTCAATAGCATTGAAAAAAGACAACCCAACTAAAGGCAACAACCCAATCAAACAATCCAGACATCATATTCCTAGTCAATACCAAAATAGATTATATTTAAAAAACTATCCCATCTACTCATTTCCACCACCAAACTATGATGCTATCAGAAAGGACAGAAATGTCCATGGCGTGGAGTACATACAGCCTTTCGCGATGACATCGTTGCAGAACCACTTCCAAACCTTAATGGTGAAAAAGTATGGACAAAAATCCACTTTGGACGAAACAAATCCGTATACTTTGTATGTTACTATTGACCCCCCCCCCAATAGCCATCTCCATTCTATCGAAGCACTCCATGAATCTTTAATGAACCTATATAAATCATAACAAAATTCCCCTAATGTAGTCATAGAAGGAGGTTTTCACATTCCTGATATCATATGGCGCAACCAACAAACCACAAACATTAGAACTGCCAGCAAACAAAACAAACTACTAGAAATAATGAGTGAATTTGAATTAAAAAACCTGGTAAATGACCCCACACGAATCGATTCTGGCAATATGATGACGTAATACTCATCTCATATCCGTCTATAACCGTGAACACTCACACCACTCCCGGCATGAGTGACCACGAAGTCGTATCCTTCAGTGTCAACCTAAACCCAGTTCGCAATAGGAAACTACCACTCAAAATAGTTCAATAAAAAATCCCCAGACTGGGGCAAATTTAAAAAGGGTATTACCCAACAAACAACATAATACTTTGAATTGGACCCCAATTCACGAGATATTAACACAAAGTGAATTTTTTCTGGCCCACATCTTGCCACATTGATCAACAACACCATCCCTAGCCGCAACACCAAAGCAAGAACACACCTGCGCTGGATAACACGGAAAATAATAAGAATGCAACGAAAACGCAACAAAAACCACAAAAAAGCAAAACAAAGTGGACTTAATAGCGACTGGGAAAAGTTTAAAGAATTCAGAAGGTAAGCAACTAACGCTGCAGCCAAATCTTACAAAGATTACGCAAACAACAACAATGGAGACAGCTTAATACAAACCCTAAACAATTCTAGTCATTCATCAAAGCAAACAAACGAGAAAACATTGGCATTCCCTCACTGCAAGTAAACGAACAACCAATCATCAATGGTCATGACAAAGAAATTGCACTGAACAGCCAATTCAGTTCCGTATTCAACAAATAAATCTACCCTATCCTCCAACAAGCATCTTCCTCTTACCCTTATATGCCCACTCTTGAAATCGGGATAGCTGGAGTAATCAAGCACCTGAAAAGTCGAAACCAAAAGAAAGCTACTGGCCCAGATGAACTCCCAGCCAGAGTTCTTAAAGAAACTGTAGAGGAAATAGCTCCCGTTATCACTCACATCTTCCAAGAGTCATATAACACTTGCAAATTACCTACTGGTTCCAAACACTAGTAACTCCAATACACAAAAAAGCCACACATATGACCCCGCAAACTACAGACCAATATCACTAATGCTAGGCACACACCAGCCGATTTTCAACACACACCAACCGACTAGTCGGCGATTCGAATGTTGAATCGGCAGTCGGCGTTAATAGGCAGTCGGCGTTATCCGGTGACAAGTCGGCGCATATCCGATGGCGAGTCGGCTGGTGTGTGCAGGTTTTTGTCATAAGACGACGGTCGGCGGTAACGCCCGGCGTCTTTTTTGAGTTTTCAAGCCAATTCGGGCCACAAGATTTCATTTTTTTGCTTTCATATTTTACTGACCTGGCGGGTAACCAACGTTTCAGAAAGTGATAGATTGTTTTTTATCCTATTGCCATTGACCTTTATCTTTGTAATCGCTTGTTCTTAAAACAAGCGCGACAAATAAACCTAATTTCCACCTGACTTTGTTTCCCGCTTCCGACAGGAATCGCCATTTTGTCTTGTGAAAAAGGCGCATATATATTAAGCCTTAAAAATCCGAAAAGCGGCGCTAGTGGAGGAAAACGTTTTCGAGGAATTCGTCGGGTGCGACTGATTACACTTCAACATAACTGTTAACTGAAACGGCTAAATATAACGTTCTGCGTACTGATATAAAATATAGCTCGACGCTATGCATTTCTTTGCTGGAGGATATGCTAAATGCTCAAGCCATTTCGTCATGAAGGCTAACGGCGAACCTCCGACTTACTATTTAATAAGTTTCGTTTTTTTGATAGCGGTTTTGGCCTACTTTTTACAAATGTTTCATGTGTTTATTGTAGGGGTAAACACGTGTATTTATAGTGGATTTGTTTTACACAAGGACCACGCCGAGCGCCGACGTTCGGCGCGAGTCGGTCGGTGTGTGCGAGCAGAAGTAAAAAAGCAGTCGGCGCTAAACGCCAATTAGTTCCGCCGACTGCTTTTTGCGCCGACTGGCAACCCAAGTCGGCGTTAGTCGGCTGGTGAGTGCCTAGCGTAACATGCATCCTATGTAAAGCCACGCAACACATACTTCTATGTAATATGTGGAAACACCTGAACAAACACAACATCATCTTCCATTGTCAACACGGATTCCAGTCAGGACTGTCTTGTGAATCTCAACTCATCGATAAAGACTGCTATGGACAACGAGAAACAAATATATGCAATCCTGCTTGATTTTGCCAAAGCTTTTAACAAAATCCCCCCAAACGCCTCATATCCAAACTAGCCACCTACGGAATAACTGAAAACATATAAAACTGGATCAAATCATTTCAGTCAAACCGTAAATAGAGTGTCTCAGTAAATTGAGTTCTGTCAAACACAACATATGTTACATTTGGTGTTACAAAAAGCTCTGTCATAGGATCAGTCCTCTTCCTACTCTATATAAATAACAAACAAAAACATCCAATCTTCCATACGCGTCTTTGTAGATGACAGTATTATATATAAGATTACCTCCGACACCAACCATGACATTCTTGAAGCTGATCTGATCAAACACTAAACAGAGTCTAACAAATGGCAAATTAAATTTAACATTTCTAAATGTGTCCACCGCCCAATAACAAACAAAACTAAACCCAGACTACCGTCATTTCCACTCTTCGGCATACCACTCTCTACAATGTCCAGCCATCCGTATCTCAGAGTAACATTATATTCAAAATTAACCTGCACAAATGACTCAGAATTTAACATTTCTAATCCGTTGTCCCGTCCATTGTTTCAGCAGTTGCCCAGTCCGTAGTCTCGTGCGATATCTCGTCTTTTTTCTCGTCTGTTGTCTCGTATGTTGTCTAATCTGTTGTCGTCTATTATCTTGTCCATTATCTCGTCTGTTGGCTCGTCTATCTGGTCCGTTGTATCGTTCGTTGTCTTGTCCGTGGTCGTCAGTTATCACGTCCGTTGTCACGTCCAAAATGGCGTAAAATTCTGAGTTGTCGCTAATCTGTATATACAGGGACTCTAGTGTTGAAAAGTAAGTACTGCCATCTTTAGGAAATAATGGAAAAAGATAGACCATCTCGGCTCAGGTTCTCTATTTGTTAGAAGTGTTTTGAATCTACAATGCGCTACGGTCGTGCTTGTCACATGTTTCACCTGAATGGCTCAGAGTTTATTTGTGGCATTGTCCACAGTCGGGTATTTCCACAAACATTAATTTTGAAGATTTGAGTATACGAGTTAATATAACCTATATACGTTATAGACGAGTGCCCGTGTGGTGTTGGAGTGTTGTATGTATTCAAGTTCGTAGGTAACAAGTAGCAGTCTTGTATGTGCGGAGGACACACACAAATAGATATGTACCTGGGCAGGTAACCTAGGTAGAGCCTCAGTTGAATAGGTTTTGGAGTACAACAACTACTGTCGCTATACCGGTCACAATAATTCTGAATTTTTTTCAAACAAATCTGAAAGTCACACTACGTGTGGTAAATATAGACTGTGAATAGGACCTTGGATGTCTGGTTATATCAGTAAATGTTCCAGAATGTTATACTAATATAAACTAATGCACTACATAGCTGATTGTAGTCTTGTCTCTCTGTAACTTGTATGCATTCTAGTTGAAACCAGTTTCTAGGCACGCAGTACTATTAATAGCACTTACGTCACATAGACGAAACGCGACGAGTTGTAGTTACAATTATATTGTACGTCGCGGACAAGTTCAGAGGTCGAGGCACGCGGTACTATTAATAGAATATACGTCATACAAGTAAAACGCAACTAGGTGTAGTTACAATGTAGCTTAGTGTACGCATCGGACAAGTTAAGACTTGTCGAGGCACGACGAGGTGTTTTTACAATTATACTCTATTGTTATAAAATTTGGGTTTTTAAGTTTACACATATTTTTGGTGAATGAAGACGGAGGCTTAATAATACATTGTGAAAATGTACGGTAAGCGGAAGTAGGGTTATGAGAAGGTCGTGAAACTGCACGGTAGCCGGAAGTAGGGTTATGAGAAAGTCGTGAAAATGTATGGTTACCGGAAGTAGGGTTGATAAAGATGCCCCAATGTCGTGTGTGGCAGTTTCAAATACTGTCGATCTTCATGATGGAATGACTACAGTTTGTGCTGGAAATGATATAATTTGACCTATTTTCTAGTTCAAAAAGGGTTCCATTATATCATTGCCATATATGTATTCGACCTTCTCTGTAAACCAGCTTGAATAATAAACCATGCGTTGAATTGATATCCTTTTATTGATTACGTCTTATTATAACACCACAATTTATACTAATAAACAGCTAATTGATTTATTCATTTATTTATTTAACTACATGTATACATTTTAACTTGTTAGGTAATGTTCAAACTATATTATTATTATGTTACCAAGTTCACTTTATATCAATAGATAAACGTGTGTCATAAAATGTGTTGGCAGTTGGCTTTGGTTTTCTTTACACTATTTGGTGTATTTTTTTAGTGTTTCTGATTGTATATTTTGCGTGTGCATGATGGGGGGAAGACAATTGTGTATGTATGTTGACGCCACAACGCCAATAATTCCTCGTACATTTTAAATGTTACTTGGTAATTTAATAAACAGTCTGAATCGGAATCGGAAAAATACACGCCATTACCATTCAAACAAGGCCTCAGTCCTTAGGCTAAGCCTCGGCCTACATGCCAAAAGTACCGAGAGGCGGCGCCACCCTCTATCTTCTACCTTGGATATTGGTGGAAATTGGTTCGGTGGAAGCTCTCAAAAGAGACCTCAAAGGACCTCTCTTCATTGCTCCTCATGTTTTAACATAGGTGGTTTATAAGGCTCGCTGGCACAGATAGGCGGAAGGTGGAAGCTCTCGAAGTAGCTCCCTATCTTCTAATATAGGAACATTTCCTCCCGTTTGTGACCGCAAGCTGACGTTTTTTAGGGAGGAAGGCCTAAATTGCTCTAAAATTTAATAATTTTTTTAATTTTTGGCGTCTTGGAGCAAGAAGGATACTGGTCCCTATCTTGTAAAATGGGACATTTACTCTTCCTCTAATCACAATCATTCCATACAACGAAAACGACATATTATACCACTGATTAATCTAATTAAAAATATGTTGTAACTAATTTATATTATTACCTATAGGTTGAATTTAGAGAATTTGAAGTAAAAAAAAAAAACAATGTTTGCATCGAAAATAACAGTATTATTGAAACGTTCAGCATTGTGTGTGTCGTACGGGACATGGCACTGAATTCGTTAACAATTAACACATTCCACATCCACGATAATAATTTTTTTATATTGTATGTACAATTTATATATCCACAATGAGTAGACTTGAAGCACTAGGTAACTTAAACAAGTTATGTAAACAAAACATTTGTTAATGAAAGTCAGATTCAGAAAATATCTGAAAAATAAAATTAAATGTTTACTTTTCTTCGAAATTGTCCAAAAAAACACATAAATTTGTTTCCATAAAAACGAATTTGCCCCAGTCTCATGAATCACCTATCAAAAGGTTGTTCAGAGTAATTGTTAAATATAGCATGCAAGGACACCTTTCCGTAGAATCGCCCGACATTTGAATTTTATAAAATTGTAGCGTATAGGTGTGCTTGTCATGCAGTTACTGAATGGTTCAACAGTTTTAACAGTTTTTTTCACATAAATAATGTCAGCAGTATGAAAGACTGTATAAAGGTCTTGATAAATATTATTATATATTTCATCCTGAACAATTCCAGTTATACTCCTAAAATGGTATATAGTGCATTAGGCCACTGACGCCCCCTATCAGAAATATGTTCTGCTTAATTATTGTTAGCTAATTGTGAAATCATATAATGCCATTATATTGTATTTAGTATGGATTATTCACGTTGGTAATATTTTATGCGTGAAAATGTTCATCAAGTTGGAAGAATAATTAAATAAACAAATTTCTTAATTCACAACTATACAAATTCGACTGACTTCGACGTATCGAAACTATATAGTTGTGAATTAAGTAATTTTCTTATTAAAATATTCTCCCAACTTGATGAACATTTTCACGAATATAAGACGAGAGTATGGACAGAACACAATCCGGAGAATACGTGAACTGGAGTCATATGAAAAGAAGATCGTGCGACATAAAAATCACCTGGTGTTTTCATTGCGCTGCCGCGATGAGTGCGAAACACCTCCCAGTCTAAGGCTCAGTTGTTGCATCAAGACACAGAATGCGAGAGACATTATCAAGAAAGCAGAAAAAAGACCTGATAAGAGAACGAATTCGCCTAATAAACAACAAACTAAGTGTTTTAAAAAATCAGAAAGGAGCGATAACGCGCAAAATCGACGAACAGTTGCCTAGCAGCGTGTGTAAACATGTGTTCTCGCACTTAACGAGAGTTAGCGAGAGAGAGTTCGAAAGTTCAAAATGGCGACAGATGAACAAACTGAAAAGACTAACAGCGAAGACGTAGCCGTGCGACGATAACAACATTGATCTGACAGGCATGCAACTCAAACAATGGGTGGTGAACATATCAAAGTAGAAACTAAATGACGACCAAACGACAGTGCTCCGTAAGGGTGTAAACTATGCAGTAACACCAGACAAATTTCCAGTGGAACAATTTGTCGTAGCTATTGAACAGGCATGTCGTTTATTACCCATAAACAAAGCAGACCAAATGAGAGCGCACGTGGCTGGCATTCTGAAATCGGCAAAATTACCGAAGTCGAACATCACCAAGAAAGAAAGGCAAGTACCAGCAGAACTGAGGAAAGAAAAGAGCATAATGATTTTGCCAGCAGACAAGGGCAAAGCCACAGTAGTAATGAATCATATATGATATCAGATGACAATAAATATGAGAAACTGAAGAAAGACCCAACTCCCAAATACAAGAGAAAGTTAATATCCATCAAAAGAAGCTGACAGACGCGGATAAGATCACAGATGAACAATACAAGTACCTGTACCCTACAGCAGAGAATGTACTAAGCATGTACTGTACTCCAAAAAATCCACAAGCCAGGCAACCCACTTAGACCTATTATGAACTACACAGGGCCCATAGGGTACAATGTATCAATATCACTGGCGGATCTTCTTGGACCCATCGTAGAGAAGAACACACACAACATCAAGAAATCCAAGAACTTAGCTAATGAAATAGCATGTGTGATAATCGAACAAGATTACATGTTCTTGTCACATGATGTAGTGTCTTTGTTTACCAACACCCCAATTGATGAGACTTTGCACATCATCAGAAAACGACTAGAAACACTGAAACAAAGGACAAATCTACACGTGGATGACATTATGGAGCTGTTGAAGTTTGTTGTAACAACAACATACTTCAGCTTCAGGAGCACAATCTACCAACAGAAGTTCGGTACAGCGATGGGAAGCCCGCTGTCGCCGGTAATAGCCAATCTATTCACGCGACAGCTCCAGTAACATGTCAAACCAGACTATGGAAGCAATACGTAGATGGCGTAATGAAAATTGTGAGGAAGGGTTGTCAACAACAACTGACAGATCACCTCAACACCATTTATGCAACAGGCAATATCAAGGTAACGTTTGAAGAAGAGAGTGAGGGGTCACTGCCGTTCCTAGACACACTGCTGGTACGGAAAGAGGATGGAACGGTCAAACTCCTAGT
The DNA here is from genome assembly GCA_020002185.1 of Paraescarpia echinospica. Lineage (NCBI taxonomy): Eukaryota > Metazoa > Annelida > Polychaeta > Sabellida > Siboglinidae > Paraescarpia > Paraescarpia echinospica. The sequence continues at coordinate 51,983,855 of CM034534.1, read as the reverse complement.
GTATCGGAAAAAGACCCACACCGACCAGTATCTGAACTTTAAGTCACATCATCCGCTACATCTGAAACTGGGTGTCATCAAAACATTGCTAGACAGACGCAGTAATATCGTAACGGAGCCTGAGGACAGACATAAAGAGGAGGAGCACATCATGAAGGCGCTACATCAGTGTGGGTCCCCAATTTGGACCATAAGGAAAATGAAGGAACTGGAAATTTGCGAATGATACAAACGTGTTTAGAAGGATAAAAAACGATGGAGATAGACAGCATTTACAAGACGCTCTTGACTGGTTGATAAAATGGTCTGAAAAGTGGCAAATGTTGTTCAATTTTGGGAAATGTAAATGCCCCCACAAAGGACATGGGAACGAAGATGTAGAATATACAATGGGGGTGCTGTACTAAGTACTACTGTAGAAGAAAAAGGACTTAGGGTTAATCGTTAGTGCTGATATGAAAGTTTCAGAGCATTGCGAAATTGCAGCTTCAAAGGGAAATCAAATCCTTGGATTAAGTATGTGAAATATAGCGTATAAGGAAAAAGAACTAATAATAATGCTGTACGTAACAATAGTTAGGCCTCATTTACAATATTGTATACAACTGGACATAGATATGCTAGGAAGAGTTCAGAGGAGAGCGACTAAAATGATTCCAAAAACTGAGGGATCTTAGATATAAAATACGCCTGCAAAAAGAATATAGTTTAACAACACTATAGACCAGGAGATTGAGAGGAGATCAGATAGAAGTGTTTAAAATATTGAAAGGTTATGCAAATATTGATAGACAATATTTTCTCAGTAAAGAAATATAGGACTAGGGGACATGAAGTTACATTAGTAAAAGAGCAGTGTAGATTAGATATAAGAAAGCTCTCATTTTTAAATTAATGGAACAGATTGTCTGCTGATTTTGTAAAATAAAATCGACACGTACATCAGAAGGGCGGGATACATGTAAATAAAAGGGTTGGACTCTCGATAAGCCAAAGTGCGTCCTTGTTCACCTGCCATCTAGAGTTACTTTTCTGGGTGGCAACCTTTTTAAATCTTGTTAAAATACGTTTTTGTCTAAATACGCATGGGCTAATTCCCTCAGCAACAAACCTAAATTAAAATGTCAGTAAGCCAGCCAAAATGTTAGTACCATTACTACTGTAGTATTTATGAAAATGATTGAATATACCTAGAAAGATGACTTTGTTCTGCTACCGTGAAGGCAGAAGTGAAAGAGTGAACAGCCCCCTGCTGTGTGTATATATACACCAATAAGCTAACTTGGAAGCACTGTAGGTGTATTTCCTCCCAGGTGCTGACTTTCTCTCGCTTCTTTCGTTGTGCATTCCCATCCATCTAATGTACCAGTTGGCGATGTATTAAAATAGGAGGTTGTTACTAAGAGTTATTTACTTGGAAAACTTCAAAGTCCAGCCATTCCTAAGGAGGTGTCACAAATTAAAAGTAATACAACTGCAATGAGTGCTGCCTTTGGTGTATTGCATCATGGGTGGCTGAACCTATTTGTTACGGATATATGAATATATCGTCACGTCTTTAACTATGGAAACATTAGTCTAAGTAATACGTTTAGCCACTTCACGAACAGTATCACAGGCAACGATCTGCACCAGCGGTGCATGTTATGAGGAGCAATACACGAATGCCGGTTTCTTCTTCTTCAAAAACAGAAGGACTGCTGGTATATTTCCGAATTTGCCTAGTTCTACTCGCGCACACGAACCCACACACACACACACACACACACACACACACACACACACACACACACACACACACACACACACACACACACACACACACACACACACACACACACACACATGTATATATATATACATACGTACACTAACACACGCATGTACATACGCTATTACATACGCACACACAGGCACACATGCACGCACACACACACACACACACACACACACACACACACACACACACACACACACACACACACACACACACACACACACACACATAAACACACAAACACACAAACACACAAACACAGACACAGACACAGACACAGACACAGACACAAACACATACACAAACACGCAAACACGCAAGCACGCAAGCACACAAAGCACACAAGCACACAAGCACACAAACACACACACACACACACACACACACACACACACACACACACACACACACACACACACACACACACACACACACACACACACACACACACACACACACACAGCACGGCACGGCACAGCACATGCACGTACACGCATGCACGCATGCACGCACACATCCTGCCACTACACGCACTGACTGATTATATGGTTTGCTTCAGAAACCCAAACCACTGACGGATGTTGGTTGTACGCAGCCGCGACTCAATCAGTGCAGTAGGCGAAGCGAAGTAAAAACACGTGTGGCGCTCGTTAACGCTGTCGTTATGGAAATAAACCGTGGCGTGGTCCCTGCTCCCCGTCAAGGAAGACATCCTTATTGCAGTGCCGCTGGTATTGTGAGCGGAAGTGGTGTGGGGAAGAGTGGCTCTTACAGGATTGGAGGGTTCGATTAATTTTCAAAATATTTGACGATATTGACATCTGCCATTAACATAATTTGCATATGTGAATATCGTACAGCAGCAATATCGGAACACCTCAATGCGCTATGATACAATTATGACATAATATTGGAAAATAAAAGTCGCTTGAGGATTTAGAGCATGACTTGGCTCACACGTTTGCGTTAGTGTGGATTAACGACATCACGGGCATAGTGTGAACGCTGGAAGCTGAGAAAACGTAGGCCTAGGTGGCCCCTTGACGGCTCTCGCGAGAGATAGTGCGGTGTTTGAGCGGGATGCCGTTGTGTTCGCTACAGGCATTCAGCGGCTCACAAGCGACGGACTACACCATGGATACCGACGTCGCAACTGGTGGCGCTGGATACGCACCGCAGCCGGACGTTACGTCGAGTAAGACGTCGCACATCTATGACGTCATTTCCAATATGAACGTTACGATAGAAAGCGCCACCAACCGGACCTTGTACGATGTAATTTCTTTTCTGAACGACTCGATCGAAACCACCCGGACGAGCTCAGCGGCCACGACGTCGTCTGATGTGTCCTTGCTACGCTGGCTCTTCAGCGACATACAGCTCGTGAAGGCTGTTGTTCTCGTTGTCGTCATCACGGTCCTGTTGCTGTCTACAGGCAGGCTCATCTTTAAGACGTTCTCCGGGGTCGGCGTCGGTAAAGACGACTGTGTATGACGCCCGGTTAGCAACATGTGAGTGTGAAAGTGTCTCCGCCGTGGGGAAGATGACGTGTAAGATCACGCCGAACAAAGCGGCGGAATCTAAATAGTACAATGGAGAATGCTGGATTCTGGTGACGTGTTGGTGGGCATGCGGGTGTGTTTAACTAATATGCTGAGCGACGACTTTCCTGCGATCACCTTGATCTTGCAGTTGCGAGTGTCATCCGATTGTTCACAATCTGATCTCCGAGGTAATGTCACGCCCGTAGATGCCCTTTGTTTTTGCTTGATGCCGAGCAAACAACGTTACTTGGATTGGTTTGCTCGCGGATTTGAAAACAACTCGTGAGAAGCTACGTCGGGGTGTCATTGCCAGTTGCGTCGTCGAACAATGGTTAGAGATATAAACACTAACTGCCGTTCTTGTCAACCGAGTAACCATATTATATGTTGTGTGTTTCCCGAACAGATTCGTACATTAAATAACAATGTACAACTAGACATTTTCGACTCACAATCGATGTTTAAACCGCCTACGGCTGCCTTTATCAGGAACTATTCTTCCTCTGCTCGCCATACCTCTCTCTTTCTCTATCCACCATTCCGGCGCTCTGCCAGTCGATTACACAGTTGTTTCTCTCCGCATGGTTAATTATCGCAGACCTCAAATGTGAGTCTAAAATTTGTACTTGTGAACTAAGAAAATTTTGTTATTTATTTAATTTCATCCACCTTGATGAACTTTTTTACTGAGATTCGTAGATTATTAATCAACTATCGTATCGTGGCATGTTGATGCGATCATGATTGCAGCGTTGTGGTAATGGAAAGCATAACTCAGTGACTGAAGAGTTTACTCTGTTAAAAACGTAATTATTAATCAAATCGACATCGCTATATTTGGTTTTACTTAAGAATTATGTGTGATTGTAGTTTTTGTACGATGGCATCGAATATGTTGCAATTAGCGTTCAAACCGTTTGTAATAAACGCATTTGTTGCATCGACTTAAGAGATGTTATTACACGCGTAAACATGTTCACATGGTCGTTGTGTTTCAGTTCCTCCTTGTTAAAGATTCAATGCCTTGTTTTCGATTTGAACGCATGTATTGAGGGCTGTCTATAACGACACGGTTCCTGATTGAGTAAGACCCGACTGGACGCTAAGCAATGGCAGTCCCTCTCGACAACTTACTTCGCGGACGTGGGAACGCAGTAGGAAGTCCTCATAGGGTACTTGCTCCCTAACCTTTATACGAAAGTATTTACCGAATGGTTGATACATTTTCTTTCTCAATACATAGCACATGTCCTAGTTTGGGGCGTTATCGGACTGTGCCACAGGTGAAGAGTCTACAATATGTTAC
>CM034534.1:51950281-51978228 GCA_020002185.1 Paraescarpia echinospica | reverse complement strand
GAAGGGCGGGATACATGTAAATAAAAGGGTTGGACTCTCGATAAGCCAAAGTGCGTCCTTGTTCACCTGCCATCTAGAGTTACTTTTCTGGGTGGCAACCTTTTTAAATCTTGTTAAAATACGTTTTTGTCTAAATACGCATGGGCTAATTCCCTCAGCAACAAACCTAAATTAAAATGTCAGTAAGCCAGCCAAAATGTTAGTACCATTACTACTGTAGTATTTATGAAAATGATTGAATATACCTAGAAAGATGACTTTGTTCTGCTACCGTGAAGGCAGAAGTGAAAGAGTGAACAGCCCCCTGCTGTGTGTATATATACACCAATAAGCTAACTTGGAAGCACTGTAGGTGTATTTCCTCCCAGGTGCTGACTTTCTCTCGCTTCTTTCGTTGTGCATTCCCATCCATCTAATGTACCAGTTGGCGATGTATTAAAATAGGAGGTTGTTACTAAGAGTTATTTACTTGGAAAACTTCAAAGTCCAGCCATTCCTAAGGAGGTGTCACAAATTAAAAGTAATACAACTGCAATGAGTGCTGCCTTTGGTGTATTGCATCATGGGTGGCTGAACCTATTTGTTACGGATATATGAATATATCGTCACGTCTTTAACTATGGAAACATTAGTCTAAGTAATACGTTTAGCCACTTCACGAACAGTATCACAGGCAACGATCTGCACCAGCGGTGCATGTTATGAGGAGCAATACACGAATGCCGGTTTCTTCTTCTTCAAAAACAGAAGGACTGCTGGTATATTTCCGAATTTGCCTAGTTCTACTCGCGCACACGAACCCACACACACACACACACACACACACACACACACACACACACACACACACACACACACACACACACACACACACACACACACACACACACACACACACACATGTATATATATATACATACGTACACTAACACACGCATGTACATACGCTATTACATACGCACACACAGGCACACATGCACGCACACACACACACACACACACACACACACACACACACACACACACACACACACACACACACACACACACACACACACACATAAACACACAAACACACAAACACACAAACACAGACACAGACACAGACACAGACACAGACACAAACACATACACAAACACGCAAACACGCAAGCACGCAAGCACACAAAGCACACAAGCACACAAGCACACAAACACACACACACACACACACACACACACACACACACACACACACACACACACACACACACACACACAGAACAGCACACGCACGTACACGCATGCACCCACACATCCTGCCACTACAATCACTGACCGATTATATGTGTGCTTCATGAAACCGGAGCCACTAACGGACGTTGGTTCTACGCAGCCGCAACTCAATCAGTGCAGTAGGCGATGCGAAATAAAAACACGTGTGGCGCTCGTTAACGCTGTCGTTATCGAACTAAACCGTGGCCTGGTCCCTGCTCCCCGACAAGGTAAACATCCTTATTGCCGCTGGTATTGTGCTCGGAAGTGTTGTGGGGAAGAGTGGCTCTTAAAGGATTGGAAGGTTTGATTAATTTTGAAAATATTTGACGATATGGACATCTGCCATTAACATAATTTGCATATGATAATATCGTACAGCAGCAATATCGGAACACCTCGATGCGTTATGATACAATTAGTACATAACGCTGGACGATAAAAGTCGCTTGAGGATTTAGAGCATGACTTGGTTCACACGTTTGCGTTAGTGTGGACTAATGACATGACGGGCACAGTGTGAACACTGGTAGCTGAGAAAATGTAGGCCTAGGTGGCCCCTAGACGGCTCTCGCGAGAGATAATGCGGTGTTTGAGCAGGATGCCGTTGTATTCACTACAGGCAATCAGCGGCTCACAAGCGACGGACCATACCATGGATCCCGGCATCGCATCTGGTGGCGCTGGATACGAGCCGCAGCCGGACGTTACGTCGAGCAAGACGTCGCACATATATGACGTCATTTCCGATCTGAACGTTACGATAGAAAGTGCCACCAACCGGACCATGTACGATGTAATTTCTTCTTAAAACAAATCGCACCTAAGATAATAACATTTTTAACGCTACTTATAAATCAAATTTTTAATATGGGAATATTCCCTGAAAAATTAAAGGTGGCCAAAGTTATTCCGTTATTTAAAAACGGTGACCCATCAATAATCAACAACTATAGACCAATTTCTCTCCTGCCTGCTATATCTAAAGTACTGGAACAAATTATGGGAAATCAACTATCCTTCTATTTTGAAAGTAACAACCTTTTTTCGAAATCCCAGTATGGCTTTCGTTCTGGTCACTCGGCAGAATATGCTGCATTAGACCTTGTAGACCGAATAACAACCTACATGGATAATAATTAGGTACCTTTCAGCATATTTCTTGATCTCTCTAAAGCATTTGATATCTTATACCACAATACATTACTTTGTAAATTAAAACACTACGGCATTGAAGGGGTGTTCTCTGAAACTTTATGAAAGTTATCTAACAAATGGAACACAATATGTAGAAATTAATGATGTAAATTCTGATATCTTATCTATAGAAACCGGAGTACCCCAAGGCTCCATTCTTGGACCAATTATGTATATTATTTATATTAATGACTTTTCTCAAGCGAGCCAAATTTTCAATTTTATATCCTATGCAGGCGACATTAATTTTTGAGTACAATGAGCAATTTCACAATCTCACACACCGATGATGTTTATTATTTATATTAATGACTTTCCTCAAGCGAGCCAAATGTTCAATTTTATATCCTATGCAGGCGACATTACTTTGTTGAGTACAATGAGCAATCTCACACACCGATGATGCTGAAACATTGATTAATGAAGAACTCCAGAAAATTAATGAATGGCTAGAAATAAATAAACTTTCTCTTAACGAAACTAAATCTAAATTCATGGTTTTCCACACACCCAAACAAACATTTAACACACCTATTCCTAAAATCAATAATAGTATAATTACAAAAGTTGACAGTGTTAATTTCCTGGGATTAACTTTGGATACACATCTAAACTGGAGAAAACACTCTGAAAATGTATCAAACAAATGTTCCAGAATAATCGGTATACTAAATAGACTTAAACAAATTCTGCCAATGAGAATAAAAATAATATTGTATAATACATTATTAGTACCGCACATAACTTACTGTTTAACAACATGGGGGTACCACTCTCAAAGAATTATTCAACTTCAGAAAAGGGCTATACGCATAATAACTTTGAGTCATTTTTAAGCTCACACTGATCCGTTATTCAAAAAATTAAACATACTAAAAGCAAATTATATTTTAGCCCTTCAAGAATAATTTTTTTACTATCAATTTATACATAACAAATTACCTGCTCATCTTCTAAGTTGGAAAATAGCTACAAATACCATGATTCATGGTCACAATACACGCAGCCAACACAAAATTCACATTTACGGTACAAATCATTCATTTGCAAAACTATGTCTTAAATACAGTTTACCAAACACAATTAACAACACTTCCCTTAGTGTGACAGCTAAATTGTATACACACAGTTTACATGCATTTTTAAATTACACCTTTTTATATTATAATTTGTCATATTATTATTGGATGTACAGTCTGGATAAATAAATCCACTTCTGTTTTGTTCTATTCTGTTCTGTTCTGTTCTTCTCTGAACGACACGATCGAAACCACCCGGACGAGCTAAGCGGACACGACGTCGTCTGATGTGTCCTTGCTACGCTGGCTCTTCAGCAGCATACAGTTCGTGAAGGCCGTTGTTCTCGTTGTCGTCATCACAGTCCTGTTGCTGTCTACAGGCAAACTCATCTTTAAGACGTTCTCCGGGATCAGCGTCGGTAAAGACGACTGTGTATGACGTCCGGTTAGCGGCATATGAGTATCGAAGTGTCTCCGCCGTGGGGAAGATGACGTGGAAGATCACGCCAAACAAAGGGGTGGAATCTACATAGTAGTATAGGGGAGAATGCAGGATTCTGGTGACGTGTTGGTGGACATGCGGGTGTGTTTAACTACTATGTTGAGCGACGACTTTCCTGCGATCATCTTGATCTTGCAGTTGCGAGTGTCACCCGATTGTTCACAATCTGATCTCCGAGGTAATGTCACGTCTGTAGATGCCCTTTGTTTCATTTGATGCCGAGCAAACAACGTTGCTCGGATTGGTTTGCTCGCGGATTTTAAAACAACTCGAGAGAAGTTAAGTCGGGGTGACATTGCCAGTTATGTCGTTGAACAATGGTTAGCGATATAAACAGTAATTGCCGTTCTTGCCAACTGAGTAACACTATTATATATATAGTGTGTTTTCCCAGACAGATTCGTACGTCAAATATCAACATACTTTTAGTACACAACCAGAAAATGTCGACTCACAATCGACGTTTAAACCGCTTTCGGCTGCCTTCATCAGGTATTGTTCTTTCTCTGCTCGCCAGATGGTATGGCGAGCAGGATGTCCTACACGTGACTCAGTCGGTATTCCCCCGGTCTCTATTCATCGGAGGTGTTGTCTTTCTGTTCCATATGACCTCCTTAATCCATCGCGCACACCTCTCTCTTTCTCTTTCTCTATCCACCACTCTGGCACTGTCACAGTCGATTACACAGTTGTTTCTCTCCGCATGGTCAATTATCGCCGACGTCAATTGTGAATCGAAAATTTGTACTTGTTTACTAAGATTTTTTTTAAATTTAATTTCATCCAACATGATGAACTTTTTCGTGGAGATTCGTTGATTATTAATCAGTTATCGTATCGCAGCAAGTTGATGCGATCATGGTTGCAGCGTTATGGTAACTGAAATCACAACTCTTTACTATTAACTAAATCGACATCGCTATATTTGCTATTACTTATGAATTATGTGTGATAGTAGTTTTTGTTCGATGACATCGAATGTGTTGCAATTGGCTTTCAAACCGTTTGTAATAAACGCATTTGTTGCATCGACTTAAGAGGTGTTGTCAACAATTGCACATGGTCGTTGTGTTTCAGTTCCGCCTTGATAGGTGTTGTCAACAATTGCACATGGTCGTTGTGTTTCAGTTCCGCCTTGTTAAAGAATCAATGCCTTTTTTTTTATTTGAACACATGTATTGAGGGCTGTCTCTAACGACACGGTTCCTAAATGCGTAAGACCCGACTGGACGCCAGGCAATGTCAGTCCCTCTCGACAACTTACGTCGCGGACGTGAGAACGCAGTGGGAAAGTCCTTATTGGGTACTTGCTCCCAAAAACGCTCCTCTCCTATCCTAGCATACCACTGCAATATCACATTCGCTCAGGACATTACATCTTCTATAGGAGTTTGACCGTTTGATCGGCTTTAAATATGACCTTTTACGAAAATATTTATCAAGTGGATAATACATTTTCTTTCTTAATACATAGCACATGTCCTACTTTGGGGCAGTATCGGACTTTGCCACAGATGAAGAGTCAGCAATATGTTACACATAATACATAGCACATGTCCTACTTTTGGGCAGTGTCGGCCTGTGCCACAGGTGAAGAGTCAGCAATATGTTATACATAATACATAGCACATGTCCTACTTTGGGGCAGAATCGGACTTTGCCACAGATGAAGAGTCAGCAATATGTTACACATAATACATAGCACATGTCCTACTTTGGGGCAGTATCGGCCTGTGACACAGATGAAGAGTCAGCAATATGTTACACATAATACATAGCACATGTCTTACTTTGGGGCAGTATCGGCCTGTGCCACATATGAAGAGTCAGCATTATGTTACACATAATACATAGCACATGTCCTACTTTGGGGCAGTATCGGCCTGTGCCACAGATGAAGAGTCAGCAATATGTTACACATAATACATCGCAAATGTCCTACTTTGGGGCAGTATCGGCCTGTGCCACAGATGAAGAGTCAGCAATATGTTACACATAATACATCGCAAATGTCCTACTTTGGGGCAGTATCGGCCTGTGCCACAGGTGAAGAGTCAGCAATATGTTACACATAATACATCGCAAATGTCATACTTTGGGGCTGTGTCGGATTGTGCCACAGATGAAGAGTCAGCAATATGTTACACACAATACATAGCACATGTCCTACTTTGGGGCAGTGTCGGATTGTGCCACAGGTGAAGAGTCAGCAATATGTTACACATAATACCTTTGCATAGCACATTATATTTCCCTTGGCATAAGCACCCGGTAGAAGAAACCAATGGCCTTCAGTACATCTTCTCAAAGACACAGGAATGCAAGAAGAACGAAATACCGACCATTTCTCAATACTGCTACAGGTAGATGCGGTGCTTTCCACAGATACCGCGCCCACTCGGCATTAAGCTAAGATTCCATATGTACGGACACGGTATACAGAATAGAAGACATATCTGTTGCAGATATATGTCACTTCTAGGATTCTTCAATCCGATTCCTGTGCAGGTATGATTCGAATCATTACACTTTCCACAAGCGCTATATATTTGTTGTCGCGTAACGCATCCACACAACGTTTCCGTACATATGTATCCTAACTTTAGTAGGCTTCTACTTGTATTTTGACATGTACGGCTGTGTATTGTAACGAACTTAAATTTTGGAATGAAAATGTGTCGTCAATGCAAGTGGTATTTTGAAAGAAACCCATGCCAATTATCACCAAAGCAGTGCCAAAGTCATATGCTTAAAACTAGATGCTTCCTATAGTCAGTGTACACACATAAATAATTATAATAATGTAATGCATGTTATATATATGCTATCTTTCCTTTTTTAAATGCCGCTTATATGAGTATTTGGCAAATACGTTTAACGAACATATGGTGAACTAACCCGCGTATTACTTTGGTGATATTAAATATTAGTAATACTAAATAATAATACGACTCATTTGTTGACACACTTTTACACACAATGCGTAACGTGCGTTTTCTACGAATTACGTGTTTACCGCGCGTTAGTAGAATAATCTTTGGCTTTCAGAAAACGATAAAACCAAACACTAGAAACTTGCGATGTTTATATACTGCAAAACCACAGCCACCGGCTTGCGTAATAACGAAACCGCAGACTACGATAAAGCACAATTTGCTAGCTTATCACTTGGCAAATGAGAGGCTCGAGGCTATATTTGGCGGAGATAGATCGTAGAAATTGGTGGTGCAGAAAAGTTGATAAACAAGAGGAAATACTGATTGATAAGTATTATTCTTGCCTTAATATCATTCATAACGTTGCAGTAAACATATATTGAGTAGCATTTGTACATAAAGTTAGTTAGTTAAAGTATTTCAGAACACCTTAGTATAGTGAGTGATAATAGGGTAACTTTCGATAAGTTGTAAACAAGACTTAACAAACCTGATTATGTGGTAGAATATATAGGAAATAAAGTAACAACCATCAAACTACTTACATAAGATAATATCTGTGTAAGCCAGTACTTCCTAGATATTTTGATTAGGTAGCATTATTGTTAAAATTAAGCAAGGGCGAAAGTCGGGCGGCGTGACCTAAATAAATAAAGCAGCCTAACGTTGGTGTGCGATCACTGCCACAGCTGGGTAGATTTTGCATTGCCCGGCTGTGGGAAGTCATGGGCAGAAACCATGGAGGAAGGATTCACCTATCAGTACATTTGGTGTTGGAAGGTGGAGTGTCTGCAGAAGGAGATAGATAGGTTTACATATATTGTGAAGGGAATGGAGATGGGAATTAGCAAGGAGACAGGTCGAACGGAGAGATATGACAGGGAGAGAGGTGAGAATACTGCAAGACTGAAGGAGAATAGCAGTGGCAAGAAAACTGAGGAAAGGAGATTGAGAGGAGGGAAGGTGATTGGAGGTGAAGAAATTTGAAAATCGACGACAGAAAACGTGACAAGCGTGAAGGTGAGAGGGGAGAAAGTGACCGTAGAGAAGGAGGGAGGGAAGATGGGACAGGAGAGGAGAGAAGAAAATTAGATGGGAGGAAAGATGAAGGGACGAAAGGAAGTGAGAGCAAATGTGATAGAAGAGAAATCGATAAAAGGGACGCTGACAGGGGGAAAGGTACAAGAGAAAAAGCGACAGGAAAGAATGGATCGGAAGAGAATGTGACAGGAGAGAAGACGACAGGGGGAAAATATAACAACCAGACAGATGCAAACCGAAGAAGGAGCTACTTTAAGGCAGTGATTGAGGGGGCAACGAGGAAAGAGAGGGTGTTTATGGGCGACTCCATTATGAGAAAGACGGACAACACACTGTACGAGGGGAAGGACGTCGTTGTTTGTCTACCGGGGCTAGGATTGAACATGTGACTGACAGGGTAGAGAAGGTATTGGAACATGGCAAGGGAGGGTTTATGTTGGTACGTGTAGGAACAAATAATGCAGATAGAGAGGGAACAACTGGGATAGTACAGAAGTATAGACAGTTAGTGAGAAAGCTAAAGAAGACAAGAGTTAAATATAATATTTTGTCAGGAATTTTGCCAGTAATGGGAGTAAGGGGGCAACGTATAGAAACTGCAAGAGGATGGCGATCAACGCACTAGTTGAGCAGATGTGTGAAGAAAAGGCTGGGGGATTCACAGATTTATGGGGACACTTTGTTGGGAGGGAAGATATGTACATGAGAGATGGCCTCCATCTTAGTAGAAAGGGGGCTGCAGTTTTCTCAGAGAACCTGCTGCGATCTGTTGACAGTGGGACAGGTGGAAAACTCTTCTGAAGCTGGCTATAAATATGTTTGTTTCAATGCAAGGAGTATAGTAAAAAAAAGAAATGAACTAAACATTATGGTAGAAGATATTAACCCTCACATAATAGGTATAACCGAATCCTTGACCACCACCGATATATCAGATGCCGAATTGGGACTGACAGGATATGAAATGTTTAAGAAAGATAGAATAGGAAGAAAGGGAGGTGGATTGATTTTATATATTAAAAAATATATCCAGGCTGATGAAATAAAATGAGAAAGAGAAGCAGATTGCGAAGAAGCTGTTTGGTGTAACATAGTTACAGGAAACTTAACGTTAACAGTTGGGTTAGTTTATCGATGTCCAAACATAAGCATAAAAGATAACAAAAAAATCCAAAACGTTATAAGGAAAGTAAGCAAACGGGACTGTATCATTATGGTGGATTTTAACCACGGGCATATACAATGGAAATCTCTGCAGAGTATGGGTAGTGAGGTGAGGACCACAAGTTTTTCGTTTTAGTTCAAGATACTTTCCTTTCTCAACATGTGCTAGAACCAACCAGGGGTGAGAATGTGTTAGATATAGTTTTGTCCTCACAGAATGAATTAGTTGACCATGTCAAGATATGTGAGCCACTGGAGAGTAATGATCACAACCAGATACATTTTACCATCAAAGTAAAATCAGAAAGGAATAGTAAAAAACAGTATAGGAGAAATTTCCACAAAGGAAGGTATAAGGACATGAGGAAATATTTAGCAAAGGTAGACTGGAATAACATACTGAAAAATAACACAGCAACAGAATGCTTGAATATATTAAAGAGTGAAATTAAGTGCATAGTCGATAAATTTGTACCCTTAAAAAAACAACAGAAACGGTCCAAAAAGAAACACTTATCGAAAGAAGCCATTAGAAAATTAAGTATAAAAAAATGATGTGGAAGTCATATAGATGTATTTGAAATGATGAAGACTACAACAGTTATAAAGAAGCACTTAACCAAGCTACAGCTGAAATTATAAATTCAAAGAGAAGCTATGAACAACAATTAGCTAGTAATATAAATCATGACAGCAAGAGTTTTTATGCGTATGTTCGAAGCAAACATAAAGTTCAAGATCAGGTCGATCCTCTAGAAGATAGTGCTGGAAATATAATATCAGAGGGATTCTTAATGACAGAAGACCTGAACGAGTACTTTAGTTCAGTGTTTAGCAGAGAATATATTAGTTCACTGCCAGTATCAGAGGCTAAGTTCAAGGGGGCAGATTAAGACTATTTAGTACAATTAATTGTAACCCCGGAAATGGTAGCTAAGAAAATAAGGACTATGAAGGATAATACATCTCCTGGAGTGGATGGGATTCCGCCTAAACAACTATTCGAAATTGTAGAACAAATTAGCGTACCACTTGCAACAGTTTTCAGTTTGTCATTAGAAGAAGGAGTGGTTCCTTTAGAATGGAAAGAGGCAAACATTACACCGTTATTTAAAAAAAAGGTTCGAGAAACAAGTGAGAGAACTATAGAACAGTGAGTTTAACATTAGTGATTTGCAAATTATTACAAAGACTAATTAAAAATCACATGGTGGATTTTCGTATTAAACATAACTTCATAAACCCATCTCAACATGGTTTTTTTAAAGCGAGGTCATGTTTAACAAATATGTTATGTTTTTTGGAAGACATCACTAAGTGGGTAGATGAGGGATCACCAGTAGATATCGTCTACTTAGATTTTCAAAAAGCTTTCGCCAAAGTACCACATCAAAGATTACTGCTTAAACTAAAGGCCCATGTCATAGGAAGTGGTGTAATAAACTGGACAGAAAAATGGCTGATTGACAGAAGACAACGTGTAGTAGTTGATGGGGAGGCTTCTAACTGGAAATCGGTATTGAGTGGGGTACCACAGGTAGCAGTACTAGGACCTATATTATTCTTAATATATATCAACGATTTGGATGATGAAATAACAAGCAAGGTGTTGAAATTTGTGAATGATACAAACGTGTTTAGAACGATTAAAAGTGATGGAGATAGACAACATTTACAAGATGATCTTGACAATTTGATCAAATGGTCTAAAAAGTGGCAAATGCTGTTCAATTTTGGGAAATGTAAATGCCTCCACGCAGGACATGGGAACGAAGAGGTAGAATATACAATGGGGGTACTGTATTAAGTACTACTGTAAACGAAAAGGACTTAGGGTTAACCATTAGTGCTGATACGAAGGTTTCAGAGCAGTGTGGAATTGCAGCTTCAAAGGGAAATAAAATCCTTGCATTAATTAGGCGAACATAACGTATAAGTAAAAAAGCTAATAATACAGCTGAACAAAACAATAGTTAGGCCTCATTTAGAATATTGTATTCAAGCGTGGAGGCCATATCGCAGGAAGGACATATATATGCTAGAGATAGTGCAGAGGAGAGCAACTAAAATGATACCAAAACTGAGGGATCTTAGTTACAAAATACGGCTAAAAATGCGGCTAAACAACACTACAGACCAGGAGATTGAGAGGAGATCAGTGTTTAAAATAATGAATGTTTATGACAATATTGATAGAAATAGTTGTTCTCAGTTAATAAAGATAGAAGGAGCAAAGGAGCAGTGTAGATTATATATAAGAAAGTTCTCATTTTCACAAAGGACTATAAATGAATGGAACAAATTATCTGCTGATTGTGTGCGTGCTAGTAGCATGAATATGTTTAAAAATAAAATCGACACATACCTCAGAAGGGCGGGATTCACATAGATAAAGGGGTCGAACTCTCGATAAGCCAAAGGGCTTCCTTGTCCACCTGCCACCTAGAGTTAATTATGTGGGTGGCAGTCTTACTAAATCTTGTTAAATCAATGTGTGTAGCTGTGCTGCTACAAAACAGGTGCGCATTTCCAATCCAGCAATACGGAAACAAACTCTCATTAAATTCCTATGGGGCGTTGATGTGAATTCTCTTTTTCGATTTATTGATGTCTGTCCGATTTTGAACCCTTTCAATCATCTTACACACGTTGATGTTAGTAACACAGTATAATGATACACGGATAAGGGTAGGGAACAAAAATATCGGTTTGATATGATGAAACGCGATGCAGAGAGAGACAGACATATATACGAGCAGACATACACACAGGCAGACAGACAGACAGACAGACATACATACATACCGACAGACACACAGACATAAGGACAGCCAGACAGACAGACATACATACATACAGACAGACAGACAGACAGACAGACATACAGACAGACAGAGAGACAGACAGACAGACATACAGATAGACAGACAGACACACACACACACACACACACACACACACACACATACACACACACACACACATACACATACACATACATATAGACATGCACACACATGCATGCATACATACATACATACATACATACATACATACATACATACATACTGACAGATAGACAGACATACAGACAAACAGACAGACATACTGACAGACAAACATATAGACATACATATAGACAGGCAGACAGACAGAGATACAGACAGAAGTCAATTAACTGTTTCGGATGGGAAATTTATTACCTCAACATAACTCCTTTTATTCGACAAAACACAGAAGGAGATATGCTGTACATACAACAGGGGTCTTACCCTCAGTGATATGCAACATACTGTATACCTGGTACCACAACGTTTATAGTCCTAAAGTATATCAATTTGCTTGGTACCGTCATATAGCCGAATTGCCGCCCTATTATGTTCAGTATGGAACCCGGAAATGATTGGTAGTGTAATGTTTGTTTGCTAAATCATGTAGGTTATGGATCCCTCAACTCAACTAAGCGGGATGGCAATGCGCCTTCATTGGGCAACTTGTGGGAGCCAGGCAAATCCAAGAATACTGCCGTGAACCTAAATCAAATTAGAAAATGTGTTATATCTTTGCACTGGAGCTAAGGATATGATTTTTGTGTCTAGTTTTAGTATATGGGCAAGAACACAGTACTGGTACACACTTGTATTGTCTTAATTAAAAGTGAAATAAATATTTTCCAATAAAACCCCCACCCCAAAACTAAATGTTTTCTTTGACTTGGTATTGGCACTAATTAATTCGGGAAGTTATTTTTCAAGAAGTATAAATAACAAATTTTTGACCCAGACCTAACGAAAAATTTACTTTTGCTGAGTACATCTATCAGATATGTACCAATGAATTTGTTCCCATAAAATAAAATTATACTCCATTATATGCAATACCATGGATACCAGGATGTAACGCGAACTCAATTACTGCAACGAGAACCTATCTACGACAACATGGACGCGGGAAACTGTGCTGGCACGTTTTTAATTTTGTGTGTCCAATTTTTCGAAAATGTTAAGTACGTCGTCGGCCAAATTGTCTTATTACGTACGCAGTCAGAAAGTTTAAAACATTTTTCACTATGTAACAATTTTGACTTCCTTGTGTGCACACCCAATGGTCGCCGTAAGACACACGCCGTGGCAATGGAGTTTTAGCAGCACCGTTCAGGTATTCTCGAATGTGGCAGTGCAAAGCTTGGCATGCTGAACCTCACCATACCACGCCTTGCTAAGTCTGACATCGCATCTCTTCGGCTTGGAAGTAAGTCCGTTGTGATGGAGCGGCACATAGGTCCGAAGAAAGTGGACCCCTGCTGTAGTGTGTAGGTCTGGACCACCATTCACTGATGTGTGTGCACTACAGGCAAGTAGTCTAGAATGTGCCCAACTCGTGAACATTCAATGGCTGAAGTCGCTACTGCATGATCCAAACCCTGTCGAATGGGGAGGTTATAATGTTGCCCTGGCGAGAGCGGAAGATTCCCCCAAACCTGCCATGGAGTCCATGTACTTAGCTAATGAGGAGATGAAGGAGGAGAAGCGTAAGGAAGAGGAAGAGAAGAGGCGCATACTCGATACAGATGACAGGAATCATGTTTACGAGGAGTTGAAGAAGCATTCCCATCCTCTCAAAATGATAAGTTCAAGCTTCTATAACATTATTTATGGTAAAGTGGGGAGTGCTTCTGTCAACGTCCGGGAAGTCCTCAAGATAGGAGTGGGCATGTTTCTAGACTTCAGGTCGTTATTGCCTGATAGCTTCCACGCTCCCCTGAAAAGAAAAGTCAAAACCATGGAATCAATCAAATATGGCGTGGCCATAGGTGATAAGACGCTCTATGACATGGCATCAGTATACAGTCGTCTCGTCACGGTAGGGCAGCACCGGCAAGTCGAACAATTTTTTTTTATTATGAACTGTCACTGTCCCTGCATCAATCATTGATGAATACGGATGTCTGAGGACTGGGACAAAATCTACTCACGTCTCTAAAGTGAAAGTGGATGAACTTCAATTAACCAGCAGCTCCAGACATAGTGATGGCCAACAACCTCTATATCATATTGTTGGCCCTGTGCTGGGTCTGCTTCAGATATCGCCAACAGAATGAAGGACAGACTCAGCCGGTACAAATCAACAGCCTATCACATCCTGCGAACTCGCTACCAGGTTATGCTTTCGAAGGAAGCAGATCAGCAGACTCCGCCCGTTGTTGATATCGCTGATTATGGATGGGAGTTTGTCACTGGTGCAGGAGGTGTGCCAACTCCATGCATCGCAAGAAGACTCCCTGCCCAGTTGGACGTCATCAACTGTCAGTTTAAAGCTGTAGGGAAAGCTTACAGCAGCCATACATGTAGCTGTCATTCTGCAGGATTGTCCTGCGCACCGTACTGCTTTTCTGTTGGTGAAACCATGTGCCTCAACCCGTTCACCAAACGTAATGAGGATGAGACTGACGCTAGATATGATGCTGAGGAAGAAAGTGACAGTACAGAGGAAATAGAAGAGGAGGATGAGAGAGAATGACGTAATTAAATTGTTACGAGATTGTAATGTGAATGGCGTCCCTTTCATATATCGTTGGTTTTGAATTAATTAATGATATGCACATTGTCAATGTCCAAATGAAACCTGTCATTACAAAAAAATGCTCTCAAATTGTGTTTCAGGAAATTTATAATTGAGTACTTCTTACTTTGAACTTTGAATGTTGTACTTTTAAATGTTGTACATGTATGATATAGATTCATTCGTGATAACTACATGCCATTTTGCAAAGCTTTGGTATGCTTCTTTTCAGAAGTACCATATACATGTACATGTATGTATAGCCATTAGCATACTCGTAGCTCAGTCATAATGACTGATCATTGCAAATGAAGAACTGTAAATAAAGTTTATCTTACAAACGTCTTAATTTTATCAACAGCTTTACTGCCATGTCACATCAATACAAAATCATTGGAAACAATTCCAACGAACTCATTATGCACCAAAAATCATGTTTCTAGCATCATCCAATCAAAAGTCGTGGTCGATTTTGGCTATTTAAAAAAAAATGACAACCATTTTGAATTTTGATCAGGTGTTCATAATCGGGCATCACTGGAAATGATTCCATTGAAGAATTACTTATAACTATTATAGCAAAACATAGGTATGGACCCAAAATCGTGTTTCTAGCGTAAATCATTCAAAAGTTATGCTCGATTTTTGGCTATTTTCGGTGACAATGGCGGCCATCATATACCAAAACATGTGTATAAACATCAAAATCATGTTCCTTGCATGCTCCAGTGCAAAGATGTAACACATTTTCTAATTTGACCTAGGTTCATGGCAGCCATCTTGGATTTGCCTGGCTCCCACAAGTTGCCCTGGGACGGCGCATTGTCATCCCGCTGATTTGAGTTGAGGGACCCATAACCTACATAATTCAAAAAAAAATACCTGACACTACCAACCATTTCCAGGTTCCAAAAATGGCAACTCGACTACCAAGAGCACTCTACCATGATCCGCAAACAAGTAAGTATACGTAAAATAAGTAGACGTCACTGATTTGACCTCTCCGCACTTTAATCCGGCCGCATTCTGATCACTCTCGCCATCTAGCGAATAAAATAATATAAACTACCATAAAATGTCCGACACTCGCTAGTTTTGTTCTATGACATGACTTCAGTCTACAAAAGCATATGAACAAACACAAATTGTCAATTCGCCGCAGCCTACTTTAACTAACAATTTTGTGTGTAATTAAAATTGGGTTTTGTTCGCAATAGGTTATGTCAAAGGCTATGGTGAAAAGATGTTAATGAAATATGTAAATAGTGTATGCCTTCAACCATAAATTCATTACAATGTGAGCGGTTTCTATACTCCTATTGCATTGACCACTTTCGTTCCCGAAAGTCAAAGCAGAGTCAGAGTAACGTGTTCCTCGCAACGGTGTGTGTAGGGAAGAGGGGGTGCGTGTTTGCGTTTGTGTGTGTATGTGAGTTTGTACGTGTGCGCGAATGCGTAAAAAAGTAATCTGCGGTCTGCGACAGATTATTTAGATAACAATACGGTGTGTAAAAGTGTAAGTCATCTACGGTGCGCGACATATTATTTAGACATAACAATACGGTATCCGACCGATTTAACGAAAACCCAATACGCTTTTTAATTCTGCTGATGGTTCAGTAGATGTCTAATTGGACACACACACACACACACACACACACACACACACACACACACACACACACACACACACACACACACACACACACACACACCACGCACACACCACACACGCATACACACGCAAGCACACACACACACATAATACACGCACGAACAAACATACACACACAAGCACACACGCATATATGAAATCTAACCGTGTTATATTAAACTCCTTGTATATTAGTTTAGCTTAACATCAACTCTGCTTATGTTGGAAGTGCGCAGACACGTTGACGTCCCCTTGCCGATATCACATACACAATGCGATATAACGACATTAGGCGCCTTTGTTGACCCCGTCATTGTTGTATTTAATATTGTGTCCAATTTAGATGTAAACGTATTTGTAAACTGCTACCGACCTATGACAATAGCTATACGGTTTCTCGTTACGGTGTGAAAGGTATTCGTTTTCGAAGTAGCATAACATTTTATATTCAGGAACTACTTAATCACAAATCTTGTTCATTCTTGTTGTATTTGGTTAAGCCTAAATAGGCACGGATTAACCAGATTGAATGTATGTGAAATAGGCAGCTAGTTGATTGAGACCCAGGTCATTGTTACTGAGAGGGACACCTTCTAACACAATGTCTAGTCCTGTTCCTGTATTTCTTTTAGAATGCTTAGAAATGTCATAGTGTGTTGGAAATTTAAATTTCACACGCATTATATTAAGTGTTCATACTTGATTTGTGTTGCAGAATGAAGGACCTATGTGTTTGTTTAAGTGATACCCGAGACACTTCTTAACCAATAACGCCGATTTGTTTTCTTCAGAATATGCTTTCATATATTTTATATTCAATTGGCACGGAACATGCCAGATTTTAGAATGTATGCGTATGCGTGCTGTATGCGTTTGTGTGATTGTATATACATGTAGCTAAGTATTATTGACCATGTTTCATGGTGACCTGTTCAAAGTTAAAGGGTTCTCTCTATAAATAACCGTTTAGTTGACGATCTCATTGTGAGTCATCTTAGTAAAACAATCATGTCTCAAGAAGCACTCGAGGGGTCGATTATAGTTATGCAACGTGGTTGCTGTATAAAGCGCATGATACATTAGCTGTGCGACATTACGACTTCCGGAACACAACTGCAACGTCTTGATCAACATAATCCAACAGGTAAGCGTAGACATATTAACATTATTGTTGTTGAGGTGTGTGAACAATGGGTGTCTATGCGTGAGCATGTGCGTCACGTACTGATGTAAACGTTAAGGTATATGAATTATGTATCATTCAACATAATCTGTGAGAGAGTAACCAAATCAAACACTATACGGCTATAGGAGAGTGATCAAATATGTATGAATGTCAATATCCACGCAACTGTGAACATCTCGTAGCTGTGTTTAGCAACACAATGTGTTTTTTAGGAACATTTCTGCCATCTATTGGGTTCGCTTTAGCAAAACCTGTCGACATGAAGATATTTCCAGTGAGTTTTGTAGCATACTTACTGACAACTAAACATGCTGCGTCACAATAATTAAAATTAAAATACTTACATTACCACATATCAATATATGGAAAACTTTGCTGTACAGACATTTGCATTAATCACATGATGGGTAACAATCAAAGTAACCTAAATAATATACACAGTGGTAGTAAACTTAATAAACATGAAACATATATGTTTTGTGTGTGCTTCGAATAAAAATTTGATGGCAGAACGTAATATGTCCTCATCAAAACTGAAAGATCCGACATATTATAATCGAAAGTAGAGATAAAACATCACCTCATATTTATTTGGTCAAACATATAGTATACAACATCTTATATGACACAATCAGTAGTCAACACGATCATCTCAGGAGATCCTCTGGAAACCCCTAGGGGCTTTTGTCGAGGACCACCTAGAGTACAATTACACAATAAAACAAAATTATAAACGTATGGTCATGATTAAATGAACAACAAAGTAGTATGCTACAGTGTAAAGTACGGTGAACACATGATAGATGTAATAACATATTGCAAATAAAAAAATCACTACACATTACACATATGCGAATGTTTACGCAACAGCATATTTACTAGTGTAACATGAATAGCATTATTAAAATGAGTTTTTTATTTATTTACCATTTGCGAGATTACTGTTTATACCCCATGATATCAGAAAGTGATATTACTAATTTCGGTTATTAGCACTAGTGGTATCAATTAATCACATATTCCAATACACTACTATATAATACGGGAACATAAATATATTTTATGATACTTAATGACATATGATTCTGAATAATTTATAGTAATAACGTTATTTAACAT
Source organism: Paraescarpia echinospica (assembly GCA_020002185.1). Taxonomy (NCBI): domain Eukaryota; kingdom Metazoa; phylum Annelida; class Polychaeta; order Sabellida; family Siboglinidae; genus Paraescarpia; species Paraescarpia echinospica. The sequence goes on along the minus strand of CM034534.1, from coordinate 51,959,594 downwards.
TAACTACAACAAAAATAGTACTACTGCAACAACAACAGCAGCAACAACAGCAACAACAACAACAACAGCAACATAAATTATGCTAATTACATAAATAATATACTAATACAAACAAAATTATATATTAATTAGTAAATAATCACTATTAGTAACAAAGATTAATATATCGACAATAATAACTCTTTTAGCTTTCTTTTAAATACGATTAATAATGCAAGCTCTCGTAACTGTTGAGTTGAGCAGTGAGCCAAAATAATTTGTTGTAGACTTTCTGCTGTTTGTTCTAATGTGTTGGATATAATACCCATTATGGTTTCTAAGTTTGTGGTCATGAACATTTTCTGTTCGCATTAGCATAGATGACAAGCTATCTGGGAGTTGGCCATTGATGGATTTATACATAAAAATGCCTAGTTGATGTTTGTACAGATCATCTTATTTTAACAGTTTTACTTTTGAGAATAGAGGATCTATATGAGCTATATAGTACGATGGTGTAATTATTGTTATTGCCTTCTTCTGTAGTATATTCAATTTGTTTTAATATATAGTGTATGAATTCGCCCACATAACAGGCACGGACGAATATAAATTGGTCTGTAATTTGCCCACAGTTCAGGGTTTTCAATTTTGTATAAAGGAATACAATGTTTGTATTGTTGTTTTTTTCCTTGGTGGATGTTAATATACCTTTGGTGAGCCAGTCGTTGGTGTCCGATGTTATTTAATTTGTTTGTATGGTAGGCATTCATCAATATGATAATTTAATTTTCCAAGGAATGTATCATATAAAGAGTTAGGGTTCGGATCATTATATACCTCTTCCCAGTTTGCATTTTTTTATTCTGTATTTAATTTAGTAATGTTATTTCAATTGTCTGCACGTTTGAATATGAATTTGTATTTTTAATGTATATTATATAAGTTAAATATTGGAAAGTGATGTGATGTGTCGTTATAGAGAATGCCAGTTTTAATGGATGTTGGTTATGATATTATCTGTGAGAGTCGCTGATTGTTGTGTGATCCTGGTTGGTCTACTAACTCTTGGACAGAACATATTTATAACATATTGTGTATAAAATCAGCAGTTTTATTATTAGTGCCGGTTGTTAGTATTGAAATCCCTAATTAATATGCATTTCTTTCTTTCATTTGAAATTGTTCTTAATAAATCATTGATACTTATATTAAAACTGTTCGTGCTCGTGTCATGAGAGTTATAGACAGTTCCAATGATTATAGTATATTTTGAATTTCTATAAATAATGACTCGAATGGACAGTTTTCAGAGTACATAACTAAATCATTTATTTTTTTAAGTTTAACCTGTTTGAGACGTACTAACCTTGTCCTCCACCTATCTTTTTTGTTCTATGATTTGACAGCAATGTGTAATCTGGGATATTATAAATATCAATAACTTCCATTTCCGTTATCCAAGTTTCAGTTAATCCTATACAGTCGAAGTTGCAATTTAAAGATTCCATACTACATATTCAAGTTCATCAACATTTACAGACAGGCATCTACAATTCACTGATAATGTACATAACGTGTTTACATTGTAGCTCATGTACCTCAGTGTCAGTGTAATAATTACATTCTCCCAGAGTCTTGTAGGTTCATTAAATGGTCTTGTACTGTATTGTCTTTGTTAAAACGTAGGTCATCTTCATTACTAGCCATGGTTAAAGGAAAAGTTACACAATGTCACTGGATAGGTTTCAAACAGTTCATCGCCTGCAAGTTGCTTGTACCCTGTTCAAGTCTGCTTCGGTCTACACGGTCTATTTTCCTGCTTCTCGACATCGATATGTTATTAACGCTGTTCTCGACTTAACAACGTGCATATGAAGGCTTTTCTGTGCGTTACGGTTGCTAATTTCGGATTAATCTGCGGAGATACATTTTAGTAGAACTCTACGCTGGCCCATTTTTTGTTTTTTAACAAGTAAACATATCGCATTTTTTCGCTAACGTAAGAAAATTTTGATAATAATTGTTAGCGCTTTAAACAGTTATATTTTACATTATTGTGACATATAAACCACTGCAATGTTGGGAGACTTTCATTTATATATTTGGAAACTTAATTGACTTATTGTACCTGCTATATCCTAAGACTTCAGCTCGTGGTGTTGTGTTTTGCCGTGTTGGGCACCGCGTGGGCCACTCTTGACGAAGACACATCTCCCAGTAACGACGAGATGTGTTACCCTTGAAGATGTCGCGGTGTTTGGCGAATGCTGTCCAGCCGGCGGTGATCCTTCTTTGAATCTCCTTGTCTTGGTTTTTGTATCTGATACTGTATCGCTGTCCCAGATAGACGTAGCTTTCAACGTTCTCTATCTGCGTCGTGTTTATATATATTGGTGTGTCATTTTTCTAGCATCACTTTTGTCTTCGAGATGTTCATCTTGAGACCTTGATTTTCACTTTCATCAGCTAGCTCTTGCAGCATGTTTTGTTGTTCTTGCGGTGTAATAGCGCATACGAATATGTCGTCGGCGAAGCGAGGATGGATGAGATATTCTACGTCTTCCATCAAGCCTCTGGTTTCCCAGGTCAGTCTTCCGAATATGCTTTCGAGTGCAGCCGTGAACAGCTTGGGCGATATGGTGTCACCCTGTCGTACTCCACTCTTGATGTTGATCTTGTTGCTGTTTTTGTGTAGGTGAACTGTCACCGAGCTGTTGGTATAGATGTTTTTCAGGAGATCGATGTACACACCTTGTATCCCCTGTTCTTGAAGGGAGGTCAATATTGCTTGAGTTTGCGCCGTGTCGAAAGCCTTCTCCTAGTCGACGAAAGCGATGCAGAGTGGGATATTATATTATCGGCACTTCTCTTTCATACTTATGCACCTAAACAGGATTCTGCAACCGTCTCATCGTTAAAGTCCTTGATCCTAAATGAGACATATAATTCAGAGTCATCGGCAAAGAGGTGGAAGTCAAGTCGGTGCCGCCTAACAGTCTGCCCAATGAATCCCGTTTAGAAGGTAAACACAAGTGGGCTAAGAACAGACCCCTGTGGCAATTCAGACGGATCGCACAGAGTCAGACCTAGACAGATAGTCTGAGTCCTCGAAGTCAGGTATGACTCAAACCACTTATATCCGACGCCGATAACACCATGCGCGGCCGGGTGAGTGTGAATTCGAGAGGGCGGGTGAAGGTGGATATGAGAGGGCGGGTAAGGGAGGATACGAAAGGGCGGGTGAAGGTGAATAACATTGGCAGGTGAGGATTGATACGAGAGGTTGGGTGTGGGAGGATAAGATTGGCGGGTGAGGGTGGACAAGAATGGGCGGTTGAGGAGGATACGAGAGGGCGGGTGAATGTGGATTCGAGAGTGCGGGTGATGGTGGATAAGAGAGGGCGAGTGAGCAACATATAAATGTGAAAGTTCGCGGTATGAAACTTTTATTTCTCGGTCAATGAGTGAAAACATCATAAACGAAAGGCAATATTTCAAAAGTGTGAACACTGATTATCAATAACATGGAAGGCATGCTTGCCAACGAAACAAAATGAAGTGGAATCGAATACAGATTAATCTGCCATGACCTCGATTAATAATTTCAAATTACATAATACGATTTACCGGTGCGTATCGGAGGAAACTGAAGCATGAAGCCGAATATCGTCGGAAATTGTTGCATGTGGCCAATAAATAATTAAGTAGTTGGGTAAGTAAATCATACCCAATAGAAGGTAATCAATACAATTTATTTTTGATAATAAACTATTTTCAAGTTATAGACCAGGTTGGCCTTTGACATTTTATTTTAAGTGATGTGTCATAATCTGCCTTTACCATAACGTTGCACGAGGAAAAACACGTAATTATAGATAAAGCCGCCTCTCTTCTTTAACTATCAGATTATGTTCCGGCCAAAGTGATAGACAGGCACAACTTGCTGGAAACCTTATGTTAAATAGTATGTAAAACCGTGTTTCTATTTGATTAAATAGTAAAAGCCTCCTTTTCGAGAAATGTTTATTTATTCTGATAACGAATACCAACGGAGCATAATACACTACACTAGCCGCTAATGTGCCGTATATATTTGGTGGTCAAATAAACACTTCCCATTCCGATAATGTATATTTATTCCGTTATATGACGCTTCCATCAATTATTTACACAATTGTTTTTGATGGTGTCCACTTCACCCGGACAGGTCTGTCGTATTCTCTATCCTTCTCTCCTCGTATTCTGCCGTCGTCTTTCACTCTCGTCTCTTCATAACTGATCTTTTAAGAGCTCTCTTTGTCAGGTTATTTCAGCCTTAATTGTTGTCCTCCTCGTGTACTTCTCCCATCCTCATATACGAAATCAGAGAGTAATTTATTTCGGGTATAAAGGTACATCACTATACGTTACAGTTATGTTCTTAGTAAACAAAACATAACAGTGATATGTTTAATGTTGCAATATCAAACGAATATGTTACTACGTCAAAACAGTATTTTAAAATGTGAGGCTTTTTATCCGTTATAGATATGTTGTATGTAATGTGAATGGAAAGGGTGCGAGTTGATATTTCTCGGTTGTTCACATTCCATATAGCTTTGTATTATGGGTATTTGAATCAGGGAGTCACATTGGCGGATCTAGAGGGGCTGGGGGCACGTACCCCATACCTTTGGAATGTGCCTCAAGGGTGTAATTGGAGGTTTTTGCCACCTCCCAGACTATCCTCTCTGGATCCGCCCTTGAACCATGTCACTCGGCGATATGGTATAGTATAGTGACGTAGTGACATTTGACCGGATAGCGCCATCTGTTGCACTTTAATGAGGCGAATGACCCACTTCGCTAAGTCGGTCACAAAGTCTAGGAACGGGTTAGTCTGGTTAACTGTTATTTGCGCTTTATCTAACCTCGCCCAGCTAGCACAGCTTGGTTGGGCCAACATTGTAAAATGTGCGGCACGGTCACCATCTGCATATTAACCTAATGGGGCTGTTGGGCCAACGATGGCTACACGTTGCCAGCTAACGTTAACACCGCGACGTTGCGCTGACATCCCGCCAACTATCCTGATACGTTAACGCCATCTAGCGAAGAATCTCGCCGATGACAGTTGGTTGGCTGACCGTTGGTTAGTCGTTGCCACTGACGCCGACATGCGATTAATCATGTAACCGTCTACGTTTACTGGAAGTGCAACTGTCCGACGTTGTGCCAACCGAGGGTTATACGCACATAGCGACACAGAGGAATGTCAGCAATGCATAGAAGGTTGGTGATTTAGCGGTTGTGGTAGAATTACAAATATTCTCGCGGCAACATTTTATGACGATCGACGTACGACGTACATACACACGCTGACAGTGAAACTCGATTTGATTTGAGGTTTGTTTTTATACTAAATTATAGCAATTATCATATAGAGGTTGCATTTCATAAGAGGTACCACAATAGCAACTTAAACGCATTACATTTTATTTTAATTGAGTTGAAAGACACTTTAGTGTTAGCCGAACGATAATAGGGGTTTCAACAAATTAATTACCGAGTCACTGTATCATTGCAAACGATACATATTTTCTGGTTTTATCTGTGGCTCTGTTTAATTGTTATGGATACTTCATCAAAATCCAGTTTTTCATACTGGTCGAAACGTAGGCGGGTTCATAACAATGTTGCTGATAATTTTGCAAACGTTTTATCCCGTTCTGACACTGTCACTGAGACTGAGTTGTCTAGTACTGGAGGTCAGGGAAACATACATGTTGTGTGTGACAATGCTAGTTATGTACACTGTCTGTTTGATCAACAACATCACGCTATTAGTAGTGCAGATGATGCAATTATCAATGAACCGATGTGTAACGTGTTGCATGAGGCTAGTGGAAGTGCACACAGCCTCAGGAAGAGTATGACAATGATGCAACAGTCTTGGACAGTGATACAATTAGTGACAGGATGTCTGGCAGTGATGATGAAGTCAGTGATGCTGACAGTCTTGCAGACAAGTTGTCTGATTGGGCTTCAACATTTTCAATTCTGTCGAAAGCTTTAACATGCCTGTTGGGAATTTTATTATTATTATTTTATTATAACTTTAATATCATTTGTTTATTTATTCATAATAAAACAATTATTGTGTTCTTGTTCGACAGATTGGTGCACTTTCTTTTATTGGCGGTACAACACTTGTGGACACCGTCAGGAGAGTGATGTGTCACATCATGACGAACTGTGCTGCGAAGCAGTGTAATTGGAAAGGGAAGAACAACAAAGTGACCTTCTCAAAACTAGCATTGTGAGAAGTACTCTCTGGTATGTATATTAAAATGTACAATCTAAACTATTGCATAAAATTAATATGTTGCCAGTGTATTTTTTTAACCGTTGGAATGGTGTTTAAGAGTATTATCATTTTAGATATGAACACCTTGGATCAAGTAATTCATAAAGTTACAAGAAACTGCTAGAATTACCGGTTTAAATAGAACTGTTTTTGAAAATTGTGATTCCACCCTCCGGCATCCCCACTTCCATGGACGAATTTTGGAAAAACCAAAATCAAATATTTCAGCCCCATACATGCAAAACTGCCAGAGTTATAGGTTCACAGACAGAGAATTGTAGTGTTTTATAATAATTATTATAGATGTAGGATGTCAGACTCCAATGCCAGTTTATCACTGTAGTTATACTCTAGAATGTATGAGTTTGTCATGTCGCTGTGAGTAAATACTAGGAGGCGTAACTGTTGCCATTGTGAGAAACCTGCTTTATTAAGCAGTTTGCTAATGGCTGTGTTGCGAATAATAATTTATTTACTCACTCCTAGCCAGGGCTTTGTGCAAGATCAAATTGTTACCAGTCCAAATGTACTGGTAGATGTGTGTTTGTACACGTGCACTCTATTCTGTCAATCCTGTTCACATAACGTGCATACAGTCAATCAGATAAGCTTGTCTTTGCTCCTCATTTTTCTACCCGTGCACGCACATTTCAACCCGTCCACGATGAACTCTACCTGTCAAATGACCGGTGGACGGGTCTGTAGTTAAAGCTATGCTCCTAGCTGCTATAAAGTCAATGCTCCTATCAGTGAACTGTATGTGAAATGGTAGCAGCGAGTAGCAAACTCTATGTGAACAGACCTCTACTCGATATTGATCCTGAACATGGTAAACACTTAAATATGTTTGCCTTTTCAACAGGAGCGGTGCGTCGGAACCCCTGCACTCAGGATGCAACAAACATGGCAATTGAGAGCAACCTGAAACAGTGGTTGCGATTTGCAGCAGATCGTGATGGTGGCAGGCAACAGCGGGAGCAGAGGCGGAGGGAACTTATGCAACAACCTTAGGTTGAGCAGAATATTATAAAACTGACATGACTAGTGTAGTAGTCAGGGGAATCTCTGAAATTATTATTAATGTACTATTCTGGTGTAGTAGTCAGGGGAATCTCTGAAATTATTATTAATGTTCTGTTCTAGAGTTTATTTGTGGTAATAAAGCTATACTATATGGTAGTTGTAGCATTTCATTTGTGCCAAATGTATGGTTATGTTTATGCTAAACTATAGCTGAATGTGTAAGTCTTTGAATAGGAACAATGAAGCTTTCTATGTTAATGCATAATCTATATTGTATACACAAACACATTAATACAGTTCAAATAATCTGTATTCTAAAATTACAGAAATGTCATTACGGCTACATTATTGATGTCAAAGAATTAATGTAATTATTTGTTTGGTATAACAGTATAGCTTTAATTAATAAAATAAATAAGATTTTAATTAGGATTGTGGTGTTAAAAAGTATTATGATTGTAAGGATTTGATTACAGTACAGAAGTTTCGTTATGACTATGTTCTTTATATTTATAAAAATGAATCCAGACGTTTGTTTGGTACATAGCGTAGCTTTCAAATATACAATAAGGTTGTCTTTGAAATAAAGTTATGTTGTCAGTACAATAGTGCAGTATAATTTTTTTTATATACAATTACATGTTTTTGTATGACTTAATACAATATTATTGTGTGTCAGAATACATGTCTGGTATGTCATTGTTATTACATGTCATCATTATGACATAATTATATTGTATTGTAATGGTAAGTGTTTTTTATACATACACTGCTGTATTGTATACATCTAATATTACACAGTATTACCGTTCATTTGGCTCTACTAAATTTAATAATTATGTATATTTTACACTGTTAAATGTATTTCAAATAAAATGTGTACTTTCTGTCATAACTGCTGTGTTGATATGTCATATTGTAAGGTTGGGACACCTTTGGTTGATGGTTGGGGCAGTGTTTGCAAATGGTTTGGGAACCATTGGCAAATGGTTGTGGCTCCGTTGGCAAATGGTTGGGGCAATGTTGGCAAATGGTTAGGGCAATGTTGGTTAATGGTTGGCATATGGTTGGGGTAACTTTGGTTGATGGTTGGGGCAACGTTGGTTGATGGTTGGGGCAACGTTGGTTGATGGTTGGGGCAACGTTTGCTGATGGTTGGGGTAACGTTGACACTGTCTGCCGTTGACGTTGGCCCAACGTAATGTTGCTAGGTTGTGGCAACCTCTAACCAACGAGCAAAGTTCCGTTGCGCCAACCAAAATTTACAACATTGCACCAACGTTGCGCCAACGGTTGGCACATGGTTGGGTGACGGTTGCTGTGCTAGCTGGGCGCTTGTTTCACAACTATTCTGTGCTAACATTTTATAGGTTGTGCATATCTCATTGTAAGGTTTATTAACCGTTAGCGCTTTGTGGGACTTGTTCTCAGGTACACTGGTCGTTTTGATGCCACGTCTGCCTGTGCTTCTAGATGAGCATAATAGTCAGTGAAGCGTCTGAGACCAGCGATGTTTGCATCGTGTTTTCCTGTGATCCATTGCAGCTTCAGATGTTTGCACAATTATGTCGTTTATGATTATGTTCATGTCAAATGACGCCGACGACCATCTTTTGTTGTTTGTTGATTACATTTGTGACCCGCTCTTCCAAAACCAGGCGGAAGTCGCACAGATCGGTTTTTCCGCTGGCAGCCAAAACATGCAGTTGGGGGTCACTTCGTGGATTTGGGAATTTTAGTGGAACTGTATTGTTTGATATATATTCTTCTATTTTGCAAAGTGTTCAGCTAAAACACAATGTAACATACCATAGTGTTGTTTTATTCGACATCTACCACACATTTTGGTAAAACAATGACCAGCTGAATGACAAAACTAACATGATTTGAGGGCGCCGCCACGAGCATTATCGGTGTGGTACCCCTTAACATTGCTCATCGTTGGAAAGCCGGGAATGTCCG
>CM034534.1:51901901-51949281 GCA_020002185.1 Paraescarpia echinospica | reverse complement strand
GGCTTTCGAGTCGGTGCTAACTCAAACAATACTGACCTACCTTCAAGAACAGGGGATAGAAAACATATATATCGAACAGCTCGGTGACACTCGACCTACACAAAATGTACAACAAGATCAACATCAAGAGAGGAGTACCACAAGGTGACACCGTAACACCCAAGCAACACTCGAAAGCTTATTCCGAAGACTGACCTGGGAACCAGAGGCTTGAAGATAGACGGAGAATATTTCAGTCATATTCGCTTCGCCGACGACATACTCATATGCGCTACTACACCACAAGAACTGCAAAAATGCTGCAGGAGCTAGCAGTTAAAAGTGAAAACCAAGGTCTGAAGATGAACAAAAATTGATGCTAGAAAATGACACACCAATATATATCAACAACATGCAGATACAGAAAGTTGAAAGCAAAGTCAATCTGGGATTGCGAAGCAATATCAGAGACAAAAACCAAGACAAGGAGATTCAAAGAAAAACCACGCCCGGCAGGACAGCATTCGCGAAACACCGCGACATCTTCTTCAAGGGTAACTATGGATCCTGCGTGAAGACACAAGTCTACAACTCATGCGTACTTGCAGCGATGACATTCGGCGCGGAAACATGGGCTCTCATCATCCAGGGAAAGAACAAGCTAGCAGCCGCACAGACAAAGATGGAAAGAAGTATGTTAAACATCACATATCGGGAGAGAATAGCAAACATCTGGGTAAGAGAGAATACAAAGTTCATAGACGTGAGAACAAATCAGAAGACAGAAGTGGGCCTGGGGGGGCACAACAGCAGACTAGGAGATAACTGGTGCACATCGCGCGTATCAAAACCTTACGAAGGGAAAGGATCTAGAGGAAGAACGGCGAGACGATGGAGAGACGACCTAGACGAGTACTGGAAGGGCACCACCTGGCAGAGAATGGCGCAAGACAGGTAGATTTGGAAACAACATGCTGAGGCCTTCACCCAACCACGAGACACTACGGCTGCACAAAGATGATGATGAGTATAAATATATATATATATATATATATATATGAATAAATATATCATTGTATAATAAATATAATAACTGTATATGTTATATAAAAAAACACGCGCGCGCTCACACCCACCCACACAAACAAACAAACTCACTCTGATGAATCTTTCCAGTCCACGTGTGACGTCACAAGAGGTGTTTTCGGTCCACTACCCGGAAGGATCTCCCGAACAGCGCAAGTTTATGGCGCAATCCGCAGCAGACTGGGAGACGTTCTTACTCCATAGAGCCAAAGAATTTGCACCAGGTGTGGTTGCATTTATATATTTGCCCTATTAATCGTAATTAATTAATAACTATGTAACAAATTATTATAATGGATATTCATTCAGTAATACTACCAACATAATTGTCAAAATAGTTGGTTATATATATATTATATGTTCTTCACGATACATAACACTTTATTGATGCACCATCAAATCCTGGACTAATGCCCCGTTTAATGGTGTATACAAAATATGCTAATATCTAAGAAACATAAAATCGCATTGAAGAGGAATAAATAAACTACGGAATGAAACCTCAAGTTAGCAAATAAAATTATAGTTTAAATAAACATATGCATAGTAAAATTAAGGGTAAATGAAAAGTAAAGCAAACGAATAGCAAAGTGCTGAACAGCTAAACATACTGCGTTAAAAACAACTAAAAGACTAAATGATATTAAATAATTTGATTAGATATTAACATATGATGTATAGTAAGTAAGCAAAACAAAAAGTTTTTAAAACTGTATGTATTTATAATACAAAGGTTAACTTAGGCTATACATTATTTTAAGAACACAAATGTCTTCATATATAGACAATACAGTCTATTAAAGATACATTTAGAACTAATGCATTTTAACAGTCAACATTTTAATTGTATCTCTGTTAGTACTGGTGTATTTGTTCTATCTTTTTTACTTTTCTCTAATTATTGCATCACTGTGATGATAGGATTATTTGACCTACATTCTATTCACACATGTACACATTATGTGCACTACTTTAGTTAGTTATGTTATGTTAGTATTTTTAGCACTGTTATATTTGTTTATTCTGATTGCAACATTGTCATATATATATATATTGGAGGAGGCAGGTAAGATAGCGATTTCACAGGTTCTTGTGCCGGTCTCCCTGGATCATCAGTACTATGTAAAATGTGTACAAACTGTTATATCACTCGGCATGTGTGTGTGTGTGTTTGTTTGTTTGTTTGTGTGTGTGTGTGTGTGTGTGTGTGTGTGTGTGTGTGTGTGTGTGTGTGTGTGTGTGTGTGTGTGTGTGTGTCTATGTGTGTATGTATGTACGTACGAATTTATGTATGTATAATCTAGATAAATAAACTTCACTGCTCTTTCTAATCCACAATCTCATTGGTATTAAAATTGGTCATTTCAGTGATCGGTAAATCCGTAATGTGTTGAACTTGCACCATACTTTACTCAAGGAACATGCTCTTCTCGTAGTGTGACTACTGTGAATCAAAACCAATTGGGAACATAATTCAGATTTGGTTTATTTCGAGGATATTGCATGATGTGCTAAAATGACTGGAGAAGGTAGAGTAATTAATAAACCAACTCTGTCTCTATATATGACGTTATCACTGACATCATTTATCTGGTAGGCGGACGACTAGTGATTACAACAATATCCAATACCACATGCCCATGCGGCAAGACTGACGAATGGTGTTTGCACAGAACTTTGACGAATACATGGAGAGATATGATGCAGGAAACAGTCATATCGGAGGTAAACAGAGTTAAATGTTGTGTTTTTCCAAAAAATATGATAACTTACTAATAAGGAGTGGTATATAAACTGAAACATCTATATATACAAATTGATGAGGTGAGGAGTCAACAGGTGAACACGTATTAGCTAGAATTCATTTATATATATATATATATATATATATAAATATATATATATATATGTTACGATTTCGGCATGTTACATTCCTATATAGACACATTAACATGTCCTTGTACTGCAGAACGAATTTCTTGCAACGATTGAGCCAAACTACTGGCACAGAGCTGAAGACCTCTCTGCTCCGTTCGATGACAGGAACTCTCGCGTGACGAGATCTGGGCTGCAGCTGGTTGCCATGGAGTCGCAGGTAGTCAAGTTTGTCTTGGGAGAACAGCGGTCGACATCCAACAACCAAGGTGAGAACGCATCTATATACATACTAGTATATTATTATTCGTAATAGAAGGTTTTAATTAACGACCGGATCCCTTTCCTGTTCTTGTTGTTTTTATAACGCATTTTCCTTGAATTTAAATATGGAAATTTGCACAATTGTCACAAACGTAACGAATAATGCGATACATATTTCAGATGTATTTTCTCGAAAAAAAATTATTTTAACTCCAGATTACGAAGTATGCCTGCCTCGTTTTCCTCGATGTATTCTCTATTGTTTGCATATCTGCTATATGTTAACTTATTCCAGATTACAAAGTGTGCCTGCATCGTTTTCTTCGATGTAGTCTCTATTGTTAGCATATCAGCTATGTATTAACTTATTCTGCACAAAACATATATTCTTTTAATTTGTAGACGATTCTGATGCTGCTAGAGTCTACGCAGTATCGTTTGTGCGATATGTTCGCACTTGGAGCACTCGTACATTCATGACTGGTCTTTCAAATGAGAGAAGCGAAGAAGATCAAAAGAGGATACTGGACGAGTTGTACAGCAGACTGATTGTCGAAGCGACAAAGGTTTTCGCTGATCGGTGCTACAAAGCTGTCAAACACTACGTCACGGTTGCTAAACGATGCGAGGTTTGAACATTGGCGAAAAATGAACAGTCGAAATATTTCAATGATGACAAGTATTTGAATAATGAGATAGTGCATTTAGTAGCTTGATGGGGAATTGAACTGAATTGAATTGGATTTTATTCAACAAAAAACATATATACAAGGTGAACTCATACATAACACATCAAATTGAACCTATGCACAGCAACAAGGTGCTGTGCCTACCTAACTCTATACAATCTTGAAAACTAATTACACATGTGTTGAACGGAAATGCAAGAAGTTAAGAACTTATGATATGCATTCCCTACTACTAATTTATAATCTAATTTAATATATTATATAAACGCAATTGACTAGAATTACTTTTGATGCAACCTTTACATACGAGTTGTATATTGGCTGCCCCCTTATACTTCACTCAATATTAGTACATTATAAGTAACAAACATACTGGTTATTGTTACTAATACTATCTTTAATTTAAACTTTCATACTTTTGTAGGAGAACTCTTTTATAATGATTTTTAAACTGGTAAACCGTACTGCATGTCTATTGGTCTGGCTGTAATTGATTCCACAACGTAGGACCCTTATTACTAATACACGCCGCTTTATGTGTCGTTCAACAACTTAGCACCCTTATTACTAATACACGCCACTTTATGTGTCGTTCTACTACTTAGGACCCTTATTACTAATACACGCCACTTTATGTGTCGTTCTACTGCTTAGGATCCTTATTACTAATACACGCCACTTTATGTGTCGTTCTACAACTTAGGACCCTTGTTACTAATACACGCGGCTTTATGTGTTGTTTTACAACGTAGGACCCTTGTTACTAATACACGCCACTTTATGTGTCGTTCTACTACTTAGGACCCTTATTACTAATACACGCCAATTTATGTGTCGTTCTACAACTTAGGACCCTTGTTACTAATACACGCGGCTTTATGTGTCGTTTTACAACGTAGGACCCTTGTTACTAATACACGCCACATTATGTTTCGTTCTACTACTTAGGACCCTTATTACTAATACACGCCAATTTATGTGTCGTTCTACAACTTAGGACCCTTGTTACTAATACACGCGGCTTTATGTGTCGTTTTACAACGTAGGACCCTTGTTACTAATACACGCCACTTTATGTGTCGTTCTACTACTTAGGACCCTTATTACTAATACACGCCAATTTATGTGTCGTTCTACAACTTAGGACCCTTGTTACTAATACACGCGGCTTTATGTGTCGTTTTACAACGTAGGACCCTTGTTACAAATACACGCCACTTTATGTGTTGTTCTACTACTTAGGACCCTTATTACTAATACACGCCAATTTATGTGTCGTTCTACAAATTAGGACCCTTGTTACTAATACACGCCACTTTATGTGTCGTTCTACAACTTAGGACCCTTGTTACTAATACACGCCACTTTATGTGTCGTTCTACAACTTAGGATCCTTGTTACTAATACACGCCACTTTATGTGTCGTTCTAATACATACGACCCGTGTTACTGATACACGCCACTTTATATGTCGTTCTACAACTTAGGACCCTTGTTACTAATACATGCCACTTTATGTGTCGTTGTACTACTTAGGACCCTTGTTACTAATACACGCCACTTTGTGTGTCATTTTACTACTTAGGACCCTTATTACTAATACACGCCAATTTATGTGTTGTTCTACAACTTAGGACCCTTATTACTAATACACGCCACTTTCTGTGTCGTTCTACTACTTAGGACCCTTATTACTAATACACGCCAATTTATGTGTTGTTCTACAACTTAGGACCCTTGTTACTAATACACGCCACTTTGTGTGTCGTTCTACTACTTAGGACCCTTATTACTAATACACGCCAATTTATGTGTTGTTCTACAACTTAGGACCCTTGTTACTAATACACGCCACTTTATGTGTCGTTCTACAACTTAAGACCCTTGTTACTAATACACGCCACTTTATGTGTCGTTCTACAACTTAGGATCCTTGTTACTAATACACGCCACTTTATGTGTCGTTCTAATACTTAGGACCCGTGTTACTAATACACGCCACTTTATGTGTCGTTCTACAACTTAGGACCCTTGTTACTAATACACGCAACTTTATGTGTCGATCTACTATATTTTATTTTGAAATTATAGTTTTTATTACGTGTATTATGATTGTAACTATCACCTACTCTCTTAAAGTAACTCAACAGTTGATCTGGTCGCAAATTGTTGTAAACCTTATATATAAACACCATATTGTAAGTCAATCATATCATACACACACACACACACACACAGTGTCACAAAATCGAGTGTAAGTATTAATAAATTAATAAATTGGCGGTACCCGATTTGACATAGCAAGTTATAGGTTCAGGTGCACTAGGATTCGGAGTGAACGAGAGACATAACGTGACATCAGATATGTATGTACGAGAAGCCAACTGGCGTTCCCATTTAATACAACAACATAAACATATGCGGTTCAGTGATAGATGGCCAACCGTTACTCTGCTATGACATTATATTTATAACACCATACATTATACTCGACAAATATGCATGCAAATACGAATTTACATGGGAGACAAGTTAAACAGCTGGTCACTTACATGAAGACGGGTATACACCGTTGTAAAGTCAACGAACTGTAACCAATCATTGTCTCGTGCTGTGCGAATGTCAACGTTCGCCTCGGTCGCGTTCGGCGAGATGTCAGGACGAAAGTCGCTCGGCGTTCGGCGAACGAATTCACGTAGACGAAAGCAGGCGACTCGGGCGATAAAGTAGACGGTATATTTGCCTTGTCGATCCCACGCGAAACACCAGGCAACAACACGGAAACGATGTCACGATGTCGGCGATGTCGAGAAGGTCTGTCACGGAGTCTGTGTTACAACAGCTAGCAGACGAAACGGTGGTGGCCTCGCATTCGAAGATCATGTCAAAACGGAACTGCAGACGGTTATCGCTCAGTCTTCTTCAACGCGTGAGAAGTGCAGCGTCTCACAACTAATCAGTACTGTTGAAATCGTAGAAGTATTTACCACAGGCGTTGGGCTGACACACATTTCGGCCCAATTCCTGGAGACGAGAGTGCAACATTTTCTTCTGCTCAAATGGTCGTCTGGCTTCGAATGGCAGTCCTGCCCTTATATAGCTTGATGGCCGGAAGTTAGTCTGACCAATTACGACACTTAATACAACCTAAAATTGCTTCAGAAACCGTCTCCCGAAACCGTTCACACTTCGAACCATTCCATTCAACTCGCTGAGTTTAAAATATATTTTGCCAGCTAAACGTTTGGCTATATAAGTGCTCATTCAATATTTAACTTACGTGAATTACTTACATAATTAATATCACTGGATTCCCTATATCAAGCCGGATACCACAATGTACATCGTACATTCAAACTCTCACGAATTAATCAATAATTTAACAAAAACGCGCACTCTTCATAAGCTAGGTGTGACCCTAGTGTTTTTCACACCTACATTTCTGTAAACAACTTTTATAAGTTCATAATATAATCTTCTTATAACCACAACATAAGTAGTTTGCAAGTTCACCATATTACCAGTCATGTTAAATAATTTCTACTTGTATCAAATTTAGTATACCTAACCGTAAAATTAGTGGTGAACGCTACAAATGAAATTAATTGTAAACTAAACCACTCTTCTGAAGCCTGATTAAATTCTAAACAAACCACTTTGTGACACAGAGTTTTAAAATAATGTAAAATTTATGTTCTGTGTGACAATCACGTTGTTATAATTATTTAGACGAAATTGCCTTATACTACAATAGTTTCGTGCTCGTTCAAAAGAGCTAGCAAGCCGTTGAATAATATAGTAATGTATTGTATTTTAGTCCAGCTTGAAATTACTGACTGCGCATAATTAAACTATATTGTACCTATATATTACAACGCGTCACTTATTGCTTGCTTCCTAATGTACGCAATACACTATTGCAATCAACAAGTGTGTTTGTTTTTGTTGAAAGAACCATATTGACTCTACTTCATGTGCTAATGCGATTGTGTACGTTTGCGTATGTAGGTGTTTCGTGTACTTGTTTGAATGTTCGTGTGAGTGTTCTTGCGAGTGTGTGTGTGTGTGTGTGTGTGTGTGTGTGTGTGTGTGTGTGTGTGTGTGTGTGTGTGTGTGTGTGTGTGTGTGTGTGTGTGTGTGTGTGTGTGTGTGTGTGTGTGTGTGTGTGTGTGTTGGAAAGTGTTCTTAACGTTCCTATAACGTTATTATTATGTTATGATTCAATTCAATTATTTATGTCCAATTGAGAATACAACATACACCATACAACATATGTACATAATAAAGATGACAAAGTTCAAAATGGAAATGGGAAAGTAAAAGCTCATTACTTATCATTTACTTTCCCCATCATCAATATAACATGGTCATAATGTGATACGCAGTGTTAGTAACATAACTAATATGCCATTGCTAAAGTTCAAAATGGAAATGGGAAAGTAAAAGCTCATTACTTATCATTTACTTTCCCCATCATCAATATAACATGGTCATAATGTGATACGCAGTGTTAGTACCATAACTAATATGCCATTGCTAAAGGGAGACCACTACTACATTCGTGCTTCCAAATACTTTCTGAACCTTAACAATAACGATATGGCGAGGGAAGTGGTACAGGATTGAGTCATATAATTTGTACCAGTAAACTTGCGCTGGCTCGATGTTTGGAATAAACAATTGTGGGGGTGTCAACAATATATATGTTTCGCAGATGCCACCTCTTGACTGTTGTCGACCTTTACATTATACGACCTTATTGGTTCATTTGTTCAGTCGTTTCTGCTGCCAGTTTTGCAATGTGTGTATTTTTGTAGATACCAATAGACTGGAAACAAGATGGCCGGCGTTCGCGTTGCCCTGGTGAAGGCTCCTCAACAGAACACTATTTCTACTCCGTTGAATGTTAATTACCAACCCGGACAGATGTGTTAGAACCGAAAAGATACACGGAGCTGTTGCATGTTTAAACCACAAAAAATCGACATGAGAATCAAGGTCCATTTTGAGTTTGATATTGTGTGCACTCGACCGGACCATCTGCCACTGAACATGTGCTAATGCTGGGTGTAACTGTACCTACTGGATCTGACGAAATTGCGTGATACCCCTCCACTCAGACAGACCATGGTGTAAACACGACAACTGCACGTGGTAGTGGAAGCAAGCGTGGGTCGTCATCTGGTGGCTCAATAGCCATTGACAAAGAAGACTTCACCAGTGGCATGTTGGCTGCTCTTAGCAGTAAAGAAGTGATTGATAAACTTCAAGCTGCAGTAGTCAATGATTTACGTAAAGAAGTTGCTTACATGAGATGTGTCATCGAAAAGAAAGATGCGGCGATCGAACAAATTGCACTAGATGATCACGAACAATATTACGGAAAAATTCACTCAGGCTTTTCGGCCTTGTGGAGAACGAAAACGAGGACATAACTAAACGCACCGTAGATGCGCTAAACGAATCTATGCATCCTAAACTGAGTCCGCCCCTCCGGCTGGAGGAGATTGACCGAATCCATCGAGTTGGACCCAGGTACAAGCCATCGAGACCAGTGCTAGTAAAATTCGGAATATACGCAAGTCGCCGAAGAGTATACAAGGTAAGGGTAGGGTTGAATCCCAAACCCCATAGACCCCGATGGGACGAAACACCAGGCGAATCAAGCACATACCAGACGGGCTCAGTTGGCATGTCAGCTGAAGGCACCAGGACTCAGGTCCTCTTCCTGAACGAGGATCTGACGCAGATCAGGGCCAGGCTATTGTACAACTACCGGATGGCAAAGAGGAAGAAACTGATCAATGACTGTTGGTCGTCAGACGGGACTATTCTCATTAAGAAAGATGTCTTCAAAGTTATCGTTGTCAAATATGTCAAAGAACTGAATGACAATACCAAATAAGGTATCATGAAATTAGCACAGCTCCAGTGCTTTTGTACTTGTATACACCAAGTCATGACTATATACAGTAAGTTCACCAAATACTATGTTATACTGCTATGGTTTTGTTATTGCACAATTTGTTTCTTTCCACATTGCTTACATGGATTCTATGTTTATGTTTCTTCAATCATAGTTAAATGATGCCTATACATTGTTATATATATTTAAGAAGTATGCTAACAAGCATACTTCCTTAAATTGTATTATATGTTCTTGTGTTTACCATACTAAATGTGTACCTTATTTGCAAACTAATGATGTGAAGCTGGTTAATAACTGGCATTGCACTAAATGCATTTCTTCTATTCTGCAATTTAATAACTTTGAAAATTACTATGATTTTCTCAATGCCATCGCTAATGACTGGTTTGATCTTACAAGTATATCGTTTTGTGAGTTACAAAATAAGTTATTTAATCCTTTTGATTTAAATAATAATAGTCACAATTTGCCTATGTTTAATAATGATCCAGAGCTACAATATTTTAATAATGTGTACGCAACTGTACTAAATAATTGTGACTATTTTGTTGAAGACACTTTTATTAAGAAATGTTCTCAACTGTCACCAATGAACAACATGGTTTCCTTACTGCACACTAATATTCGAAGTATTGGCAAGCATCTACATGAATTAGACCAATATCTTCAGGTGCTAGAACATAAGTTTCTGTTATTGGTGTTAGTGAAACGTGGTGTCAAGACTACAATGTAAAATGTTGTGGATTACCAGGATACAAAGCAGAACATATTTATAGGCATACTAAAACAGGTGGTGGTGCCGCATTGTATGTTATAGATAATATTGCATACCATAATAGATTAGACATTACTAAATTAAATGAATTCATAGAATGCCAGTTCATAGAGATTCATAAAGATAGTACTGCATATGGTAAAGATATTGTAGTTGGAGTCATATACAGACCACCGAACTATGATATAAACACCTTTATTGATGAAATGTCTAATATACTAGACATTCTCAACAATGAAGACAAATTATGTTATATCATGGGAGACTTTAATATTAATATTTTTAATTATGTAGAACATGTACTAACATGCAGTTTTTTAAATCTGATGTTTTTGCATTCTTATATTCTATTAATAAATAAACCAACACGAGTAACTAATCAATCAGCAACATTGATTGATAAAATTTTCACAAATAACCATAAAAACATGTTCCAGGGCATTATGTACACAAATGTTTCTGACCACTTCCCAGTATTTATTATTGATAATAATTGTAAATTAACCAATTATTTTAAATATAAAACAAACATAAACTTTTCGAGGGCAAACATGGATAAATTTTATAATAACATGCATAACATTGATTGGGAAATTATAACATCCATAAATAATTGTCAAACAGCCTATTCAATCGAAGTAGAATTAAAACAAATTATTATTTGGCTAAGTGCCAACAAACTATCTTTAAACATTGATAAGACCCAATACGTGATATTTAAAACACCAAACAGAAAACATATCAAACCAACAACACTTAAAATTAATAATAATGCTATTAAACTAGTATCTTCTACAACATTTCTTGGTGTGACTATTGATAGCAAACTCAACTGGGTTGAACACATTAACAAAGTTAAATGTAAAATTTATAAAGGTGTTGGCATTCTCAACAAAGCCAAAATATTATTAACTAGATCATGTTTGGTCACCTTGTATTACTAATTTTTATTCCATCACTTGACGTATTGTATTGAAATATGGGGAGGTGCATTTGACTGATATTGTTCAAGTTTTATTAAGATTCAAAAGAAAGTAGTGAGAATGCTTGTTTCAGCTAATAGATTAGCTTATACAAAACCTATATTTAAATTACTAAGCATCTTAACTTTCAGACAATTGTATTTATATTCAATACAAATAGTTATGTATAAATACAAGATGGGTCTTTTACCAACAATCTTTGAAAATATGTTTACACTTAATCAAGATGTCCATAGTTATAACACAGGACAATCTGCACAAATTCATATACCCAAGGCTACTTTAGAAATAAGACTTCGTGCTATAAGAAATAAGGGTGCTGTTATTTGAATTCATTTCAGCACAAGACTTACGTTTACGACTTACTCAATAATTAGTTATAAATGTATACTTAAACAATTTATTTTACACAATGATGTTAATACATCACAACATTTTCAATCACGATTATGTATTCATCAACTGCACGCTGTTTTTGTTTTCAATATAATGATATTTACATTGAAATATACAAAAGGGAGTATAGCATTATATAATGTTCTTCCCTTGTTATGCTCATTATGTTAATATATATGATTTGTCTTAATTTGATTTGCATTGTATGTATTGTAATGAGTTACAATACATTTGATTTGATTTTCACACTCGCACGCAGACACAAACACGGACAAAAACAAATACATACACGCACACACATACTTGTTTCTGTTTCAAGTGGGGACATTCGTCTTTACTCTACCAACTGGGGACTGCGTGTGTTTATTGACACTGGCCACATGATGGTGATAGGATAAATTATATTTATAATTATTATAAACCTAAATATGTGCTGATAAATTGCATATAAGCATTTAAAAGATGTTTTTAAACCAGGCGTGGACACACACGTGTTACCACCGGGGACGCACGCATATTATACTATATAAAATTCTTCAACATTTGTATATACACCATGTGTGTGTGTGTGTGTGTGTGTGTGTGTGTGTGTGTGTGTGCGTGCGCGTGTGCGGGTGCGTGTTGTGTTGGCTAAAGTCAGTAGTAATACAAAAGTGTAATGGCATTTGCTGAAATCACGTCATTGCAACAATATCAATTCCTTCTCTTTCTGTGTTATGCACAGTTTTGAGATGGCGGGCTATCGTAGTCTGAGGCTTCTTGCAGTAAGAGCAGTAACACTTTTTGTCGTATTTCCTCCCTTCTTCGTTACGTGTGGTGCTCAATGTGATGTTGTGTGCATCACTGGCTCCTTCATTGTTACCTGTGCTCGAAAGCACCTCACTGGCCATACAAATATTACAAGCAGTAATGATAGCAGAAGTACCCTGTTCTGTGGAATCGGGACTAACTGCAGTAGATTCACCATTAATAAGAGCATTTCTGATAGCAGACAATCACTGGTGTGAGGATATGGGATACACAGAGTGTTCATTTGATAAATCAGGACATATTAAACCAGTTTCACCAACGACAAGAGCAGTACTGGTAACAGTGTTATAACTGGACTAAGGAATCGGGAAACATCACCTCGGTTTCATCGGTAATACCATGGTTAAAAGAAGGTTCGTTTGCCGGTTTTATCTTCCTGCAAAGGTATTTAACAAGATTTAACCAGATTGCCATCCAGAAAATTAAGTCTAGATGGCAGTTGGACAAGGAAGCCTTTTGGCTTATCGAGAGTCCAATACTTTTTTTAATCTATGTGTATCCCGCCGTTTTAAGGTATGTGCCGATTTTATTTTTAAACATATTCACGCTACTAGCACCAACACAACCAGGAAATAATCTGTTCCATTCATTTAGAGTCCTTTGTGAGAATGAGAAGGTTCTTATATATAATCTACACTGCTTCTTTACTAATGTAACTTCACGTCCTCTGGTCATTCTATATTTCTTAACTGAGAAAAAAATAGTTCTATCAATATTTTCATAACAATCAAAAATTTAAACATTTGTATCTGATCTCCTCTCAATCTCCTGGTCTCTAGTGTTGTTAAACCACATCTTTAGGCGTATTTCGTAACTAAAATCCCTCAGTTTTTGTATCATTTTAGTTGCTCTCATCTGTACTCTTTCTAGCATATCTATGTCCTTCCTGCGATATGGCCTCCACGCTTGAATACAATATTCTAAATGAGGCTTAACAATTGTTTTGTATAGCGGTATTATTACCTCGTTCTCTTTATACGTTATGTTTCGCATAGTTAATCTAAGGATGTGATTTCCCTTTGAAGCGGCAATACCGCACTGCTCTGAAACCTTCTTATCCGCACTAATGGTTAACCCTAAGTCCTTTTCTTTTACAGTAGTACTTAGTACAGAACCTCCCATTGTATTTTGTACATATTCGTTCCCATGAAGGCATTTACATATCCTAAAATTGAACAACGTTTGCCATTTTTCAGACCACTTTATCAACCTGTCAATATAATCTTGTAAATGCTGTCTATCTCCATCACATTTAATCCTTCTAAACAATTTTGTATCATCCGCAAATTTCAACACCTTGCTTGTTGTATCATCGTCCAAATCGTTGATGTATATTAAAAATAATATAGGTCCCACTCTTAACTGATTTCCAGTTTGAAGCCTCCCCATCATCTGCTATCCGTTGTCTTCTATCAATTAGCCATTTTTCTATCCAGTTAATTAAAATATGCCCTATGACATGGGCCTTTAGTTTAAGTAGGAACCTTTGACGTGGCACTTTGTCGAGAGCTTTCTGAAAATCTAAGTAGATGATATCTACTGGTGATCCCTCGCCTATCCACTTAGTGATATCTTCCCAAAAACATAACATATTTTTAAGCATGACCTCGCTTTTAGAAACCCATGTTGAGATGGGTTTAACAAGTTACGTTTAATAAGAAAATTCACCATGTGATCTTTAATTAGACTTTCTAATAATTTGCAAATCACTGACGTTAAACTCACTGGTATGTGGTTCTCTGACTTGTATCTTGAAAAAAAAAATAACGTTATAGTTTTACTTCTTTCCATTCTAAGGGAACAATTCTCTCTTCTAATGACAAGTTGAAACCTGTTGCAAGTGGTATGCTAATTTGTTCTACAATTTCCAATAATAGTTTGGGCGGAATCCCATCCTCTCCAGGTGATTTATTATCCTTCATAGCCCTAATTTTCTTAGTTACCATTTCCGGGGTTACAGTTAACCATCCTAAATAGTCTGTTTCTGCCTCCTTGAACTTAGCCTCTGGTATTGGCGGTGAACTAATATCTTCCCTGGTAAACATTGAACTAAAATACTCATTCAGATCTTCTGCCAATAAGAATCCCTCTGACATTATATTTCCAGCACTATCTTCTAGTGGACCGACCTGATCCTGAACTTTCTGTTTGCTCCGAACTTATGCATACAAACTCTTGCTGTCTTGTTTTATAATGCAAGCTAATTTTTGTTCGTAGCTTCTCTTCGAATTTCGAATTTCAGTTGTAATTTGGTTAGTGCTTCTTTATAAATGTTGTAGTCTTCGTCAATTCCAGTACGTCTACATGACTTCCACATCACTTGTTTGTACTTAATTTTTCGTAACGGCTTCTTTCGATAAATATTTCTTTCTGGACCGATTCCCTTGTTTTTGAGCCGACAGACAAGAGGAATGTCTACTGACACGTCTGACTCCGACAGGGAGTCATCTACAGTTGAAGACAAAGTGTACTCTAAGCCAGGATTTGCCATTTTTATATGGCAAATCCCTTTGATCTGTGGTATCTTTTGCCATTTGTATATGGCAAAACCCTTTGATCTTTGATACATTTTGGATTATGAGTAGCCCACACGTACTAATCAGAGTCGTCGTTATTCAGATCAGACTCATTGTCACTCTAACTGGCAATGTGTTCTTCAGTCGTTATTGTTTAACGTGTTGGATCGCATTCAGGATTTCCTTTCTGGAGTGATTCTATAAAATAAAATGTGACTATCCTCAACATCATTCTAAATTATTTTATAAAACACTTCAGACAGCAGAATTATGTGCCGCCCTATTTGAATGTCTAGCAGTTGTGGAAGAATGAAGATTATGTAAGTTTGATTTTTTTTCTCGCAATTCTGCAAGTGTTTTCTACAAATGTTGAAAGTTACATTAAAATCCCTATGTGATCAATGGATAGCTTAAAACAGTGTTGCGAACAATCTACAAATGTCCTGTAAACCTATAGGAGATTTCACGAAAGAAGTGTTTGAACCTGACATGCAAAACATTTAGGAGGAGTAGTTTAACAGACATAATTGTATACATATGTTAGCTCTATTATAGTTAGATATATTGAGTGCACATGGTATCACAAAGCTCAGAGCAATAATCCATTTTCGGCATAAACAATAGGCACAGCATGGCCATGTTTATATTTTGAAGAAGCTCAAGAGATTTACAAATTATCTATGCAGGTTTTGACCTCTTGTGTTATAAATGTATTCATACATAGCTACAATATGGGCCGGATACGGCGGATTCACAGCACAACAAAACAGGATATGTTTTGTCTTTCATTTATGTTCTGTATTATTCAATTCAGCTCACTCACTCATTCACTCACTCAACCGAGATGAATGTGGCTTGCTCATCGGGCCGACTTAGTCAGGTACACTGATTTATCTTCAGTCGTGTTCCTTGGGTCGAACAAAGTGAACTGAATATGATCAGTCGACGTTCCCACTGCCACTAACTGACCACAGACCATGAGACTGATGTCATATGCAATCAGTACGGTCATCCAGGCTGCACGGTCAGCGAGTCTGTCTTGGAGATATAAACCGCCTCCTCCACCACCCACTGACTTCCGGCAGTCATCGGTGTCACATCTCCTGTGACGTTTGGCGGCAGCTCCGTCGCCGTAGCTAGATACAGCAGCGATGTCTGCAGCATCACTAAGAGCATCAGCCCGGGCGTGTACGCCGGTGTTGCGTGCCAGAAAAAACTCGTCGTGCCACAATACCTCGCTCCATGTTAAACTATGTGGTGCTATAATACCTCCTTCCATGTTAAAATATAGGGCGCCATGGCTAGCCCCAAGCAATCAGCCATGGTGGTTTTGGCCAGCATGGCTTTTCAGCACGGCTAAACACCTCAAAATTAGCTTTATTTTAGTCAAAGAAAAAACGTTTACTTTCCAAATAAAACATTATACATTTCAAAAATATGTTTTTGAAATGTTTATATTCTCGTATAAAATCGGTATATTTGATCAGGACTAACAGAATAATAGAACAGAATACCTCGAGATATTCCCGAACGAGGTATTGTGTCACGCCACCCCGTGACAGAATACCTCGAGGTATTCACGCACGAGGTATTGTGTCACCTGCGACAAAATGAGAAACGATATGAAATATGTTGTTCATAGCTCCAATATTCCATTAGACAGGAAGTAATAAACTTACTTTGAAGCAAATGTTGAAACATATGCGACGTTTCGACCCGTCAACAGCGGATCTTGTTCACATGACGTCAGTGGGTGAATAAGATCCACGATAGACGGTTCGAAACGTCGCATATGTTTTATTATTTGCTCCAAAGTAAGTCTATGTCTAGCTCCCTAACAACGGGAACTAAAGCGCACGCTACTACGTCTCTCGTGTCACCTGCGACAACAACGGGAACTCAAAACATACGATTCTATGGTGCTTATGCATGTGATTCACCCAAGTACACAACAATCTTCGATCGTTATACAACATGCTACTATCAAACGACAAGACCGTTCAACAGGTTGCCTAATTAATTACCATAATAAGATATAGCAGACAGTTTGTTTCATGATTATCGATTGAGATGAAGCCGTTGTCAGGTGATCGGGCTAAGCATGCCCACACATATGATACTAAGTGACTTGTGATGTTCTGTGTCCTGTCGCAAGACATATTGTGAAGGCAGATTTAAGCAACAATATATATATATATATATATATATATATATGTGTATATACATATATATTCATTCACTCCACACTCCATTAATTCATTCCACGCTGATCTAGTTCGTTCAGCTGTATGAACGAATACTTGGCAATATACAGTGGTTGATATTTTTGTAAACGAATAATCTTCGCGTAGTAATTACAGCGCGGCGAAATGCTAATTTCATTGGGTCTTCTGTTGTAGACTGGTGTTGAGAAGAAGAAACAAAATAATTTGTTTTATTTGACCCAGACATTTCAAATAATACATAAAATACATCATGTCAAAAAATAATACAAATATATAACCTTATGGTAAACACGGTATAATGTATGCTAAATAAAAAAAAGTAGGGTCATGAGACTCCTCTAAGACAATGGTAGTCGCTATAGAGGAGCCACCTTTGCTGTTAACAATTATTGGGTGTTCTCTTGTACATTGATGATGTTAGCAGTTTTTTCTTCTGTTGTACACATATATTGTTAACACTTATTGGGTCAACTCGTACAACCAATTCAGACATAAATTTGAGTTTCTGAACATGATGTGTGCCCACCAGAAAATCTGCCCGATCGTGCAACTAGAAGAAACGGCAAATGAGTAAACCATTGTGTCGTGTACCGACAGTCACGACTGGAGGTTGCCATGCTTCTTTAATCAACGAACCGCCACCGATAGGCCGCAGGCCCATTATCATAAATGTGGCTTTTGACTTGTTAAAACGATTTTCGTTCCAAAACTCTGGGGGCAAAATTAAATCTAGATATTGCTCCGTGTTGGTACTCTTCCAGTAGACCGGAAATGTCACCTCCCACAATTCCTTTCTGAAAAGTAATATGTTAAAAATGGCATATTTCCTTCTGCTTCCTCTTCGTGTGTAAATGCTATGCTGTTGGTTTCATCCACTGTGTTAAGATGGTCGGTCAGGTGTTGTTTCATCCCAGTCGTTATTACTTCGAGAATATCGCGAAATATAGTTTCCACATTCTTACTCGGCATATGACAGGGGCTGTGGTGATGGTCTCTTTCGCGAGATGTTCCATGAAGAGGTTCTCGGCATCGGGGGACACAGGGCTAACTATGGCTATGCCAAATTTCCTTTGGTATACAGTGTTTCTGAATGTGAAGTAGGTTGTGTTCAGAACAAAGTAGCTCCATAATGTTTTCTATTTCCAGTCTCGTCCGATCTTTTAACGTGGCGTCACTCTGAAGTCTGGTTTTGATTATTTCCATACTCTTCGGTATAGGCGTGTTCTTGAAGAGAGACACGACATCGTGAGAGGTGAACATTTCATCTTCGTGTAGTGTCAGTAATTTCTGTTCTTCAGCCAGTTGCCTTGAAGATTCACATGGTGTTGCACCAGTTCTACAATAGAGCCAAGAAGATCTGCCAAGCTTCGTGACATGTTGTACGCTTTTGAGCCAATATAATGCCAATAGGTCTTATGGAGTTGTCTTTTTTGTGGATATTTTTGTACATTACAGTCTAGGGATAGCTTCTGCCGAGGGATAAAGGTAGTAATACAATTGTTCTGTGATCTGATCCTCTCTCATTAGTCTGGTGAGGATGGCAATTTTTTTTCTCTTGTACTTAGTAGTTGGAACCGACTTCAATTTGGAGTATGTTTTCTCGTCAGCTAGCAGCTCACATACTTTCTTCTCATACTGTGCTTTGTCTATTAGTACCGTAGCACGTCTATTGTCCGCCGGTAGAATGATGATTGTTTTTTGTTTTTGTTGAGTGAATTAAATGAGGTATTCTCTTCTTTACTGATGTTGCATTTGAGAGTCTTTGCTGATTTCATAATCCATTTCATATCTGCTCGGAAGCTTTCTGTCTGTGGTAACAAAGAGCAAGCCCCTTCAGTCGCTACTATATATTCCTGTATTGGAATTTCTTTCGCCGCTATAGCAAAACTGAATCCCTTCGGTAGAACCTTCGTGTCTGCGTCATTCAGTTCACACTGCGAGTTGTTAACTACCCACTTCTTAAGCTGCTCATCTGACAGATCAGTGGTGGTATCTGTCTCTTTTCTTTGTTCTCTCCTACATTCTAGCATTTGATGTTGTCGCCATTTTGTGTTGTTGCACACCGACTCGTGTGTTCGCGCAGGTGTGACACCACGTTTTCCTTGACAAAATCGTACGTAGCCTTACGCATCGATGAAATACAAAAACGTACAATTTGAATTTTGCCTTTGTTCGTAGATATGTCCTTATCATTGCACCACTTCAAGATAACATTTAGCAATGTCTGCAGTTATTCTGCTGATTAGGCTAACAAAACAGTATAATCTGCATACGCTAACAATGCGATAATTTCGTATCCAATTTTAATACCTTTACCCGTGCAGTTCAGTTCAGCTGATAAATCGTGTATAGACATATTGAACAAGATAGGGGATAGGACGCATCCCTGATTAAACTCGCATTCAACATTGAACTAGTTAGTCTTTAAAGTGTTGAACCCAACACATTATTTGTAATCAACTTATAATGATCTCAAAGCATCAAGTATTGTGTCCTTCTATGTTAAAATTAATAATATTTTTCCCAAAGGAAATTTCTATTGATACGATGATATGTTTTATTAATATCTAGAATATAATATAAAACATGCACAGGTTTGCTCTGGGCATTTCTTTCTAGTGTTGCTTATGTTTGTAATCGTAGATATGTGGTCGAGACAACTGCGACCTAGTTTAAAATCATTTTGTTCATCACACAAAAGGTTGTTTTCCTCGAACCATTATATAAGACGGCCATTTACAATAGAGTAGTGTGTTTTATACACATGGCAATAAAGCGTAAATCCGACGTATAACACTTGGGTATCGGAGTTACGATCCCCCGACGCCACGCTTGAGAAACCATGCTGATGTCAACACATTGATTAAATAGCTCATAAAAGAAGTCTACAGCGTTCTCATTACACACTGTTTCGACATTAACGCGTTGTGTCTTTGGCCTTGTGCAGGCGAATGTCCTTTTTCGAAATAAGCCCATTAAGAAGTTTATTGTGAAAAAGTGAGTGGGTGTCTACCGTCGGTTGGTGGCCAATTGGCTTTAGTTGTGAAAGAAAGGACCGCGTGGATAAAGAAGGTGGAGAAATGGTGTGTTGTGTAGCCGAAACTACTGAGTATGATCGGTTATATGATATTGAAGATGCTGCACACGAACTGGTATGGATTAAAACGAAACCTACGAAACTACCAAGAAAATACTCGTACATTATTTTAGCTTGCATCTACCACCCACCTGGTGCTGACAATAGCTATATGCGAGAGTACTTGATAACTAGCCTGGATACAATGTTGCGACGTAGCCAAGATTGTGGTGTCATTATAAGTGGGGATTTTAACCAATTCAAGGACACGTTTTACGGACACATTATGGATACGTGCTGCTTGTTAAGACGTAATCGTGCAATATTGCACAAAATATGGTCTAACATGTCACCTGTGTACAGCTATCCAACAGTGCTTGATGAAATGGGAACATCACACCACAAAATGGTCTTATTGGTCCCATCGTAATTCCATACACTTGACGCGGGTGTGGCCCAATAAATCGTCACTAGGCGTACCGGTAACAACGAAAGACCACTAGTAGTAGTTAAGGGATAGCCAGCCCGGTGCATGAGCCAAAAGATCAAAGAACATCAAAGGGTTTTGGAGCAGTTGCAGCCGATTTGGAGCCACTATGACCTATGATCTGTTAAAAAAACTGTACTTATAAACAATCTCTTATCTTAATTGGTTTTTGACAGCTTACTTATAAAAAAGTTTTATTGATACGTGCCGCCGATTCCTTTTTTATGATGCCGCCAGCTCTCTAAGTACATTACCGCTGACATCTAGCGGCTATATTTGCTATGATAATGTAGATGGTGCCATATGCTGCCATCTAGTGGAGTAATACGCTATTGGTGACCTATGATTCGGTGGTGGCCTAGTTAAGCCTAGCTGTAGGCAGGCGTACAGAGTTTGGCCGTGAGGCGGAACGGTAAGTGATAAATATAGACTGACGCGCGGGTCGCACCCGGCTACT
The DNA here is from genome assembly GCA_020002185.1 of Paraescarpia echinospica. Taxonomy (NCBI): domain Eukaryota; kingdom Metazoa; phylum Annelida; class Polychaeta; order Sabellida; family Siboglinidae; genus Paraescarpia; species Paraescarpia echinospica. The sequence continues at coordinate 51,927,734 of CM034534.1, read as the reverse complement.
GTATTAGTCATAGCATAGGAGGATATATAGTGGTTATGCCGGTAGCGTACCTAGATCAGCGGTATGGAGCCTATACGTTTCGTTCCTGTCGAATTTTTATCCGTGCCGAATCGTGGCGTACGGTGAAAGTTTCATATCCGTCGAGCACGCTTATCAGTTTAGAAAAGCGATGTTGAACGTGGACCCCAAAAGAGCGGCGTACATCAAACAATTGGGGTCGGCCTATATAGCGAAGCGACGAAGTTACGGAATCAGGAAAAGGAGAACGAGCGCCGAATGTAACGACCTCAGGGTCAGTTGTATGAAGAGCCTATTGAGGATCAAGTTCGTAGGGTTAAAGTTGAAAGACGCCCTATTGGCCACCGGAGACGCGGAATTGGTGGAGTGGGTATCGTCAAAAGAGGGCTTTTGGGGTAGCGCCCCCGATGACAAAGAAGGTCTGAATATGCTCGGTAAATTATTGATGGAGGTGCGCTATAAATATAGAAGAGACGAATAAAAGGCAACGCTCGTTTTAGGCGTCGTCGATATGAGCGCGTCGTTGAAGCATCCTTTTACGTGCATAGTGGCTGGCCCTACGGGGTGCAGTAAGACTACTTTCGTCACTCGTCTGATAAAGTTCGCTTTTTCTATGATCGAGCCGCCTCCGGAGAAAATCCTGTGGTGTTATGGCCAGTGGCAAACCGCCTACGCCTCTATGTCAACAGCCGATATAGAATTCGTAGACGGTTTACCGGATCCCAAGATTTTAGATACCAAAACGGGGACGCTTCTAGTACTCGATGACCTTATGGATGCAACCGATAGCCGGGTCACGACCTTGTTCACTAAAAAAGTTATCACTGCAACACGTCCGTCGTACAGCTTCTGCAGAATATTTTTCCAAAAGGGAAAGAAAATAGCACAATCAGCTTGAATGCGCAATATATGGTGCTATTCAAGAACCCCCGGGACGCCGGACAAGTAGGTCACCTGGCGAAACAGATGTATCCGGGTAGAGTCAAATTCATGACGGAAGCCTTCAAAGGTGCCACGTCAGCAGCTTACGGTTATCTTCTAATAGATCTGAAACAGGATACAGCGGAAAATATGCGCTTGCGTGTATTTTCCCGACGATCGCATTCAATACGTCTACGTAACGAGAGCAGCATAAAAAGAGGAACGCTTCACAGCGGACGTCATTCGTCATGATGATCCAGCGCGTCAAGAACCACATCCTCATTCTGGAGATGATAAATAGATATAAGAACGAAAAGTTGAGAAAAGTTATACTCGCCAACGCAGACGCCGACTTCATCTGTAGTCTGTGCAACTGCGCGTACACCATATTGAAAGGGAACGTGAAATTGTCGGCTAAGCAGAAAAAATCACTGTCAAAATACAAGAAGCATTTGCGGTCGTTGACGTCAACAAAGGTAACCATCAAGAAGAAGCGGGCGGTCTTGCAAACGGGTTCGGGCGGCTTTCTGACGGCACTGCTAGCCCCATTAGCGAGCACCGTCCTTCTGCCGCTGTTCAGGCAGGTTATCGGGTGATGATGATGCAGCACGCGAAGAAGATGGCGTTGGTAGACCCTCGGTTGGTGGAGTCTTCTGCCGTTAATCGACCAGCCAACAAATACGACCCGATCGCGTGCGATAAGTAGCCTGCACAGCGACATGAAGGATGTTCTAGACGGTTCGGATTTATCCGAGCGAGAGAAGGTAGCGTCGTACAATCAACTGCTGAGTCGTTACGAATCGATAGAGACGATTGGAGCGGCGCAGCCGGTACGCGTGTCCGTGGTGAGCACCGAGGGAAAGGAGGGGGAGGCGGCGGTCCAACCGATGGCGCCGGCATCGCTGAGCGGTACAGAGCGCGAGATCGTGGAAAGCGTACCGAAAACTCTGAGAGGGAAAGCCCGACTCCTGATCGAGAAAATGAAAACCATTGTGTCGATGGAACGATCGCGGCGAATTCGTGTAAGACGGTCATAACGTTCATATTGACGGTCATCGACGTCTTTTCGAAGCGGGCGTGGTACGTCCCGTTGAAGAGTAAAGACGGCCCGGCGCTCGATACTGCCTTCGAGTATCTGCTGCAGCTGCAACTGCCGAACGCGCTGCAGACCGATAAGGGGACGGAGTTTCTCAACAGACCCTTTCAGAAACTTTTGACGGACTACGGCGTCCACCATTTCGTGACGCATAACAAGGAGACTAAAGCGAGTGTCGTGGAAAGATTCAACCGGACCTAAAGACTCGCATGTGGAGGTACTTTACGAAGCATCAGACGCTGAGATACGTAGAGCCGTTACCGGACTTCGTGTGGTCGTACAACAACGCCTACCATCGAAGCATCGGTAGGACGCCGGAGAGTGTCATCGCCCCGAACCAGGAGAGGGTGTGGCAACGGTTGTACGGCGGCGGCGAGGGTCGAAGCTGCAAGCCGAAACTGCGTGAGTGGGATCGCGTACGTATAAGCAAGGCGAAGGGTCGGTTCAACAAAGGGTACATGGCTACCTGGAGCGAAGAGCTCTTCACCGTCGTAGAAACGCATCCGTCCGACACGCCCGTTTACCGCTTGAAGAACGACGCCGGGACGGTACTAGATGGCACCTTCTACGAACCGGAGCTGCAACGAATAGTCGTTCCGAAGGATAAACTATATCGTGTGGAGGCCGTTTTACAGCGTCGTCGACGCGGAGGCGGTGCGGAGGTACTCGTGAAATGGAGCGGTTATCCGGCTTCCTTCAACAGCTGGATAGACGCCAAGGCGCTCGTGGACTATAAAGGGTAGGAGGGCGTAGCGCCGGACGGTATTCGTCATGCCGTCATCGTCGTATTGGATGCGACAATCGGGGTGCTGGCGACTACACGAAGCGGGGTTGTGCAACGGCTTTTCATTCTTTTATAAGAGAGGGTGCTGCATTAACAGACCGCAGTGGCGCTACGATGACCAACGAGGTGACAACAACAACGGCCGACGACAAACCCGCAGCAGACTGCATCAATATCGACGTCACCACCGAAGACTTCGCCTACGCTACCGAATGTACCGCCACCACCCGCGAACTCGTTCCATGGCGTTTCTGCGGCAACGACTGCCCTAAAGCGGAGATCATCTTCCTGTGTCAGATCGTCGTCCTGTACACGGTTATCATTGGCAGTATATTCAATCTAACGAGAGGTCAGGGCTACTCCAACCTGTGGACGGCGTTGCTGAGTAGCTGTCTCGGTTACCTACTACCGAGTCCGTCTATCAAGCGCGATGGCATCGTCTGACTTTTACCTGTCGCTGCCGAGCAATGCGTCTATGAAGGCGCACCCCGAAAGAACGTTGACTCACAACACGACGAATCTACCGCAACGCATCGACCTGTTGGGATAGTGGGAATGCGGACTGGTGACGCTACAGTACCCGCATACGTGGTACTACGTGAGATAGGAGGACGCTTACTTCTTCTTAGCTTGCTCGACGGGGGAGCAAGGGGTCTACACCTCCGACGACGACGGTAGTCCGATATATCGGCAAGGTAACATTCCTCACGGCTTTTACAACAGCGCTTAAGAGTTGACGCATACAATCAACGCGACACTGATGAAACTGAGCACCGATAAAGTCAAGGCCCGCCTGGAGTACAGCCTCGTCTCCAACCGGATGAAGTTGCAGCTATCGCCGGGTGTTGAATTTAATATTCCCAATCGGAGCTATCTGAAGACCGTATTAGGTTTCGCGTCGAACGTTATCGCGAGCCCCCGCTTGGAGGACGCCGCCGACAACGTCGTCATCAGCACCGATCCCGTCGCGTATACCTAGGAGTACGAGGGCCAGTATACGGTGGACATGCATCGGGGAGTCGACACCCTGTACGTGTACACGGACCTCGTGGAACCGCTCCTTCGAACCATTCCCGTTTACGGTACGAACGGGCTCATTATTTCGGAAGTCTTCGACCGCGTTCTATACGTACCTCTCCTGCGGCGATAATTCGATTCTGTCGAGATAGATATAAGAGACGCTCTCGGTCAGCCTATACCATTCGAACAGGGGAAACTCGTGTCGACGCTTCACATCAGACGCTGTAAATCTAAACTGTTTTGACGACGATGACGGTGGCCGACCGTAACTCGTACGAGGATTACTACGCTCGACAGGTCGGCGGCAATCTACCGGTCTTCGTCGGCGGCCGAGGGCAGCAGGAACACGGCTTGGGCAATCTCTTCCGGAGCCTGTTTCGAAGCGCTATGCCGCTTATTAAGAGAGGAGCCGTGGCGCTGGGAAAACGTGCTCTCAATACGGGCGTGCGCGTGGCGCAGGACGTCGTCGCCGGCGCGAATCTGAAACAGGCGGTAAAACGACGCGCGAAGGAGGACGGCGCCGACCTTCTCGACGGCCTGTTGAACGCGCCGCCTAAAAAGCGAAGCCGAAAAGTCATAAAACCACCGGGTACAACGGCGACTCGCAATAAGAAGAAACGTCATCGAAAGGAACAGACGTCGAGCGATATATTCACCGACTAGAAAAAGAAAGCGTTCGTGCATCGGCCGTTGTGCGAAGGTCTAAAGAGCGAACTGGACCTGTTCGCCTTGCCGACGACGCAGACGAGCATCGAGAGCGGTCAGTGGGTCGATCACCAGCCGCTGACGGCCCTCGACGCCGGCGGGACTATAGAGTTCCCCAACCCGGGATCGGGAGACGACTGTACGGACCTGGCGAGTATTAGAGTGTACGCCCGCTTCAAACTGGTCCAGGGGGGCGGTACCGATCTCGCGCACGATAGCGTCGTGGCCCCGGTTAAAAAAATTCTGCATTCGATGTTCAATCAAGTCGATGTGTCGCTGAAAGGCACGCTCGTGACGCCGTCGATCAATACGTATCCGTACCGGGTCTACATCGAAACCCTGCTGATTTACGGTACCGACGCGAAAAGGACGCAGCTCCAAGGCGGTCTGTGGTACAACGACACCGCCGGGTTCATGGAGGCGACCGCAAAGGCTAATTACGGATGCGCGCAGCGGCGCACTCTCACGCGGGACAGTCGCGAGGTGGAGATGATGGGACGTCTGCACGTCGACGTGTTCATGCAAGACCGGTTCCTACCGAACGGCGTCGACGTGAAGGTACGTCTGGTGCACTCGAAGGACGCCTTCGCGCTCATAGGAGCGCAAGTCGATCCGGGGTGGAAAATAGTACTGCTGGAGACCTACTGCAAGTGCGAAAAGCTAACGTGAACCCGTCCGTCCAGCTCGGTCACATTAAAGCGTTGGCGCGGGGAGCGGCCAAGTACCCGCTACATCGAGTCGACTGCAAGGTGTTCTCGATACCGCAGGGAACGATGTCTCACACGCACGAGAACGTCTACCTGGGCGTCCTCCCGAAACGAGTGTTCCTCGCCCTGATCTAAAACGACGCCTATAACGGGACCTACGTTAAAAACCCGTTCAACGCGAAGCACAATGACATAAACTTCCTCGCTCTCTACGTCGACGGACGCCAGGTACCGAGCAAGCCGCTGCAGCCGGACTTCGATCACGCGCGTTACATCCGAAGCTACATGAACCTCTTCGGGCAACGGGAAAGGCGTACGAGGACGAGGGGAACGACCTAGCGCGCACCAATTTCGGTGCCGGCTACACCATCTTCGGTTTCGACCTGACGCCCGACTGTTGCGACGGCGATCATTTCATCCTCGTGCGTAGGGGAAACCTGCGCGTGGAGATACACTTCGCACTCGCGCTTCCCAAAACGGTGAACGTCATCGTGTACGGGGAGTTGGAGACGGTGCTCGAGATCGAAAAGAGCCGGAACGTCGTGTACGACTACTAGCGCCGCCGCCTCCGCCATGGACACGTTTCTACTAATGTGCCGCCTGAGGCTCGACCCGTTCACTAAAAACATCGTCATCGGCGTCCTGCCTCGAGAAGAACTACCGAAAAGACGGCTCACCGCTTACCCGACGGCCTTCGTGTGCAACACCGACGACGTCGGCGAACCGAGGGAGCACTGGGTGGCCCTCTACGTGGACGTCGACGGGGGAGGCGATTACTTCGATTCGTACGGCCTACCACCGCAGCACGCCGACTTCCGCGCCTTCCTTCGCCGTAACTGCTGCGACGCGTGGACGTACAACGACAAGAGACTACAAAGCGGGATATCAAACTTATGCGGACAATATTGCGTCGGCTACCAGCTCTTACGATGCCGCGGTATGCCGTTAAAGGGTTTCATGTGCCTGTTCGGCCCCGATAGGGTGGCTAACGACTGTCTCCTATTCGACTGGCTAAAACCGCATTGAATTATTATTAGTCGCATTCGCTTACTACTACGAATAAAAAGACGATGATAAAAATGCACACGTTTTTTCGTACTTTTATTAGTCCCTACCTACCCTCCCTACCTACCTACCCTACCCCTAGGGGGAAGGGCCGCCGCCCCCGCCCCTTAGAGGGGCTAGTCCCCTAAGAGGGGTAGTCCTTATGTCCCTTAGGTAGTTACACGAGTATCGGCGCCGTGGTGACGCCGTCGTCGAGCAAGCTACGTTTAGCGTAGAAGTAGCTCAACGCCGCGCACTCTTGGAAGACGTCCTTGTCGATGTCGTTCTGTCGCTTACTCAGTTCCTTCGTGCTGTACTTATCCCCGCCGTCATCGCCGAAACAGTAGTAGGTCATACTGCAGAGGGCGACGATACCGCGCCCCGACCATTCCTCTTTGAAGATACCCGGCGTGCGCTTATCGTACAGGCGACGTTTCGCTCAACATTTGACGGGCGCGTGCGCTTCGCAGCACTCCGCCGGAAACCAGTCCCCGCGGTGGCGGAAGTAATGCTCGCGTTTACCCTCTTCCACGAGCTCGTCGACGTTCCGGCCCGCGACGCTTATATACGCCGAGTCGGTGTCCATTGCGCAATACTGGAACAGGGGACGTGGGATGTAGGCGGCCATTAAATCGTAGTAAAATTCCATCATACGTAGTTTGGCGTACTGATAGACGAACTACCCGATCTGTATAGGCAGCGCGTACCGGACGGTGAGAATTAGTTGACAATGTCAAGATATGTGAGCCACTGGGGAGTAGCGATCACAACCAGATACATTTTACCATCAAAGTAAAATCAGAAACGAATAGTAAAAAGCAGTATAGGAGAAATTTCCACAAAGGAAGGTATAAGGACATGAGGAAATATTTAGCAAAGATAGACTGGAATAACACACTGAAAAATAAGACGGCAACAGAATGCTGGAATGTATTAAACAGTGAAATTAAGTGCATAGTCGATAAATTTGTACCCTTCAAAAAACAAGGAAAACGGTCCAAAAAGAAACACTTATCGAAAGAAGCCATTAGAAAAATTAAGTACAAACAAATGATGTGGAAGTCATATAGATGTACTGGAAATGATGAAGACTACAACAGTTATAAAGAAGCACTTAACCAAGCTACAGCTGAAATTAGAAATTCAAAGAGAAGCTATGAACAACAATTAGCTAGTAATACAAAACATGACGGCAACAGTTTTTATGCGTATGTTCGAAACAAACAGAAAGTTCAAGGTAAGGTCGGTCCTCTAGAAGAGAGTGCTGGAAATATAATATCAGAGGGATTCTTAATGGCAGAAGACCTGAATGAGTACTTTAGTTCAGTGTTTCCCAGGGAAGATATTAGTTCACTACCAGTACCAGAGGCTAAGTTCAAGGGGGCAGATTCAGACTATTTAGGACAATTAATTGTAACCCCGGAAATGGTAGGTAAGAAAATAAGGGCTATGAAGGATAATAAATCACCTGAAGTGGATGGTATTCCACCCAAACTACTATTGGAAATTGTAGAACAAATTAGCATACCGCTTGCAACAGTTTTCAATTTGTCATTAGAAGAGGGAGTGGTTCCTTTAGAATGGAAAGAAGCAAACATTATACCGTTATTCAAAAAAGGTTCGAGAAACAAGTCAGAGAACTATAGACCAGTGAGTTTAACATCAGTGATTTGTAAATTGTTAGAAAGACTAATTAAAGATCACATGGTGGATTTTCTTGTTAAACAAAACTTGATAAACCCATCTCAACATGGTTTTTTAAAAGCGAGGTCATGCTTAACAAATATGTTATGTTTTTTGGAAGACATCACTAAGTGGGGAGATGAGGGATCACCAGTAGATATCGTATACTTAGATTTTCAAAAAGCTTTCGACAAAGTACAACATCAAAGATTACTGCTTAAACTAAAGGCCCATGGCATAGGAAATAGTATAATAAACTGGATAGAACAATGGCTGATTGACAGAAGACAACGTGTAGTAGTTGATGGGGAGGCTTCAAACTGGAAATCGGTATTGAGTGGGGTACCACAGGGATCAGTATTAGGTCCTATATTATTCTTAATATATATCAACGATTTGGATGAAGAAATAACAAGCAAGGTGTTGAAATTTGCAGATGATACAAAAGTGTTTAGAAGGATTAAAAGTGATGGAGATAGACAGCATTTACAAGATGATTTTGACAGGTTGATCAAATGGTCTGAAAAGTGGCAAATGCTGTTCAATTTTGGGAAATGTAAATGCCTCCACACAGGACATGGGAACGAAGAGGTAGAATATACAATGGGGGGTACTGTACTAAGTACTACTGTAAAAGAAAAGGACTTAGGGTTAACCATTAGTGCTGATATGAAGGTTTCAGAGCAGTGCGGAATTGCAGCTTCAAAGGGAAATCAAATCCTTGGATTAATTAGGCGAAACATAACGTATAAGGAAAAAGAGCTAATAATACCGCTGTACAAAACAATAGTTAGGCCTCATTTAGAATATTGTATTCAAGCGTGGAGGCCATATCGCAGGAAGGACATAGATATGCTAGAAAGAGTGCAGAGGAGAGCAACTAAAATGATACCAAAACTGAGGGATCTTAGTTACGAAATACGCCTAAAAAATGCGGTTTAACAACTCTAGAGACCAGGAGATTGAGAGGAGATCAGATAGAAGTGTTTAAAATATTGAAGGGTTATGAAAATATTGATAGAAATATTTTTTTCTCAGTTAAGAAAGATAGAAAGACTAGAGGACATGAACTTACATTGGCAAAGGAGCAGAGTAGATTGGATATAAGAAAGTTTTCATTTTCACAAAGGACTGTAAATGAATGGAACAGATTACCTGCTGATTGTGTGGGTGCTAGTAGCGTGAATATGTTTAAAAATAAAATCGACACATACCTCAGACGAGCGGGATACACATAGATAAAAGGGTCGGACTCTCGATAAGCCAAAGGGCTTCCTTGTCCACCTGCCACCTAGAGTTAATTCTCTGGGTGGCAATCTTGTTAAATCTTGTTAAATCTTGTTCAGCGCCACCTCGTAAACGCCGTCGGGTACGAAGATGTCGAGCTGCCGGAAACGGCGATCGTTGACGAGAAGCGAGGCGCCGGTCGGCGTGCAGTATTTGATTTCCATGTGCAGATCGACTCGCGTGATAGTTTTCCCATAGGAACTGTTCCCAAGAAGTTTAAAGGTATCGGCGATGATGGCTTTGTTGGGATCGGCGTCGCCCTCGCGTCCCGCGGCGGAGACCGTGTCGCCGAAGTGACGAAAGCACGCGATCGGGAAGTACTCGACGACCTAGTACACGCGGTCGACGACGAGGCCGTGCTCCACATACCATCGTAGTAGGGGCGTCGCGAGTAGAATCTTGGTGCCGAAAAGCTACCCACGAGCGTTCGCTGAGGTCGGGCCTACGAGGCCGAACAGAGTGCCGTCGCGTACGCCCTTTAAGATCGTCGACCGCGTAATGTCGCCGCCGCCGTTGGCGGACCACCGACTCTCGTCGGGCTTGACCGGCGGCTGCGGCGGTCTCACGGCGCTCCACTGAAACTCCCACATTTCGATGACGGTAATGAAACGGCAAAGGTAGGTCGTCACGGCAGCCGTCTCATCGGCTTCCCGTTAAAGTCGTTCGTCGCCTTCGCCGTACACGAGCAGCAGTGGAAGAAACAGCCTTGGAATTGGTACGCCGTTCGCGTCTCGCGACACCAGCCGTCGATCCGGTACTTGCCGACGCGCTTCTCGCGCCCGTTGAGCTGGTGCCGTATGCGCAATCCCGTCCGTTCGGCCTCCCACGTCAATCACTGCACGGCCGTACGCCCTTAGCGTTGCACGCGTTCCGGTGAAAGGCGTTCTCCGCGCGGCGGCGCGTATACCACCCCGTCGGCATGTCACGTGTGGTCGCCCAAAGGTAGAGGCCGTTCGCATCAAACCCCACGATCGAGCTACAAGTCCGCGCAGCCGACTCGCCGTCGTACTCATTCCGGCGTAGAACGGTTACGTCTGCCTCGTGATAGCACGCGAAAATGATCGAGGGTCCGCCAACGATCTGCGATTGTATGAACCGGTGCAGGTCCTTATTCGGCTCGTGGAAGAGCGTGAAGTGAATCGACGATGGGAGATCGTTGAATAGGTACAGTAGCTTTAGGCCCGGTACGGTGATGGCGTCCTTAAACATGTCGATGCGTCGCTGGCGGTAGAAGGCGAATTGTATGTCGACGACCACAAAGAACGGTACCACGTCTCTGTTATAATACCATACGAGGAAGTCCCTTAATGTCGTCATCCCTTCGTAGCGCCACACCTTCACGCAGCCCTCGTACGCCTCGGCGGAGATTCCTTCGCGTTTTACGTGGCTGAAGAAAGCCTCCCGGGGCGGCAGTTCGGTATCGTCTAGTTTCCGCAACGTGTCGAGGTACTCGTAGGGGAAGTAGCACTTCGTCACCTCGCAGCCGTATGCATTCAGAAACTTATTGTAGCTGAAACCGGGTGCTAGGTAGTTGGTGATGTCGAGAAACTTGAGCGTCGCCGTCGTTAGACACATCAAGTTGTTCTGACGTTTGATTGTGAACGCCGACGACGTGTGCTGTTTGTCGGTTATGAGCAGGGTGGTGAGATACTTTTTTACGACGTTCAAGTCGTTCTTACCCGAACTGAAACCCAGCACGGGGAGGCGCTGTAGATTAGTCCACAGGCGGTCGGCGAGCGCCGTGTACGGGGATTTGTCCGCCGACTCCTTGCCGGCGGCGGCGCGTCGATCACTTCGAAGGTCGTGTCGTACGACGGTCGCAGAGCCGCGCACGCCGCTTCGCTCATGGCCTCCAGGGCGACGAGCAGGCGCTTCGCGAGATCGTTCGAATCCCCGGTCGTGACGAAGCATCGCGCCGCCTCGTGACCGGGGACGTTCGAGGCGATACTCACGCTGAGTAGTTCGTGACGGGCTATCCACCGGCATTTGTTTGTATCCGCCGGCAGGTTACGATCGTCGAAGTAGCACTCGATATCGAAGGTCGCCCTGTACGGGTAGTAGCTAAGGGGTTCGTCCACGTAGATACCCTCATCGTCCAGCTGTTGAAACACGGACGGCGTCGGGTGGTAGACACCGCCTGGGAAGACGTGGCGAACGCCACCCTCGAGCGTCGCTTCTTGACGCTGCAGTTTATAGGCGCTTTCCCACAGCGATTGGCCGCACTTACCGCATAGGTACGTGTGAGTGAACAGCCAGACGTCGCGTATATACGAATAGTGCGCATTGTTGTAGAGATTCACGTTGATAGTAGTGGGGTACCTGTAGAGGGAATGACGGGTCAATTCGGCGACCGGCGCTGCCTCAACCGTCAGTCGATACACGACCACGTTGGTTTTAAAGTCCCTCTCCACCCGGTCGAGATCCTTCAGCGCTACCCCGTGGAATGCGTAGGGACTCACCCCGTCGTCGCGCTGTAGGCGGCGTAGAGCAGTAAGGCGGGGGCCGTCAAACGGTTAGTGTCGTCGTCACCTCCTTCTTGTCGTCTTCTATGAAGCGCCAAACAACGGAAGAGGCATAGGTTATTGTTGTAGGGCTTACCTTGTCGATATTTTGCTAGAGCGACGACCCCGTTGTTAGCGTACAGGTAGGAGGGGAGTGGCGTGTCGAGGCGGCCGATAGGGTGGTGGATGGTAGCGCTGAGGAAGTAGGTAACGTTCGTTATTAATTCGGCGATCCACCCCGTGTCGGGTTGTTGCGCTATGACGTACTGAAGAATGTCGGGTTGTCGGACGTCGTCGAGCAAGCGCTCGAACGATGCGGCGTCGGTAATGAGCGCGGGGGTTTCCAGGTAGCGACCGCAACAATTACAGGACGAATGATAATACCTGTAACGTCCCGTCTCTTTGTGTCATAAAATATACCCAAAACTTATGTTTATTTTAAACGCTCGAGTCTGCTCCGCGAACAACTCTCGTAGTCGAGTTGAAAATAGGTCAACTGATAATTATATCTCGTTTGAATAAGTCCGCGTGACGTATACGTGCGTATACTAGACTAGTGCTCGTTCACGGTACGTCCTAGTGGCGACTTGTCGATAGGCGGCGGCGTCGGCGGCGGCGGTGGTGGTGGTGGTGGTGATACCGATTTGTTTTTGTCACCGCAGACAGTTCTCAAATGTCTCAACATATTCCTACGATGAGCGAACGATCGACCGCATTTCGGGCATTTTTCCTCATCCTCCTGACTTCCACCGCATTGTTTCAAATGTTTCGTTAGGTTTTTATGAAAGGCGTACTTCCGATCGCAATTCGGGCATTGGTGCTGCGACTTATTTTTACATGAGTGTCCCTCCAGACTAGCGACGGTTCGCTTGCATACAGGGCAGCGTACAGCCGGCATCGTGCAACCGCCGCAACGACTAAAACGATATTAACTGCGACCAAGCTCTACTACACTACCTATATACTGTTTGTTTTACCGAGCCGCCGCTAGGGGGCTGGTGGGATCTAGTTACACGAGTAGCCGCGTACGACTAAAAATAACAGCGGCTGGGACCTCGGCGGTGAGGCGGAACGCTATACAGCTAAAAAATAACACCTAGCTGTGTGGTGGGCCTTTATTAAACAACGTAAGGAGACTGTGTTTCGTGTGGTGGTGGTGGGTCTTTATTATTATGTTGGTGTTTTCCTAACAGCGGCGCCTTATTATTTCGTGTGAAGGGTCTATATTAAACAACGTAAGAAGGAGGAGGGTGTTTTCCTAATAGTAAACAACAAAAAGATCATTCGAATATTTTCAACGTTTTATTAAGCATCACTACCACCTACTAAATTTCGTTATAAAAGTGCTGTAAACGTTTTATTAAGAAATATTTCGCTCTTTTCTTCAAAAGCGTGCGGTATACGTTTTAATAAGCAGTTTTCAACGTTTTATCAAGCAACAACAGATTAATATTCAGATATATTAAACAGTTGTCAACGTTTTATTATGCGGTGTTTTATTAAACACTAACGTGCGGACGAAGCACCAACAGACTAATGTTCGGATATATTAAGCAGTTTTCAACGTTTTATTAAACGGCGGTATACGTTTTATTAAGCAGTTTTCTTTTTATTAAGCGCACCAACAGACTAATGTTCAGCGAGTCCGGCTCTTTTCAGCAAGTAAGCCTCTACCTCAGACTCCAGCATTGCGTTGTTGAAGCAGACAGTCCAGTCGGTACCTAGCAACCAGTCGGCTACCTGTTTCACGAGTTCGGCTTCCGCGGCTCGGTCTGCGTGAGGCTCGCATTGGTCGTGCAGAATAAGGATCAGCCTCGTTACGCACGGCACGAGCGAACTGTCTAGGTACGAGTTGACCACGGACTGGAAGAAACGATCGCACATGTCGCTCACGTCCATGTACATTAGGCTATAGTGTCGGCTAGGTCTTCCGGCTCGGTACCCGTCCATATGAACGAAGGGGCACCCTTCATCGCTGTCGCACTCACCGCATTAGCGCCGCGCGCGTCTCATTAGCGTTTCCCCGACCGCTTCGGCGAAGGCCTTCATGAGATACGTAGCCCTCGCTTAGTGCGTTCTTAGGAGGAGCGGCCGGTACCGGTTGAAGGCGTCGTGAATCGGCAGCAGCGGTGGCGACTGGTGCTCTTCTACCGCCGGCTCGGCTATTATACTTTCGAGTACATGGTCCCGCTGGTCGTCGAAGTCCTACAGCACAGAAAGCGAAGCGTTAACAGTCATTTTTAAAGCTACTCGGTCTTCGTACTCACACTCCGCGCGGTGTACGTCGTCAAACCGCCCCACGAGGTCTTTCGTAGGGTGACGACCTCTATGACCGTACCGACGAGCTGTAGGATAGTATCGCGTAATTGTTCATAGCGGCTCGCCTACTTCCTTCACCATCAGGCGAACCGAAAAATAGTTTTTTCGGCTCGCTTTGTACCCCGTGGGATAAGCACATCATACCCCCGTCCTTCGATCGATGCACCTTACGCCGGCACTGGCCGCACCCCGCGTACGTGCACTTACTCCTCCACGCAATTGCTTCAATCCTGACGGGTGTTGCTAGTGTATACAGACCGTCTTCCATCTGAATGAGATCGCATACACTCACCGATGTTGGTACGTAAATCAACGGGGGTGGCTCGTCGTCCGCCTGCTCGGTCGCTTCGGTCACGACGTTAGGCTCGTTGATAACGGCTAGCGCTGCAGCGGGACCGGCGTTGACGGGCGCGCAGATACCGGCGACTACGGGTGACACCTAGGCTGCTGTCGATGAAGAAGTCTTTGGCAGCGTCGGCTTCTTCTTTCGCTTCAAAGGCATCGCCCCGAGTACGCCTTGCTCTCCTTGCGCCGACATATCTGCTGCTGTGGTCTGTGAAGACGAAGAAGAGTAAACGACGTTAATACACCAAAAACGAGTGAATACAGAGACGCTCTTAGCCTAGCTACTTATAAGAGCGTAGTGATTGGCCCACGTGAGCCCTAACACGACTACCACGAAACAGCCGAGTCTGGCAAGGTTAATGATAATACAAAATACCGAGCGGTCATGTTAGTGCACAAACGGCGTTTTGCTTTTATAGAGCGTTATTTTCAGATATAGGTTGACCATAAGATTCTCTACTCCTCGCTTCGCCTTATAGACGGTTTATTTTGCACATTTTAGCTTTTATTAACAATTTAAAACTTTACGCAACCCGGTCTGCAAAGGCTTACGTGACGGCGCCTACATGACGATCGTCAGGGGTTCATAGCCGCGCCTACAGCGAACGTCGTAAACAACTGCGTCATTCCGTTGTTAAAATATGGAGTGGCTGGACAGTTGCGCGGATCGAGCTGACGATGCTTTACAAAAACATCCTCACGATCGGTACGTTACTACATTTCCTTTTAAAAGTCACTCGCTAGATTCTACTATCGGGACCTTCAATAACTAGATTTTTATCGATATGTTTACAGAACGCACCCCACAACGGATTTGGTCTATACGCTTAACCACCTTAGCAATATTCCGTTCTACCTTTCCTTTTAACATTTAAGCGATATAATGTACAAATGATTTTTTTATCTGTATGTTTACAGAGCGAAACATTCACCCCTGCCTAGATCCTCGAATATTTGCAAACGCACCCCTCAAATGCGTGGTCGTGGTATTGCAAAGCCACCTGGTTTTGGCCGCGGCGCTCGATATATTGTTTGGTGCGTTATCATTCGCCCAGTGCCTCGTCCCGGTCGAGCACCCGCTGTTGGCCGAAACGAGTCGCCCCCGCCGCCGCCGCCGCCGCCGCCGACTCGACGCCGGAAAGAGGCACCCGCTCTTGGCCGGAACGCGTTGCCGCTACCCCCGCTGCATCAACGCCCTTCGTTAACGCACCGCCCTACAGCTGCTGTGGTAGGTGTACAGCGCCCCGCTCAACAACGAGTGTTCGGCCGCCGTGGCTCGCTACTCACTATCGCTGATCTACCGCCGAGGAATGGTTTTGGTCCCTATACGGGACCCCCTCGTTCACCCACCCTCGTCAGCGGTGGACCTCCTAGGGATTACGGAGGTTATTGAACTTGTATCATTGTGTGATCTCACGCGCTAAATGACATAGCAATAACAATAGCTTAATAAAAAATATATCGCTTACCGTCTCGTTTCGTATGTTCACAAAACAAGCTTCGTCGTAATATCCGATTTACTATGGTTCTCTATAGTCCAACTAGTTGTGTGCCGATAATAATAAACCACTATAACACCAACTTCAGCTTTTTAATACAGCACCTTTATTAGAAAACAGTCTTACTTCCACCTAGGTTACTGTATGAATAATACAGTAGCCGGCTACGACCCGCTCGTCAGCCTATATTTATCACTTACCGTTCCGCCTCACGGCCAAACTCTGTACGCCTGCCTACAGCTAGGCTTAACTAGTTCACCGAGTCATAGGGCACCTTACCGTTCCGCCTCACGGCCAAACTCTGTACGCCTGCCTACAGCTAGGCTTAACTAGGCCACCGAATCATAGGTCACCAATAGCGTCATCAATCACAGCCGCCGTTGTATTTCGTCACCCACTACTGGATTGTACAGATTCGCGAGAGAATAACATAACTAACTCACAACACACGCAAAACACCGACACGTTCCATACCGCTGATCTAGAGACAGCAAATATAACCGTTAGATGTCAGCGCTTATGTATAATTAATTAATTAATTAGTTAATCAATTAATCAATTAATCAATTATGCAATTAATCAATCAATTAATTAATTAATTAATTAATTAATTAATGACCCTTAATTAATTAATTAATTAATTACCCATAGCTATTCTACCCGCTAGATAGCAGCACTAATGATCTACATTATCATAGCATATATATCCTCTATATGTCAGCGGTAATGTACTTAGAGAGCTGGCGGCATCATAAAACAGGAATCGGCGGCACGTATCAATCAAACTTTTTTTATAAGTAAGCTGTCAAAAACCAATTAAGATAAGAGGTTTTTATAAGTACAGTTTTTTAACAGATCATAGGTCATAGTGGCTCCAAATCGGCTGCTAGTGCTCCAAAACCCTTTGATGTTCTTTGATCTTTTGGCTTATGCACCGGGCTGGCTAGCCCTTAACTACTACTACCATTGTTCACTTCGGCTATGTCACAGACCAGATGGGAGAATATGTACACATTGCCTACTTGCGAGGAACAGTTTAATCTCTTCCAATCAACCATGGACCATTTACTGGCTACGGGCAGTCCGCACTAGACTGTGTCACGTCACAGCACAGACAAACCATGCGTAACAGATGGCTTCTGATAGCTTATTAGACAGAGGCAACGCGCTCTCAAGGCAGGTGACAAGGAACATACATGTAAACTACATAATTTGGTGAATCGTGCAGCACCTAAATTACGACACCAGTTCTGTCAATCTAACATAGTATTAATTGAGGAAACATCGTCACGCGACTGGAGGAAGCACATGAAGTCACTCATAGGTAACTCACCTGGCTGTCGCAATGAGATGCTGGGACTGGCAAATAAAGTTACTGGTGGAGATGTGGGCAGTTTAGTCAACTCCATACATGCGTTCTTATTGTAACGCCGTGGAGCACTGACTACAGCTTCGGACTCTCAACCGAGAGAACCTGGGTTCGAATCCTATGCGGCGGTGTCGAACCTCGGGCAAGTTCGTTCACTATACGTTACTCCAGTTCACTTAGCCGTACATGGCTATATACAGTGGTGATAGTTGTGTACGAATAGTCTTCGCGCATTAATTGCAACATGAATGGATGCTTCCCAGATAAGTCGAGATGGTGTTTGATTGAACAGGTCTGCCATTGAGTAAACTGTAAAGCGCTTTGAGCAGTCCTGAGGACTAGACACTGCACTATATAAGAACCTACCTTTTTTCGTGTCGGTTAGTGAAGACTTTCCGCGATTGCGGTTTACCCACCCGATCTATGACATTAAGGAACCATTGCCAGCTGAATTCACCATCAGCATGACTGACACCGAAATAGCACATTGTAAGACCAACGTGAACAAAGCTACGCGTCCGGACAATATACCACCATGGGCTTTGAAAAACTGTTCGCACCTTCTTGCGACACCAGTCACTGCAATATTAAATTGCTATCTCAGGGAAGGTGTATTGCCAAAATTGTAGAAATCAGCAACTGTCATTCCGTTTTCGAAGAAACACCCTCCAGTAGCAATTAAACATGATAATAGACCTATATCGCATACACCAATTTTGGCTAAGGTTTTTGAATCTCTACTGCTAAAGTGGGTCGATGTTGATGTTAAACCACACATAGACGACAATCAGTTTGGAGGTAATGCAGGGACTGGTACCACGGATGCTTTTGTTGCATCACAAATGGTACGAAACCACCGATGTAACGGGCAATTTTGTAAGAATGTTATTTATCGACTACAGCAAAAGCATTTGATCTAACTAACCACGATATACTAATACATAAACTAATTGCAATATAATTACCGGCATACCTGGTCGGATGGGTCGCGGCGTTTCTACTAGACCGTGAACAGAGTGTAAAAATCGGCAACACTCTGTCTAGCCAGGGACCTTTGTCCGGACCAAAACACTGTTTGGTTCATATCAATGATTTGCAAACATATTGTCCGATGTTTAAATAGGGTGACGACAGCACCCTATTTGAAATATGCAATCAAAGTATGATATATGCTATACAGGATTCTGCAAACATTATGAAGCAATGGTCTAATAATAATGACATGCAAATCAATAGGAGTAAGGCAAAAGAAATGGTTATATGTTTCGGTAAAGCAGAACATTTGTAGATTCTCTGCCGTATATTGATATAAATGGGACTGATATTGAGAGACTTACTCAAGCAAAAGTTCTCGTTGTAACTATATAATCGGATTTAAGTTGGAATGCAAATGTAGATGAAATAGTTTCTAAAGCAGGAAAGGGAGATTATGAATTTAATTTATGTATGTCTGATTAGACCAGTAGCTGAATATGCATTTCCGGTATGGCACACGAGCCAACGTTGCACGATAGACGCAATGCATTGTGTAAAGCGTATTTCGCTAGAATGAAGCGTAGTGACCTCAAACTGAACACGCTACTACCAAATACTCAAAATGTACATATACAATGAGATCATTCAACAAGTTACCCGTCCCAATGGCGAGCACAAATCGCTACAAAAACTCATTAATTTCATGGTGTTTAGTACACTGTCAGAACACTTAATGATCGTTGTGTATGTCTTAACAGTCAATTTTAATATTTAAACTAACTGATATAATTATATAGTATTTAAATTATCTTATTTTAATGAAAGATAGTAAAGCAGTTATAATGTACACGTTTTAATATAAAGCGTATCATACCGAGTGTGTTGTGTTCACGAGGCAATATTTTAAATTTAGTTAATAGTATCTTTACTGTAGTTGCGTTAATGTTATTGAGTACAACATGTTTTATGAGCATTGTAACATAATTTTGAGTCGTCTTGTAACAGCATGATACTTGTGTGGATTTGTGCATTTTTGGTGAACGTATGTACAATCCAAGTAAAAAATGGCAAATAATAATAAATGTATTCTTATTCTTATGAAAGAGAAGTGCCGAGAATATAATATCCCGCTCTGCATCGCTTTCATCGATTACGAGAATGCTTTCGACACGGAGCAAACTCAAACAATACTGACTTCCGTTCAGGAACAGGGGATTGAAGACGTGTATATCGAACTCCTGGAAAACATCTACACCAACAACTTGGTGACAGTCCACCTACACAAAAGGAGCAACAAGATCAACATTAAGAGAGGACTACGGTAGAGTGACACCATATCGCCCAAGCTGTTTACGGCAACATTCGAAATCATATTCCGAAGACTGACCTGGGAAACCAGGGGCTTGAGGATATACGGAGAATATCTCAGTCATCTTCACTTCGTCGACGACATAGTCATATGCGCTACTACCCCGCAAGAACTCCAAAAAATGCTGCAGGAGCTAGCTGATAAAAGTCCAAAACAAGGTCTGAAGATGATCATTTCGAAGACAAAAGTGATGCTAGAAAATGACACACCACTATACTTATATCAACACCACGCAGTTAGAGAAAGTTGAAAGATACGTCTAACTGGGACACCGATAAAGTATCAGAGACAAACGCCAAGACAAGGAAAATTAAAGTTGGACAGCATTCGCCATCACCGCGTCATCTTCAAGAGTAACTTTTGAACCTGCTTGAAGAGACAAGTCTTCAAATCATGCTTACTCTCAGCAATGACATACGGCGCGGAAACAAGGGGACTCACCATCCAGGCAAATAACAAGCTAGCAGCCAAAAAAAAACGAAGATAGAAAGAAGTATGTTAAACATCACATATCGGGAGAGAAAAACAAACATCTGGGTAAGAGAGAAGACAAAGGTCATGGACGTGATAGAACAAATCAGAAGACATAAGTGGACGTGTTCAGGGCACATCAGCAGACTACGAGATAGCCGATCGACGTCGCGTATCACAACCTGGAGACCTTAGGAAGGGAAACGATCTAAAGGAAGACGGCGAGACGGCGGAAAAACTGGAAGGGCACCCTCTGGCAGAGGATAGCGCAAGACAGGCAGTTTTGGAAACGATATGCTGAGGCCTTTGTACAACCATGGGACACTACGGCTGCACAATGATGATGGTGATGATGATTTTATGTGGTTTACAGGTTTCCTGGAGTTTATCTTCCATCACCGTTTTAACATGTTCGCCTTCTAATTTGCATCTCGTTGTATATGGGATTTCGGGGTTCGGGTCTGAATTATCGTAGGTTACCGTGCAATCCAAAAGGAAAATCCATGTCAATATCAAGTAATCTGAGATAGCCCTGTGTGGTTCAATCATTTATACACACCCAGAGTCAATCAATGTATTTCGTGCCGATGTTATTTTACGTATGTATGCATGTATGCATGTATGCATGTACGCATGTATGCATGTATGCTTGTATGCAAGTATGCATAGTAACTCATTAGAACATGTACCTGCCATGTCCTCGGAGTTCATAGCCATTAAAAATGCAGAACAAGACTCGTATATGCAATGTCATCTAATCAAGAAACTCTCATTGACCGTACAACAAAATCAGTACAGGATTGATGTGGTGGTGGGTCCGATAACATACGACTTTATTCTTGGGCTCGATTTTCTATTAAGGCATCACAATGTAGTGGACGTTGACAACAGCGTTGTAATAATGGACAGTGCTACTGTTCATGCCCTGATGAAAAGGGGGCCAACAATGAGTTATAATGTAAGTAGAATACACGTTGCGCAACGCACCGTAATTCCACCAGAACATGGGGGTAATGTAACAGCAGATTGCACTAACCCTGCATGTAATGTCTTTGTCACTTTACCGAATTAATCATCTAGTCTTGTATAATTAATGGGGGAAATGGGCTCGTTATTATGAAGATTATCAATGATTCCAACAAGCCGTTTACTTTACGACAAGGGAAAATACTAGTTCAGGCAGTGGTATTGGATGCCACATTGGATACTAGTTTAGAGCCATCTGGAGAAAGCATTCAGGTCAGTCGTGTTGAAATGTCGGGGAACAATAGTGGTGATAATTGACCATCGTTGGAGGCGGTAAACACTATCAATGAAACACCGCCGCCTACTGTAATGTCACTTAGTCCCGATGATAGTTTAGACGAGACGTATATTTCCACTACGCTAAATGAGGTGAATTCTCAGATACCGCCACATTCAGAGGACATGTTTATAAGAGCAAAAAACATATATATTAGGGAACAAGTTGCACTAGGTCTCCTACTTATTAAATATATATGGATGTTTTCTCCCAGAACAATAACAATTTGAGAAAATACGCCATCTTCTAATTACTCACAACGAAGACCCCATCAGGGAACGATTAAGACGCACTCCACTAAAATTCCAAGACGATGAAGAAAAGACACTGACTAACACGCTTAATGCTCAAGTAATAAGGCCATCTACATTAGCACCAGTGTTAGTAAAAGAAAGATGGGGAAGTAACATATACAGTTGATTGTCGACAATTTAATGTGAAAACTATTAAAAATGCCTTTCCGTTGCCCATGATCGAAGAATGTATCGATAATTTGGCAAGTACCCTGTGGTTTCACACATTATACATGGTCAGCGTTTATAGGCAAATAATGGTAGATGAAGGAGACAGTCATAAGACGGCGTTCCTTAACAAATATAGCCTCTTCGAACATGTTAGAATCGCCCAGGGTTTATGTAATGCATCTGCCTCGTTCCAAAGAGTCATGCTTCTTGCCCTAAGCGGTCTCGCATGGAACAAGATATTAGTAAGCACGGATGACGTAATTTTATTGGGAAGGAGCTTTGAGGAGTCCATCAAAAACCTGGAAGTCGTTTTCCAAAGATTTGAGGTGCACAACTTCAAGCAAAAACCAAAATTTTTTCCTTGTTTAGCACGTTTGAGGAACTAAAGCACGTAATGACAACTACGCCAGTGCTGGCTTTCCCCAGCAACGTGGACCCATTAATCCTTGATACAGATGCTTCAGATGTGGCAATTGGCTCTGTCCTGTATCAGGTACATAATGGAATAGTACGTACAGTTTCCTTTGCGTCGTACGCTTTGACTCAATACAGCATCAGTACTGCAACACACGCTTTTACAAAAACTACCTGCTTGGCCGTGAGTTTACTCTAAGCACAGATCACGTGGCTATTCCGCTTCAAACACCGTAGGCCAGCTTGGTAGGTGGCTGTAAGAATTGATTCAGTACTCTATGTTTATCCAATATAGACCCGGGGTCAGGCATTCCAGTGCTGATGCATTATCACGAATACCAGAGGAACAGGAAATATGCCTAGCCCGAACAAACACCTGAAATAACAGCTACGATGTTCTTCTAACAATGAATTACCAGGTACGGCGCCACTCTACAGGTACACACAGACCAGGAGAGGACGTTTGATAGTCAATTGTTCACCGATCTAAGTAAGTTAATGCAAGTCGAAAAAGACTAGGACAACACCTAACCGACCCTGTTGCAATGGTAAAATGACAAAACCAAATTGTTATTTCCTTTATCAGGTGTTATCTTACTGATAAGATGACCCAATGGGACGAACACCTGGCTACACTGGGTATGAGCCTACGAACCAAGCTGAATATAAATACTGAGTTCATGTCAAATATGTTACTATTAGGACGAGAAGTTTGCATTCCTGAAGATATCCTGTTCGGGCTCCGTAATGTAAATTCTCTGAGACAATCACCAGCTAATTATATCAAGGATGTGTTTAAGAAAACCAGGAAAACCTCCATTGCAGTGCGTAATAACATACGCATGGCACAAAACCGTCAGAAAAGAGATTATGACATACGACACCCAATTATACAAAACGCATTTGAAGTGTGTGACCTAATGCATATCCGTAATTCTGGGACAAGCGTGGGGCAAAATAAGACATTTCTCCAGATATGGAAAAGCCATTTGTAATTACGAAAGTAGTGTCGCGTTTCTTATACCGTATCGCGGGCCGTAAGCCGGAATACGTGAAGCATCATGACAAGCTTCTTATATGCGATGTCCCTTATGGATAAGGTTTCAACTCGGGCATATATGACCTGTACGTTGTCAAGAAGTACCTCACCACCCTTCTCATGAACGAAGGTCAGACCGTGTCGTCGGCCTTAATGATCAAGATACATAAACATTTTATGAGTCTATCGACGGAGACCCTCAAGTTCCTGGACATCACCAACTACCTAGCTCCCGGCTTTAGCTACAACAAGTTTTTGAAAGCCTACGGCTGCGATGTGCCCGATTATTTGGACGATCTGCGGAAACTAGGCGACACCGAGCATCCATCGCAGGAGGCTTTCTACAGTCACATAAAACGCGAGGGTATCTCCGACGTGGCCTACGAGGGATGCGGGAAGGTGTTACGCGACGAAGGCATGACGACGCTGCGGGACTTTCTGGTCTGGTACAACAAGAGAAACATGTATCCTTTCTTGGAGGCCGTAGACAAACTGTTCGCCTTCTACCAGCAACGACGGATCGACGTGGTCAAAGACGGTATAAGCGTACCGGGACTGACGCGGCTCTGTCTGTTCATCAACCTCCCGCCGACGACCCAGTTCACCCTGTTCAACGAACCGAACAAGGATCTGCATCAGCTCGTGCAATCCCAGATCGTCGGAGGCCCGTCGATTATCTGTTCGCGCCATCACGAGGCTGATGTCACCAAGCTACGTCAAACAGAGTACGGCGATGCGGCGCAGACGTGTCGCCCTATATCTCTGGGTCCTCACCGAAGACATGCCGTTGGGATGGCACAAGCGCCGGCGCGAGGAGAACGCCTTTCGCCCGGAACCGGTGCACCGGCACGGTCGTACAGCGGTGCAGTGGATGACGTGGGAAGCCGCGCGAACGGGCGTGCACATACGTCATCTGGTCAAAGGTCGCGAGAAGCGCGTAGGTAAGTACCTGGTCGACGGGAGGTTTAGGGAAACGAAGACGACCTACCAGTTCCAAGGGTGCTTCTTCCAAGGTTGTCAGTGCACAGTCAAGGAGATGAACGAGGTCCACGGTAGACCCATGACTCAACTGCACGCCGAACCAGTCGCCATCACAGCGTACCTTCAACGCTTCGTCACCGTCGTCGAGATGTGAGAGAGCCAGTGGCGAGAGGTAAAGAAGAACGAAGCGCTGGCGCCTACCCGTCGACCGCTCGGGAATCTCACGCAGGCGCAGGTCTTGGAGGACGTGTGCGACTGTACTCTCTTCGGTTTAGTAGAATGTGACATCGTCGTGCTGGAAGTGCCGCTCAATAGATTCGCCAAGATGCAGCCCGTCTCCAAGAACACGTATGTCACCGCGAGGATCTCAGTCCTTTCATGCTTCGCTACGCCGAAGAGCACGACCTCCTGACCCGACCTCAACGCACGATCGTGGGGAGTCTTTACGGCGCCAAATTTCCGGCAAATTGACGTCGTCGTACCCGACAGCGTCTACGAGGTTGCGTTGAACAAGAGGACCGTCAAGTACGGGTTTCCCATCCATATCGGGTACCAGTACGTGTACCAGTACACCAAACTGCGCATTCTCCAGTTCTGCTACGATTTAATCGACACCTACGTACCGCGGTTCCAATTCCAGTACTGCGCGATGGATACCGATTCGGCCTATTTAGGCCTTCCGGGTCAGAATGTCGACGAACTCGTTGACCCCTCCAAACGCGTGCACTACTTCCGGCACCGGGGCGAGTGGCTTCCGTCGAAGTGCTGCGATGCTCACGTTGAGGCGTACGTGCAGTGCCGATTCGTAGGACGACCGTGGGAGATCGCTGAAAAGAGGTGCTGCGGGGCCCGCCGGGCGTACGATAAGAGAACGCCGGGGCTCTTCAAAGAGGAGAGGTCCGGTCGCGCTATCGTCGCGCTCTGCAGTAAGACTTACTACAGCTTCGGAACGACCGAGAAGCCCAGCAGAAAAGGTTTGAGCAAATGCCAGAACGACATCAACAAAGACACCTTCCTGGCCGTGCTGAAGGGTCAGCTGAGCGTTCGCGGGTGGAACCGCGGCTTCCAAGTGAAGGACTCGTCCGTGCTGACGAACATCCAGGAGCGTGCGATGTTGACTTACTTCTACGACAAGCGACGCGTGGTCGACGACGGGGTCACCACGGCGTCGATACCCGTGTAAACAACTGATCTACCTACCTGCCTACATAAGGGGAGGCGTCGGCCCCTCCCTCCCTAAATGTATGTTTGTATGTAGGAGTCGGAGGATCTTTAGAGAATGAACAAACAAACAACAAATTACGGTTTCATCGTTTTTATTTACTAAGCAGTACTTTCAATGCGGTTTTAGCTAGTCGAATACAATACAATATTGTCCGCATACATTAGACACCCCGCTCTGCAGTCTCTTTTCGTTGTACGTCCAGTCCTCGCAGTTACGACACTGGAAGGCGCGGATGGCGCCGTGTTGCGGTAGCAGTCCGCAAGAGTCGAAATACTCGCCTTGATGGGTCGCGCT
>CM034534.1:51871578-51900901 GCA_020002185.1 Paraescarpia echinospica | reverse complement strand
AGTTGTTTCACGTAGACTCAATGGTCATTACTACAATATCGTCATATGTCCCACATTACTACGGATAAGTATAATTATTAATTCTTCAATTTACAATTATGCAAGAGTAAACGTTTCTTTGTAGCCTATTATTGTAGGCCTGCATAAAGTACTTATTTACCAAGATTTAAATTTAAATGGGAAAATGTACATATATATCACCCGCCCCTCTCCTATCCCCCTCAACCGCCCATTCTTATCCACCCTCACCCGCCCTCTAGTATCCACCCGCACCCGCCAATCTTATCCTCCCACACCCAACCTCTCGTATCAATCCTCACCTGCCAATTTTATCCACCTTCACCCACCCTTTCGTATCCTCCCTCATCCGCCCTCTCGTATCCACCTTCACCCGCCCTCTCGAATTCACACTCACCCGTCGCGCGGGGTGTTATCGGCGTCGGATATAACTGGTTTGAGTCATATGTTATATCGAGGAGATATATATATATATGTTATATCGAGGAGACGGCTGTGTATGCAAGCTACATAATGGCCAGCCTTGCATTTCCAAGTTCAGCCAAAAAAATCAAGTGAACTTTTTTTTGCTGAACTTGGAAATGCAAGGCTGGCCATTATGTAGCTTGCATACACAGCCGTCTCCTCGAGATCATCATCGTCAACATCAACTTCTTCCGCAGTGCTAGTAGAAACCACCGGACTGGCTCGGTCAACAGTTGTTTTTGTTGTTGATATCGGGTTCAACACGAGTTCATCGTCGCTGTCAAAGCCGCTGCCACTTACTTCGACGTCGCTGTCAAGTTCCGAAGTTGGCAGACAGAAGTAATCTTCGATCACTTCCCGCACCGCTGAACTGTCACCAATACCATATTTCGAAGCTTCTTTCAACAAGTGTGTTATCTGCGAAGCTAGATCCATAATTATATTCATATCAAGCTAAAAACGTGCTTGAATTCAATGCGCGACGCTAGATGATAAAACGATGTTTACTTGACAACCCGAGATGATTGTTTTAGATTTCGGGTTAACTTCGCTGTGACAGCACAATCAGCGAATCGCGGGTTAAGTTGGAGACCAAGTGATACGCGCAGCTAGGCACTTGCCATTTTGTTTACTAGAATAAGACGCCTGTGATTGGCTTACACTAATAGCATGGTTAACGCGGATGTTAATGTTAAGAGGTACCACACCGATAACGCTCGTGGCGGCGAGCTCAAATCATGTTAGTTTTGTCATTCAGCTGGTCATTGCTTTACCAAAATGTGTGGTAGGTGTCGAATAAAACACCACTATGGTATGTTACATTGTGTTTTAGCTTAACACTTTGCAAAATAGAATAATATATATCAGACAATACAGTTCCACTGAAATCCCCAAATCCACGAAATGACCCCGAACTGCATGTTTTGGCTGCCAGCGGAAAACCGATCAGTGCGACTTCCGCCTGGTTTTGGGAGAGCGGGACACAAATGTCATCAACAAACAACAAAAGATGGTCGTCGGCGTCATTTGACATGAACATAATCATAAATGCCATAATTGTGCAAACATCTGAAGCTGCAATGGATCACAGGGAAATACGATGCAAACATCGCTGGTCTCAGACGCTTCACTGGCTACTATGCCCATTTAGAAGCACAGGCAGACGTGGCATCAAAACGATCAGTGTACCTGAGAACAAGTCACACGGTTAACAAACCTTACAATGAGATATGCACAACCTATAAAATGTTAGCACAGAATAGTTCTGAAACAAGCGAGGTTAGATAAAACGCAAAGACAAGTTATGGAAAGAACGGTTAACCAGACTAACCCGTACCTAGACTTTGTGACCGACTTAGCGAAGTGGGTCATTCGTCTCATTAAAGTGCAACAGATGGCGCTATCCGGTCAAATGTCACTACGTCACTATACTATATCATATCGCCGAGTGACAGGGTTCAAGGGCGGATTCAGAGAGGATAGTCTGGGAGGTGGCAAAAACCTCAAATTACACCCTTGAGGCTTACAAAAAAAACTCCACTGCTGGCCGAACCAAATTCATATACCGTGGTCTGAGTCGGGCCTTCAGCACGACACCGCTGTCGCACTATCGGATCATCAAATCGGTAGATGGGAGGCTGGGTGGGGGGTTGGAGGGGGTTCTGTTGAGACGTTTTTTTTCTGCCGCGCCCCGTAAATTCATTTTTTTCTAACGTAAACGGTGCCACATTCCAAAGGTATGGGGCACGTGCCTCCAGCCCCTCTAGATCCGCCTATGTGACTCCCTGATTAAAATACCCTGAATATAAAGCTATATGGAATGTGAACAACCGAGAAATATAAACTCGAACCCATTTCATTCACATTACATACAATATATTATATATAACGGATAAAAAGCCTCACATTTTAAAATACTGTTTTGACGTAGTAACATATTCGTAAAATATTTTGGTATTGCAACATTAAAGATATCACTGTTATGTTTTGTATACTAATAACATAACTATAACGTATAGTGATGTACCTTTATATCCGAAATAAATTACTCTCTGAGTTTGTATATCAGGATGGGAGACGTACAGGAGGAGGACAATAATTAAGGCTGACATAACCTGATAAAGAGAGCTCTTAAAAGAGCAGTTATGAAGAACCGAGAGTGAAAGATGACAGCAGAAGACGAGGACAGAAGGACACAGAATATGACTGACCTGTCCACGTGAAGTGGATATCACCAAAAACAACTGTATGTCAAATGATTGATGGAAGCGTCATATAACGGAATAAATAAACATTATCGGAATCGGAATGGGAAGTGTTTATTTGACCACCAAATATCTACGGCACATTAGCGGCTAGTGTAGTGTATTATGCTCCGTTGGTATTCGTTATCAGAATAAATAAACATTTCTCGAAAAGGAGGCTTTTACTATTTAATCAAATAGAAACACGGTTTTACACACTATTTAACATAAGGTTTCCAGCAAGTTGTGCCTGTCTATCACTTTGGCCGGAACATAATTTGATAGTTAAAGAAGAGAGACGGCTTTATCTATCATTACGTGTTTTTCCTCGTGCAACGGCCAATCTGGTCTATAACTTGAAAATAGTTTATTATCAAAAATAAATTGTACCGATTACCTTCTATTGGGTATGATTTACTAACTCAACTACTTAATTATTTATTGGCCACATGCAACAATTTCCGACGATATTCGGCTTCATGCTTCAGTTTCCTCTGATAAGCACCGGTAAATCGTATTATGAAATCAGAAATTATTAATCGAGGTCATGGCCGATTAACTTGTATTCAGTTCCACTTCATTTTGCTTCGTTGGCAAGCTTGCCTTCCACGTTATTGATTGTTTACACTTTTGAAATATTGCCTTTCGTTTATGATGTTTTCACTCATTGACCGAGAAATAAAAGTTTCATACCGCGAACTTTCGCATTTATATATTGCTCACTCGCTCTCTCGTATCCACCATCACCCGCACTATCGTATCCACATTCACCCGCCCTCTCGTATCCCCCTCAACCGCCCATTCTTATCCACCCTCACCCGCCCTCTCGTATCCACCTTCACCCGCCCTCTCGAATTCACACTCACCCGGCCGCGCGAGGTGTTATCGACGTCGGATATAAGTGGTTTGAGTCATACCTGACTTCGAGGACTCAGTGCGACCCGTCTGAATTGCCACAGGGGTCTGTTCTTAGCCCACTTGTGTTTACCTTCTACACGGGATCCATTGGGCAAACAGTTAGGCGGCACCGACTTGACTTCCACCTCTTTGCCGATGAATCTCAATTGTATGTCTCATTTAGGATCAAGGACTTTAACGATGAGACGGTTGCACAATTCTGTTTAGGTGCATATGTATGAAAGAGAAGTACCGATAATATAATATCCTGCTATGCATCGCATTCGTCGACTACGAGAAGGCTTTTCGACACGGCGCACACTCAAGCAATATTTACCTCCCTTCAAGAACAGGGGATACAAGATGTGTACATAAATCTCCTGAAAGACATCTACACCAACAGCTCGGTGACAGTTCACCTACACAAAAAGAGCAACAAGATCAACATCAAGAGTGGAGTACGACAGGGTGACACCATATCGCCCAAGCTGTTCACGGCTGCACTCGAAAGCATATTCGGAAGACTGACCTGGGAAACCAAGTGATGCTAGAAAATGACACACCAATATATATATAAACACGATACAGATAGAGAACGTTGAAAGCTACGTATATATGGGACAGCGATACAGTATCAGATACAAAAACCGAGACAAGGGGATTCAAAGAAGGATCACCGCCGGCTGGACAGCGTTCGCCAAACACCGCGACATCTTCAAGGGTAACACATCTCGTCGTCACTGGGAGATGTGTCTTCGTCAAGAGTGGCCCACGCGGGGCCCAACACGGCAAAACACAACACCACGAGCTGAAGTGGCAGCAGTTAGCCATGTCAATCACATGATGTTGTTCAGAACATTGTCTATATTTAAATATTGGGTTAATATTAAAATATCACGAACAACGGTTGTGTGTCGAGGCGTTTGACAATATGTGTGCGTGAACGTTAGTCGTTACCATGACAATTAATCAAAGAAGGACGATCTTAGGATATAGCAGCTACAATAAGTCAATTAAGTTTCCAAATATATAAATGAAAGTCTCCCAACAATGCAGTGGTTTATATGTCACAATAATGTAAAACATAACTGTTTAAAGCGCTAACAATTGATTACCCTATTATCAACGTTTTCTAACGTTAGCGAAAAAATGCGATATGTTTACTTGTTAAAAAAACAAAAGATGGGCCAGCGTAGAGTTCTACGAAAATGTATCTCCGCAGATTAATCCGAAATTAGCAACCGTACCGCAGAGTAACGCCTTCGTGTGCATGTTGTTAAGTCGAGAATAGCGTTAAGAACATAACGATGTCGAGGAGCAGAAAAATAAACCGTGCAGACCGAAGCAGACCTGGACAGGGTACAAGCAACCTTGAGGCGATGAACTGTTTAAAACCTATCCAGTGACATTGTGTAACTTTTCCTTTAATCATGGCTAGTAATGAAGATGATCTACGTTTTAACAAAGACAGTACAGTACAAGACCATTTAATGAACCTACAAGACTGTCTGAGAGAATGTAATTATTACACTGACACTGAGGTACATGAGCTACAATGTAAACACGTTATCCACATTATCAGTGAATTGTAGAAGCCTGTCTGAAGATGTTGATCAACTTGAATGTAGTATAGAATCTTTAAATTGCAACTTCGACAGTATAATATTAACTGAAACTTGGATAACGGAAATGGAAGTTATTGATATTTATAATATCCAAGATTACACATTGCTGTCAAATCTTAGAACAAAAAAGACAGGTGGAGGACTAGGTAAGTACGCCTCAAACTGGTTAAACTTAATAAAAAGATTTAGGTATAAACTCTGACAATTTTCCATTCGAATCATTATTCATAGAAATATAAATTCTAAATATACTATGATCATTGGAACTATCTATAAATCTCCTGACATGAGCACGAACAGTTTTAATATACGTATCAATGACTTAAATAACAATTTAAGAACAATTTCAAATGAAAGAAAGAAATGCATATTAATTACGGATTTCAATATCGCCTTACTAGCAACCGGCACCACTAATAAAACTGCTGATTTTATACACAATATATTATAAATATGTTCTGTCCAAGAGTTAGTAAAACAACCAGGTTCACACAACAATCAGCGACTCTCACAGATAATATCATAAACCAACATCCAACATCCATTAAAACTGGCATTCTCTATAACGACACATCACATCACTTTCCAATATTTAACTTCTATAATATACATAAAAAAATACAAATTCATATTCCAACGTGCAAACAATTTAAATAACATTGCTAAATTAAATACAGAATAAAAAATGCAAACTGGGAAGAGGTATATAATGATCCGAACCTTAACTCTTCATATGGTACATTCCTTGGAATACTAAATTATCATATTGATGAATGCCTACCATGCAAACAAATCAAACTAACATCGGACACAAACGACTGTCTCACCAATGGTATATTAACATCCAAAAAGAATAAAAACGACAATAAAAAATTTGTAATCCTTTATACAAAAGTGAAAACCCTGAACTCTGGGCAAATTACACACCAATTTCTATTCGTCCGTGCCTGTTATGTGGGCGAATTAATACACTATATATTTAAACAAATTGAATATACTACAGAAGAAAGCAGTAAGGATAATTAAACCATCGTACTATATAGCTCATATAGATCCTTTATTCTCAAAACTAAAACTGTTAAAATTAGATGATCTATATAAACATCAACTAGGCATTTTTATGTATAAATCCATCAATGGCCGACTCCCAGATAGTTTGTAATCTATGCTAATGCGAACAGAACATGTTCATGACCACAATCTTAAAACCATAATGGGTGTTACATCCAACACATTAGAACAAACAGCAGAAAGTCTGCAACAAATGATGTTGGCTCAATGCACTAACTCAACAGTTACAAGAGCTTGCATTATTAATCCTATTTAAAATAAAGGTAAACAGTTATTATTGTCGAGATATTAATCTTAGTTATTAGTAGTGATTATTTACTAATTAATAGATCCTTTTGTTTGTGTTAGTATATTATCTATGTAATTAGCATAATTTATGCTGTTGTTGTTGCAGTTGTACTATTTTTGTTGTAGTTAATCTTAAATAACGTTATTACTATAAATTATTCAGAATCATATATCACTAAGTATCATAAAATATATCTACGTTCACGTATTATATAGTAGTGTGTTGGAATATATGATTAATTGATATCACTAGTGCTAGTAACCGAAATTAGTAATATCACATTCTGATATCATGGGGTATAAACAGTAATCTCTCAAATAAAAAAAAAAAAAAACTCATTTTAATAATGCTATTCATGTTACACTAGTAAATATGCTGTTGCGTAAACATTCGCATATCTGTAATGTGTAGTGATTTTTTAGTTGCATTATGTTATTACATCTATTATGTGTTCACAGAACTTTACATTGTAGCATACTACTTTTTTGTTCATTTAATCATAACCATACGTTTATAATTTTGTTTTATTGTGTAAGTGTACTCTAGGTGGTCCTCAACAAAAGCCCCTAGGAGTTTCCAGAGGATCTCATCTTCATTTTGACAGGTTTTGCTAAAGCGAACCCAATAGATGGCTGAAATGTTCCTAAAAAACACGTTATGTTGTTAAACACAGCTACCAGATGTTCACTGTTGCGTGGATATTGACATTCATGCATATTTGATTACTCTCCCATAGCCACATAGTGTCATTTTATTTGGTTACTCTCTCACAGATTATGTTGAATGATACGTAATTCATATACATTAACGTTTACGTCAGTACGTGATGCACATGCCAACGCATAGACATCCATTGTTCACACACCTCAACAACAATAATGTTAATATTTCTACGCTTACCTGTTGGGTTATGTTTATCAAGACGTTGCAGTTGTGTTCCTGAAGTCGTAATGTCGCACAGCCAATGTATCATTCGCTTTATACAGCAACCATGTTGCATAACTATAATCGACCCCTCGATTGCTTCCTGAGACATGTTTGTTTTAACGAAACCAGTTGCATTTACTAAGATGACTCACAATGAGGTCGTCAACAAAACGGTTATTTATAGAGAGAAACCTTTAACTTTGAACAGGTCACCATGACACATGGTCAATAATTCTGAGCTACATGTATATACAATCACACAAACGCATACAGCACTCATACATTCTAAAATCTGGCATGTTCCGTGCCAATTGAATGTAAAATATATGAAAGCACATTCTGAACAAAACAAATCGGCGTTATTGGCTAAGGAGTGTCTTGGGGACCACATAGGTCCTTCATTCAGCAACTCAAATCAAGTATGAACACTTAATATAATGCGTGTGATATTGACATTTCCAACATACAATGTGTTGACATTTCTTAGCATTCTGAACCAAATACAGGAACAGGACTTGACACGTGTTAGGAGGTGTCCCTCTCAGTAATAATGACCTGGGTGCCAATCAACTAGCTGACTAATTCACATACATTCGATCTAGTTAATCCGTGCCTATTTAGGCTTAACCAAATACAACAAGAATGAACAAGATTTAAAAAAATGATTAAGTAGTTCCTGAATATAAAATGTTATGCTATTTCAAGAACGAATACCTTTCACACCGCAATGAGAAACCGCGTAGCTATTGTCATTAGTCGGTAGCAGTTTTTAAATTGGACACAATAGTAATTACAACAGTGACGGGGTCAACAAAGGCGCCTAATGTCATTATATCACATTGTGTATGCGGAGTTGGTGTTAAGCTAAACTAATATACAAGGAGTTTAATATAACACGGTTAGATTTCATATATGCGTGTGTGCGTGTGTGTGTATGTTTGTGCGTGAATGTATTATGTGTGTGTGTGTGTGTGTGTGTGTGTCAGTGCTTGCGTGTGTATGCGTGTGTAGTGTGTGTGTGTGGCGTGTGTGTGTGTGTGTGTGTGTGTACGTGTGTGTACGTGTGTGTGTGTGTGTGTGTGTGTGTGTGTGTGTGTGTGTGTGTGTGTGTGTGTGTGTGTGTGTGTGTGTGTGTGTGTGTGTGTGTGTGTGTGTGTGCGTATCCAATTAGACATCTACTGAACTATCAGCAGAATTAAAAAGCGTATTGGGTTTTCGTTAAATCGGTCGGATACCGTATTGTTATGTCTAAATAGTATGTCACGTACCACAGATGACTTACACTTTTATACACGGTATTGTTATTTACATAATCTGTCGCAGACCGCAGATTACTTACTTACGCATTCGCGCACACGTACAAGCTCACATACACACATAAACGCAAACACGCACCCCCTCTTCCCTACACACACCGTTGCGAGGAACACGTTACTCTGACTCCCCTGCTTTGACTTTCGGGGACGAATGTGGTCAATGCAACAGGCTTGTAGAAACCGCTCACAATGTAATGAATTTATGGTAGAAGGCATACACTATTTACATATTTCAATAACATCCTTTCACCATAGCCTTTGACATAACCTATTGCGAACAACACCCAATTTTAATTACACACAAAATTGTGCACACTGAGAAATAACAGCCCCGATGCCATAAGGCGATGCGTCGGCGGCCATAGATAATGGCCTAGTTGGATCGTAGTGGACCAAGCGCGTTTTATGGGCCAGCATCTCCTTCAGTCGGTTGAACGCCTGGTGGCACTCAACGGACCAGGCCCATTTGACGTCGTGTCTGCGCAGTCGGTTTAGAGGGGCGCAGATGGTAAAGAATGATGGCAAGAACGTTCCGTAATAGTTTAGCTTGCCGATTAAGCTTTCCAGTTGTTAAACGTTCTCTGGCGTCGGAAACTTGACGATGGCGTTGACGCGTTCGTCAGACGGCTTGAGACCATCTGCTGAGATCACATTTCCTAGGTATGTGACCTGCTGTCGGAAGAACTCACATTTGTCAAGTTGCAGTTTCATTCCATACTCGTTCAACGCAGCTTGAGGTTTTGCAGGTGTTCTTCCGTCGTCCGTCCTGTGCGATTACATCGTCCAGGTAGGCAGACACATATGGAATGCCGGAGACCAGGTTGTCGACTAACTTCTGGAAAATGGCCGGCGCTGTTGCCGGTCCAAATGACAATTGATTGTACCGGAACATTCCTTTGTGCGTGTTTATGAAGAGTAGTTGCTTAGTGGCGTCACCTAGCTCTACTTGTAGATATGCGTCGGACATGTCAAGCTTTGAAAAGTGCTGTCCTCCTTGCAGCTTGGCTAACAGTTCCTCTACCCTCGGAATGGGGTGCTGATCTATGTGCAGCTGAGGATTTACAGTCACTTTATAGTCTCCGCAAATGCGCACTTTTCCGTTCGGCTTCTGCACGACGACAATGGGCGTCGCCCATTCACTGTGATCGACACGAGTTATGATGCTCAAATCCTCGAGACGATGTAGCTCTTTGTCAACGGCATCCTTGCGACTGAATGGTACTGGTGTCGTTTGTAGAACTTGGGGACGGCATCTTATTTCAGTAGAAGCCATGCTTTCACCATAGTGCAGAGCCCCAATGCGGGCGCGAAGACAGCTAGGTACTGGTCTAAGACCCTCAGTAGGTCGCGATCACATTTTTCGATTACATTGCAGTCAGTGTTGGACGGCCATGCAGTAGCAGTAATGCCGTAGAGCAAGGCATTCACATCAACTTGGATTGCTTTGATCCAGTCAAGCGCGAAAAGTGACGTGCCTGCCTTTCCGACGACGATCAGTGGCAAAGGCCGATTGGCCCCATTGCAGGACACAGGGACATTGCATTGTCCTTTGACTGGAATCGGTTGCTTGCCATAACCGAAAAGTCGGATCTTTGACGACGTCAAATGTGGCGATCCGATGCGCTTCCAGATATCCGGGCCAAAGAGCGACACAGCAGCCCCAGTATCCACTTTGAAGTGTAGGTCGACATTTGAGATTTGCAGTAAAATCTGCGGTTTATCGACGCGTGTAGAAGTGGAGAGCACCTCAACTGCGATAGTCTCTGTACTTTTTTCGACCATGTTTTGAGCCATTTTTCCTTTCCTGACGGGCTTTCCAGAAGACCTACACACAGCCTGTATGTGTCCTTTACGATCGCACCCGTAGCAGACGGCGTCGATGAACAGACAGTCTCTGTGGTGATGAGCAGGCGAACCACGTCGATAGCAGGCTTTCTGGCCTCTCCTGTTAGGTTGACTGTTAGCCCGGCACTTTTCTCCGTGATCACGTCGTTGTTTAACTCGGAAGCGTTGCTTCTGGCGAGACGGGTGACTTTGACGAACAGCGTGCTCGTCCTGCTGAGGGTGGCCTGTTGTTTGTTCGTGCATTTTGTTCAGCTCTTTGCTAAGTAGTTCTTCCATTTTAGCACACTGTTGTACGTTCGTCAGTGAAGCGTATGTTTCTTTCAGTATTCCCTGCTGTATAAAAGTGTGCCTACAGCCCTTGACAAGCCTATCTCGTAGTGCATTGTCCTGGCACTTTACACAGCACTGCTCTTCGAAGTCACACTCTTTGGCTTTATGGAATGCCGGAGACCAGATTGTCGACTAACTTCTGGAAAATGGCCGGCGCTGGTGCCGGTCCAAATGACAATTGATTGTACCGGAACAATCCTTTGTGCGTGTTTATGATGGGTAGTTGCTTTGTGGCGTCATCTAGCTCTACTTGTAGATATGCGTCGGACATGTCAAGCTTTGAAAAGTGCTGTCCTCCTTGCAGCTTGGCTAACAGTTCCTCTACCCTCGGAATGGGGTGCTGATCTATGTGCAGCTGAGGATTTACAGTCACTTTGTAGTCTCCGCAGATGCGCACTTTTCCGCTCGGCTTCTGCACGACGACAATGGGCGTCGCCCATTCACTGTGATCGACACGAGTTATGATGCCCAAATCCTCGAGACGATGTAGCTTTTTGTCAACGGCATCCATGCGACTGAATGGTACTGGTGTCGGTTTGTAGAACTTGGGGACGGCATCTTCTTTCAGTAGAAGCCATGCTTTCACTTTAGTGCAGATCCCCAATGCGGGCGCGAAGACAGCTGGATACTGGTCTAGGACGCTCAGTAGGTAGCGATCACACTTTTCGATTACATTGCCGTCAGTGATGGACGGCAATGCAGTAGCATTACTGCTGTAGAGCAAGGCATTGACATCAACTTGGAATGCGTTGATCCAGTCAAGCGCGAAAAGTGACGTGCCTGCCTTTCCGACGACGATCAGTGGCAAAGACCGATTGGCCCCATTGCAGGACACAGGGAAATTGCATTGTCCTTTGACTGGAATCGGGTGATTGCCATAACCGAAAAGTCGGATCTTTGAAGACGTCAAATGTGGCGATCCGATGCGCTTCCAGATATCCGGGCCAAAGAGCGACACATCAGCCACAGTATCCACTTCGAAGTGTAGGTCGACATTTGAGATTTGCAGTAAAATCTGCGGTTTATCGACGCGTGTAGAAGTGGAGAGCATCTCAACTGCGATAGTCTCTGTACTTTTTTCGACCGTGTGTTGAGCCATTTTTCCTTTCCTGACGGGCTTTCCAGAAGACCTGCACACAGCCTGTATGTGTCCTTTACGATCGCACCCGTAGCAGACGGCGTCGATGAACGTACAGTCTCTGTGGTGATGAGCAGGCGAACCACATCGATAGCAGGCTTTCTGGCCTCTCCTGTTAGGTTGACTGTTAGCCCGGCACTTTTCTCCGTGATCACGTCGTTGTTTAACTCGGAAGCGTTGTTTCTGGCAAGACGGGTGACTTTGACGAACAGCGTGCTCGTCCTGCTGAGGGTGGCCTGTTGTTTGTTTGTACATTTTGTTCAGCTCTTTGCTAAGTAGTTCTGCCATTTTAGCACATTGTAGTACGTTCGTCAGTGAAGCGTCTGTTTCTTTCAATATTGGCTGCTGTATAAAAGTGTGCCTACAGCATATTACAAGCCTATCTCGTAGTGCATTGTCCTGGCATTTTACACAGCACTGCTCTTCGAAGTCACACTCTTTGGCTTTATGGAATGCCGGAGACCAGATTGTCGACTAACTTCTGGAAAATGGCCGGCGCTGGTGCCGGTCCAAATGACAATTGATTGTACCGGAACAGTCCTTTGTGCGTGTTTATGAAGAGTAGTTGCTTAGTGGCGTCATCTTGCTCTACTTGTAGATATGAGTCGGACATGTCAAGCTTTGAAAAGTGCTGTCCTCCTTGCAGCTTGGCTAACAGTTCCTCTACCCTCGGAATGGGGTGCTGATCTATGTGCAGCTGAGGATTTACAGTCACTTTATACACTTTTCCGTTCGGCTTCTGCACGACAACAGAGGGCGTCGCCCATTCACTATGATCGACACGAGTTATGATGCCCAAATCCTCGAGACGATATAGCTCTTTGTCAACGGCATCCATGCGACATAATGGTACTGGTGTTGGTTTGTAGAACTTGGCGACGGCATCTTCTTTCAGTAGAAGCCATGCTTTCACTTTAGTGCAGAGCCCCAATGCGGGCGCGAAGACAGCTGGATACTGGTCTAGGACCCTCAGTAGGTCGCGATCACACTTTTCGATTACATTGCCGTCAGTGATGGACGGCAATGCAGTAGCAGTACTGCTGTAGAGCAAGGCATTGACATCAACTTGGAATGCGTTGATCCAGTCAAGCGCGAAAAGTGACGTGCCTGCCTTTCCGACGACGATCAGTGGCAAAGACCGATTGGCCCCATTGCAGGACACAGGGACATTGCATTGTCCTTTGACTGGAATCGGTTGATTGCCATAACCGAAAAGTCGGTTCTTTGACGACGTCAATTGTGGCGATCCGATGCGCTTCCAGATATCCGGGCCAAAGAGTGACACTTCAGCCACAGTATCCACTTCGAAGTGTAGGTCGACATTTGAGATTTGCAGTAAAATCTCCGGTTTATCGACGCGTGTGGAAGTGGAGTGCACCTCAACTGCGATAGTCTCTGTACTTTTTCGACCGTGTGTTGAGCCATTTTTCCTTTTCTGACGGGCTTTCCAGAAGACCTGCACACAGCCTGTTTGTGTCCTTTACAATCGCACCCGTAGCAGACGGCGTCGATGAACGGACAGTCTCACTGGTGATGAGCAGACGAACCACATCGATAGCAGGCTTTCTGGCCTCTGCTGTTAGGTTGACTGTTAGCCCGGCACTTTTCTCCGTGATCAGGTCGCTGTTTAACTCGGAAGCGTTGCTTCTGGCGAGACGGGTGACTTTGACGAACAGCGTGCTCGTCCTGCTGAGGGTGGCCTGTTGTTTGTTCGTGCATTTTGTTCAGCTCTTTGCTAAGTAGTTCTGCCATTTTAGCCCACTGTGGTACGTTCGTCAATGAAGCGTCTGTTTCTTTCAGTATTGCCTGCTGTATAAAAGTGTGCCTACAGCCCATGACAAGCCTATCTCGTAGTGCATTGTCCTGGCACTTTACACAACACTGCTCTTCGAAGTCACACTCTTTGGCTTTTGTGAGCAGTTCGTCCAGGATATCAGTAATGGGTTGACCTTCCTGCTGAAACGTGCGGAAGAAGTCGAGACGCGCAGCAAGAAAGTTACGCTTTTCCTCGAAATGCAGTTTAAGCGCCGCTTTCACTTCTTCGTAGGAAGCTTCTGTCACTTCCTTAGTCAGTAGATTCTGAAGAAGTGCAAATGATTCTGGTGCCGTGGTTGAACACAGAGCAGCCTTTTTCTTTGTGTCTGTTGTGGTATTGTTTGAGTCGAAGTAGAACCCCGCACGTATCAATTAGGACGACCATCGCTCTCTATCTGGGTCGAACCGGTCAAACTAGCGTGCCATGCTTGAATGACAGTCAGTACACATACACTCAGACAGTAGGCTATTGTCTGCAGTTCAGAGCCAGTTCAGGCATGTACTCACTGAAGCATGTCGACACAGTTTGTAGGTAGTTGAAAACAATCCCACCTGCTGACACCAACTGTTGTGTACTTGTATGCCAGTGAATATCACCATCAAACATTTGCATAATTTAAGAAACATTTAATTGGGAGAACAACTGAAAATACACATGTGGTCACTTCCACAAAACAAGATGGCAGACACTGTAAAGCAATTGGTCAGTGTCTGGTCAATGGTCACTAGAGTGTGGTCGAATAATAACAATGAGTGCTACTGACACACAACAGCATGGACTGCAATGTTAGCTAACATAACACATAGTTCATATAGCATGGAATGTTAAACATGACAGCAATGATCAGTCATCATGACTGAGCTACGAGTATGCAAATGGCTATACGTACATGTACATGTATATGGTACTTCTCAAAAGAAACATACAAAAGCT
This sequence comes from Paraescarpia echinospica, assembly GCA_020002185.1. Lineage (NCBI taxonomy): Eukaryota > Metazoa > Annelida > Polychaeta > Sabellida > Siboglinidae > Paraescarpia > Paraescarpia echinospica. The sequence goes on along the minus strand of CM034534.1, from coordinate 51,885,988 downwards.
ATGCAAAATGGCATGCAGTTATCACGAATGAATCTGTATCATACATGTACAACAATTAAAAATACAAAATTCAAAGTTAAAAGTATGAAGTACGCAATTATACATTTCCTGAAACACAATGAAACACAATTTGACAGCATTTTTTGAAATGACAGGTTTCATTTGGACATTGACAATGTGCATATCATTAATCAATTCAAAACCTATGGTATATGAAAGAGACGCCATTCTACATTATCGTAACAATTTAATTCCGTCATTCTCTCTATCATCCTCTTCTATTTCCTCTGTACTGTCACGTTCTTCATCATTATCATATCTAGCGTCATTCTCATGCTCATTACGCTTGGTGAACGGGTTGAGGCACATGGCTTCACCAACATAAAAGCAGTACGGTGTGCAAGGCAGGGAGTCCTCTTGCGATGCATGGAGTTGGCACACCCCCTGCACCAGTGACAAACTCACATCCATAATCAGCGATATCAACCACGGGCGGAGTCTGTTGATCTGCTGCCTTCCAGTGCATGACCTGGTAGTGCGTACGCAGGATGTGATAGGCAAGGTTTGCGTCTGTCGGAGGAAGAGTCATTTTGGAGTAAAGCGCATACCTGGCAGAAGCCATGCTTGTGCCTTCAGCAACACCTCAGAGTGTGCATATGAATTTCCGTCCAGTTTCCTGTTCGAGAGTAGCACCCTCTTCACCGAAGACAATGTCGATGCCAGAGTGGTTAGCAGACTTCAATACCTTTACCGCCATCGCTTTGCCATGACTAAATGGATAGGACACAGTATCGCAGTGTATGCATACCAAGATGTTGGACGGATTTCGGACCAAGGAGGAAAGAACTTTAATTGATGTTGAGGATAGCCTCACTCAATCGATTTAACTGCACACGGGATGTCAGTTGCGTACCCCACACCAGAAGATAAGCGGAACAAAGACGTCTGTGTCATCGCCGATCACTCATACAGTTTTGTTACCATTCCTCACAACCTCCAGAAAATAAGTAATGATAGTAATATCTGCTTCATCATGGGTGTACACGTCGTCCTCTCTTCCAACCATCGTCATATTGTTGCCCAAATTGAATGTGGGGAGATCCCTGATGAGAGCCTTGTTATTTGCTTTGGTCTTCATGATGGCATCGCGGCATGGGAGCTTGCTGGATATTGTGATGTTGTAATTAACAACCCCTTCACCTGCACGCCGGATTCGTTCATGGTCCTTTGCTGACGTGTCATCATAGCGATCGAAGATGACCAGCACTTCTGTTGATTGGTACTGGCTTAGTCTGTCCTTCATTCTGTTGGCGATATCTGAAGCAGACACAGCACAGATCCAAACAATATGATATAGAAGTTGCTGGCCATCACTATGTCTGGAGCTGCTGGTTAATTGAAGTTCATCCACTTTCACTTTAGAGAGGAAAGTGGATTTTGTCCCAGTCCTCAGACATCCGAATTCATCAATGATTGATGCTGGGACAGCGCACAGTTCATAGTCAAAAATTGTTTGAAGTTCGACTTGCCGGTGCTGTCCCACCGTGTTGAGACAACTGAATAGTGATGCCATGTCACAGAGCGTCTTATCACCTGTGGCCACGCCATATTTGATTGATTCCATGGTTTTGAATTTTCTTTTCATGGGAGCGCGGAAGCCATCAGGCAATGACGACCTGAAATCTATAAGCATGTCCTCCCCTATCTTGAGGGCTTCCTGGACGTTGACAGAAGCACTCCCCAATTTACCATTAATAATGTTATAGAAGCTTGAATTTATTATTTTGAGAAGATGGGAATGCTTCTTCAACTCCTCGTAAACACGATTCCTGTCATCTGTATCGAGTATGCGCCTCTTCTCTCCCTCCTCCTTACGCTTCTCCTCCTTCATCTTCTCATTAGCTGAGTATATGGACTCCATGGCAAGTGTGACATGGGCACAGATGAAATAGGACTCCTCCCAAATGGCGACTTGGTCTGCTGACAAGGTTAATCCCTTCAAGCCACCTGACATCTTGCCCTTCTTGATGTATGCCTGCTCTCCAAACTGGTCTGATGACACAGAACTCCATGTACCCGGCTTGTGACGACATACATGAGCACCTGCTAAGAGATCCATCTTAGCATCATCTGTCACATTCACGCTCAGCACGTTCGAATTGGTACCCAATGAGCATAGGTCGTATGAGGCAGTCAACCCACAGCCTACCGGTTGGGTGTTCCCGAGCTGTTTCAAGATACTGACTGATATCTTCGAATGTTTTGGGACCATCTTTGAGGAAGTCATATAGTAACGCTGCTGTCACCTTACGAAAGGCAACCATTGATCGCACCCACGCCTTGCCATTCATTATCTATGTCAGGTCACTAAATGCAGCCTCAACCAGTACATCTAGACTACTGGCTTTCATCAAGTTTACAATACAGCCATTGAGCGACATGAGGGTGTGCATGCCACCGGGTCGGAGAATGACTGACTTGAAGCGGTTCCCATAACTTGCCCATTTGATGTGTGTTGCGACGATGTAAAGTTGCATGTCAGCGGATAGATTTGAGGTCTTCATCCCAAGTTATGTGATCATTTTCTCGAAATGTGACAGCGTTGTGAGAACTGTATCAGGATGGGATGGTGGTGAATCGATCAGAGGACCAAACATGTAGATTGTGGCGTGGCAGGTTTGGAGGAATCTTCCGCTCTCGCCAGGGCAACATTATAACCTATCAGTAGTGGTAAGCGGTTCGCCATCAACGGAAGTGACCTAAGATCAAAGGCTTTTTCGTTTTTTATAAGTAGAATTCCTACGTTTTTTACAAGTATGAGCAAGCAACGTCAAAAAGTGATTGATGGGGGTCATGAGAAAGAGGGTGTCGCCATCTACTGAATAAAGAGGAAATAAATAGGGTGAATGACGACCTCTAGTGGCTAATCAGGTACTAATTAATAAATTAATTAAGTACTAATCAGGTACTAATTAGGGTAATTAATTAATTAATTAATTAAGTACTAATTAGTAACAAATGAGTAGCGCAATTATCGGAGGAGAACGTTAGCAACGACAAAAAATAGTAAATAGAGACCAATTAGTATTCATTACGTGCACGGGAGGTGGGAAAGATTTTAGAGTGAAGTGGCACCCCTGGAGATCAGCGAGTTTAAAATAATGACGCGCGGGAAGGTTCTAGAACCTTCTAGAACCTTCTAGAAGCTTCTAGACCGGTGCGGTGGTGGAGGTGGGGCCGCGCGGTTTAGATTACGCCTGGCCTGGTTGTCACGACTCACTGGCAAATGGTGGTGTCGAATGTCAGGCTGTAGGATTTTTATGTGCATTGTTTGACGGGAGGCCGGATAAATGTTTTTCGGGGCCGCATAGACGCGCTTGTAATAAGGTTGTGGCGCTGATGTGGATATTGCCTGTCAGCGCTGGCTGCGGCACAGCTGATGGATACGCGTGCAATTGCGGTGCAATATCGTTATAGCAGTGGGCGGCCGGAGCTGTCAGAGTGCTGGCTGCGGCACGGAAGGCCGGATAAATGTTTTTCGTGGCGCGCGCTTGTAATAAGGCTCTGGCGCTGATGTGGATATTGCCTGTCAGTGCTAGCTGCGGCACAGCTGATGGATACGCGTGCAATTGCGGTGCAATATCGGAGCTGTCAGATTGGCCTGTGTGTGTGCGCATATTAATATAGGTGGAATTATTCGTGTGTTATTGCAGTTGGCGGTCGGCGCTGTCAGATTGGCCTGTGTGTGCGCGTATTTAGCTTGTGGCGTTGGTGTTCGCTGGCTTTATCGTGTGTGAGTTGGAAACACAGTTGGTGGGCGCTGATACGCGTGCAATATCGTTATAGCAGCTGGGGGCCGGCGCTGTCAGATTGGCCTGTGCGCGTGTATTAAGCTTGTGGCTTGGGCGTTCGCTGGTGTTGCAACGACGAATAGGTGGAAAATATAGGCGGAATTATTCGTGTGTGATTTGGAATGCTGGTGGAGTGGGTCAAATGTGAAAGGAAACACGGAAACAATAAACGGTGAGAAATAAATTGTATTGGTACAATAAAATTTCATTTATTAAGAGGGGGGTCATGGCGGAGGGCCAAAGCCGTGTCGACCCGGGGGTTGTGGCGGAAAGGCTAAATGCACGGAAAGATGTGCTGGGATGGGTGGGGCAAATGAGGGGGGGAGAATTTCAGGGGGTGGAAAAATATCCGCAAATGAGAATGGTTGTTCGAAAGTGTCTGGGAAGGGGTTGCCGGCTGCAATAACTTCTAAATCAGTGTAGCCGGGGTAGAAGTCATCGTCGAAGTTTTCTTCGAACTCTTCGAGTGCTTCGTCACTGTCGTCACTGTCGTCTTGTTCGGGTGGTGGCCGTCGTTGCGGCTCAACGGCCAAGAGGGGCTGGTGACGGCATCGTGATGAGGTGAACGTGATCGGGCGGGGGGAAGGTCCAACATTGTGCAGTATAGTGCCCCGCCCGATATCATAGCGTTGATGTACCAGGCTACGATCGATCACGTAGATGTGTCTGCAGGGGAATGAGGAAAAGTTTAATTAGTGACTACTGCGCGCGCGGGGTTCATCTGTGGAGAAGGAAACAGTGTTAAGGGCTGTGATGCGGTCGGCGACGTCCAAGGTACAATGTGCCCCCAGGTCGATCGGCGCGCGACCCTCTATCTATCATAAGCAGATCGGCTGGGGTTAAATTTATTCTATGAGATCTATGAATAAAGCCGTTTCGGTGCGAGGGCCTCGCAAGGGTTTGTCCGCGCCCTATATGTAGGGTATCGAAGCCGGCGATGTTTCGTCTGCAAGTATGAAAAAAAGTATTAAAGTAACGGTGCGTCTCTTTTTAGGTTAGGGCCTGTAAAAAAACATTAAGTCGGTAGCAGGGCGAACGGAAAAAGCCGCTATAGGCTTTATCGAAAGTAGGCGTCTGCAAATAAAGGTAAATTAAAAAAAGCGCTATTATCGTTAAACGTACCTTGCGCCGGGGCGGCTTTGGGGTGGGGGTAGGCGCATAGAGGGGGGCGATGGATTAGCACTACCTCCGGCGGCTTGGGGAGGTGCAATCACGTCGACTTGGGGAGGTGCAATCACGTCGACTTGGGGAGGCGTATTCACCTCGATCTGGGGCGTTTCGCGTCCGGCGTTTTGGGGAGGCGGGTCGCTGTAAAAATAGTTAGTTAGTGAACGTTATAAAAGAAATAGTTAGTGAACGTTATAAAAGAAAGTGAGTGAGGAAAGTCAGTGTTAGGTGAGTTAGCAAAACGTACCTGTTTTGTGCCTGATGAGAATGGGCCGCATAATTACCAACTTGTTCGATTGGCTCCATAGTGAGAAATGAATTGCGCAGTTGTTGAGCCACTGTTTTGCGCGCGGCACCTAGACACGTACGCCATAGCTTTACATAAGGGGCTGACGTCACTGTTTATATAAAGCGCTTATGTAACTGTTTGTAAGTCTTTAAAACGACCGTTAAATGTGAAATGTGAGCAAACTAAGCGGTCTATAATAGTCAGTGGGGGCTAGAGAATCTTATGGTAAGTTTATATTAGGAAATAAAAGTGGCATTCTGTTAGTGCACTAGACTGACCGAGAGATTTTTTTCAGTTTTAGTAACCTTGTAAGAGTCGGCTGCTTTGCGGCTCGCGTGCGTTTGTGCACGGGGGTCATGTGCGGGCCGCGTGCAACGCTCTTATATAGGGACCGGGCGGAGAACGACTAAATATTGTCGCTGTCGTGTTGCTACCGTTGCCGTTTTGTTGTTGCAGAGCGTTGTTGATCATGTCCCCGCCTGTCGCGCACGGAGAGGCGCCGCCAAAGAGAGGCAGCAAGCTGAGGGAGGCACCAACGGTGGCGTCTGGTGGCAAAGCGAAGCCGGCGTCGGAGGCCAGCGCGAAGGCGCTTCCGACGGCCGACGGGGGGCCTACTTTCGAGGCCGTGGTGAGTGCGTCCGAAGTGTCTTTGAAAGAGTTCGTGCTGGCGTGCGATGGCACGTATAAGATTGTTACCCCCCTAACAATCGTTGGGGTGGCTTGGAAAAGCAAATGCACGTACATGGGCTGTGGCATTTGCAAGCGCAAAGTGAGAGGCCTAGAAAGTGGTGGTCGGGTGTGCGCTGTACACGGCATACAGGCAACGGCGAAGACGTATTTTTCGGTGCGCGTTTTGGTGGAAGACGAAAAGGACGCCGACACGGAGGCCAGCATTTGGATCACCCTGTTCGACGAAGCTATTTCGGCGATAGGCGATTACAATGCCGACCATGTGTCAGCCCTGTTGCCCGACCAGTTGCGCAGTAGCTTTGTGGCGAGCCTGGTTGGCACCGTCTTGGAGTTGACCGTGCACAAGGTCGTGTGGGGTGGCATACTGGATACGTATACGGTGCGTGAGGCGCGGGTCGTGACGAAGAAGGGGAGCGAGACCGTTTGAATGACTAACGTTTGGCTAGTGTTCTGTAGACCTAATTGCTGCTTTGGTTATTCTTCTGTAGGACGCTGTAATTGCTGCTGCGTTGCGCGGCCTTATCGACGCTGCTGACGAGTGCGCACCCCCTGCCGAGAAGTGCGCTAAGAAGGAAACGACGCCACGCCTTGCCGACGACCCTCCACCGCTGGGGAGAGCCGAAGAAGCGCTATCGTGCTGGCCTGCGGCGGACGGCACGCAGCCCATGCCACCGCACGACCTGGTGAGCGACGCCGGGACGCCCACGTACGTTGCATTAACCCCGGTGGTGGTGGTGGTGGGTCCAGACGAGGCAGCCGCTGTGCCAATAGCCCCGGCGGCGACAGCGGACGCCGCCGCGACCGTGCTATCGTCACCACTGCCGCTGGCCGTGCTGTCAGTCTCGTCAGAAGACTTCATACCGTGGGCCCGTAACAAACGCCCTGTGGTCGTGGGCACACTTCAGGCCGACTCGGAGTGGAGCGTTCTGCATTCGTACGCCGGTCGTCAGCGATGCATGATGTCCACGTTTGCTGAGCTAGTCGGTGAGCGCGTGATGGACACAGCGCGCCAAGAATGTGGTGAGTGCCCCACGGAGGAGGGGTGCCCCTTCGTGCACATGTGCGGCTACAGGGGGAGGAAGCCGAGCCGGCGGTACAACATTCTGTACGAAAACGTGGCGGCCCTGAATGTGTGCTTTTTTTCAGCGTCACTCGACAGCTTTCTACAGCAGTCGTTGTTGCTTCCTGCTATTCGTATACTCTCGGTACTGGAGGATCGTTGCGTGCGTGGCGATCGCGCCTCGGAGGGCGCGCTCCTGCGCCAGGTAGCCGACTGGCTCATGGGGACGGATTGGACGGAGCCGTTCGACCGTGCTCTGTTGGAGGTCGCCGTACAGTATTACCTGATGAAAAGGGCATGCCTCGACGTCTGAACGCTATGAACAGTGCATTTCGCTATGGCATAAAGCCGCTGATGAACATTAGCAGGAAATTGAATGATGGCATAAGCGCCCCGCCGCCCATTTTGCTATAGGCCGTTGTTAGAGCCTTATTATTTACTCTGCTGTGGCATAAAGCCTCTTTACTGTTTACAGTCTGAACATTGCATTTCGCTATGGTATAAAGCCTTATTAGTAGGTACGCCGCTGATGAACATTAGCAGGAAATTGAATGGTCGCTGTGCAGTATTACCAGCGGCCTATAGTGTGGCGCTCCTAAAGCGTTATTATTTACTCCGCTGTGGCATAAGCGCCCCGCCGAACACTTAGTAGCGATGAACATTTTGCTATAGGCCGTTGTTAGAGCCTTATTATTTACTCTGCTGTGGCATAAAGCCTTACTGTCGTGATGTAGTACGAGACTGCTTAATAAAACGTATGAAAATCAATTCCCGCCTTCTGTTGTTACCATCCAAAAAAAAACCGCACGTCATTCAATGCCTGTCCAATGGCGGCTGCCGCCCACAAAACACTCCGGGCGCCACTGACGGCCGAAATTTCTACTACAAAAAAAAAACACTTTGCCGTGGGGGCAGCCGCTGACGGCCGAAATTTCTACTACAAACCGTCGTATTCGGGCGCCCCTGACGGGCGAAATTGCTACTACAAAACGTAAATAAAAACTTAGGCGAAATTTCTACTACAAAAATTTCTACTACAAAAACGTTGCCGCTGACAGCCGAAATTTCTACTACAAAACTTTGCCGTCGTATTCGGGCGTCAAAAACTTGGCCGCCACTGACAGTATCCCTCGACGCTGCCCACCTGTCGGTGTCGCCACCTGACGCAAAAACGTGAACAAAAAACTTTGGCCACTGCCAAACGCATCCCGCGGCGCTGCCACCTGTCTGTGTCGCCACCTGACGGAGCAGAGAACGCCGCTTAGAAAAGCCCCTAGCGGGGGTTTAGGGTGGCCTTATAAAGGGCGTCTACGCGCCCCTCCGTCGTAGTTAATAGAGTGCCTAGCCTAGACCGACGATGCACGTGTGTCCGAAATGCGATCGATCGTTCGTCCGTCTTTTTAATTTGTCGCAGCATCTAAAAACATGCGGCAGCGATGTATGCCCGAAATGCAATCAAGCGTTCGCGCGGCCCCTCAATATGTTGCGGCATCTGCGAATGTGCGGAGACGCCGCTGAGGGGCCCCCAAATCGGCCGTTCGAGGGGGGCGCCGACGACGACCTACAGAGCGTCGTGCGCGACTACTGGGCGAGCATCCGTACGTCTGTAGCGCGCGGACCCGTTCAATCTAGGTATAATTTCCATTTGGCCGGACACGGGGCGACGAGCGCCCAACTACGACTGATGTTCGAGGAGCAGACTCGGGCCTTTAAAATAAACTTATCGTACGGGTTTATTCTGCGGCACAGGGAGACGGGCCGACTACGTTACTACCATTCTTCGTGTAACTGTTGCGGCCGCTATCTCGAGTCGCCCGTCCTCGTTTCCGACGCCGCGTCATTCGAACGCTTCCTCGAGGCCACCCGTCAGCCCGACGTTCTGCAGTACGTGATTGCGCAGCGCCCCGACTCGGGGTGGATCGCCGAGTTGGTAACGAACGTTACGTATTTTCTCAACGCCATCATCCACCATCCTATCGGATGCGCCCGTCAGCAGCCCCTCCCCGCCTATCTGCGCCACAACGCGGGCCTCGTCAGCCTAGTGAACGATCGCCACGGGCATTCGTATGCCGACAACTTGTGCCTCTTCCGCTGTCTGGCGCTGCATCGGGGCGCCGACTTTCGCGCTGACGATTTGACGGCCGCCGCCTTAAGGCTCTACGCCGACTACGGCGACCAACCGTACTACGCGTTCGCCGGCGTCCCGCTGAACGAACTCGACCGGGTGGAGGCGGCCTTCGAAACGAATGTGACCGTGTATCGGCTGTCGGCGGCGGAGGACGCCACCGCCGAAGTGGTCCGCCGCTCCCTCCATCGCTACCCGGCCACCATGAGCGTCAATCTATTCGGAACGCACTATTCCTTCATAGCCGACGTGTCGCTGTTCTGTCGTTCGTATCGATGCGGCAAGTGCGGCGATTCGCTGTGGCGCACCGCCAGTCGGCTGCGGTGTCACGAGGCGACGTGCGAGGGCGGCGTTCGCCACGTCTTTCCCGGCGGCGTCTACCATCCGACGCCGTCCGTGTTTCAGCAGCTGGAGGACGAGGGCGTCTACGTGGACGAACGCCTGCGCTACTATCCGTACAGGGCGACATACGATTTTGAGTGCTACTTCGACGATCACGATCTGCCGGCGGACAGCGCCAAATGCCGGTGGATAGCGCGACACGAGCTACTCAGCGTGAGCGTCGCCTCGAACGTCCCCGGACACGAGTCGGCGGGCTGCTTCGTGACGTCCGGCGATTCGGGCGACCTCGCGAAGCGCCTGATCGACGCCCTGGAGGCCATGAGCGAGGCGGCGTGCGCGGCACTGCGGCCGTCGTTCGACGCGACCTTCGAGGCGATCGACGCGCTCGACGCCGAATGGCGGGCGCACGCAACGGTGGCGGAGCTCGATAAGAGTCCGTACACGGCGCTCGGCGACCGTCTGTGGCAGCACCTGCGCCGCCTCCCCGTCCTCGGCTTCAATTCGGGGAAGTACGACTTGAACGTCGTTAAGAAATATCTGACGCCCCTGTTAATGACCGACGCCGCGCAGGACATCTCGTCGGCGTTCACGATCAAGCGTCAGAACAACTTCATGTGCCTGACGACGGCGACGCTCAAGTTCCTGGACATCACCAACTACCTGGCCCCCGGCGTCAGCTACGACCGGTTTCTGAAGGCCTACGGCTGCGAGGCGACGAAGGGGCACTTCCCCTACGAGTACCTCGACGACCCGCGTAAACTGGCCGAGACCCGGCTGCCACCGCGCGAGGCCTTCTACAGCCGCCTGAAGCGCGAAGGCATCTCGGCCGCCGAATACGAGGGTTGCGCGCGTGTATGGCGCGACGAGGGGATGACGACGCTGCGGGACTACCTCGTGTGGTATAACAATAGGGATGTTCATCGACATGTTCAAGGACGCCATCAGCGTGCCGGGCCTGACGCTGCTGTATCTCTTCAACGATCTACCGTCGTCGCTCCACTTCACGCTCTTCAACGAGTCGAACAAGGACCTGCACCGGCTCCTACAGTCGCAGATCGTCGGTGGCCCCTCGATCATTTTCGCGCGCTATCACGAGGCCGGCGTGACCGCCCTTCGGCGCGAGGAGTACGGCGAGTCGGCGCGCCCCTGTCGCTCTATTGTGGGCTTCGACGCGAACGGCCTCTATCTATGGGCGATCACGCAGGAGATGCCGACGGGGTGGTACACGCGCCGGCGCGCGGACAACGCCTTTCGACCGGAGCGCGTACACCGCTACGGCCGCCTGGCCGTCGAGTGGCTGACGTGGGAGGCGGGACGGACGGGGGCCCACATACGTCACCAGCTCAACGGGCGCGAGAAGCGCGTCGGCAAGTACCGGGTCGACGGCTGGTGTGGCGCGACGCGGACGGCGTACCAGTTCCAAGGGTGCTTCTTCCACGGCTGTCCGTGCACGGGGAGGGAGACGAACGCGGTGAACGGTAAGCCGATGAGCCAACTGTACGCCGAGACGGCCGCCGTCACGGCCTACCTTCGCCGCTTCGTCGCCGTCGTCGAGATGTGGGAGTGCCAGTGGCGCGCGACGCGACCGCCGCCGCCGCCACCGCGGAGCTGGACCGGCGACGGCGCCGTGACGCGGTCGACGATCCTGAAGGCCGTGCTCGACGGCACGCTGTTCGGCCTCGTCGAGTGCGACATCGCCGTGCCGACGGCGCTGCGCGACACCTTCGCCGAGATGCAGCCGATCTTCAAGAACGCCTACATCGAGCGCGACGATCTCAGCCCGTTCATGCGTCGCTACGCCGAAACGCACGACCTCCTCGTCCGGCCTCAGCGCACGCTCGTGGGGAGCTTCTTCGGCGTCAAGATTCTACTCGCGACGCCGCTACTGCGGTGGTATCTGCGGCACGGACTCGTCGTCGAGCGCGTCTACCAGATCGTCGAGTACGAGCCGGTCGCGTGCTTTCGCCGCTTCGGCGACACGGTCTCCGCCGCGCGACGCGCGGGCGACGACGACCCCGACAAGGCCATCATCGCCGACACGTTTAAACTGCTCGGCAACAGTTCATACGGGAAAACGATCACGCGCGTCGACCTGCACCGCAACATCAAGTTCTGCACGGCCGCCGGCGCCTCGACGCTGATCAATAATCGTCGCTTCCGTCAGCTCGACGTCGTCGTCCCCGACGGCCTCTACGAGGTGGCGCTGAACAAGCGAACCGTCCGGTACGCGCTGCCCATCCAGATCGGCTACTTCGTCTATCAGTACGCCAAACTGCGCATGCTGGAGTTTTATTACGACTTCATCGCCGCCTACATTCCGCGCCCCCTGTTCCAGTACTGCGCGATGGACACGGACTCGGCGTATTTGAGCCTCGCGGGGCGCCGACTCGACGAGCTCGTGGCGGCGGCCAAGCGCGAACACTACTTTCGACACCGCGGCGAGTGGTTCCCGTCGGAACACTGCGACGCGCACGCGGAGGCGTACTTGCGGTGCCGGCTCGCCGGCCGAGCGTGGGACGCGCCCGCCGAGTGTTGCGCGCGTCGGCGCCGGTACGACAAGCGAACGCCGGGGCTCTTCAAAGAGGAATGGTCCGGCCGCGGAATCGTCGCGCTCTGCAGCAAGACGTACTACTGTTTCGGCGGCGACGACGGCGACAAGTACAGTACGAAGGGGCTGAGCAAGCGTCAGAACGACGTCGACAAGGACGCCTTCCTCGACGTGCTGCGCCACCAAAGGAGCGGCGGCGGCCGGAACCGCGGCTTCCAAGTGAAGGAGTCGTCCGTGCTGACGTACGTTCAGGAGCGCGCGGCGCTGAGCTACTTCTACGCCAAACGGCGCGTGCTCGACGACGGCGTCACCACGGCGCCGATACTCGTATAACGAGGGACCTCCCTCCCTACCCCCTAGGGGTAGGGACCTACCTAGGGGTAGGGACCCCTACCTAGGGGACTATGTATGTATGTATGCGAATAAAAATGCGAACACTCGGTACAGTTTTCAGCGTTTTATTTAACTTCGGTAATAGCAAGCGATAGCGCAACAATACAACCTCACTACTTCGGTCTTGCCTGCCTAGCGCGGCGAGGAGCCCGCGACCGGCGGGTCCGACAAAGTCGGTTCGGATTCTCGGTCGTCTAATAATAACAACAAGCGATAATAGGCAGCGTTCAATGAGGCTTTAGCCAGTCGAATACGAGACAGTCGTTGGCCACCCTATCGGGGCCGAACAGGCACTGGAAGCCGCTTAGCGGCATTCCGCGGCACCGTAAGAGCAGGTAGGTGACGCAATATTGTCCGCACACGTTAGATACGCCGCTCTGCAGTCGCTTGTCGTTGTGCGTCCACGAGTCGCAGTTGCGGTTCAGGAAGTCGCGGAAGTCGGCGTGCAGCGGCGGACGGCCGTACGAATCGAAGTACTCGCCTCGCCGGTCGGCGCCCAGGTAGACGGCCACCCAGTGCTCTCCCGGTTCGTCGCCGTCGTCGGTGTTGCACACGAACGCCGTCGGGTAGGCGGTGAGCCGCCGCCCCGGCAGCTCGTCTTTGGGCACGACGCCGACGACGATGTTTTAGTGTACGCGTCGATCGCCAGGCGACGCATCAGCTGAAACGTGTCCATCTCAGAAGTCGTACACGACGTTCCGGTTCTTGTCGATTTCGAGCACCGTCTCGACCTCCCCGTACACGACGACGTTCACCGTCCGGGCGAGCGCGTGCACAAAGTGGATCTCGGCGCGCAGGTTCCCCGTACGCACGACGTTGAAGTGTTCGCCGTCGCAGCAGTCGGGCGACAGGTCGAAGCCGAATATGGTGTAGCCGCTGCCGAACTCGCTGCGCGTCACATCGAACCCCTCGTCCTCGTACGCCTTCCCCGTCGCGGCGAACAGGTTCATATAGCTTCGGATGTAGCGCCGATGCGCGAAGTCCGGCTGCAGCGGCTTGCTCGGCACCTGGCGTCCGTCGACGTAGAGGGCGAAGAAGTTTATGTCGTTGTGCTTCGCGTTGAACGGGTTTTTATCGTAGACCCCGTTGTAGGCGTCGTTGTCGATCAGGCACATGAACACGCGCCGCGGGAGCGTCCCCAGATAGACGTTCTCGTGCGTGTGCGACGCGGTACCCTGCGGTATCGAGAACACCTTGCAGTCGACGCGGCGCATCGGATACTTGGCCGTCCCGTGCGTCAGCGCCTTGATGTGACCGAGCTGGACGGCCGGATTCAACTTGATCTTGCGCGCCTGCAGGTAGGCCTCCAGCAGAACGATTTTGAACCCCGGATCGGCGACGTCGCCCATGAGCGCGAAGGCGTCCTTGCTGCGCACCAGTCGCATCTTCAGGTCGACGCTGTTCACCAGGCACCGGTTCTGCATGAGCACGTCGACGTGCAGGCGCCCTATCATGTCGAACTCGCGGCTTTCGTGTACGAAATCGTGCCGATGCGCGAACCCGCCGTTGTTGTTGTTGGTTGCCTCCATGCGCCCGGCGGTGTCCTTGCACCACAGGTCGGCCTCGAGCTGCGACTTTTGGCGTCGGGTCCGTAACTGAGCAGTGTCTCGATGTAGGCCCGAAACGGGTACGTATTCGACGACGGCGTCACGAGCGTGCCGTTCAGCGTCACGTCGACCTGACTGAACATCGAATGCAGGAAATTGCTGACGGGCGCCACGACGCTGTCGTTCGCGAGCGCGGTACCGTCCCCCTTCACCACCTTGGCGCGCACGTACAGTCTAACGGACGACAGGTCCAGATAGTCGTCTCCGGATCCCGGAATGAGAAACTCGATAGGGCCGCCAGCGTCGAGGGCCGTCAGCGGCTGGTGATCGATCCACTGGCCGCTCTTGATGCTCGTCTGCGTCGTCGGCACGCTGAACAGGTCCAGTTCGGACTTTAC
>CM034534.1:51803975-51870578 GCA_020002185.1 Paraescarpia echinospica | reverse complement strand
ATGTCCATTTTTCAACATATCAGATTGATACATGCAACTGCATTCGTCATCATTTTTATAGTGGGGGGTGGAACGTGCAAAACTCAATACATGTCACTTATTTTGAGCTGCTTGAATACCTTTGCGATGAAAAATCTGATTCATATTGCTGTGCGATCGTGGGTACTTGGGCCACATGTGTGTTGTGGATAGTCTGAGTTGACATAATTTGAGTATTGTCATACCTTGGAATATACTTTGAATGCGTTTGGGGACGGAACCTACTGGTTCAAATATAATCATTGGTTGTTAATGTGAATTTAATATTCATTTTCAAGATGTTAACTGTTAGTGCAATGGCACAAAAACTTGGTTGTATTTTCCATGGCTTCATCATTCCTTGAGAAAAAAACATGTTACGTGCATCCTGTCGGCAATGATGTCGTATTATTAGACACCATTAGCTAACGCAATAACCACAGACCTGACGCCAAAAGCATACGCCAACCGCAAAGTTAATTGTGTTCTACGTCACAGCTTTTACGATTCAAACAGAGGCTTACGCGGGATATGCATTTCGATTTCGCGTTTGAACGCCAAACATGGATATTTCGCGTAAGTACAAACGCCAACTTATTTCGTGCATAAATAGGTATGGTAATTTAAATGTAACAATGCATAGTAATAGCTACACCTTTTAGGAAAACATGCTCATAAGGAAAGTTGAGTTAAAAATTACATGTATGCATGTTTGACGACTATTAAAGAAGATCTACGACTTGCTTGTTTTCTTCTGCACCGATGCAGTGAGGCACAATAACAATGCAATCAATACGCATTTTTGAGTCTTTATTGCTGAAATGAGTCGATGGTTATGTTAAATAATACTTGTATCTGATGTCGGCGGAAGAGTCAACGTATCTTAACCAACGGTGGCACTAAAATTAAGAGTAGAAGGCAACTTCTCTTCACTGCGAGGCAACCAACTAGACTTCCAGTCGTCGCATGCGGTGCTCCATTGGATTAAAGTATCCCTGATCCAGAGGGTGTTGATACTGATATGCGACATTCTTGGCACTTAAAACATAAGCGCGAGCGAAGATGTAGTGGATGTTCTGTGGCGACGATAATCTCGCTAAACATCTCCCCACGATACCAACTGGTACATCAGAACGTCTCATCACCCTCAGTATAACAATTAGGAAAACCCGCTATGCGGCCATCTTCAGTGCTTATGAACCATCTAAGACCTACAAGGACAAACGCTCCAAAAGTTTCCATCTACTGATAAAGTAATCATACGTGGAGACATCAATGCCAGAATGGGAGATGATTCCACATAGTGGCCAATAGCTAAAGGAGAATTTGGAAGGAACAAGTAAAACTCAAATGGTGAACAACTCCTTTCTATATGCAGGCAGTTCAAACTAGCGATCTCAAAACACATTCTTCAAAATGCTTGAACACTGGCACTACTCTTGGCAACACCCACGTTCAAAACGCTCTCACTTAATGTACTACATAATACCACAAAGAGTAGATTTAGCAGACAGGAAGGAAAACTGGGCCTACACCTGTAATGAAGATAAATGTCAATACAGTGGCAGACACTGTAGTGCAGAAACTGTTAATACCAAATATGGAAACCAACATGATAAACAATTAATGATCAATGGGAGAATCTATGTGAGAAAGTGTACGATACATCTAATGAGAGACTGGGGCATACAGCAAGGAAACACAAGGATTGGTTTGATGAAAATGATGAGGAAATATTATAGCTACTGGACGAAAGGCGTAGGGCACATGAAGTGTTATTTTCTTAACAGACGAGAAATCGAAACCAGCGCTATGTACAAGCAAAAAATAAACTACACAAATAACTTCGAGCAATTCAGAATGCGTGATGGCACAAAAGGGCTTATGATCTACAACAGCTAGCTGATGAAAATTCATCAAAAGGATTCTTTGCAGCAATCAAACACATCTTTGATCCACAGAAAACAGTTTTTGCACCAGTTCGTGATGCAGAAGGTACACAAATTGTCATAGAGAAGTCAGACATTGTGGCCAGATGGAGTGAATAGTTCAGCCCGCTATTGAATTGTCCAACAATTGCCGCAGAAGAAGCACTTGCTTCGATAGAACAACAACCAGTACGGGAAGAAATGGCACATCCGCCAACGTTTGAGGACAGCTGCCATCACGTGAAAAAATTCAGGAAAATCGCCAGGATTAGTTGGTGGTTTACCTGCTGGAATCTATAAATATGGATGTACAGCTCGTCACACTCAACTACTAAAAGTCTACAGCACCTAATGGACAGCAAAACAACTGCCACATCAGTCCAATGACGATTTGATAACTGCAATATACAAAAAGACATGTGACCGTCATAACTGTGGAAATTACTGGGGCATTTAGCTTCTCTCAACTGCGGGAAAAAGTATAGTAAAAATCCTGCTGAAAAGACTACAAACAATTGCAGAATCGATCCACCCTGAAAGCATGTGTGGATTTCGTGCCTCACGCTCTAACATCGACTTGATATTCACCTTGCGGCAACTACTGGAAAACGCTGTCGAACAACAACAAAGGCTCTACATGGTTTTTATTGACTTCTCAAAGGTATTCTGTACAGTGGACATATCAACCCTGTGGATCTTTCTTAGGCGATATGGCTGCCCTGAGACCTTTGTCATGCTAATTCAGGAATGTCATGATGGCACGGCATATGATGGCACAGGCATGGACTAAAGCACGGATTTGTCTTGGCACCCACTTGTTGAACTTTGCATTCGTGGACTGCTATTTGCAGATGATGCTGCTATTGTTGCACACACACTAGAAGACACAAAAGAGATCTGTCGATACTTTGAACAAGCTGCAACCTTGTTTCGACATACAATCAGTACAAAGAAAACTGTAGCATTATACCAACCTCCACCGGGACAAACTTCAGCGATCCAGACATTGACATATATGGCACTCCATTAAAGTCTGTCAAAACGTCACATACTTGGGCGACACGATTGCGTGTAACAGCACCATCAATATGGAAATCAACAACCGTATACATACTGCCTCGCGAGCATTTGGAGGACTCCAGAAGTGCTTATGGTCACAACATGGCATTACAGTCTCGACAAAGTGCTAGGTGCACAAGGCGCTTGTACTTCCAACGCTACAGTAGTCTGCTGAGACACATAGAACATTTTCCCAAGTGCATCTCCGGCATGTACGTCAAATCCTTCGGATCTCATTGAAAAATCACATTTCAAATGTAGAAGTGTTGAGACGGGCCAACGAGTCAAGTATAGAAGCCATTCTGACTGCATCCCTAATCCGCTGGACTGGACTTGTTACCCGAATGAGCAGCGACCGACTCCTAAAGGCTGTGTTATATGACGTGTTATCCAGCGGGAAACGGCTTCGTGGTGGACAACATTTGAGATACAAAGATGTGGGTAAGAGACATCTGAAAGACAAACCCATCCCTGGGAAGTGATTGCTCCTGACCGGCAACAGTAAAGGCGGGACATACACCAGGTACAGATACACAACACATTATGCACAAGTTTGAATATATGTTAATGATATATTGCCAAATGGAAGGCAAAATAACATTATATAATAAGCTGTTCGTACTTTTGAAACAGTGATAAATTCATGTTTTACGATATCCAAATATTACATACGTTAATTTTCCATTGTTATCACACTTATTCACCGATTAAATTGGAATTGTACGTCCTTCTTGTATATACAACAGACACAGTATGTTGAATAAACAATATGTATTTTCGCTTACTCAATAAATATATATATAGCGAATTATATTTGGTCTAGTTTAAGGAAAATGAGTAGTGCGGAAAACATGCTGTCATTAGGAGTAGAGAATGTATCGTGACTGCAAGAACAACCACTTCTCTACGTATTGTTTTTACCAAACGTATTAATACTGGACGTTTTCAGACACATTCCACACTTTCATTTTATATATTATCATACTCGGAATAAGAAAAACAACGTACGTTGCTATCAATGGTGGTGGATGTCGTAACAAACATCACCCTCAGATCTTGACAGAAATAAGATTTTTCGGCGCACGCCTCACAAAAATGGCATTCCGCGTCTATCCATCAAGAAAGCCACACATATCGTGCCACTGAGTATTGAAGACGTATTTCTCCACCATTCGTGCTGTTATGTAAATGCAGACTATGAAAAATCGTTTGTTGTCGACTTCCACATCCTTTGAAGTCCAGTGTTGATGTTAAATAAACCTACAAGAAAATACTGCCAAATCTCAAAAACGTGGTTTATTAAAAAAACCAGTTCGTACTGTTGAAACAATGAGGCATTCGTGTTTACTACCACATCCAAATGTAACGTTCTAAAACGTGACAATTGTTTTCACAAATACTGACCAATTACATTGAAATTATATGTATGTCTTGCATGTACACCAAACAAGATATCTGGTAAGCAGTAGTGCTTCTTGGATATCCATTAAAACATGTGGGAAACACACGCATACATAAATATATAATCATTTAAAGTAGAAATTACATTAGCATGTATAAAACTAAAAATAAGACTCCCAATTTAAAAAAAGAAAAAATACACACCCATAGTTTATGAGGTTTCACGTTCACACACACACACACACAAACACACACACACACATACTTACATACATATGCACACACACACACACACACACAACAAACACACACATACTTACATACATGCGCACACACACACACAAACACTTACATACATACGCACACACACACACACACACAAACACACACACACATAATTACATACATACGCACGCACACACACACACAAACACACACACACACATACTTACATACATACGCACACACAAACACACACACACACATACAGACTTACATACATACGCATACACACACAAACACACACACACATACTTACATACATACGCACACACACACAAACACACACATACTTACATACATACGCACACGAACATGTACACATTCACATACATGCACACCTACACATATTAGATATACATTATTTTTGGTAAAATGGTATGTATTTATTATTTATTACTATATCATTATTAGTGGTTAATTAATTAATTGTACGAAATCGTACACATATGGTGGCTTCTGTGAGAACGACTAATTGTTAGCCTAAATGGGAATATCCCGGTCCCTTACATTGATATTTGTTTTACATTTAAAACTTATTATTTCTACTTATATATACACACTTGTTTTGTGATTGTATAAATAATTTGGTGAAATAAAAAAAAATATATTTATACCTGTATATTTGTTTGTATATCTGGCAAAATTCACAAAGTCAGTTTGCACAAAATTTCCCGTTATTACTCATGATTAGTGTAGAACGATGACATATATCGAAAATGTAATGCCCCGCTCTGACTATTAACTTCTAAACACAACGTTTAATGTTCTATTTTCGTTGTTTCCCGTTGCGCTCACACTGTGCACTAACCAGTTGGCGACTTGCCAGCATGACGTTACGATCAACTGATTACACTACAGGTACAACCCCACGTCGCTCCTATCAGAGTTATATGTCACTACATTAGACGAGTTTACTGAAGATTCGCGATGAGGCAGCGCGCACACCGGCGGCAGAGACAAACATTCACAAGGCACTGAGACAGAAGGCTGAAGCGACTGTGTGTTATTTTGTAATTGTACATTGATTGTAATATATAATGGAAGGCTTGCCGCAAATATGGCCTTTCATCGGTACAGATTGTATTCAGTGGCTTATTTTCGTAGGTCAATGACCGTAAATATTTAACTAAAACAACTTCTTGTAAACACGTCTGCCTTCAATCGATAACATATATTTCTACCCTTTCGATTTATAATAATAAATACTTAAAATGTTGCAATTTAGTGACACAATTTTGCATTTTCTTACAATTTCTTTTCATCCAATTTAAAAATTGTATTATTTGGTTTGCAACAACAATATTCCTTAATATTTGAATTGCGGAATTTATTTTATCATATCATAATCATTTATTTCTAACAAGTCGGGTAAATGAAATATTACAAAAGAAGTTCTCTGTGGGATTCGAACCCAAGACAAAAATGGTAGCAGTGCCTGAGTACAACATAACTACTCGCCTACATCAGCTTAAGGCAAGTGATAGGTGCTTTTAGCACCTGTACGGAAAACATAACGAACATTTTGTTTGACAACAAACTTTTGAAATGTTAATAAGGAAATAATTATTGAATGAACGATATTAAAAATATAACACTGTGAACCATAAATACAAGGGCATCCTTCGAGAGTAGTATAGTAGGTCCTTTACGAGTTACGCTGGAACCCCTCAGAGGATTCCCATGATAAAAGATAGGGAACAATTTATATTTTCGTCCAGAAATTCCGAAATGTTTTTCGAGATTTCTGGAAGAAAGGGCGCGCCCCGAAGAAAATCCCATGTTAAAAGATAGGGATTTCCTTCGGGGCACGCCACTGTTAAAATATTGGAAATAGTTTCTCCATGTTAAAAGATAGGGACATTTCCTTATGTTAGAAGATAGGGAAATTTATCCATGTTAAACGTCAATTCGATGTATCGTAAAGGTGTACGACGACATATTGAGTTTGAGGTGCCAATTTACACCTACTTGTTTTAGCTCTACAAAGCCCATGTTAGAAGATAGGAATTTTCTCCATATTAGAAGATAGGAAGTTTTCTCCAAGTTAAAACATAGGCTCGTTTAAAATAGAATATGTCACACACGAGATTGCTTGGCCTGTAGGCCGAGGTTCCGCCAAGGGACCGAGCCCTTAATTGGTCGACGATGACGTGTCTAAAATGTGGTGTTATAATAAGGCGTAATTTATAATAAAAGGATTATAAATTCAGCGGAGGTCTTTTTATCTGACGTAATGTATATGAAATGTAGACTACATATAGAACGATGTTATAGCAGATCCTACAGCCTCGTTTTTTTCGAACAAAGCGACCATCTTGGAATTATACCTTTGGTATCATTTCCATACGGTACTGCCTAAATTCGTGTCTCTTAGTTTTGACAAATAGCGCCACCTAGCGGAAATGTGATTAACTACAATAAGAGTACTGCCTAAATTCGTGCTTGTTCGGTAAAAACCTTTAAAGCCTAATTATATCGAAAAACTCATAACCTGGCATAATGTTTAGGTATACGTAGGAAATTAGTGAAATTGACACCTATTTGCTTAGTTATGCGTAGTAAAAACTTGTAGTAGTTAGGTTAGCCATCATGTTGAACTAGCGCGTATATACGTACCAAAATTATCATGTGTATTTTGTCATAGTGTAATGCAAAGCATACTTTGGGGACCTTACTAACTGTCTTATACATTACAACTAAAGAGACTATCCATATTGTCAATACTAAGGTCATCGATTTGCGTAAAACAAGTTTGTGTACGATATGCAAGACACATGAACAGTACAACGGATCAAACTTAACCAAACTAAGACCAACGACTTCCACGAATGAAACTTTGACTAGTGAGATGCACGAACCAATCATTGAAAAAACATGTCGGACAAATGAAACACTAAACATTTAGACCAACGAGTGACAAGAACCAAACTTGTCGGACAAACGAAACACCAAACACTTAGAGTAAAATGTTGGGGTTAGTCTCGCGAAAATTTATACAATATATTGTTTAAATTTTCACGAGACTAACCCCAACTTTTTCTCTATCTAATCCTAATGATATATTTTTATCAGCTATATGGCATTATCATGTAAAGTATTACTCCAATTATACACTAGGGGGCGCTACGCCGGAAGTGACGTCGTACCGGAAGCCACTTGACTGTCATGGCGGCCTCTACGGTTCCGCCATTCCCGGAAGTGTGTAGACGAATAGAGATCAATCATGGCAGGTATATGGCGTTACTCTGACTAGTTGCATTGGTATCCGTTGAGTGGCGCCGGATGTCACCTGTCTCATGAACGCGCACAGATTTTATATTAAGGGAAATCACGTGATGTACGTTAGATCTGATTGATTATTCAAATGGGATGTTGCTGAACACTAGTGTATATACCGTGATTCAGATGATTCTGGTCTTTACTTTTTTGATTGTCGAGAAGGTCATATCGTGTCTGGTCGCTCACGGTATTTGTAAATATGGAAGTGTCGTTGTAAAGATGGCTGCTTCATATACATATGTTTCCGTTAAAAGAAGCGATTCCTCATACGAATCCTATGACCGCCTCGTTGGCTGTGAATCCAAACAGATGGCCGTCTCTTGAAATGCAGGTATGTGATGTGATTTGATTGTATGCTGTAGGTTGGTGTTTAGCTCTGTTTACGTATTGTTGGACGGTGTTTGTGTGTTGTCGATCGGGGTTTGTGTGTTGTAGGTCAGTGTCTGTATGTTGTAGGTCGGTGTTTAGCACTGTTTACATATTGTAGGTCGATAGTTATATGTTGTAAGTCAATGTTTGCATGTCATATGTCGGTGATTGTATATTGTGTGTAGGTATTAGAACTGTTTATGTGTTGTAGGTCAGTGTTTGTGTGTTGTATGTTGGTGTTTGTGTGTTGAAGGTCAACGTTTGTGTGTTGCAAGTAGGTGTTTGTACGTTGTAGGTCAGTGTTTGTAAGTTGTTTGTCAGTGTTTTTGAGTTTTATGCCTGTGGTTAGCGCTGTTTCGTGTTCTAGGTTAGTGTTTGGGCATTGTAGGTGGGTGTTTAGGTATTGTAGATCAGTGTTTGTGTGTTGTATGTTGGTGTTTGTGTATTGTTTTTCGTTGATTGTTTGATGTATGTCGGTGTTTAGCACTGTTTTCCTGTTGTTGGTCAGTGTTTGTATGTTGAAGGTCAATGTTTATATGTTGTAGGTTGATGTTTAGCACTGTTTACATGTTGTTGGTCGGTAGTTATATGTTGTAAGTCATTGTTTGTGTGTCATAGTGTTTCGTTTGTGCAACTTGATGAACTAAGTTTGTTTCGTGCGACATGTTGGTCTAAGTTTAGTGTTTCGTTTGTCCCACAAGTTGGTCTAAGTTTAGTGTTTCGTTTGTCCCACAAGTTGGTCTAAGTTTAATTCGTGCAACCTGTTGGGTAAAGTTTAACGTTACGTTTGTGCAACTCGTGTCTATAGTTTGGTTCATGCAACATGTTGATCTAAGTTTAGTGTTTCGTTTGTCCGACTAGTTGGTCTATAATTTGATTCGTGCAACGTGTTGGTCTAAGTTTAGTGTTTCGTTTGTCCAACTCGTGTCTATAGTTTGGTTCGTGGAACGTGATGGTCTATGTTTAGTGTTTCGTTTGTCCAACTCGTGTCTATAGTTTGGTCCGTGCAAACTGTTCGGCTAAGTTTAGTGCTTCGTTTGTGCGAATCGTGTCTATAGTTTGGTTCGTGCAACGTGTTGGTCTAAGTTTAGTGTTTCGTTTGTCCCACTATTTGGTCCAAGTTCAATTCGTGCAACCTATTGGGCAAAGCTTAGTGTTTCATTTGTTCAACTCGTGTCTATAGTTTGGTTCATGCAACGTGTTGGTCTAAGTTTAGTGTTTCGTTTGTGACCTCGTGTCTAGGATTTTTTCCTTCTTTCCTTCCTTCCTTCTTTCCTTCTTTCCTTCCTTTATTGTTTCCTTCTTTCATTCTTTCCTTCCTTCTTTCTTCTTTCCTTCTTACCTTCTTTCCTTCTTTCCCTCTTTCCTTCTTTCCTTCTTTCCTTCCTTCCTTCTTTCATTTGTCCGACAAGTTTGGTTCTTGTCACTCGTTGGTCTAAGTGTTTGGTGTTTCGTTTGTCCGACAAGTTTGGTTCTTGTCACTCGTTGGTCTAAGTGTTTAGTTTTTCGTTTGTCTGACAAGTTTGTTTGAATGATTGGTTCGTGCATCTCGCTAGTCAAAGTTTGATTCGTGGAAGTCGTTGGTCTTAGTTTGGTTAAGTTTGGTCCGTGGTACTGTTCCTGTGTCTTGCATATCGTACACGAACCTGTTTTACGCAATCGATTACCTTAGTATTGACAATATGGATAGTCTCTTTAGTTGTGAAGTATAAGACAATTAGTAAGGTCCCCAAAGTATGCTTTGCATTACACTATGAAAAAAGACTCATGATAAGGTTTGTTACATACATACGCGTTAGTTCAAAATGATGGCTAGCCTAACTACTACAAGTTTTTACTAAGCATACCTAAGCATATAGGTGTCAGTTTCAGTAATTTCCTACGTATAAGCATATAGCCGTCAGTCTAACTAATTTACTACGCGTCCCTAAACATTATGCCAGGTTATGAGTTTTACCATAAACATAGGCTTGAAAGGTTTTTATCGAAGAATCACGAATTTAGGCAGTACTCATATATGTAATTCATCAAAATTCCGCCAGGTGGCGCTATTTGTTAAACTAAGAATCACGAATTTAGGTAGTACTGAACTTTGGTATAGATGTTTAGTTAATCAAAATTCTGCCAGGTGGCGCGATTGTCAAAAATAAGAGACACGAATTTAGGCAATACTCGTATGTAGTTTATAAAAACTCCACCAGGTGGCGATATTCGTCAAACTAAGAGGCGAATTTAGGCAGTACCGTACGGAAATGTTACCAAAGGTCTAATTCCAAGATGGTCGCTCTATTCGAAAAAACGAGGCTATTGGTTCTGCTATAACATCCTGCTATATGTAGTCTTCATTTCATATACGTTACGTCACATAAAAAGACCTCCGCTGAATTTAAAATCCTTTTATTATAAATTACACCTTATTATAACACCACATTTTAGACACGTCATCGTCGACCAAATAAGGGCTCGGTCCCTTGGTGGAGACTCGGCCTACGGGCCAAGCAATCTCGTGTGTGACATATTCTATTTTAAATGAGCCTGGATAAAACTTCCTATCTTCTAACGATGGCTAAAACAAGTAGGGGTAAATTGGCACCTCAAACTCAAAATGTCGTCGTATACCTTTACGATACATCGAATTGAAGTTTAACATAGAAATATTGTCTTATCTTTTAACATGGGGAAACTTCCTATCTTCTAACATAGAGACAATTTCCTATCTTCTAACATGGGATTTACCTCCTGTCTTTTAACATGGGTTGAGCTCCTATCTTTTAACATGGGGAAAATTTCGTCGTATACCTGTACGATAAATTTAATTGACGTTTAACGTGGAGAAATGTCCTTATCTTCTAACAAGGGGAAACATCCCTATCTTACAACATAAGGAAATATTCCTATTTTTTAACATGGATAAAATATTTCCTATATTTTAACATTTCCTCCAGAAATCTCTAAAACTATTTCGGAATTTCTGGAGGAAAATGTAAATTTTTCCCTATCTTTTAACATGGGAATCCTCTGAGGGGCGCCAGGGTAACTCGTAAAGGACCTACTATACTACTTTCGAGGTCTGTCATCGCACATATCCTATGGAATATATTTTTTTTAAACGATTGAACATAGCTATTAGACGCTATACTTAATATATAGTAATACTAATAATAGAAAGAGGCCTAATTACCGACTACATGTTAACCAGCAAAAAATTGAACAAGTAATTTTGTTTATGAATCAGGAACACATCTGAACCCACTCTACGTCTGTCACGGCACATACTATTTCCTTATTTAATAGTGTACCTGGAATAATTGTAAATGCTACACTCTCACTGACAATGCAGGCTGATCAGCACACTGCAGTAACTTTGAATCGATTAAAACAATTTACGGGATGTGTTAAGATGTTTCGCTATCTGCGAAACAGCCGCATTCGTATTACCCTGTTTGTGTATGACTTTACTGTCGTTACATATAGTATGGGGGACGCCCGCAACGTTTAAATTAGCTCCTCTTTTTTGCTCCATTCCGTTCTGCCATATCGGGTGGTGATTGCACTGATTGGCTGGTCGAAGCAATACGTATTACGTACTGTTGTAGAAGTTGTACCCAACAATTATGTGCGCTCACACTGCCAACTGTGCGTGACGTTGAGTTGTGGTTAGCGCTCAGACTATGGTCATTTTTCGAATTTGATACAACACGTTTTGTAGACGTTGAAGAAGTCAATATTCTGAGCGGGACTTAACGAATCAATTTGCTGTAATTGCTCCACATAAATAATATACATGTATATTTTGTAATAATGTGTAAATATAATTTAATAACATTTGTATAATTGCCTCTCCTGATGATGTGTTTTTGAACATTACAGATAGGAAATAGCGGCAGAGCACCATGCCACTTTCCTTTCAAGTTCCAAGGACGTTTGCGCTATATGTGCATCAGAAATTCGTACAGGAAACCCGCCTCTTATCATAAAAGGGGACATCAATTTGTAGTACAGTACTGGTGCGGAACGACGGCCAATTGCGACACTGACAAGAAGTTGAGTATCTGTGTTGGTAAGTTGCATGAAGTATTCAGCCTGTATTATTACATCAAAATACTATCCCTCACTAGTACAACGGTATTGATCTTGAACGACGTTTAAAACAGACTATTTTCCACGTTGTCAAAGTGCATATCTGCACACGATAGACAGTCGAACTGCCACAAGCATGCACACAAGTACGTGCACATGCTGGCGGGCTCTTGCACACGCACGCACGCACGCACACACTCACACACGCACTGTTATTTTCTTATTTTGTTTTCTATTGTCCAATAAATATGATGATCCTGCTGCGCGGTGAGCATCAGTAACACGGGTCTCTGAAAACGGAACTCAATTAATCAATACACATGATATCAGATAAAACAACAACTTCTAATGTTTTGTATCAGAGAATCATTCCATGTACCTATGACCTCACCCGTGGATACGTAATATTAATGCTTGCACAAATGCGTCAGAAAGCTCAAAGATCCTGATTCGACGGCGGGAGTTGTTTCCATGACAACTGTATGAAAGCCCAATGTCTGATACAATACTAGCTGAGTTACCCGTTGCCGGAGGAAAACAGGCAGTCATATATATCCTCAAGTCATTTGCACAAACATCTAACTAAAAGTATTATTGACATAATTATGAACAATTGTAAGTGGTCACTAGCCTAGTTGTTAGGATAACCTTTTACAAGAAATCGCACGCGCTCACCCGTCTAATTATAACGTAACCAGCAACAAGCAGAGGGCGGATGCTGGGATACGCGTCCGGGATTTTGTAACGTTAATAACATAAAAAAACTTAACAATTGAGTCCGCATACACCCAGTAACATATTTGTATATGGAATACTTAGCTGTACAATGATATAGAAAAAAACATTAAATTACGTGGCTGGGACTTCAAGGAATAGTTGTAGTGTATTGTTTGCCAGACGTAGCACTGGTGCAGTGGTAAGCGGTGAGGAATTTAAAACGTCAATAACTTAAAAACTATTCAATTTGTCTGTATATATCCAGCGATACATTTGTAGATGGCATAATTATTTTTACGATGATGTAGAAAAACATTTAATTCCTGGGCTGGAACTCCACATACATTTATAAATATTGAGTCCCCAGGTTCTCCAACCCCGGATGAATTTTGAAAATGTCTAAATCTACGAACCATCTCAATTTGCCCGCTAGATCACATACAAAAGTTCAGCTCGTTACATGCAAAACTGTCGGAGATGTGTGTGCACAAACAAACAGAGAACGATCTGTTTTATAATTCTTATCTGGGCATACTTAGTTACATACTCACACATGTAAACACATAGTCACGCACTTATGAATCTTTCACCTTTTATTGGCAGTAATGTAACAATAATTACGCCTGAAGGTATTAATAAGACTCACCATTTGCAACTACAACTACGAAAGTGATGGCAGTAATTTACTAAAATAACCGTCTTGAAGGCACAGTATTAAAATTGTATGTCCAGCGCCATTTTCATGGAAAGGCTGACGTCACGAATTTCTACTTTCCGTTCATACTCCCACAGACAGTAGACTACAGCAGTTTACGACATAAATAATCGCCAAATTTGCTTTGCCGCTGTAACGTAATACAAATTTTACGTTCGCAATGTGTATGGTCTGGCATAGTAATAGTTATTGATGCATATGTACAAGTGTAAGTCAGCTTCTGATCCAAAGGGAATAACATACACGAATAAATCAGTCGGCGTATTCGTATACAGTTCGAGCAAAACTAGGAACCTGACACGTCACAACTGACGTCAGAGCTTTGAGCTTATTGCTAAAACATCTCCTCATGGGCAAGATGTTATCCACCAGCCTATTTGATTTACATTTAATTCGAATTGATCACTTTGATACCACCTTCTGTGTTAGCCTCTGACCGTTACGTGAAAAATGTAGATTGTAATTGCAAATCGTTAGGTTATATTTAACTCTTTTATGTGCATAACACCATAAAGTTGTATTTTGTTTCCCTTTAACACACTGCGTATTTATGTTCAATCTAGTAGAGCGAACCTTGACCAACCAATGACCATCCATGACGGACCAACTATGGGGTTCCTGGACCGGATCAATCGCCAAGTACATTTGTCGCCCTCGACCACGCCTTGTAGTTAAACCAAGTGTCTTATGTAATTTTCTTCGTTACATTATGTTGTCTGTTCCTCGAATTTAAAATATAATGTCCAAAAGTAAAATACGTTGAAGTACACTGTCAAAATTGTGTTTAATAAACCCGACACATTGTTCGTATATAGATTATTTGCCCGCGCTAAGTAAACGAAACACTCATATTATAAACAAATCTGTTGGCAGTTTAGCGTACGCATCATGCCTTAGCAACAAGACGTTCAATGTTCATTGCGTTCGCCAGATCACAGACACATACCACCGTGGTTAATTGAGAAACGGAACAGACAACTACTTTTTTTAAACGGATGCCACGTGTAATCGGATGCTAAACCGGATGTTAAACCGGATGTATTTAACCGGATGTCATCTATAACTGGACTGGATATATGATATCCACAGTTTGGCCATTACAGACCAATCGAGGCCAATGTGACATAAGTAATTCACGCTTGCACTAATTCCAAGAATAAAACTAGTGAAAATGTTTATGTACTGTTTTGTTACCTACTGCGAATGTATTCGTGTGTGTGCGCGCGTGCGTAGGTACATGTGCGCGTGTGTACATGCATGCGTTAGTGTGCGCGCGCTCATGTGTGCTTTATAATAATTGTTATGTATGCGTGTGTCTGCCTTTTTATTTATTTATTTTTATATGTGTGCATGTACTGTGTATGCGCGCGCGTATGTGTGCGTGTGTGTGTGTGCGCGCGCGCGCGTGTATGTGTGTGTGTGCGTATGTGTGTATGTGTGTGTGTGTGTGTGCGCGCGCGCGCGTGTATGTGAGTGTGTGTGTATGTGTGTGTGTGTGTGTGTGTGTGTGAGTGTGCATCAGTTCCTGTGCGTTCAGTGCGTACGCCCGCTTCCCAGCTTATCTTCACCGGCCATCCTCGCCCACCAGGGGCGCTGCTGATTAAACCCGTCTGAATATACCTGCATACCTGCCAACTTTCTTTTTAATTCCGGGAGATTCAGCAGATTCACCCAGCACGCCTCCCGTGGCGCGCTGTCTCCCGGATTTTGACGAAAGACAGGGGAGGGGTGTGACAAGAACGAAACAAATTGAAACTTGTCGGGAAAATCTGGCGCGAACTGTGCTTGTTTAACAAACTTACGGCTGACGGAAATGTGCTAATGCGATACACAAGGTACCATGCAATGGTGTATGATATAACTATACAATGGATTCAGGACATAACCCCACTTTGACATAACCCTACTGAACAAACCCCAATGGACAGAACGCCACTCGGGGAGAATCCCACTCACTAATGAATCTTTTGGGAAACAAATAACTCTAGTAATATTTCTTCAGCAGAATAAACAAAATGGTTTTGTTACAAAAAGTAATATGTATTTCAGATTCGAGAGATTGGTCATGTGATGTGGTGATTTCGATTGCACTTTAAATTGTTATTTTGTAGAATATTTGAATTGACATGGAAATGGAAACAATTAGTTTTGTAAGTGTGTTATTAATTATGTCCGGTGGGGTTAGGTCCGAGTGGGGTTATGTCCGAGTGATGTTATATCCGAGTGGGGTTATGTCCGGGTAGGGTTATGTCCCAGTGGGTTAT
Organism: Paraescarpia echinospica; assembly: GCA_020002185.1. Classification (NCBI taxonomy): domain Eukaryota; kingdom Metazoa; phylum Annelida; class Polychaeta; order Sabellida; family Siboglinidae; genus Paraescarpia; species Paraescarpia echinospica. Next base: position 51,854,466 of record CM034534.1, on the reverse strand, counting down.
ATCCCGGTGGTGTTATGTCCGAGTAGAGCTAAGGATGGGTGGAATTATGTCCGAATGGGGTTATGTCCTGTTGGCGTTATGTCCGAGTGCAGTTATGTCCGGGTGGGGTTATGTCCGAGTTGGGTTATTTCCGAGTTGGGTTATATCCAGGTAGGGTTATGTCCCAGTGGGGTTATGTCCCGGTGGGGTTATGTCCGAGTGGGGTTATGTCCGACTGGGGTTATATCCGAGTGGGGTTATGTATGGGTGGGGTTGTGTTCGGGTGGGGTTGTGTCCAGTTATGTCCTAGAGGGTTTTTTACCAGTCTGGTTGTGTCCATTTACCCTATACAATAGAATATGGATGTGTAAGTAGTCATAAAATTCTAACATAAGAGTAACAGAAAAGTTTACCGTCTTGAGTGTCATCAAACGCTGTAGTTTTGAAATTTCTCTGATAGACGGATTGATTGATAATGATTGGTAATTTTCAGTCGGTAATATGCTTCGTTTAAACTATTTTCGATGGTCGAGCCATTCATGCATCATTTACATCAAGCATTCAACACGCATTAACTTATGTACAAAGGATACATATCACAGATTGGCGAGGTCTTCGTAACTGGATGGTTCGGGTCTAATAGGGTTCAGTATTAATTATGTCAACGTTTGTGAATGAGGCCAGCCACCGTAAACAACACAACAATGAACAATGGAAATGTTACGAATTTTATTACGTATATAAATAACCAGGAACTCTTTTATAATAACGATTAAAACTAGCATTTACCCTCTTATCCTGCCTTATATCTGCGCTCATAATTAGCTATCTAAACCGTAGCCATCCCCAGCTAATCGTTAATACTCGAATAAAAAATAACAATAGAATGGCTCGTTCAAATATAACTAAGCACTATTAGCGTTCTCAAGGGAACTTCAAATGTTAATGCGTTCCAAGTTCTGGTCCGCTCGGACTCAGATAAGTACCATCGGGGAATCTATACCATCCAAAGTATAGAGAACAACAGTCTCTTAGTTTCATACATCTAAAATATATACCATCCCCGGTATAGAGAACAACATTACATACATCGAGAATATATACCATTCCCATTATACAGGAAAACAATCTCTCAATTACGTACATCGGGAATCTATGCCATTCCCGGTATAGAGATCGACAGACTCATCATTACGTACAATATATTGAGACAGATCAACTTAAAATATACGTATAAAATAGAAATGTCACTTCCCTATATATCGTCTCCCCGCGTACTCAAACGAAATTTAGCCATACTCGCGTTGTGTCGTCCCGGTAGCCTGACTCGGCTAGCTCGCCATGAGATCACATCACGACTTGACGACTGTCCGTCGGAAGTGTCCTCCTCTGTTCCCGCACGCACTGTTCGCCGTCACACGCATTCGCTGGGTTCCGTTGACCCGGCATGGCCGACCCGCTACGTAGAGTCCCTCCCGTCTCCACCTCGCTCGCCTGAAGCATGTCTCCGCCACACGCTTGTCTGATCGCCGCTACAGCACTCGGCCGGCTCCGCCTGCACGCTGAAACCCCTGTTACCTAAACCACCAGTAACATTGGGTAGACTCCACTGTACGGTTATGTTGTCTGGTAGCAATACTAAATGAAGATCATTAACATAATGTATTCTTCTTATAGAACGCAGCATCCAGTACATAGAGCTGTTGGAGCACTTATACGAGATTCACGGGTTATGTAATGGGAGGTTTCGACGGGGAGCGGAGGGGGTAGGTGCCTATTTTCTGTTATAAAACAATGTATTTCCTGTGTCTCTGTGGTTCTATGGCTCTGATAGTTTTTAATGTATGCGGCTGAAAATGTGTATGTGATATAGTAGGCTCATTGCGGAGGTTCGTAGATTGACATTTGCTTAGAAATTCCTCTGTGGTTCAAGATCGTGTGGTGTTCAATATTTTAAATGGCTGTACCTGAAATCCCAGCTGCGGAATTGAATGTTTTTCTATATAATCATAAATATAATAATGCCATCTACACATAATTATGTCAATGGATGTATTCAGACATTTTGATTAATTTTTATGTAACTGACGTTTGAAAATCCTGATCCTTGCACCAGCATGAAGTAGAGAACAGCCCAGTGATCGCATGAATTTCAGAACAATGTAAGTTTCAGGATTTTGTACATAGACCAAAGAACAATTACAGTTTATCAACGCTCTTAGAAACAAGGAATTTGGGGTGGGCCTTGTTTAATATACACTGCATTTTTGGGGTGGGTTGGATTCTAGTATTGGATGTTTGGATTGGGACCGTTCGATTTTATATTCAGAATTAACTGAACAAAAGTTTTGGGAAAACATTGGGATTACATTTCAGTACAAATCGTTTGAGGATAGGTCACATTCCCGTGCATAAGATTGTGTGACCGTCCATTTGTCCCGTCTGCATTGAAGGTTCCTCAAGGATGGAAATTTGTCACGTGATGTCTTGTATTGCCACACTGAGCTGCACGACTTCATTCCAGTTCAATTTCATAGTCAATTGAATTCCTGAAAATGCATAACACAAATCGACGACGAGGTGACTTCACTGCGCTACTGGCTCAGAGTGGAGAAGGTCACAAGACGGAGCTGTCTCCTGGGTTCACCTGTAACATTACACTTGACTGGAAGGACACACTTAATCAGGAGAACAGTCTTCACCGTCTATGCAGGATCAAACTCAATATATCGGTCGCACAAACTCGCATGATAAACTATCGAATATTTTATATTGAGTGATTGATTTGAAGCGTCGCAAACGTATGCAGTCACAATTGCTAACGTCAGCCAAACCCGGGGTGTCAATTAGAAACAATAATAATAATAACAAGATAACTTCTATTGAGCCTAATTAATTGGAAACCAAGCGCAGAGGTGAACCAGAACAAAAGGATTGGTCAATCTCAAAATCAATATACAGTATTGCAGTTGTCTCTCTTCATGTTTATTTATTTTAAGTATAGTTTTTACTATCCCAAATTACATACTGGCTTTTACGGAGCTTTCCGCGACATTTACATATGTCAAAATATTATAAAAACACACATGTTCACTTATTTGTAAAATACATCACATATACATAGTGGCTTAACTGCCATAACTCCATGTCCTATCAAAATCAATTATTTCTGATGAGACATGTCTCTCCTATTTAGACACAAACTTAGGAAATATCTAAAATAGTTACGTAATAAATATTCTAAATAAAAATAAAAATAGTACCTACCAAGAAAAAACCAATTGATACGTTGCTCTTCATATCATGACATCGATCAGTTCAACTTGCTAGCAAATAGAAATAGAGAAACCTGTAGTATCCTTAGCGGAAATATCCAATGTATTATAATTTTAAATTGGATGAATTTTCGTAGAGCATCTAAATACTATCAATTTAAAAATTAGCATAATATGTTTGCAAGACACTTGGAAGTCCAATAATGATGATTAAATTGATCTCTATTTAGTTTAAATGGGTATCATTTAGTTTCTCAGGGAAAAAGCTGTAGTGACAAAGGTGATTTAATAATATACATAGATAACATAAATAATTATAAAGTACTTAAAGGTGACATGAACAGGTTGAAATAAATGCTATAGTAAATAGAATACGTATGAAATAAGATAATCATGTAATCCAAAAAAAATAAAAAATAATAATTGTTTTAATAAAATCACGCAAATAAGAATGCTTCCTCACACACCGCCTCTGAAATTTTGCCTTCGGGAGTTTCCGTGAATCTGACGTCATATGTGTCATAGAATCTGGCGGCTGATCGAAGTTATTCAGCGGTTGCCGCACTGTTGTCTTCGATTAATGACAACCAGTCATAGTATATTGGATGATAGCTATGGAAATGCTTAGGCGAAGAGATGTTTGTTTTCGATCGAATGCCAAAGACAAGAAATGAGAGGATTATAAACAGATAAATCGACTGAATTTGATGACCATCTCATCGCCATCGATATCGCAACTTGAAAGTTGGACTCGCATCTGCTACGCCTTTGTCGGTGTGATCATGTTGACAGTAGTTGTTTCGTGAAGGATGCAGCAGTTTGTGAATTCGAATAATACAAGTACCAGTGACATTACCCATCATCCTGACTATTGTCAAGAAAACCATCAAAAATAAACGAAGGTTGACGTCCCCAAAACAACGAAGCGAGCTGCGAAACCTAAGGCTAAGGCGAAGCAACTTGATTTTTAGTCGAGGTAAGCCAAAACCAAGAAGAGTGACAAAACGTAGGCGTAGCTGCGATTTATTTGCTACACCTCATTTGTATTTAGCAATTGTACTTCATAGGTATATTATACGTTGTTAACCGTATACACAACAACTTAGAATATTTCAATACCAGCAATGAGCTCTCAGTTTTTGGAGCGCACATCTGCGAATAGAATGGGACCGTTCATTAACTGAAGCTGAGCACTTCGCTTCAAAGAATGTCGTTCAACTCCTCGACTGTTGGTAATTACTGGCTTGGCAGTTCGCGAACATGTCTTTCTAGCGTGTATACAATATAACATTTGACCACGTTGTTGGATATTTATATTTTCTATAACCTCCTTTCTATATTTTCATGTTTTGTTTGATATTTGGAATGTGGGTATATTATAATTGTGTGGAACTTTGCGTGTCATAACATCGCGTCCAATGGCAGTGCTTAATTCCGTGGCACATTTGTATTGTGTCGTTTTTTTTCCGTCTGACTCCTTTGGTAAATGTCTACGTTGAACTGGCAGCTACCATTCTTAATAAACCTGGTTGGCATGTAATCATTCAGTGTAAAATTGTTATGGGAATATATGTTTTGACTATATTCACTACATCGTCGTAATTACATATGTAACAATGTGCAATAGAACTGTGCACTGAATAGTTACTTTCTGCGCTGCAAATAAACTTTCAAATAATATTAAGATATATTTATTTTAATTATGTATTTCTTGACTGCAACATAGTACGGTAAGGGGATACTTATTTCAATCCAACAACAATTATTATGTAGTATACCTCTGTGTGCTCAGATTTTAGTAATACCAACAAATAGATAAGGTTATCTATTGTTTATTATACTGATGTATAGTTGGTTTATTTTTCAGTACTGCTATTGCTGACAAACCAAGGGATGAGGAAACACTATCGTCTTCAACTCTTACATGTGAACCCTTTCACATTCTCCATTGTGCATAGAACACTGTGCATCAGATAGTGATGAATAGGAATTTGGAGACACTTGCCGTGAGAGAGCAGTCAAGCATACATGACTATGTACCAACAAGAAAATGAAATGGAAAATGACAACATGCCTAATAATATTCATGCTTCATTGGACTTGCAAAATACCTTGTGTGTAATATCTTACAGTAAAAAAGCTGTTGTCTTTACACAATTATATGAATAATATTGTAGTTAAGTAAGTCAACAAACATTTGAAATTACCTCTAGTTCTGTTCCATCATACATGACGTATTATCATGATGTATAGCTGGTATGCAAAATCGTGGTGTGGGTCTTTTGAGAAATGTTCTTGAACAATTGTAACTGCACTGACATCATGTATATATATTTTTTTTTACGTAAAATCATCACATTAAAATGTAACTTGTAAACAACCAAGCACATTTTCGAACCTATTTTGATAGATATAGCCATTGATGAGCAAATTTTTGTGACTAATTACACATAGATTGGATATTTCACAAGTGTACTACGGATTATGAACATACACAAATAACAGTCGGACAAAAGCAATACCTGCTCTCGAAGCTGTCAGCGGCGAAATGTCGACTCGAGCGTGTCGGTCCCGCTTGTCAAAATACACGTTGCACTGCGGCTATTGTGATGAATACAGATTCCTGTTCCCGAACATGGGGTCGCTTTATCATCTCTGGATGACATCATCGCAACAGCCCAACCAAATTATTTAGTGTTTTTAAAAATAGAGCCGCCTTGTCTCTGAATCACTCAATGACATTGACAGCGACAGTGTCGGTGAAATCACTGAATCAGTGAATGGCTGGCTTGCACACTTCTGTCAGTTGCACGCATCATATTAATACTATTACAATATTATTCAGTTATACGTATAGACGTTGTGTTTGACGTTAATAATAATCCGTGTGATTCTGTATAATGTCATGAATGTCCGTTTCCAATAACACTCGATGTTCGGTCCGTGAATCTGAAAGTGTCGTTTGTTGCCGGCGACAACGACATTATCAAAATATCCCTTTTTACATCGTCGTCATCACCATACATGCTATAAACTTTCTTGAGTGACGTCTATTGCCAATGGTTCATCTTTGTATGCGGCAACAGTCCTACAAGTCCTCACATTTGCCACACAACTCTCCCAATCCGGATCACAAGAATCTTACGCCGTGTCGTCCATTTTTCCAGTGGTGAGACAGATTTGGGCTATGGCACATATTACGTCACAGTACTTTACCAAGCGGCAATCAGGCACACTATTTCATTCGGGATTTCATTCGGAAATCGGTCAGATAGGCTGATTTTTACACATTAAACTGCCTGTATATATTAACCAAGGAACATGTCAGGTATTACACCTGTCTAAATAGCATCATGTTAGTATGTTATTTACGTGGTTAAAATAGAAAATTTATGTTCATGTCACCTTGAAGAATATCGACATGTACAAATAACTGGAGGCAACTTATCAAAAACTCTAACTATTGAAAACATATATAGACCGCCAAGGTCATTAAATCAAAATATCACAAATTTTTTGAGGAATTTTCAATGATTATGTCCACTCTAGAAAACTGTATTCATTTAATTACTACAGTAGACTTCAATATAAATTAACTCAACATAAACGAGAACAGAATATACATATATTTTTGATACTATGAAACCATACAGTCGCTCTCCTCAAATTGCCTTCCCACCTACCGTCAATAGAACTAATGGAACATTAATAGACAGTAGTTTATGTAAGTTAAATAAATCCATATTAGAAAGTACTGCAGGGATATTTACCAACACGTTTTCTGATCATCAAACATACTCCCTAATGATGGATATCAACATAAAACTAACCTTCTTGCAAAATTCGGTGCAGTAATATCACATAGTAAATTAGCTATGCTTAATGTTAAACATGAAATATAATCGGATGAAATGTTTAACAAATTAAACAAATGTCCTACGGCTGACCCCAATTTAAATTATCACATGATACATAATGAAAATTATGCTTGCTAAGAATGAGCATACGTCAGTTAAAATCATGAAATATAACAAATACAAACATAAGCACTCAACATGGTTTACACGGGGTCTTCTAAAATCTATCAAATATCGACATTCGCTCTATAAGAGACTGAATATGTCTAACCCCAAATTACCAAACTATTAAATCATTCACACTAATTTTAAAACGTATAATTCCATATTAAAGAAAAACATTCGCTCTGCCAAAAATGTACTTCGAAATACGCTTTAACAGATACAAAATAACATTAGAAATAGATGGAAAACCATACATGAAATTATTTTTAAAAATGCTTCAAATAAAACGTTTTCTTTTAAAAGTAATGGCATAATTATAACAATAAACTGATATTGCAAATAAATACAATAACTATTTTACAAGTATAGGTAGTGATATATAGAAAGTGTTTCAACTCGGAAATCATCAAAATAGGGCACAAGTTGCCACGGCCTCCTATCTTTAACATTTATGGCAGCCATTATATGACGGATCAGGCTTAACATCTAGCGGATACTTTGGTACTAAGTGTACATTGTTTTGTGTAACGTTGCCACCTAGTGGATTAGTGGAGTAATATATGGGTAAAACGTCTTCGGGCAAGTAAATTAACCAATCAGGGAATGTGACGTAATGACCGTGTGAGCAAACAGAGCGAACGCTACAAGGGTTGGAGCGGCGGGTAGAATATGGTGTATAGTAAGGCGTGATGAATGAGAGGCTTTAGTAATTCGCCGAAACGGTATCTATTCGACGTGGTGTGTGCGGCGCTGGGATAGGCATAGGCCTGTGTTATAATGGTGTGGAAAATTCAACGTTCGGTAAAAGGATCGGTCGACGCGTTGTTATTTTCTTCGGCTAGGCCGTGGTCGTCGGCTGAGCACGCGCGCGCTGGGCGACGTGTTATCGTTTTGTGACGGCGGGCCGGTGGCTTTAACCAAAGAGACTCGTCATGCTTTAATTGGGTAGATCGGGCGTGTGCTATATACGGAAATTGGCAATGGTATGGTTATTTTTCAAGGTCTTGTGTGATGGTTTTCGGTCTGGGTAACTCTGTGGTGTGATAGTTATGGCAATAAAACCGATTTTTAAACGACTATAGGATGTCTGTTTGACGTTGAGGTAAAACAAAACAGGATAATGATACGCGAATAAAACAAAACAAGGAATGGCGTATTTTTCTTCTATTCGACTGTGTGCGAAAGCGCGGGTGGAAAAAAACCTCGCTAATGTAGAATTTAAAAAAACAATCGGTAGCGTGGCTCACGCGAGTTCCGACGCCGCAAGCGAACGCGCGGTTTTTGGTGGGGAGACGTATAGGAAGTGTGGAAAATGGGCGTTTTATATATCGTCGCCAGGCGTGGAATATTGAAAACGGCAATTAAGTCAGTCATTCGAAGTACGCCCATCTCCGTCCCGCTGTGACTAACACTATGCTGTCATTTTTATTGGGAGAAAACCGATAATTATATGTGAATTTAACGAAACAAGAAATGCCATAGTTTTCAAAACACCATCCGTAAAAAAACTAGCGACTTTTCTGGACTTGTTTGTTTGCCGCGTGCGGCGACGACGACGTAAACAAGCGCTCTTTTTTAATGGGGAGACGCATGCGAATGAGATGGGATGGGTGAAATATTGAAATACTAGAGGCGTGAAATATTTAAAACGGCTATTAAATATGTCATTCGAAGTAAATGCATATTCGTCTCTCTCTGACCAATACTATGGTGTAATTATTATTGCAAAAAAATTCATAAGCGAATTTAATGAAACATCTAAATTCCGATTTGAATATAACAGAGAAATATTCTTTAAAAATATTCTAAGTTAGGACTCGAACATAACACAACAATGTCTAAATCCCAACTTGAAAAATATTATATATATATTTAAAATAAAATAAAATAAAATATATATATATAAGACAAGTTTTTTATATTATGTTCAAGTCGTAATATATATATATATATATATATATATATATTATATATATACAAAGGAAGAAAGAGGTGGAATACTTGAGAGGAGCTAAAAATAGTATGTGGCTATCCGTCGTGGGCCTTGAAAAATGTGACAGATAGCAGTCAGAAGAAAAATACCAACAAAAAGACAGGAAGACGACTCAAAATACGACTGGAGGAACACAGAAAGGACGTAGACAACACGAAAATGAGAAATACACAATGAATGGAAAAAGATTGATGTCTACCATCAATAAATCCGCCCTTACAGACCATGCAACAACTGATAAACCACATCATAGACTGGGAGGGAGTGACAATTGTAGACAATGGACCCAACAGAAGAATCCCTCATATCAAGGAAGCCATCTGGGTCAGGAAAACCAGAACACCCGTCAACAGAGACGAGGGGAATTACGAACTGACTCACGTGTACGATGACGTCATTCAGCGTCATCGGTACTGGTGAAGTCGAAGTGATACGTTGACGAAAGCCTCTACCAGGTAAATTAAATACATATTAGATATGAAAAATGGAAGTTTCTGATTCTTGAAAAATATTCTAAGTTAGGACTCGAACATAACACACAAATGTCTACACTTTTTCACACATCTCCTATGGGTGCCTATTCGGACTTAGTCGTTTTCACGCATTCCCGTATGGATGCATATTCGGACTTATATTTTTACGCATATCGTTCGGGTGCATATTCGGATTTTTTTTTTTCGCAGGTAGGGACTTAGACTTTTTGACGCATTCCCGTATGGGTGCATATTCGGACTTAGACTTTTTTTTACCCATCTCGTATGGGTGCATATTCGACTTAGAACTTGTTCACGCATTCCCGTGTGGGTAAAATTCGGACTTAGTTGTTTTCAAACAAGTCGGGACTTAGACGTCCAATAAACAAACATCGGCATTTTCCCTGTTAAACTTGCAAAAATAATTCCTATTTTTAAATACGTGATCCATCTGTTTTTAACAATTATAGACCCATTTCAGTCCTTCCAACTATCTCAAAGGTCTTAGAGAAAATAATATATAAGCAATTGTCCGCATATTTCAATGATTCTGGACTGTTTGTTCATAATCAAATAGCTTTAAAAAAACATTGAACCAGAATTTCAAAATGAAAATTCGGATATTTTACTAATCACAAATTATGCAAAAAAATTCCGATTACAAAAAGATGCAAATACGTGTACAAACCTTAACTGTTCCATAAACTATCAATGTAAACAGAATCAGTATAAATTCATGTATGAATATGCAAGTATATTGATGTGTACATGCGACAACTAACATTAATTTGTTTATAATATGTTATCACAAATACTCTAATACATGCACATGTACGCACACAAAACCGTGCAACCCACACTTGAAGGACGAGTGTCTGGAGGCAACTACCGAAATTGAAGATGCGTCCTCAGAGATGAGCAAACACACCAAGGCTGAATCTGTGAAACGTGCCAACACCCATCTACTCCCAGCCTTGGCCGACGATGATGTCGTGAAGAAGATCCACGAGTGGGAGGCACATATATTCGAGAATGCTATGTTCAGATCCCTGCTGATGTACCTGCATCGAATGGAGACGATCCTGTTCTTTGTAGCAGTATCCCGTAACGCAGTCCTAAACCTCCATCTTGAAGCAGGAGAAGAATTGAACAAGCTGTGTTTTGCTATGGATAGAATAAAGTACAAGAGACGTTGGCCACGTTACACAGCTGACATGCACGCATTCAAGGCTGACCACCCAGAGACGTGGAAGGAACTTGAATTAGGTGACATATCAGTCACCGAGACTGCCATCCCATTTGTCTCCATTGGGGCAGACCATGCATGTGAACATCTAAACAAGGTATTGAAAGTTCATTCTGGTCTCATTGGAATCTCCAGCAATGCTCACCTCAGTCATGCACGACATCGCTTCTTCCTAGCTTCTGCCGAACTGTCGTGCATGGCAACCGAGTTCAAGGGTCAGTTCAATGTCTAAGACAACAAGGCTAGTGATCATCATGATCTATCCACGAGTGTGGTCAAACGGGAGCATGATACCATCATCAAGATAAAGGCTGTCATAATGAGTCATAGCAATCCATTCGCTGTTGAAGGTCGCACGCTATTCAACCTGATTACCCGTGCATACATTCCATGCGAATACGTTGCACGGATCCTGAACATGGACGAGACTAGACAGAAGCTGTACGAAGACTAGGTGGCAGAGAGGATAAATGGGAATGTCAGCCTGTGGGCACCTCTCAAGAAACAAAACAAGAATACGTACATGTCTGGCTGCAAGAATTTTGCAATCAAGATCTGTAATAAGACAGTAGATCTGTGGGAAACCAAGGACCTGTATGGCAGACGGATGGTTCTTGCCCGGTCAAGCAGAGATATTGACCATAAGCACTGCATCAGCAACTAGTAGTTCACCCTGACAGCACGGGCTCTGTTTGGTCCAAGCGATTCAATGTTGTCATGCAACGAAAAGCCCAAGCTCATCCATGTCCTTGAGCAGTTGGCAAAAATAGAAACTCAGACCAATAACTCTCAGACGACTACTAGCGAGACGCATGTTAATGTATCAGATGATGGAGCCTTGGACAGGGCATCTGCTGAAGTCGATGGTCCCCATCTAAGTAGGAAGATTGCTGTCGTAGATGGTATGGTGGTTGTCCAGAAACTGACGAAGAAGAAAGCAACCATGCCGAGAGTAAAATATAAAATCTTGTGTTTCCGAGAGCACCCAGTGTTCTATGCCTTGCGCTGGTTACATCAGTCGAGGACTAGCGACAACCGGTGACGCCACACCACGGTGCGTAAATGATCGAGGCCACACAACATTTCATCGCATTGCTAAAGACCATGGCTCCAGCGATGGATCTTATAATATAGCTGTGCCTTGGGCGGAACAAAAGCAAGGACTCTGGATAGCGTTCACATTGTTGCACACCGAAGCGTTGTTTACATCAACATTGGTCATCGCCAGTCATAATGATAATGTGATACACATGGTTTCGGCGTTCAGATGCACATTTATCATGATATAATGTGCCTGATCCTGGCAATACCGGCCTTAGCTTTGAGCTTCAGGCACAGCCAAAACCAAGAAATGCTTTTGATTTGCTGTGGACTGCCAGCTAAGGTATCAAGCCGCTAGATGAAAATAGGTCGGTGACGTCTCAGATTTTGCATTAGTAGCAGACTGCAGAGTGTTTCCACGATTAAAAATCTTCATTTAATGTTGCGTTATCAGTTCTTATAGTCGCTATCTTAATTTCGTAAACGATGTGCACAAATAAGAACTTCGGAAAAGTCAGCACGACGTCGCTCCTAGCGAACCTTAGACTTTGTGGACTTCTTTTTTGACGCGACCGACAGGCACCTCGCTATCAACATTATTTGTGTACAAAATCCGTGCCAGTAACTTTTTGGACGTGCCAGCAACTTTTCAAATTTACTGGCTACCTGGGTCTTAATGTTAAGGTATGTTTAAATGTTCAATTACTGCTACTAAGTCTAAGAGCAAGTAAAGTTCAAATACCTTAGGCTTGGTAACTTCTTCCCTTTATGAGGTATTAATTTCGATTTTCTGCGATGTCTTCCTTGATTTAATCATATTTCAGCTGATTGTTGATGCATGTACATACTTCTGAATAGTAATGTAGGTGGTCCAGCGTACATGCTATCCGTTCACAGGAGGAAATCCCATGTTAAAAGATAGGAATTTTGCTCCGAGGCGCTCCATGGTTAATCAGCGTTGGAGCGCCTCGGAGCAAGTGCAAAAAGTAGTTTCGGTACCCATGTTAAAAGATAGACAATTTTGTTTATCCCATGTTAAAGCATAGGAGCTATTATCGTAAAGTTATCCGACCACTTTTTTTGAATTTTTCCCATGTTAAAGGATAGGCCATTTTTATCCTATGTTAAGAGATAGAACATTTTCACCATGTTAAGAGATACGGAATTTTTCTCCATGTTAAAGCATAGGAGCTATTATCGTAAAGTTATCCGCAACTTTTTTTGAATATTTCCCATGTTAAAGGATAGGCCATTTTTATCCTATGTTAAGAGATAGAACATTTTCACCATGTTAAGAGATAGGGAATGTTCTCCATGTTAAAGGATAGGAGCTATTATCGTAAAGGTATGCAACCACTTTTTGAAAAAAAAAAATATACCGAACAGCATTTGAATCTGTCACACACGAGATTGCTTGACCCGTAGGCCGGAGCTCCGCCAAGGGACCGAGCCGTTATTTGGTTGACGATGACGTGTCCAAAATGTGGTGTTATAATAAGGCGTAATTTATAATAAAAGGATTATAAATTCAGCGGAGGTCGTTTTTTCTGAAGTAATGTATACGAAATGTAGACTACATATACGACTGTGTTATATCAGAACCTACAGCCTCGTTTTATTTCGAACAGAGCGACCATATTGGAATTTGATCTTTGGTATCATTTCCATACGGTAGTGCCTAAATTCGTGTCTCTTATAAAACCCGTACTCGAGACGTGTCTGGACTTGTTTGTTTGTTGCGAGCGCGAGCGTGCGCAACCTGTATGACGTCATTAAACTGCTACGCACAGTAATGTTGTGTGCGAGGTCAGTTAGTTATACAGGTAGTGATTTGGCTAGCCATCGTTTTGAACTTGCGCATTTGAATATAACCCCACCATATGAAGTTATAGTATGCGCAGTAATTTTGTGCGCGAGGTGAGTTGGACAAACAGGTAGTGCTTTGGGTAGACCTTGTTTTGAACTTCCGAGTATGCAATGTAATAGATACAGGCATATAGATATACATAGATACATACATAGAAATGCATACAGACAGACATAGGTACATATATAGAGACATGTATAGAGACATACACAGATACATACATAGAGACCTACATAGATACATACATAGAGACAGACATATATACATACAGAGACAGACATAGATACATACATACATACATAGAGACAGACATAGATATATACATATATACATACATAGAGACAGACACAGATACAAACATAGAGACATACATAGATGCATACATAGATACATACATACATACATACATAGAGACATACATAAAGACAAACATAGATACATACATAGAGACAGACTTACATACATACATACATACATACATAGAGACAGACGTAAAGACAGACATAGATACATACATATATACATACATAGACACATACATAGATACATACATAGAGACATACATAAAGACATACATAGATACATACATAGAGACATACTTAGATACATACATATAAACATAGATATATACAAACATAGAGACAGACATAGATACATACATTGATACATACATAGAAACATACATAGGTACACACATAGAGACATACATAGATACATACATAGATACATACATATATACATACATAGAGACAGACATAGATACATACATAGAGACATACATAAATACATACATAGATACATACATAGAGAGAGGCATAGATACATACATAGAGACCTACATAGATACATACATAGAGACATACATAGATACATACATAGATTGATACATGGAGACCTACATAGATACACACATAGTTAATTACATATATACATACATAGAGACATATATAGATACATACATAGATACACACATACATACATACATAGATTCATACATAGAGACAGGCATAGCTACATACATACATACATACATAGATACATACATAGATACATACGTAGATACATACATACATAGAGACATACATAAAGATATACATAGATACATACATACAGACAGACATAGATACATACATAGATACATACATAGATACATACAAAGAGACATACAAAGAGACATACAAAGAGACATACATAAAGACATACATATATACATAGAAAGATACATACATAGATACCTATATAGAGACATGCATATATACACACATATATACATACGTAGATATATACATATATACCTACATAGAGACATACGTAGATACATACATAGAGACAGACATAAATAAATACATACATAGGGACATACATAGATACATACATAGAGCAGACATAGAGATATGCATAGAATATTACATCGAGATATACATAGAGACATACATAGGTAAACACATAGATACCTACATAGATACATGCATAGATACATACATATATACATACATAGAGACAGACATATATACATACATAGAGACAGACATAAATAAATACATACATAGGGACATACATAGATACATACATAGAGCAGACATAAAGATATACATATATTCTTACATAGAGATATACATAGAGACATGCATAGGTACACACATAGGTACCTACATAGATACATGCATAGATACATACATATATACATACATAGAGACAGACATAGATACATACATAGATACATACATAGAGACATACATAGATACATACATAAAGACATACATAGGTGCATACATAGACAGACATAGATACATACATAGAGACATACATAGATACACACATAGAGACAGACATATATACATACATAGATACATACATAGATACATACATATATACATACATAGAGACATATATATATATACATAGATACATATATAGAGACATACATAGATACATACGTATATATATACTTATATACATACATAGAGACATACATAGATACATACATAGAGACAGACATAAATAAATACATACATAGGGACATACATATATACATACATAGAGCAGACATAGAGATATACATAGATTCTTACATAGAGATATACATAGAGACATGCATAGGTACACACATAGATACCTACATAGATACATGCATAGATACATACATATATACATACATAGAGACAGACATAGATACATACATAGATACATACATAGAGACATACATAGATACATACATAAAGACATACATAGGTGCATACATAGACAGACATAGATACATACATAGAGACGTACATATATACACACATAGAGACAGACATATATACATACATAGATACATACATAGATACATACATATATACATACATAGAGACATATATATATATACATAGATACATATATAGAGACATACATAGATACATACGTATATATATACTTATATACATACATAGAGACATACATAGATACATACATAGAGACAGACATAAATAAATACATACATAGGGACATACATATATACATACATAGAGCAGACATAGAGATATACATAGATTCTTACATAGAGATATACATAGAGACATGCATAGGTACACACAAATACCTACATAGATACATGCATAGATACATACATATATACATACATAGAGACAGACATAGATACATACATAGAGACATAGATAGATACGTATATACATTCATACATAGAGACAGGCATAGATACATACATAGAGATATACATAGAGACAGAGATAGGTACATACATAGATACATACATACATACATACAAGGAGTCCTACATAGGTACACACATAGATAATTACATATATACATACATATAGACATATATAGATACACACATAGAGACATACATACATATATACATAGATTCATACATAGAGACAGGCATATATACTTACATAGAGACATACATAGAGACATACATATATATATATACATAGTGCAGACGTAGATATATACATAGATACAAGCACGGAGACAGACATATATATATATATAGAGACATACATAGATACATACATAGAGACAGACATAGATACATACATAGAGACAGACATAGATATATACATAGAGACATATATAGAGATATACATATATACATACATAGAGATATACATAGAGACATACATAGGTACATACATAGATACATACATATATACATACAGAGAGACCTACTTAGATACATACATAGAGACAGACATAGATACATGCATAGAGACAGACATATATACATACATACATACATACATAGATATATACGTAGATACATACATATATATATACATAGATACATACATAGATATATACATAGAGACAAAGATAGGTACATACAGAGACATACATATATACATACATAGAGACCTACATATATACATACATAGAGCAGACATAGATATATACATAGAGACATACATAGAGATATACATACATAGATACATAGAGATATTCATAGAGACAGAGATAGGTACATACATAGAGACATGCATAGATACATACATAGAGACCTACATAGATACATACATAGATACATACATATATACATACATAGAGAGAGACATATATACATACATAGAGACATACATAGATACATACATAGATTCATACATAGAGAAAGGCATGGATACATACATAGAGATATACATAGAGAAAGAGATAGCTACATACATACCGACATGCATAGATACATACATAGATACATACATAGATACATACATTGATACATACATAGAGACATACATATAGACATACATACATACATAGTGCAGACATAGATATATACATAGATACATACATAGAGACAGACATAGAAACATACATAGAGACAGACATAGAGACATACATAGATACATACATAGATACATACATAGATACATACATAGATACATATTAGAGACCTACATAGAGATATACATATATACATACATAGATATATACATAGAGACAGAGATAGGTACATACAAAGACATAAATAGATACATACATAGAGACCTACATAGATACATACATAGAGACATACATATATACATACATAGAGACAGGCATAGATATATACATACATACATACTTAGATACATACATAAATACATACATAGATACATACATATATTCATACAGAGAAACATACATATATACATACATAGAGACATATATAGATACATACATAGTGCAGACATAGAGATATACATATATACATACATAGAGACAGACATAGATACATACATAGAGACAGACATAGATACTCACATAGAGACATACATAGATTTATACATAGATACATACATAGTTATATACACAGATACATACCAAGAGAAATACAAACAGAAATACATAGAGACATACATAGATACACACATAGACGCAGACATAGAGATAGACACACACATATATATATATATATATATATATACATATATACTTACATAGATAGATACGTAGAGACATACATAGAGACAGACATGGATATATATATAGATTCGTACATAGAGACAGACATAGATACACACATATATACATATAGAAACAGAGATAGAGACATACATACACACAGAAAGATAGACGGCGACGTCGAAACCACTCACGCACTTACTCAATTTTGTTCGAGTTGGTAGGACTTTTAAATTTTGACAAAACCAGACAAATTGCACGAGACTACACAGATACATCGTACGAAACTACAGACGAGATAACGCACGAGACTACGGATGGGACATCACACGAGAGTACGGACGAGTCAAGAGACGAGACAACGGACGAGATATCGCACGAAACTACGGATGAGACATCACATGAGTCTACGGACGAGACAACAGATGAGACAACGGACGAGAACAAACGTACCAACACACTTTTAAACTAACAAACTTGAAAACTTTCACTGACAAACGTTTAAAGAAACGTACAAACATACTTTTTAACTAACAATCTTGCAAAGTTGCACTAACAAACGTCCAAACAAACGTACAAACACAATTTTTCACTCACTCACTCACTCACTCACTCACTCACTCACTCACTCACTCACTCACTCACTCACTCACTCACTCACTCACTCACTCACTCACTCACTCACTCACTCACTCACTCACTCACTCACTCACTCACTCACTCACTCACTCACTCACTCACTCCCTCACTCACTCACTCACTCACTCACTCACTCACTCACTCACTCACTCACTCACTCACTCACTCACTCACTCACTCACTCACTCACTCACTCACTCACTCACTCACTCACTCACTCACTCACTCACTCACTCACTGACTCACTCACTCACTCACTCACTCACTCACTCACTCACTCACTCACTCACTCACTCACTCACTCACTCACTCACTCACTCACTCACTCACTCACTCACTCACTCACTCACTCACTCACTCACTCACCACTCACTCACTCACATCACATCTTACTCACTCACTCACTCACTCACTCACTCACTCACTCACTCACTCACTCACTCACTCACTCACTCACTCACTCACTCACTCACTCACTCACTCACTCACTCACTCACTCACTCACTCACTCACCACTCACTCACTCACTCACTCACTCACTCACTCACTCACTCACTCACTCACTCACTCACTCACTCACTCACTCACTCACTCACTCACCCTTCGTGTCTGTTCACTCACTCGCTCACTCTTTCAAACAAGCCCTCACGCATTCACTCAAACAAACAATCGAAACACTAAATAAAAATATATAATTAGGGATAGATAGCGCGAAAAAGTTGGGGTCAAGCTCGCGAAAATTGCAACAACCACAAAGGTGGTTGTATACATTTTCTGAAAATTTTATGTTTTTGTCCCCTTATGTTTCTATGAGTATATTGTGTTAATTGTTTTCTTAAAACATTACACTTATTGTAACCTGTAGTATTTAATCAAATTTAATTATTTTAATATAGTTGTATTTAAACTAATGATGAAATAGTACCTGAAGTGGTGCTATTGTCGGGCCCCTGTCGTTTGAATAATTCGTTGAGAAGTCGGACTTCATCTAAAAACATCACAAAGACATTGTGTTTCCACAAGTGTGCAGTAATATTAACTAATAATTTGAAAAACAATAAAAAATATAATTTTCCTTCGGTATGTGTTGACAACTTGTTGCCTCAATATTAAATTTAGAGGCTAAAAGAGGAAGGTTAAAGAATAGGTGGAATGATCAAATGAAACATGACACTGGACTCCCGCTAACATCAGAGTGGTATGATATAGATAGCACAAGAGGGGAGGGGGTGTGACATTCAAGAGAACAGTGATAGGGTCAAATGGACACAAAACATGTCATTTACAATGCATTGGTTGTAAGTTAATTGCGCGTGACTGATTGATTGATTGGGTGAGTGTGTAAGAGAGTGAGTGAGTGACAGAGTGAGTGGCAGTGAATGAGTGAAAATGCAGCAAGTGGCGAGTGAATGAGTGAGTGAATGAATGAGTGAGTGAATGAGTGAGTGAGTGAGCTAGTGAGTGAAAAATTGTGTTGGTACGTTTGTTTGGACGTTTGTTAGTGCAACTTTGCAAGTTTGTTAGTTATAAAGTATGTTTGCACGTTTGTTTACACGTTTGTCAGTGCAAGTTTGCAAGTTTGTTAGTTTAAAAGTGTGTTGGTACGTTTGTTCTCGACCGTTGTCTCATCTGTTGTCTCGTCCGTAGTCTTATGTGATGTCTCTTCCGTAGTTTCGTGCGATATCTCGTCCGTTGTCTCGTCTCTTGTCTCGTCCGTACTCTCGTGTGATGTCTCATCCGTAATCTCGTGCGATATCTCGTCTGTAGTTTCGTACGATGTATCTGTGTAATCTCGTGCAATGTGTCTGGTTCTGTCAAAATTTATAAATCCTTCCAACTCGAAAAAAATTGGGTAAGTGCGTGAGTGCTTTCAAAGTCGCCGTGGTTCTGTCTGTGTGTATGTATGTCTCTATATATGTTTCTATATGTATCTATGTGTGTATCTATGTATGTCTCTATGTATGAATTTATGTATATCTCCATGTCTGTCTCTATGTATGTATCTATGTAGGTCTCTATGTATGTATCTATGTATGTATCTATGTATGTACCTATGTCTGTCTCTATGTATATATCTATGTATGTACCTATGTATATCACTATGTCTGTCTCTATGTATATCTCTATGTCTGTATCTATGTATGTATCTATGTATATCTCTAAGTCTGCATCTATGTGTGTATCTATGTATGTCTCTATGTATGTATCTATGTATGTCTATGTAAGTATATATGTATATTTATATATATAAATAATATATATATATATATATATATATGTATATATCTATGTCTGCCTCTATGTGTGTATCTATGTATGTCTCTATGTATTTCTCTATGTATTTCTGTATGTACTTCTCTAGGTATGTATCTATGTATATATCACTATGTATGTAACTATGTATGAATCTATGTCTGTCTCTATGTGTGTATCTATGTCTGTCTCTATGTATGTATCTATGTATGTCTCTATGTATGTATCTATGTCTGTTTCTATGTATGAATATATGTATGCATCTATGTATGTATATATGTATGTATCTATGTATGTATGTATGTATGTATCTATGTATGTATATATGTCTGTCTCTATGTATGTATCTATGTAGGTCTCTATGTACGTATCAATGTATGTCTCTGCATGTACCTATAACTGTCTCTATGTATATATCTATGTATGTATCTATGTATATATATATATGTCTGCTCTATGTATGTCTATGTATGTATCTATGTATGTATCTATGTCTGTCTCTATGTATGTATCTATGTATGTATCTATGTATGTCTCTATGTATGTCTCTATGTATGTCTCTATGTATGTATCTACGTATGTATCTATGTCTGTCTCTATGTATGTATCTATGTATGTATCTATGTATATCACTATGTCTTTCTCTATGTATATCTCTATGTCTGTCTTTATGTATGTATCTAAGTCTGTCTCTATGTATGTATGTATCTGTGTATATATCTATGTCTGCACTATGTATGTATCTATGTATGTCTCTATGTATGTGTCTTTCTCTATGTATGAATCTATGTATGTATCTATGTCTGTCTCTATGTATATGTGTATGTATGTATGTATCTATGTATGTATCTATGTAGGTCTCTACGTATGTATCTATGTATGTATCTATGTATGTATCTATGTATGTCTTTCTGTATGTATCTATGCCTGTCTCTATGTATGAATCTATGTATGTATCTATGTATGTATCTATGTATGTATCTATGTATGTATATATGAATGTCTTTAAGTATGTATCTATGTATGTATCTATGTATGTATATATGTATGTATCCATGTATGTATCTATGTCGGTCTCTGTGTATGTATCTATGCATGTCTCTATGTATGTACCTATCTCTGTCTCTATATGAATTGATGTATATCTCTAAGTCTGCTCTATGTATATATCTATGCATGTCTCTATGTATGTATCTATGTCTGTTTCAATGTATGCATTTATGTATGTATTTATGTATGCCTCTATGTATGTCTCTATGTATGTATCTTTGTCTGTGTCTATGTATGTATATATGTATATATCTATGTATGTATCTATGTCTGTTTCTATGTATGAATATATGTATGCATCTATGTATGTATATATGTATGTATCTATGTATGTATGTATGTATGTATCTATGTATGTCTCTATGTATGTATATATGTCTGTCTCTATGTATGTATCTATGTATGTCTCTATGTACGTATCTATGTATGTCTCTGCATGTACCTATAACTGTCTCTATGTATATATCTATGTATGTATCTATGTATATATCTATGTCTGCTCTATGTATGTCTCTATGTATGTATCTATGTATGTATATATGTATGTCTCTATGTATGTATCTATGTATGTCTCTATGTATGTCTCTATGTATGTCTCTATGTATGTCTCTATGTATGTATCTACGTATGTATCTATGTCTGTCTCTATGTATGTATCTATGTATGTATCTATGTATATCACTATGTCTTTCTCTATGTATATCTCTATGTCTGTCTCTATGTATGTATCTAAGTCTGTCTCTATGTATGTATGTATCTGTGTATATATCTATGTCTGCACTATGTATGTATCTATGTATGTCTCTATGTATGTGTCTTTCTCTATGTATGAATCTATGTATGTATCTATGTCTGTCTCTATGTATATGTGTATGTATGTATGTATCTATGTATGTATCTATGTAGGTCTCTACGTATGTATCTATGTATGTCTCTATGTATGTATCTATGTATGTCTTTCTGTATGTATCTATGCATGCCTGTCTCTATGTATGAATCTATGTATGTATCTATGTATGTATCTATGTATGTATCTATGTATGTATATATGTATGTCTCTAAGTATGTATATATGTATGTATCTATGTATGTATATATGTATGTATCCATGTATGTATCTATGTCGGTCTCTGTGTATGTATCTATGCATGTCTCTATGTATGTACCTATCTCTGTTTCTATATGAATTGATGTATATCTCTAAGTCTGCTCTATGTATATATCTATGCATGTCTCTATGTATGTATCTATGTCTGTTTCAATGTATGCATTTATGTATGTATTTATGTATACCTCTATGTATGTCTCTATGTATGTATCTATGTCTGTGTCTATGTATGTATATATGTATATATCTATGTATGTATCTATGTCTCTCTCTATGTGCGTATCTATGTATGTCTCTATGTATGTATCTATGTAGGTCTGTATGTATGTATCTATGTATTTCTTTATGTATGTCTCTATGTGTGTATCTATGTATGTATCTATGTCTGTCTCTATGTATGTATGTATATATGTATGTCTGTATGTATGTATGTATCTATGTCTGTCTTTATGTATGTATATATGTATGTTTTTATGTATGTCTCTATGTATGTATATATGTATGTATCTATGTATTTACATATGTATGTATCTATGTATGTCTCTATGTATGTATCTATGTATGTTTTTTGTATGTCTCTATGTATGTATGCATCTATGTATGTATCTATGTATGTTTGTATGTTTGTATCTGTGTCTGTCTCTATGTAAGTATCTATGTATGTATCTATGTATGTCTCTGTATATGTATCTATGTCTGTCTCTATGTATGTATCTATGTAGGTCTCTATGTATGTATATGTGAATGTCTCTATGTATGTACCTATGTATGTTTGTATGTATATATCTATGTATGTATCTATGTATATCTATATGCCTGTATCTATTACATTGCATACTCGCAAGTTCAAAACAAGGTCTAACCAAAGCACTACATTTTTGTCCAACTCACCTCGCGCACAAAATTACTGCGCGTGCTATAACGTCACATGATTGTGTTATATTGAAGTGCGCAAGTTCAAAACGATCGCTAGCCAAATCACTACCTGTATAACTGACTCACTTCGCACACAAAATTACTGTGCGTAGCAGCTTAATGACGTCATACAGAGTGCGCGCGCTCGCGCTCGCAACAAACAAACAAATCCAGACACGTCTCGAGTACGGGTTTTATAAGAGACACGAATTAGGCACTACCGTACGGAAATGATTCCAAAGGTCAAATTCCAAGATGGTCGCTCTGTTCGAAAAAACGAGGCTATAGGTTCTGATATAACACAGTCGTATATGTAGTCTACATTTCATATACATTACTTCAGACAAAACGACCTCCGCTGAATTTATAATCCTTTTATTATAAATTACGCCTTATTATAACACCCCATTTTGGACACATCATCGTCAACCAAATAAGGGCTCGGTCCCTTGGCGGACTCCCGGCCAACGGGTCAAGCAATCTCGTGTGTGACAGATTCAAATGCTGTTCGGTATATTTTGTTTTTTTCTTCAAAAAGTGGTCGCATACCTTTACGATAATAGCTCCTATCCTTTAACATGGAGACAAATTCCCTATCTCTTAACATGGTGAAAATGTCCTATCTCTTAACATGGGATAAAAATGGCCTATTCTTTATTTGGGAAAAATTCAAAAAAAGTGGTCGGATACTCCAACGCTGATTAACCTTGGAGCGCCTCGGAGCAAAATCCCTATGTTTTAACATGCGATTTCCTCCAGTGAACGGATAGCACGCACGCTGGACCACCTATATTACTACTCTTCTGAAATGGATGAGAAACACTATATGAGTTAACACATTTCAGACTAAAATATTTTAATCAGTTAATGTTAACAATCGCCCCCCTTATGCATGTCACCCCTACTGGGGCATAATGCGCCAACAACTGTTCTCCAGCGTCCCCTGTCATGGGTCATTTTCTCTAGTTGGTTCCATGTGGGGTGCAATGGATTTGGTATTCCAGATGTTCGTGAGCCTAAGGTATTTGAACTTGACTTGCTCTTAGACTTAGTAGCAGTTATTAGACTTTTAAAAATACATGAGTATTGTTGCTGGAGAAAAGCATATTAACCCACTATGTTCTTTTTCTTATGTCAAATAACACCGGAAATGCCTGACTGAGTTATTTTCTTCATGTATGTTAATATTTATGCCAAATAATATCAGATTCACAGTTTTCAACAAATACTACATTGTCCTTTTTTTTGCATGAAATCGAGCCTGCCAACTGTGTATTTCTTCTGCCAGCAGAGGCGGTGTGGGCAGGTCATTCTTGTACAATTGTGTAATCGTTCTATGGCTGGTTGTCGTTCACAGATGACCGAGGGCACCAGAGTCAGAAGGCGAGTACTCTATTTAGACTGTGCAGTGAGGTGTAAATTTCTATTTTTCTGTGATGTCTTCCTTGATTTCGTCAACTTTCGATTTTTTGTGGATGCGTCTACACAGTTCTGAAATGGATGAGAAACACTATATGAGGTAACATAGTTCAGACTAAAGTATCTTAATGAGTTGATATTCCTAGCCTAACTCAAATTTGCATAACTTAATATAGTATTTATAAGTCGAATTTCGCATAATTAAGTTGATCTTTTTATAATATGTGAAAGTCTGACAACTACAATTATTGGTTGCCATGGCCTTGGGTTACTGGAGATTGGACTTATCCAGACTACACTGTACTGGTGTGTATTGCCAATTGCAAGTGCACCTACGATGTGGTACGAAGTTCAAGAAACCATCGTGCTTGGAAAACCTAAAGAATATGTTTCATGTCATGATAATGTTTGAGTCCAGAAAATAAAGTATTATTTATGGTAGTGTTAATATTTATGCCAAATAATATCAGATTCACGCTGTTTTCAACATATACTACATTGTGCATTTTTGGTGCATGAAATCTTCTATATTATAAAAACAATTTGGTTCACTGCTTGCTTGTCAGTGGGCCCATGTCTCCGTCAGTGTTGTATGTATGCATTGGGCTGAAATCTTGTACGTGATCATGTGGAAGTCCTTTGGGGTAGTTCATATATTTAGATTTGTTAAATTCTACCAGGGGTTGGGGATCTTGGTGGGTCACAATTTTCAAATGGCACTTATCTCCTCAGCTTTGCATGAATGGGATTGGAATTTAGTATGTGATCTAGCGGGCCCATTGGGGTGGTTCGCAGATTTATATATTTTTAAAATATTCATCCGTGGTGTGGGGATCTTGGTGGGTCACAATTTCTAAATGGCACGTATCTCTGTCAGTTTTCCATGTATGGTGCTGAAAATTTATGTGCGATTTAGATTTTTTCGAGATATTCTTCCGAGGCTATGATCTTGGTGGGTCACATACATATGACTACATTTTCCCCGGGCAGTTCTGGTCAACTCAGCTAGTTGTTCAATAATACTTCTTAATAATACCATATTCTTTAAAAAAAAGGCCCTTAAATTCGCAAAAAAAAACAAGTTGTGTTTGATTCATGTATTGATATTTACAATACATGTTTATATTCGACAGATGCTAGCTGTCACCCGGGTCCAGAAGTTAAAAGAAGATGACAAAGAAAATATGATTTGTAACTGTAATAAAAGTAATGGAGATCTATGTATAATTGTTTCATTGTTCTAAATTTTCAGAACGTTCTGGGAATGTTAAGAAAACGTTCCCAAAAAAGTTCTGCTAACGTTGCGCAATAACGTTAAGCGTAACGTTCTGGAATCCTTAAGAAAACTTTCCAAAAAAGTTCTCAGAACGTTACCACTAACATATTATCATAACATAGCAATCACGTTCTGGGAACGTTAAGAACACTTCACAAAAAAACCTTTCTTAAAATTGCGTTATAACGTTATCGTTACATAACAATAACGTTATGGGAACGTTCTGCGAACATGTTTTGTTAGCTGGGTATATACCTGCCAACTTTCCGGGAATTTACAGGAGCTTCCTTGATTTTTGGTGTGTCTCCCGGTCTCCCGGAATACAGGCAAATCTTCATGACATTCGCTTAAAATCTCCAACAACCCACCCCCGTCGTCCGATGTCATCATCCGTGACAGCGCGATACCACGGGAGATGTGCTGATACACCCTGAACCGCAGAAATTCCGGGTGAGAAATATCCAACAGCACCCCCCGTCTTCCGATGTCATCATCCGAGTCAGCGCGATACGGGAGGCGTGCTGAACCACTGATGAATCTCCCGGAATTAAAAAAGGCAGGCATATTAATTTAAGTATTAACAAAGTTACACTATGGGCTGGCTCGAATTTAGCTCCCCTATAATAATGTGTCACAACGTCCGGCTGTACTTTGTAATGGGAATTTAAACGACGACCACAATATTATCAATTGGGAACCCACGACCGTATCCACAATAATTTATTAATGAGAACGAATGGCGCGGATATTTTGCTCCCGGCCGCGCCTTTGCATTTCACATATGAAAAAAAGCAGACGCTATTAACCCATGCCCTGCGCGCTCGTGATTGGTTACTAGGAGCAGGGCTTGTCTGTCGCTTGTGTCATGTTGTCGTGTATCAAACAATAGTACTTTATAATAAAAGTATTGTTTATTTGTCATAGTGCATAACAGCAGTGCTAATGATACTGTAGTTGGATGAAATTTCAACATTAGTTAAATATTCGGTGCATAAACTCGTTGTACTAATTAACATGTATGAAGTTTTGATAATGGGCCTCTAATGTAATTAAAGGGCGACTTATAGGTGATTTAGTTTGACTTAATTGATGTAGCACAACAGAATGCGTATTGTTTAGCTGTCGTGGACAAAAATAATTATTAACTTATATAAATCAGGTTAAAATGCTTTATATATGTGTCTTAGTTGATGAGTATGTTTTATACTCATGTACTGGTAGATATGTCTAACATTATCAGAACGAAGCCTGGCGAATAGAGTACACAACATTGTCATTTTTCTGTCCGTGCACAGAAAAAGAAAACAATCACAGTATTGATAGTCAATTAAACACGTAAATATTTAATGGTGAAATGGAAATATGAATCTTTCAGACAGAAATCGAATCTCAAGTGTTGTTAGTTATATACACTTATATTCAATACACTTATTTACTTCAGTCCAAACTACACATGGCGATACATAATTATATTGGTTCATTGTTAATATACATGTAACAGTTTAAAACAAGCAGATATTAATATTATAAAGCATATTATAATTAAACTAAAAGTGGGACATATAATATGATCTAGGTATTTGATAGTACTAACTTAGTTAAGTTCCTCCCCATTTAGCTTAGATGCAAGAGGGCAAGCATTCTTCATAATGTTACCTTCCTCTATTTAACAGTATCATGCTTCTCTCATAGTTAAATTTAATTTAATAACCACAACTGTTTCACAAACTAATAACAATTCCCTCAGGCTTACATTGGAGAGATAGAAAATCACCAAGTCATCTGTATACAAGTGTATGACTTTTGTTAACATTTTGGGTCAACTTTCTTAAAAGCATGGCATATTTATCACCGCTTAGGAAACTAAAGTACTAAAACGTCAGACTTTTTGAAAAGAGTGTAGGCTGTAGTATAGCGCATACTAAACTTATGAATGCACGACGCACATAATAAGTCATAGATATACATCATGTGTAGCGATACAAAGGCGGTGACTACATTAGACACAAAAATCACTCCAGTGCATAATTCGCTATCCGACAATGTTCTTAATATTTGCTAAATATTCAACATTCGACTTCGCAAATGGGCGACCAACGAAAAGCAAACGTACATATACTCGCGCATTCGTGTTGATTTTTGGACGAACCAATGATTAGCAAATGGGGCGTGGATCAAAACCAATATGGCCAATATATTTGTATGCCTTCGTTGTATTCAGAACTGCATCACCAAGCTTAAGAGCTACTTCAAAACCGGTTTGTCTTGTGTCAAAAAACATTATCTGTGACTTTACTCTGTTAAACAATATGTCGTTGTCACATCCATAATTGTATGATACATCTAGCAGTCTTTGCAACTCCTTAGCCGATGGAGCTAGTAGTACAATGTCATCAGCATACATGAGATGATTAACAGTTGTATCACCACAATAGCATCCGATGGGTAGTTTCATCAGTAGCAAACTCAAATCATTCATGTGTAAATTAAATAAGAAAGGAGATAGCATACCCCCTTGTTTAACTCCATTAGTCACAGAGAAGAAGTTCGAAAATACCGAACCCCATTTAACACACATAGTCTGATTACAGTACCACTGACATATCACTTTAATTAAATATTTAGACACTCCAAGCTTAAGTAGCTTCATAAATAATGTTGTGTGATTCACCCTGTCAAATGCCTTGGTGGCATCAAGGAAGGCAACATACATGCATGACCCATGATTAATGTAATATTGAAAGAGCTCCTTCAACACAAATACGCACATTTCTGTCCCATGTTTGGGTTTGAACCAAAATTGGTTACTTGTAGTTCGTAGATGACTTTGCATCCGATTACACAGTAC
Source organism: Paraescarpia echinospica (assembly GCA_020002185.1). NCBI lineage: Eukaryota > Metazoa > Annelida > Polychaeta > Sabellida > Siboglinidae > Paraescarpia > Paraescarpia echinospica. The sequence goes on along the minus strand of CM034534.1, from coordinate 51,824,679 downwards.
TTTTCCACTATTTTTGTGAATACATTAGACATACATATCGGTCTATAGTTATCTCTGTCGCTGACACGTTTATTTTTATCCTTAATAATGGGAACAATGACAGATTTTTGCATATTTCCCGGTACGTAACCGAGTGTAAGTATAGCCGACATCAACATAGCCAATAAAACTGGCAGCTGTCGATCCGCCCACTTCATGTGCTCGCTAGTAATGCCGTCTAAACCTGATGACTTATTGTAAGATAAATCTTTGATAATTTCACTAATTTCATTAACATTCACCCTCATACATTTGGTCAAAGACGGCATGCTCCTGACACAGATCAGCAAGAAATTCCTTGCTGCAACTTCCTCTAACTACATTAAAAATTTGACTGTAGTGTTCTTGCCACATTCCACTTATGTTTTGGCTGCCATGTACATCACCCACAGTGTTTGGTAATTTAACAGTTTGTGGAGTTTTTGATTTCCCTCCAGAAATCTCTATCGTTTTTTCCACTCATTTTCTCAGCAATTTTATCTGCAATAATGGAATTATTTTTGTTCTTGCAAACTCTAAGTGCATGTTTGAATTTGGACCTAGTCTGCCGCATAACGTCATAAACAGCACCCGTTCTGGGTTTGCCAATGTCCTTCCACAAAAGATATGCATCTCTAGCTGCCATGTGTAAATCCTTTACATGGTCGTTCTACCAGGTGTAAACGGTTTCCTCTTCCCAGATACTTGCTTTAACATTGTTTCACCTGATTTGGATAATGCAGTAATCATCTCATCATAAAATGTGTCGAGGTCAGCAGTATGGCTATGATTATGACAGTTCACGTTAGAACATTTAATCCCTTCAGGGAAGGCAATATTACACAAACCCTCATACGTACATCTTGCATAGTATTCCATTTCACTGGATGAGAAATTATCCCACTGTATACGCGGATTTGATTCATTTATCGTACTACCCTCATTTTCAGGCAGTTTACTGAGTGTAATTGTATATAACACTGGATGATGTTCAGACAGAATACATGCATACATAACTTTTATATCAGTAATGCAGCCTTTTGCATCATAAGTACATATAATATGATCTAACTAAGAGGTAGTGCTCCACGCTAAACTTACATATGTATATGTATCTCCGGGGAGGTGCTCCACATCTACAATTATGAGGCTATTGTCAGTGCAGTAGCTCTGTAGAATTTCACCAAACATAGTTTGTTTAGCAAGATTAGCATTGAAGTCCCCCACAACAGTAATACAGGTACTATTGATACTGTCAATGAAAACATTAAGTTTAGCTAAACAGTCATTAAAGTTATCCCTATTTTCATAGCTTTCAAATGGTAAATATACATTGATAAGAAAGTATTCTTTCATACCATCACTGGTTTTTATACAACATAGCCAGTTATAAACCGAATCAATCATTAATATACTGGATTCTAATGATTTTTTCCATAGAAAACCTACTCCACCATAAGGGCGACCTGTTATGACACCCCTAGTGGCATCCACAGGAGACACACCATGACCATAGAAATCTGGATGACAACTATTCAATAATATGCATTCCTGTTTCAATAGCATCAACTCCTGTAAACACAGTATATCACACTTGCTGAGAAGTTCGTGAAGATTTGGTTCAAAGCTCTTGAACCCATTACAGTTAAAACTTGCCAGTTGTATAGCCATTGTTTGCGATTTGCGAAAGAAGAATTTCCTGATGTATACACCAGCAGGCCATCTTTGGGGGTCGTAGAAGTTAGAAGTGTTATCGCACATTGCTTCCACCTTAAAGGAGGCGTAGGTGTCATGTTTGGTTTCCAGCTGGGTGCATTTTGCTGTTACATTAAGAGTGTACTTAATGTATTGTTCAAGCTCACTAGGTGACGTGCATGGATCCAACCTCGATACGAACATGGTCAGGAATCGACCGGGTCTTGCTTTCAGCGTAGAGTCATTTCTGGTGCCAATCACGGTACTGTGTTTGTTCCGAGCTGAACGTTTCTTCTTCTCCACCACCGTGAAGCCTTCATTCTGTTTGCTGACAGCTGTCGACGATGCGACAAGAAAGGAACCACTGGTCTTGCTCTCTTCAGCACCACATGGAGAATCACCAGTTACACCATTTATCGATGTGGTTACTGTCGCCCCTGCAGATGGCGCCTTAGGTGATAAGTCCTTCTTCCTTCTGTGTGGGAGAGCCGGTTTCACGGCCTCATCAGTCGGCACTGGAGGCAAATCTACCACCAACGGCACTGGCTTTATGACATTGGTGCTGCGGTTGGCCCACACAGACTGTGAGATGTTGCTTTGCTTACAAAGCTTGATCTCCTCTCTCATTGAGGACATTTCGGCACGCATTCCCTGAAACTTGTGTACCAGGAATGCAAAGTCAATGTTACACACATCTAGTGGAGGCAGGCGGGACAAGTCACAAGCCACAAACTTAGGTAGCATGCTGGACTGCGGGACACATTTATGTAGTATGTGAAGGATGTCTTCCATGTTTGCTTTGTCTTTGCTGGGCCCTTGACGCTTGATCATCCTTACCCCAGTTTCACTGATTGCAGAGCAGCTAAAGATCTTCATCTTCGCAGCTTCAATTTCCCTTGACCCGTAAAAGTCTGTACATAACTTCACTAGAGTGTCATGTACGAGCAAGTCCATTTTGTTAAATACATAGCACAACAGCTCATTGCACACTACCGGTGAGTAAATGTTTAATCGTTCGACTCCGCACAGCGCATTGTTGGGCTTGCATATCTAACTTTGGGTTAGCGTTGGTCAATATGTGACTGTGTGGCTTATATTTACATGGTAACCCTTTGTATTACTGGCATATGTTAGTTGAGTGAACCTTTGGCTCTACTTTTCTTCAGATGTGCCAAGTGGGCGATAAGCGGGTGATATCAACTTGCATGTACAGAACACAATATTTTACTGCAGTGCAGATGCCATTTTGAGATCTTGAGTCACATTTATCATGCTGCGTGGTTTGTTGGTAAGTGAAAATTGTATAAATTTGTACAACAAACAATCATGTAGATCATTAAAGATGGAAATACAATTATAACCAATGTTGATGAGGTGAACATTGTCATTGACATTGGTCATTGCAAAACAAACTCCTGGTTATTTTTACAAACATGTATCTAGAGTCGAAGTTGGCCAAGTCAATTATTAGGCATTTTATTTAGGCCTATGCAATTATTTATTATATAACATTGACACCAGTTATTATTCAAATATACACATTAGTCAATTACCTAACATATTTATGAAAAGTATGTCAATTTCAACTAATTGTTCAAAGAAGATTGAACAAAAATCACCCAGTTTGTTCTACCCTCTCCAGAGCATAGACGCGGGAACATGGGAGGCAAGGAAGACTGGTGCCCATGTGGAATTTAGCTGTGGGGGTAGACATGTCATTCTGCCCTTACGGTTAGAAATGGGGTCAAATACATTGAAAAGTATTTAAATGCAAATACATTTTGTTGATGGCAAATGCAAGTATTTAAAATACTTTTCTAATTCTCTTGATGTCCTTGTGGCCGTGCACAATAAATAACGATAAACGAGTGACAGATGCCACTTTGAGATCCAGTGTCATACTTTTCATGTGGCGTGGTTTGTTGGTAAGTTATAATTCTATATTTGTATAACAGACAATCATAGATTATTAAAGATGGAAAAACAATTATAACCAATGTTAAGAACCTGCAAAATATCAATAATAGCTTTTAGCTTTACCATGTTTATAATAGTGGGCGATTCCACCGTCACTCACGTTACATTTAGACTTTTATTTTTTGGGTCTTTCAACACATCATATCTGAAAATATTATTGATCAACATAAAACATTAAAATTTAGTGGTCGTCACTCACATTATGAAAAAAAGACACCAATGTTTTTCATCAACTTTGCAGATAAATTCTCCTAAAACTATTGGCCTTAGCATAAAAGCACCTAACGATTTGTTTACGTGTGAATTTAAGCTAAACGACAAGTACAGTTTAACTTCATTATGTGTTATATTTTACCCACCATCTGCACATCAGAGAGAACAAATGTTGTCACTCACGTTACATCACTCACGTTACATCACTCATGTTACATCACTCACGTTACATCACTCACGTTACATCACTCATGCTACATCACTCACATTACATCACTCACGTTACAACCTCGCAACAATATGATTACCATAGGTTACTAGTTTCAAGCTATCTATATATTCAGAATCACCAGATCACCAACCAGAACTGGTATGATTCTAAGGACGTCACTCAAGTTACACATTGTCACTCACGTTACACATTGCCACTCACATTACACATTTTAAGTTCTGAATGCATAAATTTTATAAGAATTTTGTTTTGTTTTACATAAAACAGCTAGTAGAAGGAGAAACAAAACTTTCTGTGAATACCTTTCATGCTTTCAAGTATGATATTAAAATATTCATATATTCGTCACTCGTGTTACGTGACAGCCACCTGTAGCACACCTGACAATATGCACAAATGTGGATAACACGTATATGAATATTAGCGGTGCACTTCTAATTGCCAGTTTCCACTTCATCAAAATATATATTACTTACCTTGGTTCACTGTAATGCTAAAATGGAAATGGGCCTAGTGTTTGTGGTAAGTTTCAGATACAAAATTTAAAAATAAAAGCTTTATGATTCCAAATGCTCCTATTCGTAATTACCAAGTACCATTTGTGTGTAATTTTCATTATTATAACATCCGACATGTATATAATACAATACAAGTAATAAATTGTCAATATGGGAAGATTTATTTGTCAGTGTCATGTCCAACGTTACATGGAATTGCCCTGGTGCACGTCGATTGTAGGTTGAATAATAAGAACTAAGATACCATTTACATAATTTTAATATCTTCATTCAGTAAAACATTATGACAATTTGAATTTTTAGAAGAAAAAAAAAAATTGTGACCTCTGCACAGCCTGCTGAGCAGCATACATTCCTACTAGGGGCTGGATCACTGCATTGAAATGCAGTTAAAAACTGCTATAACAACTTGTCAACAATATTTGTAAAAATACTTCTCCCCAAAGTTGACCTCAATATGGCGTGACATTGAGATGGATATGACCACGAGATGACATTTTATGTCTGATGTTAAATTTAGACTAGATTTGGTCTATTTACAGGATTATTTTTCCGAATTTAAGTATTTTTTATATTCTGTCTTTGAGGGCCCAGTACATATTTGTATGCACCCAGGAGGGAGGTGTACCCTTAACATTTACCATATTCTTGTGAAACATCACAGTAACCTAATTATTTGACTATATTTACTGGTTGGTTTTATAACTTTTTTCTCATTTTATTGAATGTTTATTAAATACATATGTGGAGTCGCACAATACTGGGCCAAATTGGTGTCCTGTAACTTACACTATATTTACTCCATAACCAGCTTCTTTGTGGACAGTTCCTATTGATAACATTTGTGCTGTATCTTAGGCCCAAGAAGAAAGAAGAGACCAAAACACATCCTTCTGTTTACTGTTGTTGTTGTGAAAAAGTGTGGTTGTGGTGGATAACGTAAATTACGGTGTCCACCATTTCAGGTCCAGTGTGCTCTGATCATTCTTAGCATTTTAAAAGTCGTGGTTGGATTCTCATGAGGTACTAGCATACCTCAGTCAAGCAAATTTTGATTTCTGAAGGATTTCACATTCTCATTTTATTTTAGTTAAAAAACACAATGTAACTTACATCATGAACTTCGGCTACTTACACTTGGCACTGCGCCACATAACTTGAGTAAAGAGATCTTATCTTTTTCTTTAATTTTAGGCGTAGATGTATCTTGGCTTAGGCGTAGATGTATCTTGGCTACCATCTAAGACAGTTTTTAATTTATTTTAAGCACTTTTTGTTTTTGGTGCTCATGTCCTCCTTTTGTGGCCCAGTATTGGGGTTCACCTGATGTGTCATAGCACTAATAGGAAATGGAAATACATTCTGGACCAATGCAAGTCCATATTTGAGTAACTCATTATATACATATTATAATTACTATTACAGTGTATAGACTAAACAATAATTTTTTAATAGCCGTTTTGGTAAAATGTCATAACGTTTGTATTTACTTCAATACTTTGTTTATAAACAGATTAATTATGGTCATGAATAATAAAAACAAGTTATTATTAGCTGATCAACACAAACAAATCAACATAAACGTCTCAATGAATGACCATACTTCTATCATTGTGAAGATGTTTGCATATTTGTTACAGATGCTCTCACTCTCGCCCTCCCTCCCTCCCTCACTCTCTCCCTCCCTCCCTCCCTCACTCCCTCCACCCCTCCCCCCATACCTCCCTCCCTCAGCGCAGTCGTGAAGAAATGGGTGGTAATTTCAAAGCGACTTTGGTGCAAAGTCAGCCATCCGATTTGTATGAAACGTTCAGGGTATTCTGGTTAAATACACATCTGATTACTACCCAAACTTCAGAAAACTTAATTAAGCTACAACAAAGATATATGGCATAGTCACTCGTCATAAACATAAATTAATACCTCACATAAAATGTTGAAATGTCTACGATGGCTCCGTGAAAAATGTGGCATCACCGTAATACGATGAACTCATCAAAGAAGATTCTCTGGGCCTCTCCTCATAAGCAGAAAAACCCTAGCGAGTACAAACTAGGATTCGCAGGTCCCTACCAATGTCGAGGTGAATGTTACAAAACAAACTCCAGTTTTTTACAAACATGTAGTCTAGAGTCGAGGTAGGCCCAGCCAATTAAGGCATTTTATTTAAGCCTATGCAATTAGTTATTATATAATATTGAAACCAATTATTACCAAAATATACGCATTAGTCAATTACCTAAATATTCGTGAAATGTATGTAAATTTCAAATAATTGACATATGGTTCTGCCCTCAGTAAATCTGAGCCTTTAAACTGTCAAAACCGCACCCCCCCCCCCATACTCCGATGTCATCAGACGAGAGCTGAGAAGCTGAACATATGGCGGTATGGCTTCATGAGTTTTCAAAATCATGATTAACTGCAGAGCTGAAGCTCCGGTTCTCAGCTCCCCCAATACTAATTTTGTTCCTGTGCCAGTGCTCCAGAATACACCTTTCCCAGTCTCCCACAATGTTATCTACTCGCAACTGCTGATCCCTGTTTTTTTCACGATCTATATTCATTCTGGCTCTCGGTCCTGATTTTGTTCAAATTATACGTTTTTTTTAGTCTCACTGAATGGATATTACCTGGATTTTCCCTACAAAACCGTTTCTTACAGTTTATTGCTGCATGCTGGTGGAATTGTACAATCTATTCAGTTAGCCCCTTTCAAAGGACTGGACCCATGTGACGTCTGATTGTGTCACTGACTGCATATGTAATACTAATTATTAATTAATATCAGTAATTACTGTTATGTTGTTACCGGACACTGCGTTGTGGGTTGAAAGCTGTTTGTGAGAGAAGTGTCGACAATGAAGTGACAACGCTGCAAGGACTCAAACACATTGGCAACAACAACTCTCAAGTTGTATGCACCAACACGACATCGGACATTGAGCCCAGTCACTGAATGTTAACATCTCTAGCTTCAAGAACAAGAGAAAACGTGACTAAGTCAATCGAGAGATAACATTTACATCTAAAGAGGCAACTTCTTCCTGTGGCGTAGAGCAAATCAAAAGTGACAGTTGTGCAGCAGATGCAAAGATTAATTTGCTTTCCCAGGCAGATGGAAATGCAATGTGACACACGTGGAAGATATTCTCATCTGAGTAGTGCTTTAAAGCTGCAATTGCTCACTGACTCATGTGACACACCTCCTGTATAAGACACAATGTGCAAACTGTTTAATAGGAGGGTGTTTTGAGGCTATATATAAAAAATACATTTGTGAGAAAGCCTTCAAAGTTGATGGACGCATATATAATGCATGTATGGTTATTATTGAGCAGTGCTTACATACGTTCAAACTAGTGATAAAACATCAACATATTTATAAGCATTATTGCTTTGATGACATCATACAAAATGTTGATGTGTAAACACGTTCGGAAGCACATTGGTGAAAAGCTGTTCAAATGTCAAACCTGTGGTGCAAAATTATCACAAAATGGTCATTTGAAGATCCATGTCCGAATTCATACTGGGGAGAAACCCTACAAATGTGATACCTGTGGAGCACAGTTCTCGGAAAGTGGTACTTTGAAAACCCATGCCCGTATACATACTGGGGAGAAACCCTACAAATGTGATATCTGTGGTGCACAATTCTCAACAAATGGCAAATTGAAAATACATATTCGAATTCATACTGGTGAGAAACCCTACAAGTGTGATACTTGTGGAGCAAAATTCTCTGTAAGTGGTAATTTAAAAACGCACATCCGTATCCATACAGGGGAAAAACCCTACACATGTGATACCTGTGGCATGCAATTCTCAAAAAATAATCAGTTGACGTCACATTCCCGAATTCATACGGGGGAGAAACCGTACAAATGTGATACCTGTGGTTCACAGTTCTCAAATTGGAGCACTTTGCATAGACATACCCGTATCCATACTGGGGAGAAAACCTACAAATGTGATACCTGTGGTGCACAATTCTCCCAAAAGAATATTTTGAGCACGCATGTCCGTATCCACACTGGGGAGAAACTCTACAAATGTGACACATGTGGGGCACATTTCACAACATGTGGTCAGTTGAATGCACATGTCAGTAGAATACACACTGGGGAGAAACCATACAAATGTGATACTTGTGGTGCGCAGTTCGTGTATTGTTGTGAACTGAAGACACATTTCCGTACCCACACTGGGGAAAAACCCTACAAATGTTATACCTGTGGTGCACAATTCTTCCAAAAGGGTACTTTGGTCACGCATGAACGTATCCACACTGGGGAGAAACCATACAGATGCGATACTTGTGGTGCACGATTCTGAAGCCGTGGTCATTTGACCAAACATGTCCGTATACACACTGGTGAGAAACCCTACAAATGTGATACGTGTGAGTCAAAGTTCTCAACAACTGGTAATTTAAAATCACATATTCGAGTTCACACTGGGGAGAAACCCTACAAATGTGACACATGTCGGGCACATTTCGCAACATGTGGTCAGTTGAAGTCACATGTTAGTAGAATGCACACTGGGAAGAAACCATACAAATGTCATACATGTAGTGTACAGTTCTCAAGAAGTGGTGGTTTGAAGTCACATAACCGCATCCACACGAGTGAGAAATATGTGGGATACGTGAACATCACACTTTTTCAGTAGGTGGCAATTTGAGATCACATATTCGTATTCACATTGGTAAGAAACCCTTGAGATATGATATGCGGGGGTCAGTGCTTTTTATAGAACATTTCGATCAACAAAGAAGTGTTCGTATTCACAACGTAACGAACGCCTAGGACGTAACACGAGGTAAATAATGTAGAAACACACACGCGGTAGTAGGTCCAGCTTGCATATACATGTGCTTAGTTGTACTTAGAAGAAATCACTCAAATGCGATAAATATGTGTGTGTGTGTGTGTGTGTGTGTATAAAAACGGTTTTCAGGGCTGTTGTCAAATTATAAATATCTGTTTGGAAAATTGCAGTCTACGTGGTACTCGTCAGTGTTTCTGGGTGTTGTCTGACGAACGTTCTGACTTCCCTTTACCAGTATTCCTTAGGCAAAAGATTCTTAAATAAATCAGGGCAGTTGCTAACAGTTAATTAGGCCTTCAAATATATTTATTTCATATTATACAGAAACAAATGTTAAACATGTTGATTTCATGACCCGCTGATTATAATGGGAATTGAAACAGCGACCAAAATATTACAAATAACGACATGTTCACAACTGCGAGGTTAGAATGAAAGTTCCCGAATATTTATTCAGATTCTTTGCAAACATCGCGCTTCCTTCATTTCCGTGATGGAGCGTACTTGGAAATGCGTGTGTTAACCAGTCGGTTGGGGAAGCGCCGAACGGTGGCTCTACCTTGCGGTGTCAGGGCCGCGTTCAGAATTCCCGTACCGCGACGTTCGCCGCATTCAAAATCCCTATGTTGAAAGTGCTATTAATGCCAACAAAAAATAATCCTCTTCAACTATGACGGCCACTTTGGAGACACGCTGGCGCAGCGCGTGTCGCGGCGTCAGCGCGATGTAACTTTGAAAGGCAAAATGGCTTCCGTGGTAAAAAGCGATCGCGGCGCGGCGCGAAATCTGAACGCGGCCCTGGTTATATTAGTCGAGACTTCTGACAAACGATATGAATTTTACTGATCGACTTTAAACAGCGCATTCTCAAGCTAGCATGTCTAGTTTGGTGATAGCGTTGGTTAATGTCTGGTTCTGTAGTTTTTCAACCTAGGCGACTTACAGATGTGATGTTGGTGTAATTATAAAGCTCTCGCAGTTGTCTATCCGTGTAGACAATGAACCACCTATCAAGATTTAAAAAACTTTGACTTGACCTAGGAAAAACGCGTAACCTCCGGTTTTGCTGATTTTATTTATGTCGAAACATACATATTTCGCAATCATCAGTGAAAGTTTGATCGTGCGCATTTGATCACTTTAGTAGTTATGCAATATTAAAGACATTTCTTACATCACGCTAATGCTGTAATATGGAGGCACATGACATTAAATACAGTGACAATGCTCTGTCACCATACAAACGGAGAGTGCTTTCTTAGAATTTGCTGTGTTTTGTTATCTCCATTATTCTCTGTCCATTTAGATCAGTATCTGCATGTGTTGGTTTAATAATATGCATGCGTGTGTAAACAGTGTGGATGCATTCCATACCAAATTAATCCAAAACGGTAAATGTTATATGTATGGTTTGATGAAATTGTGTGTGTTGGTTTATGTGCATGTGTCCACGATTTTATATAAATGTTAGGTCAATCAGTCTTTCCTTTGCAAAGATAGCGGTCATGAAAGTTTGACCCGACCTTTACTACTCAATCTGCCATATGTAGAGTTTTTGGCATCATTGTTTCATTGGCTCAGATGTACATATGTGAAGAGGGCCAACTGTAATGGCAAGTTCTGGAAGTGTTACCAGTGTAGACTGGGTGACGTATAGGCTCGCTGTGATCCAATGCAACTGCACCTAAACAAAATACAAACAAAATCTTCAAAATCAGTTGCTTACTATGAAAACGGATGTCTCTGGAAAGAAAAGTGAGATTAACCTAAATTTACATAAAAACATCATACCCACAAACTAAAACACCAAATTTAATCAAATTCAAAGATGAACGTGTATATTTCACTGTTCTTGATTAATTGTTGATGTAATGCCCACATACTGTTTACACACGTTAAGAACACCTACACCTGTAGATGATGATCTACGTAGAATGATGGAGGTGACGAAATAGCAAATTCTACAAAAAGCAGCCCCAAAAACATTGTTGTGAGACAGACACTGTCTTAAGGATGTATAAAAACGCAGGAGACTAACCAAATAGGTTGGATGTTTTGTAGAAAGGGCACAGCATATAATAGAGGCTAAATTGAATTTTATTCCATAGGCAACCGGAAGCCAATGCAACTTTTTAAGCATGTCGTGGTGAGAAACGAACATCCGAGAGAAGATATGTACATGAGAGATTGCCTCCATCTAAGTGGAAAGGGGGCAGCAGTATTCTCAGAGAATCTGCTGCGATCTGTTGACAGTGGGACAGGTTGCATCTATTTAAACTAAATTCGCAGGGGGGACTCTGAAACCTGAAACTGGAGGCATAAATAAAGACAACAAAAATAATTAAGCAAAGAACAGTCTGGAAAACTGTTCTGAAGCTGGGTATAAATGTGTTTGTTTAAATGCAAGGAGTATAGTAAACAAAATAAATCAACTAAACATTATGATAGAAGATATTGACCCTCACATAATAGGTATAACCGAATCCTGGGCAACCACCGATATATCAGATGCCGAATTGGGACTGACAGGATATGTAATGTTTAGGAAAGATAGAATAGGAAGAAGGGGAGGTGGAGTTATTTTATATATTAAAGAATCTATCCAGGCTTATGAAATAAAATTAGACAGAGAAGCAGATTGCGAAGAAGCTGTTTGGTGTAACATAGTTACAGGAAACCCAACGTAAACGGTTGGATTAGTTTATGAAGTCCAAACATAAGCATAGAAGAGAATGCAAAAATACCAAACGCTATAAGGGAAGTGAGCAAACGGGACTGTGTTATTATGGGGGATTTTAACCATGGGCATATCAAATGGAAATCTCTATAGAATATGGGTAGTGAGGACCACAAGTTTTTAGTTTTAGTACAATATAGTTTCCTTTCTCAACATGTGCTAGAACCAACCAGGGGAGAGAATGTGTTAGATTTAGTTTTGTCCTCACAGAATGAATTATTTGACAATGTTAAATTTTGTGAGCCTCTGGGAAGTAGTGATCACAACCAGATACATTTTACCATCAAAATAAAATCAGAAAGAAATACTAAAAAACAGTTCAGGAGAAATTTCCACAAAGGAATATATAAGGAAATGAGGAAATATTTAGCAAAAATAGAATGGAATAACACACTGAAGAATAAGACAGCAACAGAATGCTGGAATATCTTAAAGAAAGAGTGCATCGTAGATACATTTGTTCCCTTCAAAAAACAAGGGAAACGGACCAGAAAGAAATACTTATGGAAAGAAGCCATTAGAGAAATTAAGTATAAACAAATGATGTGGAAGTCAAATAGACGTACTGGAAATGACGACGACTACAACATTTATAAAGAAGCACTAAACCAAGCTACAGCTGAAATTATAAATTAAAAGAGAAGCTTAGAGTTTTTATGCGTATGTTCGAAGCAAACAGAAAGTTCAGGATAAGGTCGGTCCTCTAGAAGATAGTGCTGGAAATATAATATCAGAAGGATTCTTAATGGCAGAAGACCTGAATGCGTATTTTAGTTCAGTGTTTACCAGAAAAGACACTAGTTCACTGCCAGTACCAGAGGCTAAGTTCAAGGGGGCAGAATCAGAATATTTAAGACAGTTAATTGTAACCCCAGAAATGGTAGCTAAGAAAATTAGGGCTATGAAGAATAATAAATCACCTGGAGTGGATGGTATTCCACCCAAACTACTATTGGAAATTGTAGAACAAATTAGCATACCGCTGGCAACAGTTTTCAACTTGTCATTAGAAGAGGGAGTGGTTCCTTTAGAATGGAAAGAGGCAAACATTATACCGTTATTTAAAAAAAGGTTCGAGAAACAAGTCAAATTATTATAGACCAGTTAGTTTAACATCGGTGATTTGTAAATTATTAGAAAGATTAATTAAAAATCACATAGTGGATTTTCTTGTTAAACATAACTTGATTAGCCCATCTCAACATGGGTTTCTAAAAGCGAGGTCATGCTTAACAAATATGTTATGTTTTTTTGGAAGATACCAATAAGTGGGTAGATGATGGATCACCAGTAGATATCGTCTACTTAGATTTTCAAAAAGCTTTCGACAAAGTGCCACATCAAAGATTACTGCTTAAACTAAAGGCCCATGGCATAGGAAATGGTATAATTAACTGGATAGAAAAATGGCTGATTGACAGAAGACAACGGGTAGTTGTTGATGGGGAGGCTTCAAACTTGAAATCAGTTTTGAGTGGGGTTCCACAGGGATCAGTACTGGGACCTATATTATTATTAATACATATAAACGATTTGGACGATGATATTGTTAGCAAGGTGTTGAAATTTGCTGATGAGACAAAAGTGTTTAGAAGGATTAAAAGTGATGGAGATAGACAGCACTTACAAGATGATCTTGACAGGTTGTTCAAATGGTCTGAAAAGTGGCAAATGTTGTTCAAATTTTGGAAATATAAATGCCTTCACACAGGACATGGAAACGAATATGTAGAATATGCAATGGGGGAACTGTACTAAGTACTACTGTAAAAGAAAAAGACTTAGGGTTGACAATTAGTGCTGACATGAAGGTTTCAGAGCAGTGCGGAATTGCAGCTTCAAAAGGAAATCAAATCCTTGGATTGATTAGGCGAAATATAGCATATAAAGAAAAAGAACTAATAATACGGCTGTACAAAACAATAGTTAGGCCTCATTTAGAATATTGTATACAAGCGTGGAGGCCATACCGCAAGAAGGACATAGAGATGCTAGAAAGAGTACAAAGGAGAGCGACTAAAATGTTACCAAAACTGAGGGATCTTAGTTAAGAAAAACGCCTAAAAGAATGTGGTTTAACAACACTAGAGACCAGGAGATTGAGAGATCACATAGAAGTGTTTAAAATATTGAATGGTTATGAAAATATTGATAGAAATGTGTTTTTTTCAGTTAAGAAAAATAGAAAGACTAGAGGACATGAAGTTACATTCGTAAAGGAGCAGTGTAGATTAGACGTAAGAAAGTTTTCATTTTCACAAAGGACTGTGAATGAATGGAACAGATTATCTGATGATTGTGTGGGTGCTAGTAATGTGAATATGTTTAAAAATAAAAAAAACACACACCTCAGAAGGGCTGGATATATGTAGATAAAAGGGTTGGACTCTCGATAAGCCAAAGGGCTTCCTTGTCCACCTGCCGTCTAGAGTTAATTCTCTGGATGGCAATCTTGTTAAATCTTGTTAAATCTTGTTGAATCCTTGAGAACCACGCGTGCTAAGCAATTATGCCACATTCTTGTATAGCTAAGTTTTTTTTAGTAATATTGTTTGGCAAAAGAAAGGCTACATAATTCCATCAAAGGCGTACCTACCGTAGCTGCTCTAGAACACACGTGTAACCCGCCTGAGAAGGAAAATACGAGTAGAGAAAACCGTGGATTCAATAAAAAAGTCGCTTTACACAAAGCCAGTCTCATATGAGGTGGTATCATGCCAGTTCCAAGAAAATTATGATTCTTCCACAAGCAGAACAATTTCACACAGAACCATGTAGAAAGGAAAAAACCCAATCAAGTAGTGACGTTCATTAAACAACACGATCTACCCCTGCGCGATGATCTTTAACAATACGGTTAACATGGCCAATGGACATGTGTTAATTTATTTATTTGGTTACTCTGTCACAGTGTTGTGACACACATGAACGTAACAATAGCTTCATCGAATAACTCGGGGTCGAGGTCTTCAAGAACGTTAGATTATGACGTTAGCATAACTGACCTATCCATCACGTGACCTGTTACCTAGCAAAATCTCCGTCAAGCCATAAAATAATGGTTGTCTAACACGTGGTGCATTCGTGCATTCCGTGGAATATGTTTGTTGAAAATCCACTCCCAGACGTATTTATTTATAACAAAAACATAAGGCCAGCATCATCATCATCATCACATCAACCATAGCCACCATCACAACGGGCTGTCCTCGCCCAGACAGTGATCGACATAACTGCAAGGCCGCGTGATCGGGGCCCTTGAATCTTTTGTCGGGCCAGCGCTGCCACAACTCGCAGGCCCGGTTGGTCCGCGCGATTTGTGGATGTATCTGCCAGTCTTTTCATCATTTTGCTAGCGAAAAACAGAGAGTTCTACGAGAGAAGCGCCGCAACGATGTGTGGATAAACGTCGCGCGGTTGGTCACCAGAACGAGGAGTGTTTGAGGTGAAGGATATCAATCATGCCGATGCTTTGCGTAAACTGGTGGACTGGTGGACTGGTGGATGGATGTGCGTGTATATGTAGAAGTGCGGCGATGGATGTAGACAAGACGGCGCGAATGTACTGGGGAAGGCAGAGGTGTCACCGCAGACAGGAATATATCAAACAAGTTAAAAAGATTCGTCTTAAAAGTCTTCCCCTGATGTACTGTAAACACGGATAAATAACAACATTTTCTTTATATACAACTAGCAAATTCGACTCGCATCGACGTTTCGAACGCCTTCGGCGGCCTTCATCAGGAACTGTTATTTTTCTGCTCGCCAGATGTTATGGCGAGCAGGCTGTCCCACACGGGGGTCAGTCGGTATCCCCTTCGTTTCTATTTATCGCACGTGTTGTCTTTCTGATCCACATACCCTTATTAATCCATCGCGCACACCGGTCTGTTTCTCTATCTACCACTCTGGCACCCGCCCAGTCTATTATACAGCTGTTTCAGTCCGCCTGGTCAGTTATCGCCTCGGTGATGTGCTCATCCTATTTATCTCTGTCCTCTGACTCACTTACGATGTTGTTGCTTCTGTCTAGTCATGTTTTTATAACAAAAAAATTCTGATGTAGCGGATGGCGTAAACTAAAGTTCAGATACTGCTTAATTTGTGCCGTCTTCCGATACACTAGGAGTTTGACCGTTCCATCTTCTGTCCATACCATTAATGTGTCTAGGAACAGCAGTGACCCCTCACACACTTCTTCACCCGTCAACTTGATGTTGCCTGTTATGTCAATGGTGTTGGGGTGAGTTGTTGTTGACATCCCTTCGTCAAACTTTAGACACGTGATGCGAGAATTTTCTAGAAAATGTCGTTGTTTAATTATTCTTCCTACGTGATGAATAATTTCACAAATGTACGAATGTTTGCTGAATCAATGGTATTTCGTCCCACTTACTGTCTTCGTAGGTCTTGATTGAGGGAACCAGACGACATCAATAAGTAGTTCCAAGAATATGCGGTTAGGCCGTCAGCCCCTCACCTGCCTTCACTGTTATACATGCTACATCTTTTGGCCCTTGACACTTTGAACCTTATGTCGGACACTGCGCCCAGACCACAATTTACAAGCGGCATAAATAAACCAAACTACCCACTTCGCTGTCTCTACCAACGCGCCCTTCCATGCAGCACCTAGTCTCCAACAACTCGCCGTCTCCTCTGCGGGTGACGCAGTAGGCAACACTGGCCGCTCGCTGTATGACGCTGTATGATATTAATATTAGTCTTGCCGCTAAGCACGTATTTAGAGAAGAAACGTGCATTGGAGTGCAGCCAACGTTTCCTCGTACGCTACCAGCAATAACCCCCATATAAATCCTTATGTGCAAAGAGATAGATAAATATAGCAGACAATTCGATGAGGACTTTTTAAACATGGATAGGACACTGTAATGTAATATACGAACAGCCTAACCATGGTCTAGCGTTCTCGCATGTTATGCAGGTATCAAGTAGAACATCGATGATTGTCCTGTCAAAATAAAAACGTACTGAGTAAACACAACACTGAACGATAAACCTTGATTATCAAGAGAATTAAAAAAGCTTGCATAAAGAAAAAAATTAAATGTGTTTGGCATTTCTAAAAGATAGGTCAATATTAACAGAAAGTCGCTACAAAACTACAAAAAAACAAGCTGACAAACTTCTAACGTCTAGAAAAGAAGAATTATTACAGGCAAACACAGAAGAGTGTAATAAAAGAGAAACTAGGCAAATTGGTAACAATATAATAGTAAAAGAAAGTCTAAATAAAAACATTTGAACAAGTTTTGTGTTAATAAAAATCGAGAAATATTAGCAACTGAGAAATAACAAACCATTTCTTTGTTAACATAGGTTTAAACATATCCAACCTCATGGAACCTTGCCCGAGAACAAAGCTCAAGGAATTGTGAAAATTGACGTACCAGGGTCAATGTATACACACACCGTTATTGAGAAAGAAATACTTGATATTGTGTTTGGGTTCAAAAGTACAACATCATACGGACACGACGAGATCAGCATTCAAACAGATAAGCATGTAATTAAGAACATTGTAAAACCGCTAACAAACTGATAAGCGGATCATTTATAAATTATACGAAGTTGACAAAGTAATTCCTGTATTTAAGTGAAGTTAGGAGATCGTTTTCAATTTTATGTCGTCTGTCATTGAAACACGCACTGACAGATGGGAAATACGGATTCAGAATTAATCATTCAACATCACTAACTTGAAATACATTTTTCGAAAAGGTTATTTCCGAAATGGATCAATGCCATAGTACGATTGCTGTCTTTATCAACCTAAAAAACATTTTACACCGTTGATCAAAAAATATTGCTAAGTAAATAGCAATGCTACGGAATAATGGAGTACGGAATAAAGACTCGGGACTGGATGAAAAGTTATTTACCAACGGTAGACAATACGTATGTCATAACAACAGTTATTCAGAACAAATGGAAATCAAGTGTGGAGTCCCGCACGGATCAGTTCATTACTATTTATTTGTTTTACATAAATGACATGTGCGAATTGTCAACATTGCGTCTTACATTGTATTATTATATTTGCAAATTATATTAACATATGTTACTCAGCTAGTAACATTGATGCTGTAACCAATGTAGTAAACAACGAACTAAAAAACTTGGCCTGAGGTTCAGAGCGAAAAAATTACCGCTTAATGTGAACAAAACAAATTGTATGATGCTTAATTATAAAATAAAACCCAGAGCGCGTGTGATTGTGTGTGTGCGTGGGTGTTTGTGTGCGTATGTGCGTGTGTTTGCGTTTGAGTGTGTTTGGGTGCATGTGCGTGCGTGCGTGCGTGCGTGCGAGCGTGCCATCTTGCACACACATCTGGACATCCTTCGAACTAAAGCGGGTCGACCAACATTTATAATAACAAGGAATCTGCTTATGCTATTGGTGCATTAATAGAGTAAAGCAATTCAACAATATACGTTTATTAAACACAAAACAACGTATGCCCATGTGCACCATGATAGTTATGTACATATTTGCTTAATACAATTATATATAGAAAGATTGATTAATCTACAACGTGGATTAATTAATTAAAATGTCGTGAACCACTTGCGGGCAAATCAATAATATGTATTAATTTGATACATATTATGTGAATCGGTGCCTTGATTTGATACGTATTATTTGAATCAGTGCCTTTAATCTTCAAAATAGTGAAGCACACGAAAGCTGAATGTCAGCTGATATAGGAGAAACCTGATCCACTACGCCAACATATATAGTAGCAGTATATATGATGTGTTCCCCTCGACCACACTCACTGCAACAAGTAACACACCGTCAATGTATAGGCGAAGGTATAGGAATCATAAACGATATATGACAAGTCCAATGTTCGACGACCATCGGCCTGAATCCTCCTGGCAAATAGAAGGTTTCAAGCAGTTACGGGACTGCCAATACCCGCTCTTCCCATACGAGCCAACACCAAAGAGGTTGAAAAACATGAATAGCTCTGTTATCAACGAAACGAAAGACAACGTAGTAATTATATAGTAATAATGTTGTAATTAAGCAGAAACCAATACTAATGTACGCAAATCCATGATACTTGCATTGCGCGCTCTTACAATTTTTTACGGGTGACGTAACTCCTGCGATACATTAATTGAACCACATAAATACACATGCAATTCGAAATTGGGTCTGTGATACATTGTTTTATGCTATTGCATTAATTTGATTCCAAACATGAGCCTGCCTGATTGGTACTGCGTCTTTTCATCAACTTAGTTTAAGTATGATCACGGAATTACTTCGGCCAAGATGTTCGTACTCCCCACTGTAGAACAAACTGCAATCAATGTGTAGTTATTTCCAATAGTTTATTTCATATAGCATAATATAACTAGTAGGTATTCGCTACAAGGAACTAAGGGTTTACTCTTAATTGGTATCAAAAAATCATCCTATGTTAAAACTAAGACGATGTGTCAATTCACAAATGAAAACAAGATTAATGCACTAAGCGAAATGTTACGAAAATGCCGTAACAACAACAGAGAGAGAGAGAGAGAGATAGAGAGAGAGAGAGAGAGAGAGAGAGAGAGAGAGAGAGAGAGAGAGAGAGAGAGAGAGAGAGAGAGAGAGAGAGAGAGAGAGAGAGAGAGGAGAGAGACTAGAGACATATATATATAGATAGATATATATATATATATAGATATATATATATATATAGATAGATAGATATGGATAGATAGATATATAGATAGATATATAGATATATATATATATAGATAGATAGATATATATATATATATATAGATAGATTGATAGATAGATAGATAGATACATAGATATATAGATAGATAGACAGACACACACACACACACACACACACACACACATATATATATAAATAGATAGATAGATATATATATATATATATAGATGGATAGATACATATATAGCTATTATAGATATATATATATATATATATATTGATACATATATATATATATATATTGATAAATAGATAGATAGACATATATATATATATAGGTATATAGGTATATATATATATATATATAGATTGATAGATTTAAGAAGATTTAACAAGATTGCCATCCAGAAAATTACTCTGGATGGAAGGTGGACAAGGAAGCCTTTTGGCTTATCGAGAGTCCAATACTTTTTATCTACATGTATCCCGCCTTTTTTAAGTGTGTGTCGATTTTATTTTTAAACATATTCACGCTACTAGCACCAACACAATCAGGAGATAATCTGTTCCATTCATTTACAGTCCTTTGTGAGAATGAGAACTTTCTTATATCTAATCTACACTGCTCCTTTACTAATGTAGCTTCATGTCCTCTGGTCCTTCTATTTTTCTTAACTGAGAAAAAAATGTTTCTATCAATATTTTCATAACCATTCAATATTTTAAACACTTCTATGTGATCTCCTCTCAATCTCCTGGTCTCTAATGTTGTTAA
>CM034534.1:51776475-51798975 GCA_020002185.1 Paraescarpia echinospica | reverse complement strand
GGCGGGCGGGCGGGCGGGTGGACAGAGAGACAGACAGAGACAGTCAGACACAGAGAACCATATTGTTTTACAATATAGATTGTTTGCACAAAAAAGCACAATGTATATGTATGTATTTGTTGTAATAATTTATTTGTATGTATTTGTTGCAATAACATGAGGCTAGTTATTATTTTGCATCAGTGAAAGGTGTTATTTTACATAAGAAAAAGAACATAGTGGATTAATATGGCTTTCTCCAGCAACATTATAACCACTAGGAGAGAGAGAGTCATACTTGGTTTCATGGCAATCCACAAATTTATATCTATGGCCTACCACAGGATGGCAAATTCAATAGAAACTATACCTTATGCCATCAAGGTCAGCATTTCATATAGGAAAGAAATTACTAAGAGCGAGTCATGGTAAAATACCTTGTTGGCCTTTCTCCCTTCTCTGTGAGGTGCAAACTTCAACGTTTCTGCGATCACTTCTTCAATATCATTAACTTTTGAAATTTTGTGAATGCGTGTACACGCTTCTGAAATCAATGAGAAATACAAAATGAGGTAACCATTTCAGACTAAAATATCTTGAAGGGAAAGAAAAGGCAACTTTTGTGGTTATGCACCTAAAAACTTAATACAAGCTAACCACTTGCAACTACATTCAACATCTTCACGTTAGTAGTTAACTTGAAATGCAGTCTCAAAGTGGAAGATTCTAATAAAATGTTCTATATCGAGGAAACCGGCATCTTGCCCATGGCACAGTAAATTACCAGTGGAGGAATAATGGATCACGTCCAGTAATAAACAAACACTACCATAATACTTTATTTTCTGGACTCAAACTGAGCTATATATATTTAAGATTTTTGAGTTTGATCAATTGTTGTGAGGTGGTAATTGTATTCATCGGTGACCAGGTGATATATAATAAAGAAAAGAGAAACATACTGATCACAACTTGGCAGATGGGCAACTCCACGAACTTTCGCTTCAATGTTTTCCCCTTGAGGCTGTATTGTCCAAGAATATCATTCGTTGCCACCTTCCACAGCATGCGACGAATACTGTCGCCAGTATTCACTCCTCTCAAGGAGCTCAAGTAGAGAACCTTAGGATAAATCAAGATGAACAATTAAAGTCACGTTTCAAAACAACTTGATATGAACACCTTGAGAAAATGTTTATCCACAGATATATTGCATATCAAAACTTTGTATTGATACAAGTGGCTTTTTGTTGATTGTTGCCAAAATACACTCTTTTTACAGGGTCCAATTACGTGATTGTATTTGTAATTCATTACAGAAAAATTGTGTAATTGATTACGTTTTTGAACATATCCTGCAATTGTAATATATGTTTCTGTGTAATTGAGTTTAGTTACATCAATTACACAGTTTTCAAAAAAACTATTAAAAACAGCTGTCCTTAAGATTTTTTGCAGTCTACAAAATAGTAAACCATACAAGATACCTAATGTCTGAGTTGTGATACTGTGATCCCAACGTGTCATTGAAGCACAGTGCTAATTAATGAGAAGGACACACTTGGCTGGCAGTGTCCACTGCTACTGGTTTCTCAGAGGGTGGATTACCATATGTCACTGTCCAAGGGTCAATAGATACCATTATAGCTAATGCAATTAAGCATTGGTCAGCATGCTTTGTGGAATGTATTTGCTCAATAACATTTTGTTTCAATCAATTGTCTTTGTTTAGTTCTGTCAGCAGGGCTGGGTCCATTTACACAAAATCAATTACAATTACTTTTCATTTGTCATTGCAATTACAATTACAGATGGGACCTACCTACTTATTAATTAGTGAGTATTAACTAGTTTAACCTATTCAACATAGACAAAAGTCTATGGAGTTATGTCTTCAGTGTAACGGGGACAAGAGAACAGCAGGGGACAACTTTAAACGGGTGAGTGTAGATGACAGTGAAACTAACAGATGCAGCACTGTCAGCGTAGCCGTAACACAACTGCTGTCCCACAGACCCACTAAGGAGGCACCTTGAAGACCCATTAGCGAAGTAGCCCATGTTTAGGACTTTGGTTTGGAGTTCAACTAAGGTGATTAACTGACCAGATGGAAACTTGTGTTGCCCCTTTGTGGTAAACAGGGGATGGTAACTGGTGAATTTACCCCTTTGGGAGACATCTACACTGGATAGTAATTTATAGTTTTGTTTATGTTACTTATATATTAAGGGTCTCTGTGTATCGTACTGACTGCTATTATAATGTTATGTAATATTTAATTGCATATCAGTCTTATGAGCATAATATATTAGTAGTTTACACTATTATTATCATCCAAATGTGTGACTAAATTAGAGTAGGAAGACAACATTGGATCAACCAGGTAATTTGTCCCACAGCATTGAGATGGCATATTCACCACCATAGGCATAGAAAAATACAACAGAAAACAAAAGAAATTGGAAGTAAAGCTGCATGAATACGACGAGATGGCTTCGACAACATGTTTCTATAGACCCACTTACTTTTCCCTGTTACTGTTAGTGAGTCATTAAACTGGAATTGGAAGTACTAGTCTAGTTTTCTATGCTCAGTAAACCAGTATAATTTAATTCGGCCAACTATTTATTTATAGGCCACAATATTACTCGTATATGATAGGCACTCGTGAATCCGGACCCACCTCGATTTCGTCGTGATAACTTGAGTTTTGCCTAAATTCGATACGTCAGAGCGTTAGTTACATCATTCAACATCATCCCAGGCATATTTATATGACGAAAATATTGTGTCTTAGCGCACTTTTGAAGCGCAAATAACGACCCGGTTTGCGTTATTCTGCACCGTTGCGGTCGTGCGTTACCGCATCGCGCTCATAAAATGAGCGATATAGCGGCGTATGTTGATGCAAATCGGGGCGCTATTTACGCCTGAAAAGTGCACTAAGACGCAATATTCTTAAACATAAATATGAATGAGATAAGGTTGAATAATGGAACTAACGCATTGAGGTATCAAAGTTAGGCAAAACTCAAGTTACAACGAGGTGGGTCCGGATTCTACGCAAGTGCCCATGAGTAAATTACATTTCGTAAGGCTAAGACCCTAAGTAGTTCTTGCGTCGCGCAATTCCGTGACAATGCGATATCACTGAACTAGACAATGGACGAATTTAGTCTCAGATCTAGTTAGAACAGCAACGATATAAATATATATAGATTACATAGTACATACCTCTCAATTCAAACGATGCGTTCCGTTCGTTTCCCTTTCACAAATGCCTTCGTCTTCCAAACCTGTGTTACCGGTATTTTGGGCGTTGAACATAATATTTATGGCATATTACATGTATACAGCAGCCCAGCGCCTTAGCGTCTATGAACAATTATTGGTATATGGCTGGTCAGTGTTAAAACGATGCCCTTGGCTAGAAGAATGACGGAACCACTTTATCAGTGCCACTGCTGTGGCCTTCATCTCGCCAATACTCGCCAGTGCTTAGTCCAGATTCTAATTTTAGAGATAAACCAGTCTACGTTGTGTTGTGTATGTAAATCTGATTTGATTGGGTTTTAAAACTGCAAATGTGAAATATATAGGCCTACACACCACAAGTTATAACATTGTTGGATTGGAATAAAAAATAGCATTGTCACCATTGAATGAATATCCCGTTTACACTTCAAGCAAACGTGCCCAGCATGTGGACTACTTCATAATTTCTGAATATAGATTACATGAAGATCTGCAGATCCAGCGCCCAACATATATGTATATATAATAAAGAAATTATTATGATTGCTTAATGACATCGTCAATAAGTTTACAAATGAGTGCACTTTTTATTAAATTGATTATGGGTAATTTAACAAGATTTAATAAGATTGCCACCCAGATAATTAACTCTAGGTGGCAGGTGGACAAGGAAGCCCTTTGGCTTATCGAGAGTCCGACCCTTTTATCTATGTGTATCCCGCCCGTCTGAGGTATGTGTCGATTTTTTTTTAAAACATATTCACGCTACTAGCACCCACACAATCAGCAGGTAATATGTTGCATTCATTTACAGTCCTTTGTGAAATTGAAAACTTTCTTATATCCAATCTACTCTGCTCCTTTGCTAATGCAGGTTCATGTCCTCTAGTCCGTCTATTTTTCTTAACTGAGAAAAACATATTTCTATCAATATTTTCATAACCCTTCAATATTTTAAACACTTCTATCTGATCTCCTCTCAATCTCCTGGTCTCTAGTGTTGTTAAACCGCATTTTTAGGCGTATTTCGTAACTAAGATCCCTCAGATTTGGTATCATTTTAGTTGCTCTCCTCTGCACTCTTTCTAGCATATATATGTCCTTCCTGCGATATGGCCTCCACGCTTGAATACAATATTCTAAATGAGGCCTAACTATTGTTTTGTACAGCGGTATTATTAGCTCTTTTTCCTTATACGTTATGTTTCGCATAATTAATCCAAGGATTTGATTTCCCTTTGAAGCTGCAATTCCGCACTGCTCTGAAACCTTCATATCTGCACTAATGGTTAACCCTAAGTCCTTTTCTTTTACAGTAGTACTTAGTACGGTACCTCCCATTGTATATTCTACTTCTTCGTTCCCATGTCCTGTGTGCAGGCATTTACATTTCCCAAAATTGAACAGCATTAGCCACTTTTCAGACCATTTGATCAACCTGTCAAGATCATCTTGTAAATACTGTCTATCTCCAACACTTTTAATCCTTCTAAACACTTTTGTATCATCCGCAAATTTCAACACCTTGCTTGTTATTTCATCATCCAAATCGTTGATATATATTAAGAATAATATAGGACCTAATACTGATCCCTGTGGTACCCCACTCAGTACCGATTTCCAGTTTGAAGCCTCCCCATCAACTACTACACGTTGTCTTCTGTCAATCAGCCATTGTTCTATCCAGTTTATTATACCATTTCCTATGCCATGGGCCTTTAGTTTAAGTAGTAATCTTTGATGTGGTACTTTGTCGAAAGCTTTTTGAAAATCTAAGTAGACGATATCTACTGGTGATCCCTCATCTACCCACTTAGTGATGTCTTCCAAAAAACATAACATATTTGTTAAGCATGACCTCGCTTTAAAAAAACCATGTTGAGATGGGTTCATCAAGTTTTGTTTAACAAGAAAATCCACCATGTGATCTTTAATTAGTCTTTCTAATAATTTAGAAAGCACTGATGTTAAACTCACTGGTCTATAGTTCTCTGACTTGTTTCTCGAACCTTTTTTGAATAACGGTATAATGTTTGCTTCTTTCCACTCTAAAGGAACCACTCCCTCTTCTAATGACAAGTTGAAAACTGTTGCAAGCGGCATGCTTATTTGTTCTACAATTTCAAATAGTAGTTTGGGTGGAATACCATCCACTCCAGGTGATTTATTATCCTTCATAGCCCTTATTTTCTTAGCTACCATTTCAGGGGTTACAATTAATTGTCCTAAATAGTCTGAATCTGCCCCCTTGAACTTAGCCTCTGGTATTGGCAGTGAACTAATATCTTCCCTGGTAAACACTGATCTAAAGTACTCATTCAGGTCTTCTGCCATTAAGAATCCCTCTGGTATTATATTTCCAGCACTATCTTCTAGAGGACCGACCTTATATTGAACTTTCTGTTTGCTTCGAACATACGCTTAAAAACTCTTGCTGTCATGTTTTATATTACCAGCTAATTGTTGTTCATAGCTTCTCTTTGAATTTCTAATTTCAGCTGTAGCTTGGTTAAGTGCTTCTTTATAACTGTTGTAGTCTTCATCATTTCCAGTACATCTATATGACTTCCACATCATTTGTTTATACTTAATTTTTATAATGGCTTCTTTCGATAAGTGTTTCTTTTTGGACCGTTTTCCTTGTTTTTTGAAGGGTACAAATTTATCGACTATGCACTTAATTTCACTCTTTAATATATTCCAGCATTCTGTTGCCGTCTTATTTTTCAGTGTCTTATTCCAGTCTATCTTTGTTAAATATTTCCTCATGTCCTTATACCTTCCGTTGTGGAAATTTCTCCTATACTGCTTTTTACTATTCCTTTCTGATTTTACTTCGATGGTAAAATGTATCTGGTTGTGATCGTTAGTCCCCAGTGGCTCACATATCTTGACATTGTCAACTAATACATTCTGTGAGGACAAAACTATGTCTAACACATTCTCACCCCTGGTTGGTTCTAGCACATGTTGAGAAAGGAATGTATCTTGAACTAAAACTAAAAACTTGTGGTCCTCTCTCCCCATACTCTGTAGAGATTTCCATTGTATATGCCCATGGTTAATATCCCCCATAATAATACAGTCCCGTTTGCTTACTTCCCTCATAGCGTTTTGTATTTTTTCATTCTCTTCTATGCTTATGTTTGGACTTCGATAAACTAACCCAACTGTTAACGTTGAATTTCCTGTAACTATGTTACACCAAACAGCTTCTTCGCAATCTGCTTCTCTTTCTAATTTTATTTCATAAGCCTGAATAGATTATTTAATATATAAAATAACTCCACCTCCCTTTCTTCCTATTCTATCTTTTCTAAACATTACATATCCTGTCAGTCCCAATTCAGCATCTGATATATCGGTGGTGGTCCAGGATTCAGTTATACCTATTATATGAGGGTCAATATCTTCTACCATAATGTTTAGTTCATTTCTTTTGTTTACTATACTCCTTGCATTTAAACAAACACATTTATATCCAGCTTCAGAAGAGTTTTCCAGACTGTTATTTGCTGATTTATTTGTGCTGTCTTTATCTATGCCTCCATTTTCAGGATTTTCTGTGAGTCCCCCTGCGAATCTAGTTTAAATAGATACAACCTGTCCCATTGTCAACAGATCGCAGCAGGTTCTCTGAGAAAACTGCTGCCCCCTTTCCACTAAGATGGAGGCCATCTCTCATGTACATATCTTCCCTCCCAACAAAGTATCCCCATAAATCTGTGAATCCCACCCCCTCTTCTTCACACATCTGCTCAGCTAGTGCATTGATCGCCATCCTCTTGCAGTTTCTATACGTTGCCCCCCTTCCTCCCATTACTGGCAAATTTCCTGACAAAATAACCTGTTCAACTCTCGTCTTCTTTAGCTTCCTCACTAACTGTCTATACTTCTGTACTATCGTAGTTGTTCCCTCCCTGTCTGCATTATTTGTTCCTACATGTACCAGTATAGACCTCCCCTTGCCATGTCCCAATACCTTCTCTACCCTGTCAGTTACATGTTCAATCCTAGCCCCCGGTAAACAAACAACGACGTCCTTCCCCTCGCTCAGTGTCTTGTCCGCCTTTCTCATAATGGAGTCGCCCATAAACAGCCTCTCTTTCCTCGTTGCCCCCTCAATCACTGCCTTAGAATAGCTCCTTCTTCGGTTTGCATCTGTCTGGTTGTTGTCTTTCCCCCCTGTCGTCTTCTCTCCTGTCACATTCTCTTCCGATCCATTCTTTCCTGTCGCTTTTTCTCTTGTCACCTTTCCTCCTGCCAGCGTCCCTTTTATCGACTTCTCTTCTATCACATTTGCTCTCACTTCCTTTCGTCCCTTCTTCTTTCGTCCCATCTCATTTTCCTCTCTCCTCTCCCGTTCCATCTCTCCTCTCCCGTAATTGTTCACACATTACCTACTTTGGCGATGAAAGAAACTAACAGTTATGGACATGTTTCATAATATAAATATTGTTTTAGCCGAAAGGTACATTGTAGTACGAATACATTTTGTTGTAAAAAGTGAAATATGTTTATGTGAACGACAACGAGAGTATAAGTACTTGTTGAATGGCATACATATATGTGTTGTACACAAGTGAACCGAATCATTCTGCCATGAAAATATAATAGTTCGGTTGAAAATCCCTACCCATATTTTCCATAATTCCCCGCGAAGTATTGACCATTTCCTAACGAATCCCACTTGAAAGTTACACTGAAGCGCCTGCGCATATGTCATTTGCGTGTGATGGACGTGATCTTTATTTCGCGGGGGACGTTGTGTCAATGGTTGGTGGATGCAATAGATGCAGTTTTTAAACCTAGGGTTCGCAGATAAACTCTAGGGTTTCGTTTTTTGACCCAGTGGATCAATCGATACGAAATCAACGCCAGCGGTTAGAATTCGTTTCTTGTGTGAAAAAAAATGACCTTATTGGTCATGTGTTTGTACTTGTTTTCTGCCGGGACAGTTTTCAATGTGACTGATTAGCAGATTGTGTGCTGTTTTTAACATGGTATTGATATTACACTGAGTGTTTACAAGGGTGGAACATGTTTATCGATCATGTACTGTTTGGATCATTATCATCATAATAATCTGAACATCATTTCATATTCTTCGTTGTCGTCTTCATCTTGTACAGAATTAGGCTTTGCATACATTCCTAGTAATTACTTGTCCATGAAATATAGCAATTATTATAAGAGAAGTTATGTATAATAAGTATATCCTTAAAACAGCTTTATTCTAGTAGTTTTCTAGTGTTCTTATAATTAGATCTGAGATACAGAATGTTCCCCTAGATTTAGCTCAGGTCATCTCCAAAGATAGCTAGGCTGGACAATAGTCGGGAGATGAGTCAGTTAGCATGATAAGGTAACATGCGGGGATAGAGACCACGTAGCCAGGTAGCGAGCCCGACTGTAGCGTACCATATTAAGAAATGCAGAAGAGGCACTGACCAATGGGAATCGCGAGTCACTAGGAAGAGAGGGAAGTAGCGAGTATTTAAGGAAAGAGTAGTGCGCGATTGGAGAGACGGTTTCAAAGAGGAATTGAAGGGGATTGCAGAGAACGTGCAGAGAGGACTTGCGCGCGATAACGATGTAACACCACGTCTGGTTCCCACGGAGGACCAGTATTGATTGTACTGATCTGTATCGTGCTAACTGTCTGTATTAAAGTTCTTGAAATGAACAATGGAAAGTCTTCTGCGATGATTGATTAATTAGAATCTTCCTCTGTGAGTATCTGATTTATATTAGACGATGACACATTGGCTGAACTGAGTAGGTCGATGTGTAAATTGTCTAGGAAATCAACGCAGAGGAAGAACGTTGCAATACGTGCCCAAACTAGAATATCGAGTCTACAAACGGAATAGGCAGATACGATAAAGGGAAATAATAGTAGACTCCGGGCATTCTATAATCTGAATCATTATCATCTTCATACACATCACAGTTATCGATCTCTACTTCAAGTTCATTGTCAATACTATCAATCATAATCACTATTTTACATCATCATCCTAATTATTGATAATCATGATTTTCATCACCTTATTCGACTTTGTGTGTGTCTTTGTGAGTGCGTATGCGCGCGCGCGCGTGTGTGTGTGTGTGCTCGCCTGTATGTGGGTATGTACTTGAGTGTGTAATCATGTACCTATAAAAAGTAAGTTACTATATAGCGCAGTATCCAGTCGTCAGGATTGCTCAAAGCACTTTACACTTTACTCCCTGGCAGACCTGTTCAATGGAACACCATCTCGACTTTTCTGGGAAGCATTCAACCACGCTGCAATTAATGCGCGAACACTATTCGTACACAAATATCCACCACTGTCTATAGCCAGGTACTCATTCATACAGCTGAATGAACTGAAGCAATGTAGAGTAAACGAACTTGCTCAAGGTTCGACACCGCCGCAGGATTCGAACCCGCGTTCTCTCAGTCGAGAGTCCGGAGCTCTTACCGCTGCGCTACTCCGCTCTACGTGACCTCCGCTTCAATCTACCACATCCTATATATATATATATATATATATATATGTTAGTGTGCGATATAATGCTTAAGTGTCAAGCGCCAACCGGACCTAGCTATAACCTAAAATGTTGAGGCCCCGTCAATGACAACTCGATATTCAAGCCTGAATTTTAACAGAATGTAGAACAGAATGTCCGATAGCTGTTAATGTTCGGCATCCACTTTGAAGGCTTGACGGACCTTAATTGTTGCTAGGACAATGGAATGACAGTCGATTTTATATCACGATGAGATGGGAAAAGGTAATCTAGCTGTTCACTGTAATTTTCGTATCAATAAAACTATGTATAACAGATGTAAATTCTCCTGTATGACTTTGCTGCCAACAGAAAAAATATATAATAGACCCCATATTGATGCAATAAAAATATGTCTAATATATGTGCCTTTATACGCCATTGTGATATGTCATCTGCATGACCAAATTACCATTAAACACGTGTAATAACGTCGTGT
Organism: Paraescarpia echinospica; assembly: GCA_020002185.1. NCBI lineage: Eukaryota > Metazoa > Annelida > Polychaeta > Sabellida > Siboglinidae > Paraescarpia > Paraescarpia echinospica. Next base: position 51,788,747 of record CM034534.1, on the reverse strand, counting down.
GCCTGCCCGATGGAATGAGCCAACATACGTACGACAAATAGGAAGATAAGAACGGGACGATAAATGCCATCCTTGAATACGAGGATACGTCCAACGATGATATTATGATTATAAAGGATAATATGAAATATTAAATGTGTATGCCTAATATAATAGTCAAATTAAAGCTTAGCCCTATGTACGTGCTCGAGAGAACATGGATTCACTGGCTGGCAGTATTGTTGAACGCTGGGTATCCCATACATTGAATTCACATGTATAGTCTACTGCCGGGATGGGAACCACCCCAAGATTAATCTGTTTCCCAAACAACCTCTCACCCGAAATGGCCATTAGTTGCACGGAGGTTGTTAAACTCCCATCAATCTAGGAATCGCAGGCTTTGGTAGTAAAGATAATTGAAAGAATACCCACTACGTAAATTAAAACATGTTTATAATGTGTTCTGTTTTGTATAGTGTTTGAATTTGTCACTTATTTATATTTATAAAATGACCTTATCAGTGCAAATCGAGGCTCATTAGACTGGATGGTTCAAACGAGTGATCTTTTTACTATTGCTGCACAGTCAATTTACCTTTTCACCGTTACGAATGTGTGAGAGTCCGTACCATAAGTTGAACTTATTTCACGTGATCCGTTTAATGTTCATGCTAATTATTAAAGTTACAAACTGATCAGTGCAGGAGTGCAAATGAATAAAGACGTTTTCTTAGTTCCGCACGTGAATGAACACGTGCATTCACGTGAATACACGTACGTCTAGAACCGTACCAATTAAGTTCTCCAGTTCTGCACGCGAACAAAAAAAACACGAATTCATGTGAATATGCGTATTAGTAAAACAGTGCAATTTTCTCTAGTTCCACATCTGACAAAATAAGTGAATTATTCACCTGAATACACGTGCTGCTAGAATCGTATCGGTTTCCCCAGTTCGACACGTGAAATTGTAAATCATGTGAATTCATGTGAATACACGTTCCACTACAACCGTAGCAGTTTCTTCAGTTCAATCCGTGAATTGATGAAGATGCACGTGCATTCACGTGAATACATGTGAATTAGTTATACACGTACTGGTGGAGCCGTACCAGTTAGAAATACACTTGTCAAACTGGTTCAAAATCGGTTGCTTGTTTACTGGGAAGTCTGGGGTGATAAAACCTCCAATTGCACCCCCCTTAATTGAGGCTTGCCAAAAAACCTCAAATGGCGTCGGAACGAAATTAATTAAATGTAAAGTGCCAGTGTCGCGAAACGTTCTCAGAACGTTTGTACAACTTTAGCAATACATCTTACGACTGAAATTAATTGACCATAGTATCCCCATGTCTTGACCGAAAAAGATTGGACATGTAGAATAGTACACCATTAATTTGTTATTGTGTCAGAACGTTCTAGTAACGTTCTCATAACGTTATTGAAGCGTTACGTTCCACGAACGTTCTTCGAAAATTGTGTCAGAATTTTCTAATAACGTTCTCATGACGTTATTGAAGCGTTACGTCCTGCTATTAGCCGATGCAGATATTAAAAAAACACAGTCCACGGTATCCCCATGTCTTGACCGAAAATGATTGGGCATGTAGTATACACCATTTAGGTAATTACATTTTATAATAAAATGTACATTGTGTCGGAACGTTCCAGTAACGTTCTCATAACGTTATTGAAGCGTTACGTTCATCGAACATTCAGCGAACGTTCCTGCTATTAGCAGGTGCTATTAGCAGATGAAAAACAGTCCATGGTACCCCCATGTATTGACCGAAAATAATTGGTTATATAATATTCACCATTTACTTACTTACGTTTTGTAATAAAATGTACATTGTGTCAGAACGCTCCAGTAACGTTCTCATAACGTTATTGAAGCGTTACGTTCCATGAACGTTCTACGAACGTTCCTGCGATTAGCAGATGCAGATATTTAAAAAACACATTCCAAAATATCCTCATGTATTGACCAAATATGATTGGGTATATAGCATACGCCATTTATTTACTTACGTTTTGTAATAAAATGTACATTGTGTCAGAACGTTCTAGAAACGTTCTCAGTACGTAATTGAAGCGTTACGTTCCACGAACGTACTACGAACGTTCTTCAAGCATTATGTCAGAACGTTCTAGTAACGTTCTCATAACGTTATAAACATTACGTTCTACGAAAGTACTACGAACGTTCCTAGACTATTAGCACATGCAATATATTTGTTAAAATTCTGTTTATTTCCTATTACGGCGTTTATATCTTAACACTGATGATGTAAAAACCTGTTTGCCACTGTGACACCTCATATATGAAAACAAATTCCGTAACCTAAATATAACATTGTGCTAACGTTAGCAGAACGTTATATGTTTGCTGGGATGTTCCTCAACTGCCGAGCATGCTGCCAAAGGCACTAGCCCATCCACCGCAGAGTACACTGCCCAAGGCCCTGAATCATCTACCACCGAGTATGTTATATATGACACAATGTTGTCAAGCGGAAGACTAAGATTGGGATGAAGGTTCAACAAGAATATGAGGGAGCGGTGGTCGTGTCTGTTTTTACAAAATAATAATGCCCATAAAAAGAAGACGAATATGAGGTCGACGATGAATAAGAACATAAATAAAATAAAATTATGAACATGAAGTCTATGATAATGACGATGATGAAAATAGTGATAAAGACGTAGATGCAGAAGAAGAAAAAGACGACGACGACGACAACGTTGATGATGATGTCAATGACAATAAAGATGAACAAGTTAAAGCTTATGATGAATATGATGACCAAAGGAAAACAAAGACAAACATGATGGTGATGATGACAATGATGTTCATTAAAGCCAGTAATAAGATATTGGTGATAAAGAAAACAATGATCACGATTATGACGGCTTTGAGGATTGTGATTAAGATGATCTCGATGATGATGACGAATCTACGTATAAATTTAGTGTTCCACATATTTTACTGTATGCATAATAACATGATTTTGCTTTCATCCGCATAAGCGAAATATTTATTTGTGATACATTTTTACACCAAATTAACAAAACGATCTACGCGTGATATTAATTGGTATACAAACGTGAACGACGATAAATGTTTTTAAAGGAAATGATTCTAGGCAACATCACAACTGATACAGAATGGAATAATTGGGACAACAAAACTCAGTTGCGGTGGCAACCATTATACGTCGTTCCATATGTATTCTTTCATTTGACAGTTCCACTACATTGCTCGTCTTGACAAGGATCCAAACATATATTTCCAATTCGATTTGTTATATTTAGTGTCTTCCAGTACTGGTCTTGAATGTGTTAGTTCAAGCAATTTTTGGTTCTTCAGTGCTTATTTTTTTATAGAGACGCATAACATTGTATCACTCCGTGACACAACGCCTTCTTCATTTAGTGGTAGCAGTGATGCCTACGGGACTGATACGAAAGAAAGCAACCCATCAAGTCCAAACGCACGCGACATCGCCACGATAACTACATTGGCTGCCAGTCAGGCAGCAGATAGTGACAACATCACTATAACAAGAAGCGACGACAGAACTGACAACCGGATTACAACGACTACAAATGACACCTGACAAACCTCTTACAATAATGGAAATCGAACGCATAGTTTACAACACACTGTGCAACAGATCTTGTGAAAATAAGTGTGACCAACAGAAAGACACGTGGGACAGTAGTTGCTACTGCGACAAGGCCTGTTTCAAACTAGGCGACTGCAGTCTCGATTATGAAGCGTCGTGTTTATCTGGCCCAGAAGTAACTCGCGACAGTTACGCAGGAATTTTAAGAATGCGAAAGCCACGATCAGTCGCATGCGTCGACATTCGACGAGAACAAGCGACCGACAGTTCACTGCTGGTAGTGTCCTCATGCGGCAGTCAACCAACGACAACCACATATGCATATACAATTGATATCTGCGAACGAACAACAATCCTGGAAACAGTATGACTGATACGGCCACAGCTGTTGTGTCTTTAAATGTGTTAATTCAACAGGATCTGAGTACAGTCAGTGGCAGCGTTACGACAGTGATTCCATATACGACCAACTTATTTCCAAATGTGAACTGATGTTCAATTTGTCGACTATGCTCCAGAACAACATCCGCTACAACTGCCGGGTGGAAAGCAGCTCGTCGAGCGCGTGCAACGCCTACTTATCAGTTCCACGGTTTTACTTCGATTACCTACGTTCAACATGTCAAAATAATCAGGCGAACATATACCATATTTAGGCCATGAGCCAGATATGCCCCTCGTGCACCCCCACAACTCTACCAACCCATGTTTTTTTAAGCTTTGGGGTCTCTTGAAGATGATTTTAAGTGGTAACAGTGAAAAAGTTGGGTCTCACTACCCATTTCCAGCCTATATTGGATGGTACCCTGAAATTATTTATCATCAACGTCGCGTGGTATTTAATCACCCACACCACAATCGACATTGTATAGTCATATATGTCTCAATATGTACTTGTAATATGTCAAATTTAAGGTTGTCATCTGCTAATCATTATATTAGCATTCAATGGATATATACTAATATGGCATGTGCCCTAATTAGTATAAAATAACTCTACCCCATTCTCACTCGTGACCGCATAGATGACATCACTATTTTTGTCAAACATATCAATTTATCTTGATCCCATGGCTTCTTTAAAATCAAAATAATAATGCATAACACTCTACAGCATCATATATTTCATTTGATACCAGAATTGTCTTTCTGTCATTACAAATGGATTAGCTATGATGCTTCAAAAATAACCGTAGTGGCGTAACCCAGGGAATTTTAAATTATTACACACTAAACTCCATCAGCAATGGATTATTTAAAATGTAATGAAGAAGTGACTATAATATTGTTGTTTTGTAAGTCATTTTCGTTTTTTCTGCAGTATCTAGGTACATGTTTGAAGCTGGAATACTAGTTTTCTTACATGTTTCATTATGGTATGCGGAGATCACAAGGTTATATCCCATATTATATTATTTAAGTTTCATATTATATTATTTAAGTCTCATATTATATTATTTAAGTTTCAATTACAGCTTATACGAATACCTCAGGTCAACTTCACAGATATCGATAAGTTAAAATGTTATTTAAGTTGGATAATGATAAATTATAAGCTTTACCTGCGTTGACCTGCTGATATTGCATATCTACCTTTGTATGTATTTACTATTAAAACGACAACGAACAAGTGATCAAACTGTCGAAGCTACTTGTATAGTTCATGTAAAGGGCTTAAAATATGGAGAACTTCAACTCATGTCTGGTATGCGGGATGCAGAGAAGTTTGTAAAATTGCAGGAAATCAAAGAGAAGAGACTTTCAGAACATCCAACTTCAACCCACAGGATGGAGGGCACGTGCAAGCTCATCCCCGACACAGTGATGGAATATCATGGCTTCCATTGGGAATGCTACAAACGTTTCATCATGAAAATGGACAGGCTGACGTCCACCTCATCACCACCACCTGATCCCTCCACACCCCAACGTACGAGCCGCATAACTTCCACAGAAGGTGATAAAATCATTAAGTCGGACTGTATTTTCTGTGGATCAGAGGGTCGTAAGACAGTAAAAGTGAAAAGCACATGGACCAGTCAAGGCATGAGTCAGTTTGAATTTGATGAATGTAAGATTGTGGCGACGATGGCGGAAATAAAACAGGTTGAGACGTCCTCACAAGAATACGATCTGTGTGCTTGTGAAGCCAAGTTCCACAAGAATTGCCGCACGAACTACATGCAAAAACCAGATAAATGGCGAAGTACAGATGGAGATCGAGGCACGTGTTAACCTGTTCAACTTGACGGAAGCCCATGAAAAGGCATTTTACATAGTCTGTTGCATGGTGGAGAAGGATGTCCTGCATGTTCGGAAGATGGTGAAATTAGCTGACCTGCAACAAGTGTACATATCCAGCCTAGATAATACAGAGCATAGTAATCCTGACTTCCGGAGTGAGAAATTAAAACTCAAACTTGAAACCCATGAACCCTTCAAAGGCAGACTGTCCTTCTGCGATATGGGGAAGTTCCAGTCAAGCGTAGTCTATGTTTCACAGACTGACATCAACACAGCCGTGAAACACGCCTTCCAGTTGGAATCAACTGATGCTATCAAGATCACTGGTACATATATTCGACAGATTATCAAGGATGGGTTTGCTGAAGCACCTGATCTTAAATGGCCACCAACTCCCCGTGATTGTGACAGAATTGACACTATCGTACCAGACACACTCCAAAAATTGTTATGTTATGTCGTAATTGGGATGGCAGCTCCCACATCATCCCTCACAGAGAGACTTGTTCTGTCAATTGGTTAGGACATCTGCCGGGGAACAACCAATGGATCGTGGAAGCTGCCAAAATACATATTCATGAGCATGTCAATGCGTCATATGTTCAAATGTGAAAAACTCGTAATTCTCCTGAATAGAATGGGACACTGTGAAAGCTACCCCTTTTCATTGGAGCTGGAGACAGCGCTAGCTGAACCTGTGATGCAGTCGTCCACTCTTTTCTCCAACCAGATTGTCAGGTCATCACCAGGACCAACGGTATTCCATTCAGAATTTTATAATTTTGAACAGCTTCTGAATGATCTCACATGTAAAGGATATAGGATCAGTTCAAACAGCTCATGGCATCATGTTACAGGAAGTTGGCAGTGATGATTCTGCGGAATATAGTGACTGTCCTGAGATACCATCTCAAACAAGGAAAAAGGAGAGGTCGCTGAATCTGAAGGAGTCGGCCACACTAGAGAGAAGCTGATTCCGAAAGGAGAGGCAACCAAGAGGCCACCTGATTGGAAATCATCCTTGTCCAATGGTGAAAACAAGTGTCAGTTCATCAAACTGCTTCTGAAGCTGTGGCAGACCGATGGATACGTATCAAAACTGCATGGAAGACAAATGACCTTCATATATGAGGAGAATGCCACTATGCTTACTGCCAATGATGGCCGGACGACAGTAACCCGTGAACTGCCCTTTCTGAATTCATCACAGGAAACTGACTCAAGAGTTATTCTCTATGTTAATTACGCGAGGAGTAGGAATTACCGATTCGTTCGTGTGAAGAGCCCTGATTCAGACATCTTCTTCGTTCTTCTGCACTATGCTGCATCAATTGGAGACACCACCATCTTGTTTGACACTAGTGTAGGAAATAAGCAAATATTGATTGATGTCAGCAAACTAGGAGTTGATCTCGGCCAAGACAACTGTACAGCTCTGATGGTTCTGTATGCTTTCATTGGATGTGACAGCACTGGTGCTTTCCGAGGGATTGGCAAACTAAAACCAGTGAAACCTCTACTGAATATTCCTAAACACATTCATGTACTCAAGAAGCTGGGAGATACATGCGACCTACCCGAAGAAAGGATTGATGAGCTGGGCAGCTTCACTTGTGCTGTGAATGGTATAGCATCAAAGGTGTCAAAAGTTGATAACTTCAGGCTAATTCGTATCAATGAGCTGTGTGCCAAGGATAACCGTGTTATTCCTTCAGTTGATATTGACATGGCCAATCTACCATCATGCAATCGCAGTCTCACCCAGCATGTTAGAAAAGGCAACTATCAAGTTGGCATATGGAAGAGAGCACATATTCCTGAGCCTGACGTCCCCAGTGTGAGCAGAAACCATGGCTGGAACATCTGTAATGGAAGCATTGAGCCACTCTGGTGTGATGAAGATGTGCTGCCACGTGAACTGGCTGATATAGCTCAGGTAGACCCCGACCACACTGATAGTGATAACGAGTCTGACATGAACATGTCTGATGGGATGGGACTATATGCTGACAGTGACAATGATTATGACTGAGCATAAAAATGTGACTAATGTAATTGGTTAAGTAGCTATCAATGTTTGGCAAGTGTCCGTACATCTACCTAAATACTGTATGTCATTGCATACAATTGAGATGTGAATAACTTTTTGGCACCTAACTACATTTTGATTTATCAATGGCTAGCATATAAATGAATGTCATACATACGTAATTCACTTTAAACTGAATTATCATATTTTGAGATACCGGCTTTCGATTTGTCTGTGCTGTTGACATATGTCACATCTTAATTATTCACAAGTTTTGGATACCACATTAAGCTAATATACATGTACATTATATGAAATATGTAGTGCTTTGTTTTATGCATCTGAAATTAATATGGCATAAATGTATACCTGAAAACACACACATAATCTTGACAGTTTTAACATGTATGCCATCCATATCCATGGTTATCTTTGCTTTCGCCACTTGATCCGCGACACTACGGTTATTTTTGAAGCATCATATCTAATCCATTTGTAATGACAGAAAGACAATTCTGGTATCAAATGAAAGATATGATGCTGCAGAGTTATGTGTTATTATTGTGATTTTAAGGAAGCCATGGGATCAAGATAAATTGATATATTTGACAAAAATAGTGATGTCATCTATGCGGTCACGAGTGAGAATGGGGTATAGTTATTCTATACTAATTAGGGCACATACCATAATAGTATATATCCATTGAATGCGACTATAATAATCAGCAGATGAAAACCTTCAATTTGACATATTACAAGTACATATTGAGACATATATGACTATACAATGACGATTGTGGTGTGGGTGATTAAATACCACGCGACGTTGATGAGAAATACGATATTTCAGGGTACCATTCAATATAGGCTGGAAATGGGTAATGAGAGCCAACTTGTTTACTGTTACCACTTGAAATCATCTTCAAGAGACCCCAAAGCTTCAAAAAAACATGGGTTGGTAGAGTTGTGGGGGGGGTGCACGAGGGGCATATCTGGCCCATGGCCTAATTCCTTCACATAGGTACTACAGAAATCCGCAATAGAATGATGTTCTTCTCTCAGTCGGTATTCTTAAATCAACCATTCAAACGATTCAGTCTATGTCTTAAAGGCATGGTGTTCGATCACACGACCGGATTTTGCGTCCAACCTACGTGTCCCGCTGGTCACGTGCGTTTGCGCGACAAAGAGTGCATGCAACTTATCGTGACCGTGTCACAGATGTTTTCTAACAAAAATGGCATTAGCACCTATGTCGTCATATCGACCGAAGATAACCAGTTTGAATTTTTCGACCTAGAACGTGTTATCCTAGGAATTGGCTTAGATCATTCCACACAATGTAGCGAATGCAACGAATTTAAAGAGTTCAAACATTGGAATGAAGTTATTTGCAATACATCTACTGTTTTGATCCAAGAAGCGATATCCCGAAATGTCACTGATGTCGTGTTTAATATACTGAGGTATGCTAACATGATCAACAGTTTCCCAAATCAGTTCCAGCAATTCAACATATCTGTTTTCAACCGAGGTACCATCGAAACACATGGTACGTGTATAAAAGGATCACCAAAGATAGGTGTGATGTAATCTTTCTAAGTGACAATTACATGATGTTTGCGTCCAAGTTTCCGTCTAAATTTCTGGTTAGGAGTACGTCGCAGATGTATGACGTGACAGACGTTCCTGTTATTATATATTGGCGGATGAACAATTCGTTAAACGAACGATTGACTGCACGTGCCACAGCGTTGGTTTGTGAGCCAGACATATTCAGTTGTGACACGGTCACATTTCAGGCGGACGAGTACGTTGACTTGGGTGATTCACTTCTATCATATCAAGGAACGTCGGAAGAAATGGAAATCAACGCGAGACACGTTGTTAGATTGGAATCAAATGCGGTCGTTTTATGTTCCTACCTACTTATCAAGCTAAGCAGGATTCGTAATATCAATAAAACTGAACTTTTTTTTACAGGATATGCTTACGATGGATGGTAACATTTTGTCAATGGTCTGTCTCGCGTTAAAATGAAGACGTACTGTATGTTCACAAATCTTCGCACTCGAGCTGTGAAATGCGTAATGAATCTATGCGAGGCGTTGTTCTTTGCCCAGCTGTCGTTTGTGGCACCGCTAAATGTGAACATTCCGCTATATGTGAAAACATTACACTAAATGTGAAAAAAGTACGCCCGGTAAACGTGAAAAAGTATCAACGCTAAATGTGAAACATAGGGAGGCCCGCTAAAGGTGAACAACGTCCTACGCTAAATGTGAAAACAACATTCATATTCAGTTCCATATAAGAATGGTATGTGTGCGTGCGTACGTGCGTGCGTGCGTGCTTGCGTGCGTCCGTGTGCAGATATTGAAAATGTGACCACCTGCAAACTGGCTATTAAACGGTTTCCTATCCGGCTGACTGCTCTCTGGTGTCGACGATTGGTGTTAGATTAATTGACTGTCACCAACTAGACATATCAATTTCGCGTCGGACATTAGGCAACTGGACAGCGGCAGTTCGCTAGATGGGTAATGCTCGTCTGACGAACGACGTATTCACAAACATCACCGACTATACTCTACCACTAAACAATGTTTTAAAATATGAAAAAAAAAAAAAAATATCCTTTCAGGATATTTACAACATGTCATATTATCTAGAGGTGGCAATTAGTGCAACTAGCGCCAACTGGCTCAACTAGCGGGGATATTATTTGAGTTTCGGCTTCGATTCTAACATGTGGTTCACGTGCATTCACGCGAACAATTAGCCACGCTGCCGTTTGTAGTAAATCACGCTTGCCATTGTGTTAGCGAGCGAGATACTAAACAGTCATGCTTCGCTGGTAATATATTAATTTTGTGAAATTAGAAGCAACTGTACTGTATGCAAGTTATGACATTTTTAGTGGGCGATAATCAGTGCAGGACTGACGACACTAAACATGGATTCGTGTTAGGCATAATAAAACATGATGTCACTGTGAAGTTCATGTAGTAGCAGACTGTAGCCTACGTCACGTCACAGTCGTGTTATTCTAGCTAGCGTCAACAAAGGGTAACCGTTTATTTGCTTACTTCGCTGAGGCTGCATTAACGGACATTCTACATTGAAAAGAGCTGAATGAAACTAGTAGAAATGCCCATGAAATAGGATACAGTGCACTGCCATAACCGTAACTCTGTTACAAATTATGTGATCATTAACTGATACCCTAATGCAAGACTCGATATTCAAGACAGTTTTCATGTGCCCGATACGTGCCAGTACGTTACGATAATGTGATAAAACAAACCAATACTCTCATAAATACCAGATAATGCAATGATATCGAAAAATAATCTAAAAACATTCTGCCCGATAGTGTAATAACTTTTGACTGATAATGTAAATGTCAGGGGATTTTTACTGGAATAAGGCGATTAACAATTAAAAGGTACTATGAAAGTGTTTCGATTAACTTAAATTAATCATCTTTTTGGGTCGTTAACCTTTTTAGTTAAATTGTCAAACTAACTAATTAAATTAACGATTTAGGCTATACTGTTCTTGTTACAAATTAATATGTAACACACTGTGGCTGTGTTAAATGTAAACGATCCGTCACAACAACGTGCTGCACTGACACCCAATTTCGGTGTAGAATCGTAGGCAAATGCTCAAGTTGCACATTGTTTGATAAAGCATAAATGTGCGTTGTATTTAAGGATTTATTGTAGTAAATTAATTTAATTATTACTTTTGTATTATGCAACCAAATATTATTAACAAACCACAACGCTGGTGCTAGTCCAGTTCAAACGAGATCGCTAGGTGACCCCACATGCTTTTTTGTTTTCGATTAACTTTAACGTCAAGTAGTTAAGTTATGTTAATTTAGTTTCTTTTTCGGTTAAGTTAATTTGTAATGCAGAAATTATCTCATTAAGTTAATTTTAACCTATCTTAACTTGTGTAAACATACATGCCAAACGGACACATATTATTACACACAATGCACACAAAAATAGACTACAGGTAATCCGAGTATAATCAAAATCGATGCAAACATAATACGCCTACATATAACATGAATTGCATGTATTTAACACAGTCCAAATACAATTTCTAATCTAGAAGGATGCAACTGAAATATAACCAGTGATGTTATTCATGATATAAATAGCATCATGGTAAGACAGCATACTGTGCTGCGAAGTGCCCGGCTGGCTCATTGCCTGTTTGGAGGATGTATTGTAAAGACGTTTTTTTGGAATATTGGAGAGGATCGCGACAGCTTGATAGATGTAGGTAGATAATTGAATATAAGTGAGGTGCGAGTTAGAACAGAGAACGTTAACGCACCGACTTGTTCATTCTAGTTATAAAGATGTTTG
>CM034534.1:51739748-51775475 GCA_020002185.1 Paraescarpia echinospica | reverse complement strand
TACATTTATTTTTAATACATAACGTGATGACCTGCAGGTAGCGGATACATAAAATAAAATTTTATATACGTGGATTTTTTATTGTAAAATACCTATATGTGGGTACCTACATGATACCGTGATTAGCATGTGCCTAATATGTGGCATTGTATGCTGTTAAAACTGTAATCTAACTTCTTAACACAATGATGATTTGTATTTCATCATCTTGCTATTGCTAGTTAATATTTCTATATGAAACACTTGTGTTAGCACTATATATATATATACGTATATATATATATATATATATATACGTATATTATATATATATTATATATATATATGGGATATATGTAATATATATATCCCACACATTAACAATTATATAATAATATCTAGCCATGGTACCTACTCCCAGATCAATCTGCGATATGTATAGTTTTTGGCATTTGTTTCATTGGCTCAGATGTACATAAGTGAAGAGGGCCAACTGTAATGACAAGTTCTGGCAGTGTTACTAGTGTAGACTGGGTGACGTAAAGACGTGCTGTGATCCATTGCAACTGCACCTAAGCAAAAGACAAACAAAATCTTCAAAATCAGTTGCTTACTTACTATGAAAATCTCTGTCTCTGGAAAGGAAGGTCAGATTAACCTAAATTTACATTAAAACATAGAATCCTACCCACAAACTAACACACCAAGTTTCATCAAAGACGGACGTGTTTTTTTATTAATTTAGTATGGAATGCCCACATACTGTTTACACGTGTTAATTACACCAACCCCTGTAGATGCTGATGTACGTAGAATAATGGAGGTGAAAAATAGCAAATTCTACGAAACCATTTGCATACTAACAGTGCACTATCAGTATCATTAGTTCCTATATTACTGCATTACAGTGACGTAAGAAATGTGTTTACAATTGCACATCTAAAGTATTCAAATGCACATGATCAAACTTTCACTGATTACTGCTAAGTATGTATGTTTCGAGATATCATAAATCACCGAAATCGGAGGATACATGTTTTTGTTTCTAGTCAAGTCAAAGATCAAACGATTTTTTTAATGTTGATGTACGATTCGTTGTTTATATATATATATATATATATATATATATATATAGACAATTATAAGACCTTACAATGACACCAACATCACATCTGTACGTTGCCTAGGAGATGAGCTATGTTAGCGAGATGTGTACATCCGATGCAGTAATTTAGTCTGCCTTACGCCACATTTCGCCCGATCTATGTTATAGGTATTCAGCTATAGCCAACGCTAAAAAACGATTACAGAAACATAGATACTTGCTAATATTCTCCCACAGCTTTGGTTTATTTCCATCAGTCGGAAACCGGAACAGTATTCAGGCTTATATTTCATTCCTGTGACTACACCCAAAGCAAAACAACGTACCATACCCTATGGAGGCTCAGAGCTACTTCCTGTGCCCAGTTGTTCCAGAACGAAAACGTGGCGTGAGACTTACACGCCTTTATTTGACAATTTTATACTATCGCGATTAGGGCCTATCGGTGGACATGAACCTGACCGTCATGCCACTTATACGGACAATGTATAGCAGAGTTATGTCGGCGTAATACTGTCGCAATGTATAGGGTGCGTTTCTGTACATAACCGCGGCATTAATTATCGAGACCGGCGTCATGTTCCTTCCCTCTCGTCTTCCACGTAGCTGTATTCTAGTGTTTGAGTGTACGCGTCGTCGTCACCGTCGCCGCCGTAGTCGTCGACGTACAATTTATTGCCGCTGGTGCATTCTCCGTATATATATATATATATATATATATGTACGTGGTTGGTGGTCAGTCATTTTATGTGTACACATACATAGTCGGGGTGCATGGGCATCATAGTGGACACCTCATGCTATTTTTGGTGGCTCTGTGTTTTATAAAATGTCAAACCTTCCTAACAAATAATTCAAAGGGCAAACCTCTCAAATCAGTTGATTTTTCTCCGAAAATTGGATTTACATTAAGGCCTACGGGGTAACACTTTTGTTATAATTGGATATTTTCTAATTGTCTTTGTATGTATAGAACTACAATGCTATATTTCTTATCATATTATCCGGAATGATAAGCATAACATATTAACGATTATACGCTCTCTCTCTCTCTCTCTCTCTCTCTCTCTCTCTCTCTCTCTCTCTCTCTCTCTCTCTCTCTCTCTCTCTCTCTCACACACACGCACACACACGCACACACGCACGCACGCACACACACACACACACTCACATACTCACAAACACACACACACAAACACATTTATATTACTGGATACTGCGCTATATAAGAATTCCCCTTTTTGACTTACTTGTCCAACAGTTCTTTCGGTAGGGCGTAATGCAATGGACTACAATTTGTGTAGGATACACACAGTTGTCTCGGCTGCACAGGCTTTGTATGCATTTGGGGTAGGAAAACAAGCACTCTATGTTGACCATACTACGTGTGTCTGAGTCTATTAACATTCCCCCATGTAGTGTTGCTTATGGTCACAACAATCACTGTACCTTTTGGAAATGAACATTACTTCGTGGAGGATCAATATCTAACTATAATCGACCTGGCGTATGTATCTTAACATTTCTGTCTTAGACGGCTTGAACCTCTAGTCAACGACCCCTAGAGAAGGACGCAATACATAGATCTTTAAAAAAATACTCCATATATGTCAAGACACCTTTATGGGGTAAATCAACCATAAAGGTAAATACATAAAGTGTAATCAGCGCGTAACACTTAAACAATACCCTAGCAATTGCAGGAACCACGCGCGCGGCAAAAACGTAGGGAAAACGGCCCCCGAGTCATAGACTTGGCAATGTGGAATAGTCGCAGACACAATAATGCTTATGGCTACCCTCATGCCAATAGCATAGCAATAGGACTATTATTTGACAATTGTACATTATTACGACTAGGGCCTATATATGGACATGAACTTCATATTCTCTTCGACCTTCGTCATTTTGATTTTGAACAAACAACGAGTATTTGCGAACGCGATATGGTGTTTATGTAACGATGCTGTGTGTTTTCTAACATTTGGCAAATATTTCTTTCACGACTGTATTCATCATGTTGTTAACGAAAAATAGACAGGTTCTAGGAGAGAAGCGCCGCAACGATGTGTGGATAAACGTCGCGCGGTTGGTCACCAGAAAGAGGTGTCTAACACCATGCTTGAGGTGAAGGATATCACGCATGCCGGTGCTTTGCGTACATTGGTGGACTGGTGGATTGGTTACCAATGAGGTGCGTGTATATGTAGAAGTGCGGTGTAGGATGTAGACAAGACGGCGCGAATATACAGGGAAAGGTAGAGGTGTCACGACAAACAGGAATATATCACACAAGTTAAAAGAGAATGTCTTAAAAGTCTATCCCTGATGTATATTATAAAAACAGATGTGCTGATAAATAACAACATTTTCTGATTCCTCATCCAGCAAATTCGACTCACATCGACTGTCTGTTTTGCTACCATCAACTCTGGCACCCTCCAAGTTCATGACATAGTTGTTATCGCCTGGGTGATGTGGTCCTCCTCTGTCTCCCTATCCTCTGACTCACTTACGATGTTGTAGCATCTGTCCAGTAATGTTTGATGACACCCAGTTTCTGGTGTAGCGGATTGTGGGAACTAAAGTTCAGATACTGCTGTGTGTGTGTGTCTTCTTCCGATACACTAGGAGTTTGACAGTTACACCCTCTTTCCGAAGCAGTAATGTGTCTAGGAACAGCAGTGACACCTCATTCTTCTTCGTACGCGAACTTCATGTTGCCTGTTACGTCAATGTTGTTGAGGTGAGTTGTTGTTGACGCCCCTTCCTCAGACGTTAGACACGTGATGCGAATCGAATTTTCTAGTTGTGTAAGAAAATGTCGTTATTTAATCGAGGGGGTTGGTGGAGTATAGTGCTAACCCACACTTAAAAAAATGAGTTAGATATACCAACATAGTGCTACGCCACATATCTACAAATCCACAAAGTTAGAAGTTACACAGTAAACTACAGAGGGCGTCACATACTGGCATATTCTTGCACCTAAGCATAGGCAGTGAAGCCATAAAACTTAAAAAAACATGATTATCTCAAAATCAGCACTATACTACACCGAACCCCAAAATTATTCTTCCTACGTGATGAACATGTTCACAAATGTACGAATGTTTGCTGAATCAATGGTACTTCGTCCCACTTACTGTCTTCACCGAACATGATTGAGGGAACCAGACGACATCAATACGCAATTCCAACAACATGCGGTTAGGCTGTTAGTCCTCATCCGCCTTCGCTATTATACATACTATATCATTTCGTTTTCCAGCTGCGAACCGCGATGTCGCGGGGTGTCGCGCCGGGAATTCTGAACTCGGCTCTGACTCCGCAAGGTGGAGGCACCGTTCGGCGCTTTCCCAACCGCCTGGTTTCAACATGCGTTTCCAAGTAGGCTCGATCACGGAAGTGAAGGAAGCGCGATGTTTGCAAAGAATCTGAATAAATATTAGGGAACTTTCATTCTAACCATGCAGTTGTGACCATGTCGTTGGGGTCCCAATTTGTAATATTTTGGTCGCCGTTTCAATTCCCATTATAATCAACGGGTCATGAAATCAACATGTTTAACGTTTGTTTCTGCATCACATGAAATAAATATTGTTGAAGGCCTAATTAACTGTTAGCAAGTGCCCTGATTTATTCAAGAATCTCTTGCCTGAGGAATATTGGTAACGGGAAGTCAGAAAGTTCGTCAGGCAACACCCAGAAACATTGACAAGTACCACGTAGACAACACTTTTCCAAATATATATTTATATTTTGACAGCAGCCCTGAAAACCGTTTCTACACACAGACACACACACACACACACACACACACACACACACACACACACACACACACACACACACACACACACACACACACACACACACACACACACACACACACACACACATATATAATATATATCGTATTTGAATAATTTATCCTAAGTAAAAGTAAGCACATGTATATCCAAAGCGGGACCTACTACCGAATGTATGTTGTTTCTACATTATTTACCTCGTGTGTCACATAGTTGGTGTTCGTAACGTTGTGTATGCGAACACACTTCTTTGTTGATCAAAATGTATAAAAAGTATTTATGATTTGAATATATTGTATTCAATGTTAACGTTTGCATGATCACTTTAGACTTATTAAACGCAGTTTGGCGCACAGTATACCGTCAACGTTGATATTCTAGTAGATGTTTTATGTACGCTATACTACACCAGAATCAGTTATGATATATAAAGATTGCCGATCTTTCAAATTGTTCAGGTTGCAGACCCGGTAGGCCCTTGAAGTGTTCAGCCTGATGTCGGACACTGCGCCCAGACCACAGTTTACAAGCGGCCTCAATAAACCAAACTACCCACTGCGCTATCTCAACCAACGCGCCCTTCCATGCAGCACCGCGCCTCCAACTGCGGCTGGCACTGTATGACGTTCTTTGAAGCTATATGACTCTGTATGAAGCTGTTTGACGCTGTATGACGCTGTATGACGCTGTATGACGCTGTATAATGCTGCATAAAGCTGTATAAAGCTGTATAAAGCTGTATGAAGCTGCATACAAATTAATATCAGTCCTGCAGCCAAGCACGTATTTTGAGCTGAAACGTTCAGTGGAGTGCAGCCAATTGGTCCTCCAACGCTACCAGCGATAACCCCCATAGAAATCCTTACTTGAAAAACATATATAAATATTGCAGAAAATTAGACGAGGACTCTGTCAACATGTTTGATCATGATTTAACTGATATAAACTGGGACACTGTAATGTACGAACAGCCAAACCCTGATCTAGCGTCCTCGCGAGTTATGCAGGTATTAGGTTGAACAACGATGCTTGTCCTGTCAAAATAACAACGTAATCAGTAAACACAACACAGAATGATAACACTTGGTTATCAAGAGGGTTAACAATGCTTGCATAAAGAAAAACAACTTGTATTTGACATTTCTAAAAGACAGGTCTGTATCAACAGAAAGTCTCTACAAAAAATACAAACAAAACACGCTAACAAAAGTGTAACGTCTAGAAAAGTAGAATTATTACAGGCACAAACAAAAGAGAAACTTGGCAAATTCGTAACGATATACAGGTAAAAAATTATGAATCAAATCATTCGAGGGAGTTTGGTGTTGATAAAATTCGAGTAATGTTAGACAAAAGATATAGCAAACCATTTCAACAATTTCTTTGTTTACATAGGTACAAACTTATCCAACATCATGGAACCCTGCCCGGGAACAAAGCCCACCTACTGTGTAAAAAATAAAGTACCACAGTCAATTAATACACATCCCGTACTGAGAAAGAAGTACTTGAAATTGTGTTTGGGTTCAAAAGTAAAACATGATACGGACACAACGAGATCAGCATTAAAACAGTTAACCGTGTAAATAAGCACTTTTTAAAACCGCTAACCAACACTTTAAACAGATCGTTGATCAGTGAATTATTTACAAATTATATAAAATTGGTAAACGTTTTTCGCGTATTTAAGTCAAGTCGAAAGATCTTTTTCAATTTTATAATTATATACCTAAATCTCTTTGAAACACACGCTGACAGATGGGCAATATGCCTTCAGAAGTAATCATTCATCCTCACTAACTTTAACTGAATTTGTTGAAAAGGATATTTCCGCAGTGGATAAATGCCAAAGTACGATTGTTGTCTTCATCGACCTAAAACACATTTTACACCGTTGACCAAAAAATATTGCTAAGTAAATTGCAATGCTACTGAAAAAGGACTACGGAACAAAGGACTACGGAATAATGGCTATGGACAGGATAAAACGTTATCTACCAATATAGACAACATGTATGCCATAACAAAAGTAATTCAGAACAAACAGAAATCAAGTATGGAGTCCCGCACATAACAATCCTTGGCCCATTACTATTTATTTTGTACATAAATGACATATGTCAATTGTCAACATTGTATTATTATATTAAAATTTCTTACTCGGCTAGTAACACTGATGATGAAACTGATGTAGTAAACAACGAACTAAATAAACTTGGCCTGGGATTCAGAATGAACAAATTATCGCTTACTGTGAAAAAACAAATTGTATAATGTTTAACAATAAAATAAAACCCAGAGCACGCGTGTTTGTGTGTGTGTGTGTGTGTGTGTGTGTGTGTGTGTGTGTGTGTGTGTGTGTGAGTGTGTTTGAGTATTTGTGTGTGCGTGCGTGCGAGCGTGCGTGTGCAAGCGAGTGCATGATGTGCCATCATATACACACATCTGGACATCCTTCGTACTAAAGCGGATCAACCCCAACGTTTATAATAACAAGGAATCTGCTTGTGCTATTGGCGCATTAATAGAATTGAGCAATTCAAGAATATGACGTAGTGTCATGCTGGTCTTTCTTAACACGAGTGCAGCATTCGACACGATTAACATTGACGAATTATTGAACACTCTGGTGTCACGATTCAATATCGGCGATTTGGCTCTTGACTGGTTTAGATCATACTTGACCGGCAGATCTCAGTGTGATTGGTTCGTCTTCTTCTAATGCAATGCCCATCTACCACGGTGTACCTCAAGGTTCAGTACTTGGATTAGTGATGTTCAACGCATATACTACACCCATTGCTGACATCTGCAAGAAACATCACGTGTTGTATCACCGATTTGCTGATAACAAC
The DNA here is from genome assembly GCA_020002185.1 of Paraescarpia echinospica. NCBI lineage: Eukaryota > Metazoa > Annelida > Polychaeta > Sabellida > Siboglinidae > Paraescarpia > Paraescarpia echinospica. The sequence goes on along the minus strand of CM034534.1, from coordinate 51,767,724 downwards.
ATCAACTTAAACTCAACAATGACAAAACTGAGTTTATCGTGCTGCAGTCACTGTACAATCTACGTGTTTATGGCAACCCCAGCTTGGAACTACCTGGATGTACCTTGCAATCAACTGATGAAGCGAGAAATCTAGGCTGCTACTTCGACCGACACATTGCCTACTACCATCTACGCCTGTTCGGCAGAATTCATCACCTGCTGACGGGAGAGGCGCGCCATGCTGCGGTACGCTGTCTTGTGCTAAGTCACCTCAACTACTGCAATATGGAACGATATTAGGGCCATAATTCCACAATGCTACATTGTCGAATTCTGACTTTCGATTTTCCATTTACGTCGACATTGTCGAATTCTGACTTTCGATTATCCATTTACGCTGTAATTGTGCAAGATTTTTGTCAAATAATTCACTAGAATGCCTTTTGGTTAAATATATTTGGTCAAATAAGTTGATACACAGAAATCTAACCGAATACGGTTTACAACAAACTATCATGTCAAATATGGACTCATTGACCTTTGACAGATTTGCTGCCACCTAGCGAAATACACCAACTTGCAAATACTGAAGTATCCCTTGCAAGTCAGGCCTTGCGCTGCCAGTCACCAACGTCACGACGTAGTGTACAGAATACTTATATCGAGCATTGTTCACCCACGTTATGAGCTGTTTTATTAAAGTTGGAGTTTAAAAGAACTCAAAGATGAACGGAAGAAACGAAGAGCCAAGCAGTCTGGCAGAAAATGCGTATTGATTGTCAGGTAGGTTGGTACTGTGTGTGAGCGATAATTCATTATGTTTCGTAAACTGTCAATAATAATATATATTGTTACTATAACGTGTACAATTCAGTGAAAGCAACATATACATCCATTTAATATGTATATATAACGGTCAGTGCAGCCAGTCTCGTCTATGAAGCGTGAGCGTCTATGTCATGAATGGGGAGGCTGTTTTTAAGTGAATATTAAGAAACTTTAAAGATAAAGATAATAATAGTGTGGAGTCTCCCATCACACAGTGATTTGTTTTGTATTTTGTTGACATTCTGTAAATTGTTATTATAAAATGTGTATCTTAGTATATGTTTTCATATTTTGTAGTTCTAGTTGTTTCCAGCGCTTGACAATGTTCTATTAACTGACTGGTCTGTATTATTGTGGTTACAATGTAATAGTCTTATGATGTCTCATTCTTTATATGCTGGCACTGAGGGTGGTCACTACCAGGATGCTTGTCGTCCTCAAAGGTTCTTTTACGTCCCAAATTGAGACGGGACCGACATTAGTGTGATCACCGAGTCACGAGGGATACGTAGTCCCCAATTTTGAGAGCCAGATTTTTACAACAAATATGCCTGCTCAGTCCAGGTTTCCAACTCAGAGCACTGGCATGCCAGGCGGATGTGCTAAGCACTGCTGACCACTACACTAGCCGCACTCTCTGTATAATTTATTTCTGCTGTTGGGATAAATAAAATGCACCCTTACCTTACCTAAAGATGGGAGGGTGTGTTTCTATATTTCATGAAAACCTTGGAGTAACATACACTATCTAGTGGGATGCAGGGGTACCAGCCCAGCCTGATCACAGTGCTTTCTTCTATATCATGAGCAGTCTTACTCCAAACCCATTAAACTTTATCTTAGTCACATATTGAACATAACTTGGGATAATGTCGTTGTTTTTCATTTTACAGGTTAATGAAGAGGAGCCCAGCATGAAACTGCCACAGAATAACATGTATAGGGACGTACATGGTGGTATGCACCAACAAATTTACACTGGGGAGTCTAGATGAATACTTATCCCAGTACGGAAAGAAGCTGGAGGAAAAGAGCAAGTCTCTATACAAAGAAAGGTGAGTTATCTTAACATTAAACTAAAATGATTGTAGGATTAAAGGTAAAAGCGAATAACCATATGAGCTTTGTAGTTTGTACGTCCCTGTCAAATATGATACTGCCTTGATGAAATAATAGTTTTCTTTGTCAATAGATACCAGCAGGCTTATTTGTAAGAGGTTTGGCAAATTTATATGTGTTAGATGTAAGAACAAACATTCAAAACCTAACAATAAATTATTCAGGACTAGTATTCTGGAATACCCTGCCTCATAAACTGAGAATACTCCTGACCATTAACCAGTTTAAAAGAAACCTAGCAGCTCCTTACTCGTGAATTATTATTTATATTACATTATATATGTGTCTGGATATACATATATAGGTGAAGCTCAATACTGGGCCAAAAAAGAGGACTGGACAGCAAAAACAAGTGCAAAAAACAAAAAGTCTTAGGTGGTAACCAAGATACATCTACACCTAAAATTAAAGAAGATAAGATATCTTTACTCACTGTTATGTGGCGCAATGCCAAGTGAATTTGATGACCTAAAATATGAGAATGTGAAACCCTTCAGAAATCAAAATTTGCTTGACTGATGTATGCAAGTACCTCATCAGAATTCAACCGAGACTTTTAAAATGTTAAGAATGATCAGAGCAATCTGAACGTGAAATGGTGGACACTGTAACTTATGTTATCCACCACATTGTCCACAACCACAACTATTCTTTCTTCATGGGCCTAAGATTCAGCACAAATGTTATCAACAGGAACTATCCGCAAAGAAGCTGGTTATGAATTTGGCCCAGTATTGTGCGACTCCACAATTTGTATATATATATATAGAGTATACATTGTTTTCTTCAGGTTATTGCGGTATATGCGTACAACCACAGACAACACACAAGGAAAGCGGTTTGTGTCGGCTGTTGTGTGGGCAGAGATGAGGAAGTCTGCCTCTTATAAAGTAGATGTGTCCATGAACAATGATGCGGTGGTGTAAGAAGCACAATGTGATTGTGGTGCTGGGCAGGGCCCAACAGCTCACTGCAAGCATGTTGCAGCAGTTCCGTCCGGCCGGATACTAGTGTCAGATAGGAACTATCTTGACAAAAGTGACATGTACACAGGTAAGACTTTTAAAAAAAACATTCAGTGTACTATGTACAAATGTTGGGGCAATTGTCAATCCAAAAAAAGGCATTTAATTTATTCCAATTTTGAACAGATAAGTTGGGCAGTGTAAAGAAAGAGGACTGGACAGCAAAAACAAGTGCAAAAAACAAAAAGTCTTAGGTGGTAACCAAGATACATCTACACCTAAAATTAAAGAAGATAAGATATCTTTACTCACTGTTATGTGGCGCAATGCCAAGTGAATTTGATGACCTAAAATATGAGAATGTGAAACCCTTCAGAAATCAAAATTTGCTTGACTGATGTATGCAAGTACCTCATCAGAATTCAACCGAGACTTTTAAAATGTTAAGAATGATCAGAGCAATCTGAACGTGAAATGGTGGACACTGTAACTTATGTTATCCACCACATTGTCCACAACCACAACTATTCTTTCTTCATGGGCCTAAGATTCAGCACAAATGTTATCAACAGGAACTATCCGCAAAGAAGCTGGTTATGAATTTGGCCCAGTATTGTGCGACTCCACAATTTGTATATATATATATATAGAGTATACATTGTTTTCTTCAGGTTATTGCGGTATATGCGTACAACCACAGACAACACACAAGGAAAGCGGTTTGTGTCGGCTGTTGTGTGGGCAGAGATGAGGAAGTCTGCCTCTTATAAAGTAGATGTGTCCATGAACAATGATGCGGTGGTGTAAGAAGCACAATGTGATTGTGGTGCTGGGCAGGGCCCAACAGCTCACTGCAAGCATGTTGCAGCAGTTCCGTCCGGCCGGATACTAGTGTCAGATAGGAACTATCTTGACAAAAGTGACATGTACACAGGTAAGACTTTAAAAAAAAACATTCAGTGTACTATGTACAAATGTTGGGGCAATTGTCAATCCAAAAAAAGGCATTTAATTTATTCCAATTTTGAACAGATAAGTTGGGCAGTGTAAAGAATGTGACACTCTTGTCAACATATAAGCAGCAATAAATAAATGAAAGGGTTAAAATGCATATAAAATTCATAAATATACAGCCGAATGTACACTTTTACTTGACCTGCAGGTACTCCAGACGTTCCATCATGCTATACCTTTTAAAGGAACTCCTATCAAGTCCAGCAGATTACATGCAATTCATGGGAAGGACAATGCGGATCTTATATATGATCCTCGATCAGAGCAACTGCAGAACAACGACTCTATTCCAGACAAGTTCACTCTATTTGACGAAACAAATCTTATATTCCTTTTACAGACCAATTGAAAATAGTTACTTGTCAAAACATGGGCATTAGTGCAGTCTCTGGCTTTATGTATAAAGCAAGTAATACAATGTGGCTTATATCTCTACGTATACATATTTCAGGAAAGTCAACCAATCCCAGTGATGCAGCTGTTCCCTCCTGCCAATCCACATGCCCTTGCCAACGACCACAACTACTACTCCACAAGATCAGTACTTCAAAGATGAAATGGTTAGTTATTTCCATGCTTTTCAAATCAACATACATCTGTATTTACACAATGTGCTCCATTAAAACAATGCACATGGTTAAAATAGAGCGCAGTGGCTCAGTGAGTATAACGTTGGACTCTCAATCAAGAGAACCCAGGTTCCAATTCCGTGCTGCTGTGTTGAACCTTGGGCAAGTTCGTTCACTCTACGTTGCTCCAGTTCACTCATCCGTATGAATGAGTACCTGGCTGTACACAGTGGTGGATATTTGTGTACGAATAGTCTTTGTGCATTAATTGCCGCTTGGCTGAATGCTTCCCAGAGAAGTTGAGATGGTGTTCGATCGAACAAGTCTGCTAGGGAGTAAAATGTAAAGCGCTTTGAGCAATCATGAGGACTGGATACTGCGTTATTATATAATAGATTACTTTTTATAAACATTGCATCGGCAAAGCACAGAGTCCAACTTATAAACCATTGTGCAATGCAGCTCTGAGCATTTCATTTGAAGCTAAAATAAAACAAAGTTAAAACTTGAAACAAAAAGGGGGTTTGTTGTATTACAATTAATATCAGACTAACTGGTGACAATACAACTATATAGCTTAAAGTTGCAATATCAGTTCGATTTTTATGCTCCCCGCTTTTCTGACTAATTTCTTGAAAAAGCAAAGCTATCAAGTACCCACTATAATATCCTAGTTCATTGGTGCACTTGTGCGACTTCGTTTTGTTGAAATTAATAAACAAACTGCGAACTATTTCGAATTTGGTTTCGAGTCGAAGGAGTCGAAGCTAGTAACACTTACTTGAACTTGGACATGCATCTGGAAGTGGAAAGTTTTGTTTGTCTGCATGAGTATTTTGTAGTAATGGGTGTCCTCGTTAAATTGCATATTGTTGTTAGAAATGCATGTGAATTAAAGTAAAGACAATGTAAAGTACAAACATTTTTTTTGAAACTATTTGATAAGATTGACTACAAAATTATGAAAAGCACAATACAACTACAGGTACAATCACTGCACTTTATAGGTATAATGTAATAATTTTTAATATCACATACACATCACATAATATGCTAAGCAACAATAAAAACAAAAATTAGGAAGAGGTTAAAAAAATGTCAGGTACATATAAAAAACAAACAGTTACTTTTATCACGATTCTTTGTTGCAAAAAACAACACTGGTTAGTACATGTGATATCAAATGCTAGTTGTAGTTATACATGCCTTATATGTTTACAACTCCAAAAAAAATGTGTGACTAAACAATTATGTGTATTAAAAAAAAAATATATATATAATGCTTATAAATGTAAACCAATGAGAACAAATTACTTAGAAAGATGTTTAGTTGAACAAATGTAATATCAAATAAAAATAACTATATTACAAATCTTTGTTAAAAAAAACGTCAATATGATATACAATTCGAAAACTGTGTAGTTTGTGCAATGCTTGGTGTGTTTACAATTCGCAAAAAATAGTAACTAGACTAAACAGGATCATCCCCGTGTGACTGAGAATTACATATACAATCACTACATGCTACAGTTTACTCAGCTGTATGAAGAGTACCTGCTACAGACAGTGGTGGATAGTCTTCGTATATTAATTTCAGTTTAATAATTCCCACATAAGTCAAGATGGTGTTTTTGATTTAAAAATAGAGTAAAGTGTAAAGTGCTTTGACCAATCCTAAGGACTGGATACTGCACCATATCAGAACTAACCTTACTCAAGTGTTATTTCATTATCATGAGAAATGAAAATGTAATGTAAATTATTTGTAAAAATATAAAAGTGATAAAAAAGAATAATTTAGAAAGATGATATGTGGCATGAAAAATATATGACAGTCCTCATGATACATAGATAATTTAAACAATTAAAATGCTGCTGTTAGTGTATCAACAGACTGTTGCTGAAAAATGTGAAAGGGTTTTCAATACCATTACTTCACCACAAACTTCTGTTGTACGTAACAAGTGCCTGGTGTATGTTGCAAGAACTCAGCTCTGGCTGCCACTGACTATCAGCAACACAAAGACAACGAAGCCCAACCACTGTAACAAAGCTGGATAATTCATGTATTTTTTCATGGACACTGGTAAAAGTTATAGTTAAATTTAATGCAAATACCTTGTATTATTGACTTTTGATAAATATGTCGTCACGTATAAAAATATCATACATGTCGGAGCCATGCTAATTGTCACTTTTTCTCCGGTAGAGGTAGATGCAGATGTACAGGAAATCGTCAGGAAGCTGGTGTCATCGATATCTAAACCGATGTAGTTCACCAAAGAATGCTCGACACTGAACCTCTCTCGTAGTGTTGAAAGTTATTGCCCGAAGACTCATGCCATATCTGCCAGGCCATGGCACCTACCGTTCCATCACCAATTGCAGAGCTAGTCAGGTGTCACCACATTCTTATGTCGAGCAACCTGCATTCTACACTGGTTTCCAGTCAGTCAAGCTAACTGACTGATCTGGAAGCCAGTGTACACCCCATCGGAACTGGGGAATCTGTCACGGATGCAACACACGACACAATTGGGATCACTCGGTGGACATTCACATGACAAACTGTTAATATGCAGCATATTGCATGGCTGTAGAATCTTGTCCGAGATCCTGGACATACAACTGCCCAGTATGCCATATTAACGTGAAGAGCTAGTAGTACTAAGCACACTAGTTCAATCTCCTGTAAAGAAAAGCGTATATTCAGTAAACAAAAACAGGTATCATAGTAGTGTTGGAAGTAAATAATTATGGATTTGTTCATTGTCATAATCAGCAAAATATAAAATAATGTTTCATGTATGATCTGCAGCATTTCACAAGAAAAAAGGCAGCAAGAAATGTTCTACTACAGCTGCATCTATACATGTTGACATCTTAGGAACAGTCAGTGTTTACCGGATGGAGAAAGGGAGTGGGTTGATACAGCATGCAGACATTAGTGGAATATGCTTTTTTTCAAAACGGTGAAAATTTCAAACTTTTTTTCTTTACTAGGTATTCATTGTCATTACATCAATTTTAAATTGTTCAATTTCTTTACAGTGATGCTTGATCTTAGTCAATGTTATAGACTGATTTGAATTATGTTAATCTGTAAACCATCAGTAAAGTGCATTTATATATATTTTTTTTTTTCAGTATATAAATTCATGTAAATGTCTGCCATGTATAACTAATACACATATTCATGTTTGACATTTTAAGCCTGAGGTTTAATGGTCAAGGTGAATGTTGGAAATAAAAAAATGAGGTGTTATTGTGATGCTAACAGTGTATTTTCCTCGTCAAGTATTCAAAGGTTCATAATATGTATGTCTACCTTCAAGAATGAATAATTTATTTTATAAATTTATTTCAGAATCATCGCTAAATACTAAGCTAAATACTTTTTAAAGGTGTATTAATATGTCTTTGTTGATACACTGTATATATACACAAGTGGGTATAATACACAAGTACAGAAGTCAATATTAAAATGTGTATGAAAACAAATTTATATTTAAATGTGCAAATTAAAATTTGTTGGTAACTTATACGTGGTTGATTATTATAAATTTGAAATTACCTGGATTGATCAAATGTGGGCCTGCCGCAGACTGTGTCTGCCTGGCTCGGGTGACCGCCTCTAGCCCCTCCTCTGACTCCTCTCAGTCTCATTCATGGGTTGCATTGTGGCCTCTAGCAATATACTAATTCAAGTGATGTATTATGTATGTATATAATGCTGTGGTGAGAATATATACATATATTGGTAAATACATAAGAATAGCCGGCATATGTCAGTTGAAAGGTATCACAGGATACCAAGTAATGCATTACATACACTAGCCAGGCATCAAGGTCCACAATGGAAACAAGTGCTTGCATTTTCTTATGTAATCCTTATATATATATATATATATATATATATATATACTCTAGCTGTATTTAGATTTTATGTGTTTACACATTTACATTTATATATTGAATAAAATCATCATCATGGTTTTCATATAAAAATCTTAATTATTTTGCATAAAATACAATGCAAATCAACAATATTCTGCAGTAATAGTATCAAAATATGAGTCACAAAACAATGTTTTAATAATTACGATCACCAATATAATACTCCCGTGTTTGACGTTCTGTTGCATGAAATTACGGATGCTCCCTGACTAAGTTACTCGCACGATCAACAGAGGCCTGCTGCCAAAGCAATGTTTCTTGTAATTTTGCACCTTCACGTCATCTACTCTCTATATGTATTGTCGGAATAACATAGCTTATTAACAAGATCGTGCGTAACCAAGTACAATACATATCAAATATTATGCTCGTTGACGTTGTCACTCTCTGACTGAACCTCAAGCCTCTAGGCTCTAGACTAGCGGATATCATATGGTGACTGTCTGATGAAGTTTCCACTTCCAGATGCATGTCCTAGTTCAAGTAAGTGTTACTAGTTTCGACTCCTTCGACTCGAAACCAAATTCGAAATAGTTCGCAGTTTGTTTATTAATTTCAGCAAAACGAAGTAGCACAAGTGCACAAATGAACTAGGATATTATAGTGGGTACTTGATAGCTTTGCTTTTTCAAGAAATTAGTCAGAAAAGCGGGGAGCATAAAAATCGAACTGATATTGCAACTTTAAGCTATATAGTTGTATTGTCACCAGTTAGTCTGATATTAATTGTAATACAACAAACCCCCTTTTAGTTTCACGTTTTAACTTTGTTTTATTTTAGCTTCAAATGAAATGCTCAGAGCTGCATTGCACAATGGTTTGAAAGTTGGACTCTGTGCTGTGCCGATGCAATATTTATAACAAGTAATCTATTATATAATAACGTAGTATCCAGTCCTTATGATTGCTCAAAGCGCTTTACATTTTACTCCCTAGCAGACTTGTTCGATCGAGCACCATCTCAACTTCTCTGGGAAGCATTCAGCCATGCGGCAATTAATGCACAAAGACTATTCGTACACAAATATCCACCACTGTCTACAGTCAGGTACTCATTCATACGGATGAGTGAACTGGAGCAACGTAGAGTGAACGAACTTGCCCAAGGTTCAACACAGCAGCACGGAATTCGAACCTGGGTTCTCTTGATTGAGATTCCAACGTTATAGTCATTTAGCCACTGCGCTCTATTGTAACCATGTGCATTGTTTCAATGGCAAGGCAAGGGCATGTGGATTGGCAGGAGGGAACAGCTGCATCACTGGGATTGGTTGACTTTCCTGAAATATGTATACGTAGAGATATAAGCCACATTGTATTACTTGCTTTATACATAAAGCCAGAGACTGCACTAATGCCCATGTTTTGACAAGTAACTATTTTCAATTGGTCTGTAAAAGGAATATAAGATTTGTTTCGTCAAATAGGGTGAACCTGTTTGGAGTAGAGTCGTTGTTCTGCAGTTGCTCCGATCGAGGATAATATATAAGGTCCGCATTGTCCTTCCCACGAATTGCATGTAATCTGCTGGACTTGATAGGAGTTCCTTTAAAAGGTATAGCATGATGGAACGTCTGGAGGACCTGCAGGTCAAGTAAAAGTGTACATTCGGCTATATATTTGTGAATTGTATATGCATTTTAACCCTTTCATTTATTTATTGCTGCTGATATGTTGACAAGAGCGTGTCACATTCTTGAAACTACCCACCTTATTTGTACAAAATTGGGATAAACTAAATGCCATTTTTTTTGCATTGACAATTGCCCCAACATTTGTACATAGTACATTGAATGTTTTTTTTTAAACGTCTTACCTGTGTACATGTCACTTCTGTCAAGATAGTTCCTATCTGACACTAGTGTCCGGTCGAACGGAACTGCTGCAACATGCTTTCAATGAGCTGTAGGGCCCTGCCCAGCACCACATTCACATTGTGCTTCTGACACCACCGCATCATTGTTCATGGACGCATCTACTTTATAAGCGGCAGACTTCCTCATTTCTGCCCACACAACAGTTGACACAAACTGCTTTCCTTGTGTGTTGTCTGTGGTGGTACGCATATACCGCAATAACCTGAAGCAAACAATGTACAATATATATAAAATTGTGGAGTCGCACAATACTGGGCCAAATTCATAACCAGCTTCTTTGCGGTTAGTTCCTGTTGATAACATTTGTGCTGTATCTTAGGCCCATGAAGAAAGAAGAGACACAAAAATCGCATCCTGCCTGTTTATTGTTGTTTGAAAAAAATTGTGGTTGTGGACAATGTGGTGGATAACGTAAGTTACAGTGTCCACCATTTCACGTCCAGAGTGCTCTGATCATTCTTAACATTTTAAAAGTCTTGGTTGGATTCTGATGAGGAACGAGCATACATCAGTCAAGCAAATTTTGATTTCTGAAGGGTTTCACGTTCTCATAGTTTAGATCATCAACTTCACTTGGCATTGCGCCACATAACGGTGAGTAAAGATATCTTATCTTCTTTAATTTTAGGTGTAGATGTATCTTGGTTACCATCTAAGACTTTGTTTTTTGCACTTGTTTTTGAAGTCCAGTCCTCTTTTGGCCCAGTATTGTGCTTCACCTATATATATATTTACCCAGACACATATATTATGTAATATCAATAGTAATTCACGAGTAAGGAACTGTTAGGTTTCTTTTAAACTGGTTAGTGGTCAGTTTATGAGGCAGGGTATTCCAGAATACTAGTCCTGAATAATTCATTGTTAGGTTTCGAATGTTTGTTCTTACATTTAGCTTATGTAAATTTGCCAAACCTCTTACAAATAAGCCTGCTGGTATCTATTGTCAAAGAAAACTATTATTTCATCAAGGCAGTATCATATTTGACAGGGACGTACAAACTACAAAGCTCATATGGTTATTCGCTTTTACCTTTAATCCTACAATCATTTTAGTTTAATGTTAAGATAACTCACCTTTCTTTGTATAAAGACTTGCTCTTTTCCTCCAGCTTCTTTCCGTACTGGGATAAGTATTCCTCTAGACTCCCCAGTGTAAATTTGGGTAGTTGGTGCATACCACCATGTACGTCCCTATACATGTTATTCTGTGGCAGATTCATGCTGAGCTCCACTTCATTAACCTGTAAAATGAAAAACAATGACATTATCCCTAGTTATGTTCAATATGTGACTAAGATAAAGTTTAATTGTTTTGGAGTTGCTCATGATATAGAAGAAAGCACTGTGATCAGGCTGGGCTGGTACCCCCGCATCCCTCTCGATAGTGTATGTTACTCCAAGGTTTTTATGAAATATAGAAACACACCTTCCCATCTTTAGGTAAGGTAAGGATGCATTTTATTTATCCCAACAGAAGAAACAAATTATACAGAGAGTGCGGCTAGTGTAGTAGTTAGCAGTGTTTAGCACATCCGCCTGGCATGCCAGTGCTCTGAGTTGGAAACCTGGACTGAGCAGGCATATTTGGTGTAAAAATCTGGCTCTCAAGATTGGGGACGGTATATCCCTCGTGACTCGGTGATCACATTAATGTCGGTCCCGTCTCAATTTGGGACGTAAAAGAACCATTGAGGACGACAAGCACCCTGGTAGTAACCACCTTCAGTGCCAGCATATCAATCTGACATCATAAGACCATTACACTGTAACCACAGTAATACAGACCAGTCAGTTAATAGAACATTGTCAAGCGCTGGAAACAACTAGAACTACAAAATATGAAAACAAATACTAAGATACAAATTTTACAATAACAATTTACATAATGTCAACAAAATACAAAATAAATCACTGTGTGATGGGAGACTCCACACTATTATTATCTTTAAAGTTTAATAATATTCACTTAAAAACAGCCTCCCCCATTCACGACATAGACGCTCACGCTTCATATAGGAGACTGGCTGCAGAGACCGTTTTATATACATATTAAATGGATGTATATGTTGCTTTCACTGAATTGTACACGTTATAGTACGAATAAATATTATTATTGACAGTTTACGAAACATCATGAATTATCGCTCACACACAGTACCAACCTACCTGACAATCAATTCGCGTTTTCTGCCAGACTGCTTGGCACTTCGTTTCTTCCGTTCATCTTCGAGTTCTTTTAAACTTCAACTTTAATAAAACAGCTTATAACGTGGGTGAAAAATGCTCGATATAAGTATTATATACACTACGTCGTGACGTTGGTGACTGACAGCGCTAGGCCTGACTTGCAAGGGATACTTCAGTATTTTCAAAGTTGGTGTAGTTCGTTAGGTGGCAGCACATATGTCAAAGGACAATGAGTCCATATTTGACATGATAAGTTTGTTGCAAACCGTATTCGGGTAGATTTCTGTGTGTCAACTTATTTGACCAAACATATTTAACCAAACGGCATTCTAATGAATTATTTGACAAAAATCTTGCACAGTGACATCGTAAATGGATAATCGAAAGTAAAAATTCGACAATGTCGGCGTAAATGGATAATCGAAAGTCAGAATTCGACAATGTCGATGTACATGGAAAATCGAAAGTCAGCATTCGACAATGTAGCATTGTGGTATTATGGCCCTAATATCGTTCCATACTGCAATGCGCTACTCGGTGGATTGAACAATGGACAAACCAACCGACTTCAACGAGCACAGAACTCGGCCGCTCGCCTCATCAACCGCATCAGACGGTGAGATCATATCACGCCGATTCTGCAATCACTGCATTGGCTGCCGATCAGAATGAGAATCACATTGAAGTTATGAAATTACATATTTAAGATCCTGCAAGGCGTAGCCCCGGACTACCTCAACTTTGCGATAGTTCGCAATGCGCCCTCACGTGCATTGCGATCGGAGATTGACGCAACGCTTCTCGCGGTGGCATTGTCAAAGAGAACCATCGGACGGGTCAGCTTTGCAGTGACAGGCCCACTGATGTGGAATAGCTTGCAAATGTGTATGCGATCGGCTGGAACATTGGCGGCTTTCCGGAAACAACTTAAAACCCATCTATTTCGCCTGCACTACATGCCTTTATGCAAGCACTGGCTGCCACATCTAAATTATACTGGTTTTTTTGTTATTGTATTGATTGGTTTTTAATGTCATTGTTTGAAATTGTATTTTTACACCCTAATTTCTAGAGTTTTATTTATTTATTTTTTATCTTAGCTTAATGATTTAACTAATTGATATTTTAGCATTTTACTTAGTCAACACGCCATTTTAATACGTGAAGCGCTTTGATTGGTATTGACTTACTTAAAAGCACTATATTTAGAAACGGAATTATTATTATTATGTAGGTTAATTAAACACAAAACAACGTATGCCCATGTGCATCATGATAGTTATGTACATATATGCTTTGTGCAATTATACAGAAATATTGATTAATCTACAACATGGATTAATTAACTAAAATGTCGAGAACAAGTTGCGGGCAAATCAGTCTATGTGAATCAGTGCCTTTAATCTTAAGAATAGTGAAGCACACCGAAAGCTGAATATCAGCTGATATGGGAGAAACCTGATCCACAACTCCGGTATGTATAGTACCAGTATATATTCTGTGTTACCATCGACCGCATTCACTGCAACAGATAACACAGCGTCAATATATAGGTGAAGGTAGGAATAATAAACGACATCTGACAAGTCCGAACACGGAACTCCTGCGGCATCACGAATAGCTGCTGCCCGTGCTTCATGTTATTCGACAGATGACTATGATTATTCCGTTTTGTGGCCGTTCAACAGACGCCATGAAGACGGGTGCGTTCTTGGAAAATGACTATATGTGGTAATGTTCACCGACCATCGACTTGAACCCTACTCCCTTGTGGAGCGCAGTAGCGCATCGGTAAGAGCTCCGGACTATCGAGCGAATCGGGTTCGAATCCTGTGTTTAAAAAATTCATTTAGTCTACATTGCTTCAGTTAAATCAGCTGTATGAATGAGTACCTTGCTATAGACAGTGGTGGATATTTGTGTACGAATAGTCTTCGCGCATTAATTGCAAAGTGGCCGATTGCTTCCCAGAGAAGTCGAGATGGTGTTTGATTGAACAGGTCTGCCAGGGAGTAAAGTGTAAAGCGCTTTGAGTAGTCCTGAGGACTGGATATTGCGTTTTATAAGAACTTATCTTTTTTGTTTACTTGCAAATAAAAAGATTCAAGAGGTTAGGAGACTGCCGACACCCGCTTTTCCAATAAGAGCCAGCAGCAAGGAGGTTGAAGCACATGAATAGCTCCGTCATACTGTTAACATCCTATATATAACACGCATGAACGCTCGCACGCACGCACGCACAAACACAAACGAAGGGAAAGACAATGTAGTAATTATTTACTAATAATGTTATTACTTTAAGATAAAACAAACAGTCATAACAACGACTAACTAGTTATTAAAAAAACTAAAGTACGCAAATCCACGATACTTGCATTAAGCGCTTTACCAAACAAATTGTTCTCGGGGGACGTGACTCATATGATACATTAATTGAATAAAGGAAACACACGTAGCAATTCGTGTATTAAAGTCCAATGTCAGATATGTAAAACCCATTAAGTGAAGAAGAACAATGTCTTTAGTTGTTTCTTAAATTGAGGAAGATTGCCGTTGTTGTGAATGTTCATGGGAAATTTGTTCCACAGAGTGGGGCCAGTACAAGCAAATACACGGCGGCCGAAACGTTCTAAGTTCAGTCTAGGAACTTGCAAGAGTAACCAGCTTGCAGGGCGTAGGGAACGGCATGGTGTATATTGGTGTAATAGTGCCGCAAGGTACTCAGGCGTACCATCGTATACTGCCCTTTGCATAAGGACGAGTATATTAAACTCAATACGCCTCCTAACAGGCAACCAGTGTAATTTACGCAGTATTAGAGAGTGTCTGCAAGCATACCAATCTCGATTCCCTTCCCTATCCCTAACGCGCTCCGCAATCAGAGTCGATTGTTGGAGTTAGGTAACCGTCAGGAGTGTCTGCATCACGGCGTTTCACTCGCCAACGTATCGTACATTTATGCCTTTTTTAGCTGGATATGTGGTCCTAATCACAAGCTCAAATGGTCAGACCTTCATGCATCTAAATCATTTTGGAATTATGTACAAAAGCACATCACAGCGAAGATAGGATGCGCGGTTTTTAGCGCCTTTTAAAAGATTTTGATTTGCCTGTTTATATTCGTAAGTTTGTACAAATTTAACGGAATGTGTGTTACAGATTTAGCACATAGATATCTTACGGAAGAATTTCATAATGTTTTGTGAAAACAACAAAAACGATTGGACGCACGATTTGTGCCCCTATCGTTATGTATTCCATGCTGAGACAGGTCTTAAAAAATCATTTTTTGTGATGCATTAAACACAACTGCAATTAAAACGAGGCGGTTAATCAGTCAAAAACAGTTGTATGTTCAATGCAGTCATATTTTGTTTACTTTGATACATCCATAATTTGAACGTAATGGATAGGGATTACGCTTACCGATCATCCCTGCCGGTTACGTATTTACCTATCCGATCGACACTTAACCGATCGCATAAACACAACAAGCGATGACGTAGTACTCGCAGCGCGTTAGGGATAGGGAAGGGAATCGAGATCGGTATGCTTGCTAGGTGTCAACGAACTGGTCACATATGTTGACGCGGCTTAAAGGAAATAAAAACAAGGCATTAGTTAAAATTCGTTTTCCATGTGTACATAAACTTAACATTGTATGTAACATTCGAGAACATTAAAAAAATACAGACAAATACATTTGTAGCATAAATTCGATTTTAAACCCGTCTGTGTGGCGATTCCCGCGGAAAATAAAATTTAATGAGCTAGGCGATCTCGTGGTATCGTAACGTCACATATGACCCACACTCGCAGCAGGCCGACCCTTCCATGCATTCAGAGCATGTTTACAAGGATAGGTTTTGGCTCGAAACGAGCGTCAGAATGAGTTATTGTGCAATCTTCCGATGTAATATAAACACTAGTCATCATAGAGGAACAAGCAGTTATCTTTATTGTAATAGCAGTTATTTTAGTTTAAGTAAGATGTATATATAACAACGTAACACTATGGTGGTGGCTCGAATTAAACTCCCCTCTGATAATAGGTATGGGGGAGGCTCGAATTAAACTCCCCTATGATAATAGGCCCCAAACTTCGTGTGTACTTTGTAATGGGAATTTAAACGACGACCACAATATTATTAATTGGGAACTCACGACCGTATCCACAATAATTTATTAATGCGAATGAATGTAACGGATTTTTGCTTCCGGCCAGAGCTACATGCGGTGGCTCTACCTTGCAGAGTCTGCTTATATTAGTTGAGATTTGCGACAAAGAGTGGCGCCACGTCACGGTGCGTAGACGATCGAGGTGGATTCGCAGACCAGTGTGTAAATGTTTAAGCGTTTAACTTCACATAGAGCATCCTTGCACTTGCATTTCTAATTTTGTGTTGGCGTTGGTCAATATATGAACGTATAATTTATATTTAGATGGTAACCCTTTATATTACTGGCATCTGTTAATTCAATCAGCCTTCGGCTTCAATTTTCTTCCGATGTGGGCGATAAACGGGTGACATCAACCTAGACATGCTGAACACAATATTTTACAGCTGTGCAGATGCCACTTTGAGATCCAATGTCACACTTACCATGCGGCGTGGTTTGTCGGTAAGTGATAATTGTATATTTGTACAACATACACTCATATAGATCATTAAAGATGGAAATACAATTATAACCAATGTCGATGAGGTGAACACTGCAAAACAAACTCCTGTTTTCAAAACAGTTTTGTTTACAAATGTAGTCTAGTGTCGAGACTCTAGGTTGGTCCAGTCAATTAACGCTTTTTATTTAAGCCTAAGCAATTAGTTATTATGTAATATCGAAACCAATTATTACCCAAATATACACATTAGTTAATTACCTAAAATGTTCGTGAAATGTATATACATTTTGGCTAATTGAAGAAGATTGAACAAAAATCATCCAGTCCGTTCCACACTCTCCAGAACATAGATGCGGGAATATGGGGGCAAGGGGGCAGCTGCCCCCATGTAATTTAGCTGCGGGGGTAGACATATAGTGTTGCCCTCACAGTAAATCTGAAATATGAACGTCGCCGCGAAAAATTGTCAAAACAGCACCCTATTCAGATGTCATCAGATCAGAGTTAAGAATAATACGGTGGTGTGGCTTCAAAAGTTTTCAAAGTCATGATTAACAGCAGAGCTAAAACTCCGGTTCTCAGCTGCCCCAATACTAATTTCGTTCCTGTGACAGTGCTCCAGAATACACCTTTCCCAGTCTCCCACAATGTTATCTACTCGCAACTGATGATTCCTGGATTTTCCAAGATCTAAATTCACTCTGGCTCTCGGTCTTGATTTTGTTCTTCCTCTCTTTCAAATACCATTATCTGTTTTCCACGTTCACTTTGTAAATCTTCTCTCACACATTCTCTCTACCTGTCTGTTTTGTTATACGTACTTATACTTTATTAGAGGGTTTGGACATTACTTTGTGTCATGGATTAGCGAGGTCTCCGTACACTAGATGGCTCAGTCTAGTAGGGTTCTTATATATCAAGGTCAACGCATATGAGAAAGAACGGTTTTCGTGAACAAGCAACAAAGAACGAGGAAATTTTAATAAACTTGATTACAATATATCTTTCTTTTGGTAAATATCTCGATTAACAAAATAAACAGAATAAAGAAATCCCGTAACCAAATCTTAATAGAACATAATAAACAATAACACTGAATATTTCGATTATCAAATTCCACTTCCTTTCTAAGGTGGATTATACCGCTATACGACCATACACTAGGCGCCAAGTGTTATCTAAGAATAACTCCCATAATATAAATACACAGTATAAGCTAGTCCTCGCGGACTCTCATTACAGTAATCTGTTACAACACACACATATATATACATATATATGTGAATACTTCAAGGGTAATAATACCTCACTTCAAAACACATATAACTACCAATCATAATACAGCAAATAATAGCTACGTTCAATCAGAAAATAAACATTGACACTGGGATAGTCCCATCTCGAATATATACGAACGTTTGTTGAAGTCAACACGCCGAGCTCAGAACACAATTAGAACGGTGTATCTCGGCCGCACGAGTGATGATGCCGGGCACTTGACGATTGCCGTCGTACGCCGCGAATTCTCGAGTCGCGTCCGTTCAATGATCGCACGGTCGCAAACGATTGCGAAATCAGTTGAATACGTTCAACGGAAAGACGAAGCCGGGCAGTAGACGCTTACCGCCGGCCGCTACGAATTCGATCGAGATGTCTTGCCCTGTCGCAAACGATCGAGAAGTCGAATGAACGGGTTCGCGCAAATGACGACGCCTGGCAGTATACGTTTACCGCCGGCCGCTGTGAGTCGCATTCGGTCAAGCTTTCTGACGTTGTCGCTGTGAGACCGATGTTCGAGGATGGCCCATGCTGGGTGAGCGCGTCGCGATTATCGCTCATCGACGCAAATACGTTGGGGCCGACCAGAACGTTGTCTCAATATACCGCTGACGTGGCGGCATGGCTTCTTCGAAGCTCGATCGAACAGTCACTCTGGACACTGAATATTACACACACACAAAAGCTTGGGAACGTAACCCACGTTAACGATTCCCACCACGCTTTACGACTTGACTAGCCATTCTCTTGGCAGCAGGGCAACCTGTCTCGTTCAACCCTGGATCTGTCCCATCCTTCGCCAGCGCCCAGATGGCGAAATGCGTACAACAGACGTTTATATAAGCGGACCCAATTACACATCATATGACAGGTTTCCATCATTTCTATTGGCTAATGCAATATACAATTCAAACTAAAAATTGTGGAACACCCTCTAAGATTACAGTGAAACCACCTGCTGGCCTAGAAATGCTAGCAACAGAATACCACGCCCCACTGAGCGCATCTGCAACCGAGTTGCCGTAATTATGTAACCAAGGCGGTTGGTCAACAATATGTCTATCTACTGGCTTGACCTTCCTCATTTCTCAAATTAATCCTCAGGCAAGTAGATTTAACCATCTAGAAATAGCAGAAATGCTACACTTTGTTGTACAAACTAAGCTTCTCTACATACATCAGAAACATTTTCAGAGTATCTGTAGAAATTTTTTGTTAAAACATTATTTATATATGCTATTTTGTGTAGTCTCACTGAATGGATATTACATGGATTTTCCCTACAAAACAGTTCCTTACAGTTTAATGGTACATTCTGGTGGAATTGTCCAATCTATTCAGTTAGCCCCTTTCGAAGGACTGGACCGATGTGACGTCTGATTGTGTCACTGACATTGCATGTGGTAGTAATTACTGTTATGTTGTTACAGGACACTGCGTTGTGGGTTGAAAGCTGTTTGTGAGAGAAGTGTCAACAATGAAGTGACAACTCTGCAAAGACGCAAACACATTGGCAACAACAACTGTCAAGTTGTGTGCACCAACACACCATGGGACATCAAGCCAAGTCACTGAATGTTAGCATATCTAACTTCCAGAACAAGTGAAAACGTGACTGAGTCAATCGTGAGATAATATTTACATTTAAAGAGACTATTAATTCCTCTGACGTGCAGCCATTCAAAAGTGACAGTTGTGCAGCAGATACAAAGATTAATTTGCTTTCCCAGGAAGATGGAAATGCGATGTGACACACGTGGAAAATATTCTGATCTGAGTAGTGCTTTAAAGCTGCAATTGCACACTGACACATGTGACACACCTTCTGTATAAGACATAATGTGAACACTGTTGAACAGGATGGTGTTTTGAGGCTATATGTGAACAATGAGATTTGTGAGAAAGCCTTCAAAGTACATGCACGCTTATGTAATGCATACATTATTGAGCAGTGATTACATACACTCAAACTAGTGATAAATCATCAACATGTTTATAAGCATTATTGCTTTGAAGACACAAGTACGACATATACAAAATGTGATTTATATGTAAACAGGTTAGAAACAAATAGTTTCAATACATCTACGAATGTGCACACGTGTAACGTTGAGAAACGATTTAACTGTGACACTTGTGGGGAAATGTTTCCGAACCAATGATGGCCTAGCGTTACATGTTCGGAATCACATTGGTAAAAAACCTTCATATGTAAAACCTGTGGTGCCCAGTTCTCACAAAGTAGTAATTTGAAGTCACAAATTCGTATCCACACTGGTGAGAAACCCTTAAAATGTGATAATTGTGGAGCACAGTTCTCATACAGTTGTAATTTGAAAACCCATGCCCGTATACATACTGGGGAGAAACCCTACAAATGTGATATATGTGGTGCACAGTTTTCAACAGATGGTAATTTGAAATCACATATTCGAGTTCTTACTGGTGAGAAACCCTTTAAGTGTGATACGTGTGGAGCAACATTATCTGTAAGTGGTCATTTAAAGACCCACATCCGTATCCATACAGGGGAGAAACCCTACAAATGTAATACCTGTGGTATGTAATTCTCAAGAAACAATCATTTGACGTTACATACACGAATTAATACGGGGGAGAAACCGTACAAATGTGATACCGGTGGTGCGGAATTCTCACTAAGTGGTAATTTGAAGACACATATCCGAATTCATACGGGGAGAAACCCATCAAATGTGATACTTGTGGTGCACTTTTCTCCCGAAAGATTAATTTCAACAATCACATCCGTATCCACCCTCGGGATAAACCTAACAAATATGATACATGTGGTGCACAATTCTCCCAACAGTGTTACTTGAGCGCTCACGTCCGAATCCACACTGGGGAGAAACCCTACACATGTAATAATTGTGGAGCACAGTTCTCGGTAAGTAGTAGTTTGAAAACCCATGTCCGTGTCCACACTGGGGAGAAACCCTACAAATGTGACACATGTGGGGCACATTTCACAACATGGAGTCAGTTGAAGTCACATTTAACAAGATTTAACAAGATTGCCATCCGGTCAGTAGAATACACACTGGGAAGAAACGAAACAAAAGTGATACATGTTGTGTACTGCTTGGACAGAATGGTGATTTGACGAGACATATCTTTACACACACTGGGGATAAACCATACGTATGCCACACGTGTGGCACGCGGTTCTCATGTCCGTGAAGTCACATGTCCGTGAAGTCACATGCCCGTGAATTCACATGCCCGTGAAGTCACATGTCCGTGAAGTCACATGTCCGTGAAGTCACATGCCCGTGAAGTCACATGCCCGTGAAGTCACATGCCCGTGAAGTCACATGTCCGTGAAGTCACATGTCCGTGAAGTCACATGCCCGCATCTACACTGGTGAGAAATATGTGTGATACTTGAACATCACAATTTTTCAGGACGTGGTAATTTGAGATGACGTATTCATATTCACATTGGTAAGAAACCCTCGAGTCATGACATGCGGGAGTCAGTGTTTTTATAGAACATTTTGATCAACAAAGAAGTGTGTTCGCATACACAACGTAACGAACACCTATGATGTGACAGTCGAGGTAAATAATGTAGAAACATGCACTCGGTAGTAGGTCTAGCTTGCATATACATGTGCTTTCTTGTAATTAGGAGAAATTATTCAAATGCGAGATATATATAAACGGTTTTCAGGGCTGTTGTCAAAATATAAATATATATTTGGAAAATTGCTGTCTCCGTGGTACTGATCAATGATTCTGTGTGTTGTTTGACGAACATTCTTACTTCCCGTTACTAATATTCCTTAGAAAATATATTCTTGGATAAATCAGAGCAGTTTCTAATAGGTAATTAGGCCTTCAAGAACATTTATTTCATGCAGAAACAAGTGTTAAACACGTTGATTTCTTGACCCGCTGATTGTAATGGGAATTGAAACGACAACGAAAATATTTCAAATTGTGTAACCCAACGACATTTTCACAACTGCATGGTGAGATTGAAAGTTCCCGGATATTTATTCAGATTCTTTGCAAACATCGCACTTCCTTCATTTCCGTGATAGAGCTTAATTGGAAATGCATTTAAAAAAAAGGCGGTTGGGAAAGCACCCATCTGTGGCTCTACCTTGCGGAGTCCGGGCCGCGTTGAGAGTTCCTGGCAACGTCGCGATCCGTCACGGTTCGCCGCCAGAAATTCAACTATTAAATGTTACGTACCGCGACGTTTACCGCATTAAAAATGGATGTGTTGAAAGTTGTGCATAAAAGCATCGCGGCGTCAGCACTGTGTAACTTTGAACGGCAAAATGGCTTCCGAGGCAAAACGCGACGTGGCGGTGAGGCGCGAACTCTGAACACGGCCCTGGTTATATTAGTCGAGGCCTCTAACAAACGATATAAATTTTACTCATCGAGTTTAAACTGCGCATTCTTTAGCTAGCATGTCTAATTTGGTGCTAGCGTTTTCAGTGTCGTGTTCTGTAGTTTTTCATTACATAGTAACCTTTTACATTCTAGCATATGTTGAATGAGCCGTTGGGTTTATTTATTCTTCTGGTGTGGGCGATAAACGCCCCAGCACAATTATTTGGTTGGGGCATTATATACGAAAGTTACTATTATATTACTGTTATTAATTTGTTGGTATATACCAATATATTATCTCGTGTTGTAAACATTTATTGATCAATAGTAAAAAGTGAATGATGATATTCTGGGCCACCTTATTGATATATTCAGCAAATCTGTATACTCGCTAGTTAGCGCCCTTTATTTAAAAATCATTCGCCATAACAATATTTGGTCGCCATTGGCGAGCCACAGCTCACAAAATTAAACAAACCAAATTTTAGGTCAATCTGACCTTCCTTTCCAGAAGTAATTGTCGTAAAAGTTTGACCCGACCTTGATAACTGATGACCTTCGATGTGTCATAATTCCTCACCTAGGCGACTTACAGATGTGATGTTGGTGGCATTTTAAAGCACTTGCAGTTGTCTATCCGTGTAGACAATGAACCACACATCAACATTTTACAACGATTTTATCAAATTGTTTGACCTTTGATTTGACCTAAAAAAACGTGTAGCCTCCGATTTTGCTAATATTGTTTGCATAGAAACATACATATTTAGCAATAATCAGCAACAGTTTGATCATAGGCATTTCAGTACTTTAGTAGTTATTCAACATTAAACACATTTCTTTCGTCACGCTAAAGCTGTAATATGTAGCAACATGACACTAAATACAGTGACAATGCTCTGTAACCATGCAAACAGAAGCTGTTTTCCTAGAATTTGCTGTGTTTTGTTATCTCCATTATACTATACCTATTTAGGTCATTATCTGCATGGGTTGGTGTACCGTGTATTTAATAGTCATACACGTGTAAACAATATGGATTCATTCCATACCAAATCAATCAAAAACGGTGAAATTTACATGTCTCTCTTCTATTTTTGATTAAATTTGGTGTGTTGGTTTACGTGCATGTGTCCGTGATTTTTTATAAATTTCAGGTCAATCAGACCTTCCTTTCCAAAGATGGAGGTCATCAAAATTTGACAGAACCTTTATTACCGGATGACCTTTTAGGTGTATATATATATTATATGTGGTGTACAATATATATAAACCTAGAAGGTCATCAGGTATATATAACCTTTACCATAACTTCACTCCTAGATAACTTACAGATGTGATGTAGGTCTTATTTTAATGCTCTTCCAGTTGTCTGTCGTTGTTCACAATCAAACAAACATCATGATTGGAAGGAAGAACACATATTTATTTAAAAAAAAACAGTTTGACCTTTGACTTGATTTAACTTCAGATTGTGTAATTGTTTATATTAATTAGAAGCAACCTTTATTGGCAATAATCTCGAAGTTTTATTATGTAGTAAGAACTAAATTAGTGACACGATGTTGTGATTCATTTTATGTGTATACATACGTAGTCGGGGAGCATGCGCATCGTAGTGGACACCTCGTGTTATTTTTGGTTGTTCTGTGTTTAATAAAACTTCAAAACTTCTTGAATAATAATCGAAAGGGCAACCCTCTCAAATAAGTTGTATTTACATTCAGGCCTACTGGTTTGTCATAGATAGATATTTTCAAATTTGTATTGTACGTATAGAGCTATTCAAATAAGAAATATAGGTTATCATATTTCTTATCATATTATCCGGAATTATTAGCACAAATAACGATTACACGCACTCACACACACATACGCACACAAACACACACACACACACACACACACACTCACACACAAACACACACACGCTCACTCATGCGATATGGCTGGATACTGCGTTATATAAAAATTCACCTTTTTGCTTTCTTGTCCAACGGTTCTTGTAGGATGCACACAGTAGTCACGGATGCATTGGCTTTGTATGCCTTTGTGTTTGGGGTAGGAGAAAAAGCACTGTCTGGTGACCATACTACGTGTGTCTGAGTCTATTAATATTCTCCCATATAGTGTTGCTTATGGTGACAACAACCACTGTACCTGTTGGAAATGAACACCCACAGACGGGCAACTTTGCTAGTGTCATAATAATAATATCATAATATAATAATAAAAATAAATTTATACATCGCCTGCATCCTTGTGAATCTGAGCTCAGAAGCGAAACATACAAGAATCAGTAGGCACAATACAATTATTGTGAAAAGGGACACGCAAGAGTCATCTTTAGAGGAAGGGAAAATACGATTTAAAAATATGTCTTGAGTTTTTCGTAGTTTCAGATGATCTTAAAATGATGGCGAGTTGATTCTCTATTTTGTATGCAGATACAGTGAATGCTAAGTCTTGTTTTAAGAACAAAACGTTGTTATGAGACAGACGATCATACTTACAAACTTAAGGATGTCTAAAATAACGCAGGAAACTAACCAAATAAGAAGTTTGTTGTGTAGAAAGGGCACAATATGTGACAGAGGCTAATTTGAATTTGATTCGATGGGCAACCGGAAGCCAATGCAATTTTTTTAAGCAGGTCTTGGTGAGAAATGGGAACCACGCTGCTAAGGAATTATGCACACATTCCAGTCTAACTAAGTCGTTTTAGCAATATAGTTTGGCAAAAGAAAGGCTGGTTAATTCCTTCAATGGTGTACCTACTGTAGCGGCTACACACGTGCAACTCGGCTGCGAAGGAAAGTGTGAGTAGATGTAACCGTGGATGCTATAAATTAAAGAACCAAGTGACTTTACACAAAGCCAGTTTCATATGAGGTGGTATCATGCCAGTTCCAAGAAAAGTATGACTCTTTCACAAGCAGAACAATTTCACGCAGCACCATGAAGAAAGGAACAAAGCCCAATCAAATAGATTTAACAGATTTAACAAGATTGCCATCCAGAAAATTACTCTGGATGGCAGGTGGACAAGGAAGCCTTTTGGCTTATCGAGAGTCCAATACTTTTTATCTACATGTATCCCGCCTTTTTTTTTTTTTTTAGGTGTGTGTCGATTTTATTTTTAAACATATTCACGCTACTAGCACCAACACAATCAGGAGAAAATCTGTTCCATTCATTTACAGTCCTTTGTGAGAATGAGAACTTTCTTATATCTAATCTACACTGCTCCTTTACTAATGTAGCTTCATGTCCTCTGGTCCTTCTATCTTTCTTAACTGAGAAAAAAATGTTTCTATCAATATTTTCATAACCATTCAATATTTTAAACACTTCTATGTGATCTCCTCTCAATCTCCTGGTCTCTAGTGTTGTTAAACCACATTCTGTTAGGCGTATTTCGTAACTAAGATCCCTCAGATTTGGTATCATTTTAGTCGCTCTCCTCTGTACTCTTTCTAGCATATCTATGTCCTTCTTGCGATATGGCCTCCATGCTTGTATACAATATTCTAAATGAGGCCTCACTATTGTTTTGTACAGCGGTACTATTAATTCTTTTTCTTATACGCTATATTTCGCCTAATTAATCCAAGGATTTGATTTCCCTTTGACGCTGCAATTCCGCACTGCTCTGAAACCTTCATATCAGCACTAATGGTTAACCCTAAGTCCTTTTCTTTTACAGTAGTACTTAGAACAGTACCCCCCATTTTATATTTTACCTCTTCATTCTCATGACCTGTGTGGAGGCATTTACATTTCCAAAAATTGAACAGCATTTGCCACTTTTCAGACCATTTGATCAACTTGTCAAGATCATCTTGTAAATGCTGTCTATCTCCATCACTTTTAATCCTTCTAAACACTTTTGTATCATCCGCAATTTCAACACCTTGCTTGTTATATCATCGTCCAAATCGTTGATATATAATAAGAATAATATAGGTCCTAGTACTGATCCCTGTGGTACCCCACTCAATACCGATTTCCAGTTTGAAGCCTCCCCATCAATTACTACACGTTGTCTTCTGTCAATCAGCCATTTTTTTATCCAGTTTATTATACTATTTCTTATGCCATGGGCCTTTTGTTTAAGCAGTAATCTTTGATGTGGTACCTTGTCGAAAGCTTTTTGAAAATCTAAGTAGATGATATCTACTAGTGAGCCCTCATCTACCCACTTAGTGATGTCTTCCAAAAAACATAACATATTTGTTAAGCATGACTCGCTTTTAGAAACCCATGTTGAGATGGGTTTATCAAGTTATGTTTAACAAGAAATTCACCATGTGATCTTTAATTATTCTTTCTAATAATTTACAAATCACTGATGTTAAACTCACTTGCCTTTATAGTTATCTGACTTATTTCTCGAACCTTTTTTAAATAACGCAATGCCACCTTTCCATCCTGCAGTAAAGGAACCACTCCCTCTAATGACAAATTGAAAACTGGTTGCAAGCGGTACGCTAATTTGTTCTTACACTCTACTAGTAGTTTGGGCGGAATCCCGTCCACTCCAGGTGATTTATTATCCCTTTCATATAGCCCTTATTTCTTAGTTACCATTTCCCGAGGTTACAACTAACTGTCCTAAATAGTCTGAATCTGCCCCCTTGAACTTAGCCTCTGGTACCAATCAGTGAACTAATATCTTCCTCCCCTGGTAAACACTGAACTAAAATACTCATTCAGGTCTCTTGCCAATAAGAACTTTGATATTGTATTTCCAGCACTATCTTCTGTGAGAACCGACCTTATCCTGAACTTTCTGTTTGCTTCGAATATACGCATAAAACCTCTTACTGTCATGTTTTATATTACTAGCTAATTTTTTTCATAGCTTCTCTTTGAATTTCTAATTTCAGCTGTAGCTTGATTAAGTGCTTCTTTATAAATGTTGTAGTCTTCATCATTTCCAGTACATCTATATGACTTTCACATCATTTGTTTATACTTAATTTTTCTAATGGCTTCTTTCGATAAGTGTTTCTTTTTAGACCGTTTCCCTTGTTTTTTGAAAGGTACAAATTTATCGACTATGCACTTAATTTCACTATTTAAGATATTCCAGCATTCGGTTGCTGTCTTATTCTTCAGTGTGTTATTCCAGTCTATCTTTGCTAAACATTTCCTCATGTCCTTATACCTTCCTTTGTGGAAATTTCTCCTATACTGCTTTTTA